>CM060941.1:749839062-750488304 GCA_030765085.1 Allium cepa
GAAGATAAAAGCCTTAAGAAGTGATAGAGGAGGAGAATATGAATCTCCATTTGAAGAATACTGCGCCGAACATGGTATTATACACCAGACAACGGCACCATATTCCCCTCAATCAAATGGCATAGCAGAACGTAAAAATCGTACGCTAAAAGAAATGATGAATGCTCTACTCATTAGTTCTGGTCTACCAGATAACCTATGGGAGAAGCTATACTTTCTGCGAATCACATTCTAAATAAAGTGCCTCGAAAGAAGACTTCGAAATCACCGCATGAACTGTGGAAAGGCAGACCACCATCCTACAAATACTTGAGAGTGTGGGGGGTGTCTTGCCAAAGTAGAAATACCGAAACCAAAGAAGGTCAAAATTGGACCAAAGACTGTAGATTGCATATTTATAGGATATGCTCATAATAGTGCTGCTTATCGATTTTTGGTGTATAAAATCTAAAATTGATGACATTCATGAAAACACCATTATCGAATCTAGAAATGCTAGATTCTTTGAACACATTTATCCTCTTAAAACATCCATTGAAACTATTATTCAAAAGAGATCAAGAGATACAGATATTCCCGAGGATGATGTTAATCAAAATTTGAATGAAAGGGATGTTGAAACAGAGGTAGAGGAACCCAGAAGGAGCAAACGTCAAAGGACTTCTAAAACCTTTGGACCCGATTTCTATGCATACATGATAGAAAATGAACCTCTAACCTATCAACAAGCAATGTCATCTCCAGATGCTCCTTATTGGAAGGAAGCTGTCAATAATGAAATAGAATCTATTTTGCGAAACCATACATGGGAACTAGTGGATCTCCCTAAAGGATCAAAACCACTAGGATATAAATGGATATTTAAGAAAAAACTCAGGCTGATGGCTCAATAGATAAGTATAAAGCTCGTATAGTAGTCAAAGGATTCAGACAGAAAGAAGATCTGGATTATTTTGACACTTACTCACCAGTAACTAGAATAACATCCATTAGGATGCTTATTGCAATCGCCTCTATACTAAATTTGGAAATACATCAAATGGATGTAAAAACGGCTTTTTTGAATGGTGAGTTGGAGGAAGAAATATATATGCTACAACCTGAAGGGTTTGTTAGCCCAGGAAATGAAAACAAAGTATGTAAGTTGGTGAAATCACTTTATGGTCTTAAACAAGCACCAAAACAATGGCATGAGAAATTTGATGAAACTATGTTATCAAATGGATTCGCTATAAACGAATCAGATAAATGTGTTTACGTGAAATACACACATATTGGATATGTCATTGTATGTCTCTATGTTGATGATTTATTGATCCTAGGCAATAATAAGGCCATAATAACATCAACAAAAGATATGTTATCTTCTAGATTCGATATGAAAGACCTAGGACTGGCTGATGTAATATTGGGGTGTAAAAATTGTGAGAACACCACAAGGATATGCATTATCTCAATCACATTACATAGCCAAGATACTTGAAAAATTCAAGCAATACAATATAACTATTGCAAAATCACCAGTAGATATGAACCAAAATTGGGTTAAGAACACCGGTGACAGTATATATCAACTGGAATACTCTCGTGTATTAGGAAGTATCATGTATGTAATGAACTGCACAAGACCAGATATCGCATATGCTATAAGTAAACTCAGTAGATTTACCAGCAATCCTGGTAAACATCATTGGAAAGCGATAATAAGAGTCTTGGATATCTGAAATATACACAGAACTTTGGTTTGCATTATTCGAAATTATCCTTCAGTAGTGGAAGGTTACAGCGACGCAAATTGGATAACCGGATCACATGATACTAAATCCACAAGTGGATACGTATTCACATTAGGAAATGGAGCAATCTCGTGGAAATCATCCAAACAAACTTGCATAGCAAGGTCAACAATGGAATCAGAATTCATTGCTCTGGATAAAGCCGCAGAAGAAGCAGATTGGATTAGGAGTTTTCTGGAAGATATTCCAAATTGGGAAAAACCAGTACCTCCAATATGTATACATTGCGATAGTCAATCTGCTATAGGAAGGGCTAACAGTACACTGTATAATGGTAAATCTCGACATATTCGTCGTAGACATAAAACCATAAGACAACTTCTCTCTAATGGAGTTATCACCATAGACTATGTAAGGTCAAAGGATAACATAGCGGATCCACTAACAAAAGGCTTGCCAAGAGAGAAAGTTCAAACCTTATCGATGGGAATGGGCTTAAGACCTATTAATTGAAAAGTTTTCTAAAACGGAAACCCCACCTAGTTGACTGGAGATCCCAAGATCTAGGTTCAAAGGGACAACTAAGTTTGAGATAAACTTGACGGCACTACTCAATTAAAAACCATTCCTATGATAAGTCAGTGCACAACCCGTCGGAGAATAGGATAAGCTTTGCTTTTAATGATGTCTATACTGTGGTATTATAAAGAACCAAGTGGGGTATTACGGGATACTCTTTATAGAATCACCTATGTGAGTGCGAAGGCGCCGCTTCAAGAAGGATTGTAAGGTCGAATTCTTTAAGCACTCATGAAACCAAGGCGGTGTTCATGGCAAAAACGAACACAAACAGAGAACCAAGGAGTTAAAGAACATTTATCACGTGTTATCTTTATAGACTTACACAAACGGCTTACAGTTCAAAGACAGTCTAGTCCACTGATTCGCTAGTTAGTTATAACGATAAACACTAGGAAAAGTTCAAGGCCTTTGTGCTACTTTTACCCATATGATAAATGTTTCGCAATTTTAAGAACAGATCATATAACCACTCATTCATGTGGGGGATTGTTGGAAAAATGAATAAATGGTTAAAGCAAAAAATTTGGCAAAATCATTTAGTCCCACATCGGGGAAAACTAGCACCTATGCCACTACTTATATTAAGGCATGAGATGTTATTACAAAAGAAAGAAGAGATGAAGGAAAGAGGCAATGGCATGAACAAAGCATGCATATATTTCATATTAAATTAAAAAAGGTCAAAGATAAGGGCCTTGGGCCTTGGGGCTCTTGGGGTCTCGTGATCGATTGGGCCTCCAAATGCGAATGGGCTCGCTGCCCAGCAAAACGGTTATTTTTTGAATTCGGCCGCGCAAACGCCAACGGAAGTATCTGTTGGTAAAGGGTCGCAACCTTTCCAACAGTCACAGCCGTTGCAATTCAAACGGAAGTACCCGTTCCTGAACAGATGCCTCTTCACAGCCTATATAAAGGCCTGCGAAAATCAAAGTAAAAATATCAGTTTTCTTACTCTTCTTCTCCGTCGTCCACTGCTCTGTTCTGTAAAAACAAAATCCTACCTTGAGTTCGTCGTCGCTCTGCGGTTGTAGCGCAACATCGCAGAGTACGGTCCGTTTAACCTTGGGAGGCGAATTGCTCATCATCTCCTCTGCGCCAGTGGGAGAGCAATATTGCTTTAAGGGAACAGTATCGGCTACTGGACTCGGACAAATTGCACGCGCACGGACTGTGATTGAACGGTACTGCCACCTTCTTTTTCACTCCTCGTGTGGTACTTTATACTATACTGAATTGCAGACATTCCGATAGTAATTGTTGTTTGCATTCGTTTTGCTTTACTGGTTTTGATATACTTATAATAACAATCTTAAAGCAATAACGTTCTGTTTTCTAAGTATTCTCTTTGCATCCAGACGATGGCAAAGGACGGTAATACTTCGGCAACCAAACCTGTTGTGCCCGCATCTCAAACTGCTGCATTAGTTGCTCCGACTGTCGCCTTCTCGCATGGAGAACGACCAGAAAAATTTACTGGTGTTGACTTCAAAAGATGGCAGCAGAAGATGTTGTTCTACCTTACCACTTTAGGACTCGCGAATTTCCTTACAGAGGATCCTCCTAAAGTAGACGAATTGGAGCCTGACGCTACCAAAGTCGAGGCGCTCACTGCTTGGAAAAATTCCGACTTCATATGTAAAAATTACATATTGAACGGCCTTGATAACAGTCTATACAGTGTGTATTGTACTATGAAGACGTCAAAGGAACTTTGGATGTCTCTCGATAAGAAATACAAGACAGAAGATGCTGGCATGAAGAAATTCATCGTCGGTAAATTTCTGGATTTTAAAATGATAGACTCTAAAACAGTGATTAGCCAAATTCAAGAGTTGCAAGTCATTATACATGAGATACATGACGAAGGAATGTCTCTAAGTGAGTCGTTTCAAGTGGCTGCCGCTATAGAGAAATTGCCTCCATTGTGGAAAGATTTCAAGAATTATTTGAAGCACAAACGTAAAGAAATGACAATGGAAGATTTGGTTGTTCGACTCAGAATTGAAGAAGACAACCGAAAATCTGAAAAGAAAGCAACTAATACTATGGTGGCAAAGGCAAATGTGGTTGAAACAGAAAAGAACAACAAAAGAAAGAGGGAAAACAACCCAAACGCAAAGAAGGCTAAGAAGTTCAAAGGAAACTGCCATAATTGCGGGAAGAAAGGACATAAGGCAATCGAATGTCGAGGTCCAAAGAATCAGAACAAGAAGAAAGACCAAGCCAATGTTACAGAATTCGAAACGCTTTCCGAGAATGTCTCTGAAATGAATTTATCCGCAGTGATCTCAGAATGCAACTTGGTTGGCAACCCGAAAGAATGGTTTGTGGACACTGGTGCCACAAGACACATTTGCGCCAACAAGTGGATGTTTTCCGACTATAAATCTGCGACACAGGAAGAGCAACTCTTTATGGGAAACTCGTCTACGTCAAAGGTTGAAGGCAAAGGAAAAGTGGTTCTTAAAATGACTTCTGGGAAAGAACTTACTCTAAACGATGTTCTACACGTTCCAGATATCCGCAAGAACTTGGTTTCAGGATCATTGCTAAGTAAAAATGGCTTCAAATTGGTCTTTGTTTCTGATAATTTTGTATTGTCTAAAAATGGAGTGTATGTTGGCAAAGGGTATGTGAGTGATGGTCTGTTCAAAATGAATGCAATGACCGTTGTACCAAAAGATAGTGATAATAAAATTAATTCTTCTGTTTATATCACTGAGTCATTTAATATATGGCATGCGAGATTAGGTCATGTTAACTTTGATACATTGCGAAAATTGATAAACTTAGAATTTATACCTAAGTTTACAATAAATTCCAATTACAAATGTGAAACATGTGCCGAATCTAAACTAACTAGAACATCCTTTCATCAAGTTGAAAGGAATACGGAACCTCTAGACTTAATACACACAGATGTGTGTGACTTGAAAATGTGTCAAACTAGAGGTGGAAAACGGTATTTCATCACATTTATTGATGATTGTACGAGATACTGTTATGTGTATCTTCTTAGAAGCAAGGATGAGGCATTTGACATGTTTAAACAATACAAAGCGGAAGTTGAAAATCAACTTAATAAGAAGATAAAAGCCTTAAGAAGTGATAGAGGAGGAGAATATGAATCTCCATTTGAAGAATACTGCGCCGAACATGGTATTATACACCAGACAACGGCACCATATTCCCCTCAATCAAATGGCATAGCAGAACGTAAAAATCGTACGCTAAAAGAAATGATGAATGCTCTACTCATTAGTTCTGGTCTACCAGATAACCTATGGGGAGAAGCTATACTTTCTGCGAATCACATTCTAAATAAAGTGCCTCGAAAGAAGACTTCGAAATCACCGCATGAACTGTGGAAAGGCAGACCACCATCCTACAAATACTTGAGAGTGTGGGGGTGTCTTGCCAAAGTAGAAATACCGAAACCAAAGAAGGTCAAAATTGGACCAAAGACTGTAGATTGCATATTTATAGGATATGCTCATAATAGTGCTGCTTATCGATTTTTGGTGTATAAATCTAAAATTGATGACATTCATGAAAACACCATTATCGAATCTAGAAATGCTAGATTCTTTGAACACATTTATCCTCTTAAAACATCCATTGAAACTATTATTCAAAAGAGATCAAGAGATACAGATATTCCCGAGGATGATGTTAATCAAAATTTGAATGAAAGGGATGTTGAAACAGAGGTAGAGGAACCCAGAAGGAGCAAACGTCAAAGGACTTCTAAAACCTTTGGACCCGATTTCTATGCATACATGATAGAAAATGAACCTCTAACCTATCAACAAGCAATGTCATCTCCAGATGCTCCTTATTGGAAGGAAGCTGTCAATAATGAAATAGAATCTATTTTGCGAAACCATACATGGGAACTAGTGGATCTCCCTAAAGGATCAAAACCACTAGGATATAAATGGATATTTAAGAAAAAACTCAAGGCTGATGGCTCAATAGATAAGTATAAAGCTCGTATAGTAGTCAAAGGATTCAGACAGAAAGAAGATCTGGATTATTTTGACACTTACTCACCAGTAACTAGAATAACATCCATTAGGATGCTTATTGCAATCGCCTCTATACTAAATTTGGAAATACATCAAATGGATGTAAAAACGGCTTTTTTGAATGGTGAGTTGGAGGAAGAAATATATATGCTACAACCTGAAGGGTTTGTTAGCCCAGGAAATGAAAACAAAGTATGTAAGTTGGTGAAATCACTTTATGGTCTTAAACAAGCACCAAAACAATGGCATGAGAAATTTGATGAAACTATGTTATCAAATGGATTCGCTATAAACGAATCAGATAAATGTGTTTACGTGAAATACACACATATTGGATATGTCATTGTATGTCTCTATGTTGATGATTTATTGATCCTAGGCAATAATAAGGCCATAATAACATCAACAAAAGATATGTTATCTTCTAGATTCGATATGAAAGACCTAGGACTGGCTGATGTAATATTGGGTGTAAAAATTGTGAGAACACCACAAGGATATGCATTATCTCAATCACATTACATAGCCAAGATACTTGAAAAATTCAAGCAATACAATATAACTATTGCAAAATCACCAGTAGATATGAACCAAAATTGGGTTAAGAACACCGGTGACAGTATATATCAACTGGAATACTCTCGTGTATTAGGAAGTATCATGTATGTAATGAACTGCACAAGACCAGATATCGCATATGCTATAAGTAAACTCAGTAGATTTACCAGCAATCCTGGTAAACATCATTGGAAAGCGATAATAAGAGTTCTTGGATATCTGAAATATACACAGAACTTGGTTTGCATTATTCGAATTATCCTTCAGTAGTGGAAGGTTACAGCGACGCAAATTGGATAACCGGATCACATGATACTAAATCCACAAGTGGATACGTATTCACATTAGGAAATGGAGCAATCTCGTGGAAATCATCCAAACAAACTTGCATAGCAAGGTCAACAATGGAATCAGAATTCATTGCTCTGGATAAAGCCGCAGAAGAAGCAGATTGGATTAGGAGTTTTCTGGAAGATATTCCAAATTGGGAAAAACCAGTACCTCCAATATGTATACATTGCGATAGTCAATCTGCTATAGGAAGGGCTAACAGTACACTGTATAATGGTAAATCTCGACATATTCGTCGTAGACATAAAACCATAAGACAACTTCTCTCTAATGGAGTTATCACCATAGACTATGTAAGGTCAAAGGATAACATAGCGGATCCACTAACAAAAGGCTTGCCAAGAGAGAAAGTTCAAACCTTATCGATGGGAATGGGCTTAAGACCTATTAATTGAAAAGTTTTCTAAAACGGAAACCCCACCTAGTTGACTGGAGATCCCAAGATCTAGGTTCAAAGGGACAACTAAGTTTGAGATAAACTTGACGGCACTACTCAATTAAAAACCATTCCTATGATAAGTCAGTGCACAACCCGTCGGAGAATAGGATAAGCTTTGCTTTTAATGATGTCTATACTGTGGTATTATAAAGAACCAAGTGGGGTATTACGGGATACTCTTTATAGAATCACCTATGTGAGTGCGAAGGCGCCGCTTCAAGAAGGATTGTAAGGTCGAATTCTTTAAGCACTCATGAAACCAAGGCGGTGTTCATGGCAAAAACGAACACAAACAGAGAACCAAGGAGTTAAAGAACATTTATCACGTGTTATCTTTATAGACTTACACAAACGGCTTACAGTTCAAAGACAGTCTAGTCCACTGATTCGCTAGTTAGTTATAACGATAAACACTAGGAAAAGTTCAAGGCCTTTGTGCTACTTTTACCCATATGATAAATGTTTCGCAATTTTAAGAACAGATCATATAACCACTCATTCATGTGGGGGATTGTTGGAAAAATGAATAAATGGTTAAAGCAAAAAATTTGGCAAAATCATTTAGTCCCACATCGGGGAAAACTAGCACCTATGCCACTACTTATATTAAGGCATGAGATGTTATTACAAAAGAAAGAAGAGATGAAGGAAAGAGGCAATGGCATGAACAAAGCATGCATATATTTCATATTAAATTAAAAAAGGTCAAAGATAAGGGCCTTGGGCCTTGGGGCTCTTGGGGTCTCGTGATCGATTGGGCCTCCAAATGCGAATGGGCTCGCTGCCCAGCAAAACGGTTATTTTTTGAATTCGGCCGCGCAAACGCCAACGGAAGTATCTGTTGGTAAAGGGTCGCAACCTTTCCAACAGTCACAGCCGTTGCAATTCAAACGGAAGTACCCGTTCCTGAACAGATGCCTCTTCACAGCCTATATAAAGGCCTGCGAAAATCAAAGTAAAAATATCAGTTTTCTTACTCTTCTTCTCCGTCGTCCACTGCTCTGTTCTGTAAAAACAAAATCCTACCTTGAGTTCGTCGTCGCTCTGCGGTTGTAGCGCAACATCGCAGAGTACGGTCCGTTTAACCTTGGGAGGCGAATTGCTCATCATCTCCTCTGCGCCAGTGGGAGAGCAATATTGCTTTAAGGGAACAGTATCGGCTACTGGACTCGGACAAATTGCACGCGCACGGACTGTGATTGAACGGTACTGCCACCTTCTTTTTCACTCCTCGTGTGGTACTTTATACTATACTGAATTGCAGACATTCCGATAGTAATTGTTGTTTGCATTCGTTTTGCTTTACTGGTTTTGATATACTTATAATAACAATCTTAAAGCAATAACGTTCTGTTTTCTAAGTATTCTCTTTGCATCCAGACGATGGCAAAGGACGGTAATACTTCGGCAACCAAACCTGTTGTGCCCGCATCTCAAACTGCTGCATTAGTTGCTCCGACTGTCGCCTTCTCGCATGGAGAACGACCAGAAAAATTTACTGGTGTTGACTTCAAAAGATGGCAGCAGAAGATGTTGTTCTACCTTACCACTTTAGGACTCGCGAATTTCCTTACAGAGGATCCTCCTAAAGTAGACGAATTGGAGCCTGACGCTACCAAAGTCGAGGCGCTCACTGCTTGGAAAAATTCCGACTTCATATGTAAAAATTACATATTGAACGGCCTTGATAACAGTCTATACAGTGTGTATTGTACTATGAAGACGTCAAAGGAACTTTGGATGTCTCTCGATAAGAAATACAAGACAGAAGATGCTGGCATGAAGAAATTCATCGTCGGTAAATTTCTGGATTTTAAAATGATAGACTCTAAAACAGTGATTAGCCAAATTCAAGAGTTGCAAGTCATTATACATGAGATACATGACGAAGGAATGTCTCTAAGTGAGTCGTTTCAAGTGGCTGCCGCTATAGAGAAATTGCCTCCATTGTGGAAAGATTTCAAGAATTATTTGAAGCACAAACGTAAAGAAATGACAATGGAAGATTTGGTTGTTCGACTCAGAATTGAAGAAGACAACCGAAAATCTGAAAAGAAAGCAACTAATACTATGGTGGCAAAGGCAAATGTGGTTGAAACAGAAAAGAACAACAAAAGAAAGAGGGAAAACAACCCAAACGCAAAGAAGGCTAAGAAGTTCAAAGGAAACTGCCATAATTGCGGGAAGAAAGGACATAAGGCAATCGAATGTCGAGGTCCAAAGAATCAGAACAAGAAGAAAGACCAAGCCAATGTTACAGAATTCGAAACGCTTTCCGAGAATGTCTCTGAAATGAATTTATCCGCAGTGATCTCAGAATGCAACTTGGTTGGCAACCCGAAAGAATGGTTTGTGGACACTGGTGCCACAAGACACATTTGCGCCAACAAGTGGATGTTTTCCGACTATAAATCTGCGACACAGGAAGAGCAACTCTTTATGGGAAACTCGTCTACGTCAAAGGTTGAAGGCAAAGGAAAAGTGGTTCTTAAAATGACTTCTGGGAAAGAACTTACTCTAAACGATGTTCTACACGTTCCAGATATCCGCAAGAACTTGGTTTCAGGATCATTGCTAAGTAAAAATGGCTTCAAATTGGTCTTTGTTTCTGATAATTTTGTATTGTCTAAAAATGGAGTGTATGTTGGCAAAGGGTATGTGAGTGATGGTCTGTTCAAAATGAATGCAATGACCGTTGTACCAAAAGATAGTGATAATAAAATTAATTCTTCTGTTTATATCACTGAGTCATTTAATATATGGCATGCGAGATTAGGTCATGTTAACTTTGATACATTGCGAAAATTGATAAACTTAGAATTTATACCTAAGTTTACAATAAATTCCAATTACAAATGTGAAACATGTGCCGAATCTAAACTAACTAGAACATCCTTTCATCAAGTTGAAAGGAATACGGAACCTCTAGACTTAATACACACAGATGTGTGTGACTTGAAAATGTGTCAAACTAGAGGTGGAAAACGGTATTTCATCACATTTATTGATGATTGTACGAGATACTGTTATGTGTATCTTCTTAGAAGCAAGGATGAGGCATTTGACATGTTTAAACAATACAAAGCGGAAGTTGAAAATCAACTTAATAAGAAGATAAAAGCCTTAAGAAGTGATAGAGGAGGAGAATATGAATCTCCATTTGAAGAATACTGCGCCGAACATGGTATTATACACCAGACAACGGCACCATATTCCCCTCAATCAAATGGCATAGCAGAACGTAAAAATCGTACGCTAAAAGAAATGATGAATGCTCTACTCATTAGTTCTGGTCTACCAGATAACCTATGGGGAGAAGCTATACTTTCTGCGAATCACATTCTAAATAAAGTGCCTCGAAAGAAGACTTCGAAATCACCGCATGAACTGTGGAAAGGCAGACCACCATCCTACAAATACTTGAGAGTGTGGGGGTGTCTTGCCAAAGTAGAAATACCGAAACCAAAGAAGGTCAAAATTGGACCAAAGACTGTAGATTGCATATTTATAGGATATGCTCATAATAGTGCTGCTTATCGATTTTTGGTGTATAAATCTAAAATTGATGACATTCATGAAAACACCATTATCGAATCTAGAAATGCTAGATTCTTTGAACACATTTATCCTCTTAAAACATCCATTGAAACTATTATTCAAAAGAGATCAAGAGATACAGATATTCCCGAGGATGATGTTAATCAAAATTTGAATGAAAGGGATGTTGAAACAGAGGTAGAGGAACCCAGAAGGAGCAAACGTCAAAGGACTTCTAAAACCTTTGGACCCGATTTCTATGCATACATGATAGAAAATGAACCTCTAACCTATCAACAAGCAATGTCATCTCCAGATGCTCCTTATTGGAAGGAAGCTGTCAATAATGAAATAGAATCTATTTTGCGAAACCATACATGGGAACTAGTGGATCTCCCTAAAGGATCAAAACCACTAGGATATAAATGGATATTTAAGAAAAAACTCAAGGCTGATGGCTCAATAGATAAGTATAAAGCTCGTATAGTAGTCAAAGGATTCAGACAGAAAGAAGATCTGGATTATTTTGACACTTACTCACCAGTAACTAGAATAACATCCATTAGGATGCTTATTGCAATCGCCTCTATACTAAATTTGGAAATACATCAAATGGATGTAAAAACGGCTTTTTTGAATGGTGAGTTGGAGGAAGAAATATATATGCTACAACCTGAAGGGTTTGTTAGCCCAGGAAATGAAAACAAAGTATGTAAGTTGGTGAAATCACTTTATGGTCTTAAACAAGCACCAAAACAATGGCATGAGAAATTTGATGAAACTATGTTATCAAATGGATTCGCTATAAACGAATCAGATAAATGTGTTTACGTGAAATACACACATATTGGATATGTCATTGTATGTCTCTATGTTGATGATTTATTGATCCTAGGCAATAATAAGGCCATAATAACATCAACAAAAGATATGTTATCTTCTAGATTCGATATGAAAGACCTAGGACTGGCTGATGTAATATTGGGTGTAAAAATTGTGAGAACACCACAAGGATATGCATTATCTCAATCACATTACATAGCCAAGATACTTGAAAAATTCAAGCAATACAATATAACTATTGCAAAATCACCAGTAGATATGAACCAAAATTGGGTTAAGAACACCGGTGACAGTATATATCAACTGGAATACTCTCGTGTATTAGGAAGTATCATGTATGTAATGAACTGCACAAGACCAGATATCGCATATGCTATAAGTAAACTCAGTAGATTTACCAGCAATCCTGGTAAACATCATTGGAAAGCGATAATAAGAGTTCTTGGATATCTGAAATATACACAGAACTTTGGTTTGCATTATTCGAATTATCCTTCAGTAGTGGAAGGTTACAGCGACGCAAATTGGATAACCGGATCACATGATACTAAATCCACAAGTGGATACGTATTCACATTAGGAAATGGAGCAATCTCGTGGAAATCATCCAAACAAACTTGCATAGCAAGGTCAACAATGGAATCAGAATTCATTGCT
This sequence comes from Allium cepa, assembly GCA_030765085.1. Classification (NCBI taxonomy): domain Eukaryota; kingdom Viridiplantae; phylum Streptophyta; class Magnoliopsida; order Asparagales; family Amaryllidaceae; genus Allium; species Allium cepa. The sequence goes on from CM060941.1 coordinate 749,851,794, forward strand.
CTGGATAAAGCCGCAGAAGAAGCAGATTGGATTAGGAGTTTTCTGGAAGATATTCCAAATTGGGAAAAACCAGTACCTCCAATATGTATACATTGCGATAGTCAATCTGCTATAGGAAGGGCTAACAGTACACTGTATAATGGTAAATCTCGACATATTCGTCGTAGACATAAAACCATAAGACAACTTCTCTCTAATGGAGTTATCACCATAGACTATGTAAGGTCAAAGGATAACATAGCGGATCCACTAACAAAAGGCTTGCCAAGAGAGAAAGTTCAAACCTTATCGATGGGAATGGGCTTAAGACCTATTAATTGAAAAGTTTTCTAAAACGGAAACCCCACCTAGTTGACTGGAGATCCCAAGATCTAGGTTCAAAGGGACAACTAAGTTTGAGATAAACTTGACGGCACTACTCAATTAAAAACCATTCCTATGATAAGTCAGTGCACAACCCGTCGGAGAATAGGATAAGCTTTGCTTTTAATGATGTCTATACTGTGGTATTATAAAGAACCAAGTGGGGTATTACGGGATACTCTTTATAGAATCACCTATGTGAGTGCGAAGGCGCCGCTTCAAGAAGGATTGTAAGGTCGAATTCTTTAAGCACTCATGAAACCAAGGCGGTGTTCATGGCAAAAACGAACACAAACAGAGAACCAAGGAGTTAAAGAACATTTATCACGTGTTATCTTTATAGACTTACACAAACGGCTTACAGTTCAAAGACAGTCTAGTCCACTGATTCGCTAGTTAGTTATAACGATAAACACTAGGAAAAGTTCAAGGCCTTTGTGCTACTTTTACCCATATGATAAATGTTTCGCAATTTTAAGAACAGATCATATAACCACTCATTCATGTGGGGGATTGTTGGAAAAATGAATAAATGGTTAAAGCAAAAAATTTGGCAAAATCATTTAGTCCCACATCGGGGAAAACTAGCACCTATGCCACTACTTATATTAAGGCATGAGATGTTATTACAAAAGAAAGAAGAGATGAAGGAAAGAGGCAATGGCATGAACAAAGCATGCATATATTTCATATTAAATTAAAAAAGGTCAAAGATAAGGGCCTTGGGCCTTGGGGCTCTTGGGGTCTCGTGATCGATTGGGCCTCCAAATGCGAATGGGCTCGCTGCCCAGCAAAACGGTTATTTTTTGAATTCGGCCGCGCAAACGCCAACGGAAGTATCTGTTGGTAAAGGGTCGCAACCTTTCCAACAGTCACAGCCGTTGCAATTCAAACGGAAGTACCCGTTCCTGAACAGATGCCTCTTCACAGCCTATATAAAGGCCTGCGAAAATCAAAGTAAAAATATCAGTTTTCTTACTCTTCTTCTCCGTCGTCCACTGCTCTGTTCTGTAAAAACAAAATCCTACCTTGAGTTCGTCGTCGCTCTGCGGTTGTAGCGCAACATCGCAGAGTACGGTCCGTTTAACCTTGGGAGGCGAATTGCTCATCATCTCCTCTGCGCCAGTGGGAGAGCAATATTGCTTTAAGGGAACAGTATCGGCTACTGGACTCGGACAAATTGCACGCGCACGGACTGTGATTGAACGGTACTGCCACCTTCTTTTTCACTCCTCGTGTGGTACTTTATACTATACTGAATTGCAGACATTCCGATAGTAATTGTTGTTTGCATTCGTTTTGCTTTACTGGTTTTGATATACTTATAATAACAGTTTTACCCAAGGTGTTACACAACCAAATCACAATTCAAAAACCTACATAACTAAGTTATTAAGTGTTACACATTAAATCACCAAATTCTTGCCCTTTAACTACCACTCGAATCATGCATATAATCAAGTTATATATGAAATTTGTTTCAAACACAAAGTATCAAATGTCAAAAAACAAAAAAACTTAATCAATTCAATGCAATGTGAAGTGCCCAACTTCATTTCATGCTTCTTCCTTCTCTTCGCATCTTCGAGCATTTCAATGTTGATTAAGCCGACTTGACCTCCAAAGCATTTTTATCGATCTCGTCGTCATCTCATTTGAAGGGTCCCAATTCTGCAAATTGTAATGTTAAATTTTATAATATAACAAGAAGGGTAGTATGTATGTACTGTGTAAACATAACCATGACAATTGAAATATGCGTTAACCCATTAGCTAATGCACATTACCACGTAAAGTTGGTCAAAAGTTAGATATATAAATGATGACGTTTCTCAACATGACCCACTTCATGACCAACATCGAGTTCCCTAGGAGTGCCTCTAGGTTGTGATCCACAATAAAATTCGTCCTGCGATGAAAGCAAGGAAATAAGCCTAACTTTGTAGCAACGTAAGAAAACCAGCAACCTATTTCATGCCAGACTTACAAATTAAATCTAACAGTCTACTAGATAGGACAATGTTGACGAACCCCAAGAGTAAGTGTGCACTTCATCAAGAATTTGTAAAAAAATTGACATATTGAATTGTTACATGAGTTTCACTTTTATTAGAAAGTAATGTATTGCCTACCAAAAACAACAAATAAGCTTTGGCTGGCTGATCAATACGGTTACGGGGCTATCTACCTATAACTCCATTAAATATGTCCTTAAGAGTAGTAAAGCTCAATTTATTAAATCCTACCTTATTGTTCATTATCTGAAATGCAACACTACACATTATTCTGAGTTGTTCTTTAACAAATTCAAGAGCTTGTCGGCTATTAAGTATGGATGCAACAATGGATTTTCCTCAATAGGAAAATGCAGTAAAGATGAGCATCATCCAAGATGATGGTCATTTCATCGAAAGACAATGGAAAGTGTTTATATCAGGGTGCCATCTCTCAACAAAAGCTAAAATTAAATTCCTGTTTACGCTTCTAAAATGAACTATTACTATAGATTGTAAATCCGATGGTATAATATGACCATGAAATATGAAAGCATCTCATTTGTACTATACGGTTGAAATAAATGAAGTGGTACACATGTGACATGACCCACGCAAATTGAAAATAACGACCCGCTTTTGTATATATATCAGTTTAAGCGGCCAATAAATCGGTTGGAAGTGGAGTTTGTATTCAAGTAGTAATTGAATCAAATTTTGTGTATAAATAATCGATAAACATCATGCGAACTTATGAATAGTAGTTGGGTGTTCGTGGGCCGTGTTTAACGAATAATTTTCTATCAGTTTAGAAAATCACCGATAAATTTCAAATTAAAATAACCGCAAATGCACGACGTATAATTTTTGTACGTGGCGAGTACGGGTCGATCCGTAAAGAATTTTTAAGATTTTAAAACTTTCTAATCAATCAAATTAGACCAAAATGAGAGATTGTTTTGAAAACTAGAAAACTAAGCCTAAGTTGAGATTAAAAACCATGTAATTAAAATTCAATTTAGACGCAAATCCACTTTCTTATTTTTGTCACATACATCAACTTGAAATCAAATGACGATCTCTTTTTAACCTAAGTAGGATTAGTGACATATTTATCATAAGCATGACCCATTTGTATTACTAATTAACACAAATCAAACCATCATACTATAATACAAATCTAATCCTACCTTTTCAAATCTCATGAAACATGACATAGAAAATGAAACAAAAATCTAGTTTAAGCATGATCTATTTACTATTAATTAGCAACATAGATCATCAAATTTTGATTAAAACTTCACTTCATTGGCATGATCATATTTAGATGAAAGGCATTTTGTGATTAATAAGATAAGCACAGCCTATTTGTTATGAACAAACTAGGCTATCAAATTCAATATAAAACACAAATAAACATAAACATCTATTATCTCATGAAGCACAAAAGAGATCTTACATAGAAAATTATATTGAATCTACATGATTACAAGAAAGCTATATTATCCCTAAATTGTAGGGATTTAGCCTCTCATTTGTGTTATCATTTCAACACATAGAAATTTCAACATTAAAAAGCAAAGAAATGGAAACTAAGCAAAGGAAGAAAAAGAGATTAACTACTAACTACTTGCATAAAAATTAAAGCTACACTACTTGCATGAATGTAAATCTAAGCTATAAACATGAAATGAGAGAAAGCATAGAAATAAACATCAACATAAAAGTAAATAAAAACAAGTATAAAAGAGGAGAAAAAGAGGCTAGAAAGCCATTTTTATTTCATGAAACATAGAGCTTACAACTTGCGTTTTAATTTCCTAACTAATGTAAGAGAGAAGATATTTACATGTACATAAGAGGGCTATTTATACGTGCATAAAACCCTAAATCAATTTTTAGGGTGCTTCCCAAAATGCCCTTGTAGAAAGTGTGACAATTAAGTAACTATTGGCCTCTAATTAATCCGCCATCAAATATGCATAAAGCTTTAACCTCCACTTAGTTTTCCGTTATCTCCTAATTGTAGATTTAGGTAAGTGGGTAGGCGTGGTCCTCCATGTCCATGAGCTTGAATTATTTTCCTCTTTATTCCTTTGTATTCATTTGTGCATGCATGTATCTTTATAAAACCCTCTTCCATATGCATTAAAATTCCTATAAAAATCATAAAGAATGTCCAAGTAAAATTCTCAAATTGACACATGCACAAAAATGACCATTTTTCTCCTGAATGAAGATGAATATCTGGTGGTTTGACAATAATTGAATTTTGGTTTAAACATGTTAAATTGCCCAAATAAGACATTTATTTAAATAAAAATAGATAAATACGGATGTAAATATATGCACATTTACGTGCACATCAAATACCCATATACTTATCTTTTTATTCATTCTTGAATAAAGGAAAACTAAAATAAAGCCGTTTTCTTAGGAAGCACGGTTGCATTGAGCGTATGCGATAAGCCGTTAAACCTTTGGATGTTCCCAGTAGGACGAGTGTTGTCTCGTGAGGGTTTTCATCGGATACTACCCATAAAATCCATATGTAAAGTGAAAATATTTACAAAGTGCAAGATTTATTTACAATAGGATGAATGCAAGTTTTTAAAACTATTTTCAAATGAAGAATTTACTTTCAAATCGGCACTAATAAGTTAAATATAAGTTTTGGTCATTATCAAGAAATTTAAGTCCTTTTTACTTGTCAAAATTTCCAAAAAAAATTAAGTTGTCGTAATAGATAGACTATAGTTTGTCTAGTTGTTTAGGTTGATAACACAATGTAATTATGAAATGGATCCTTAGTTGGTTATCAAAGTTTGTCAAAGTGGTATTTCCATTTCTTTTCAGTAACAAGTTAAATCAAACAAGTTAAAATAGTGTTTGGATTTCAATTGTTTACTCTCTCTTGTTTGAAAATTTTATTAATATTAACAATATTTACATAGCCTAACTCAGATAAACTAAGGTCAGATATATCACCCATGCACTGCCTTTCGGGCGTACGTGAGGGAGATGCAGAGCATGGCGAGTGAACACACAAGTGTGAACACTTATTTATTGCAGGCGTTATTAGTAAAAGAATTTTTATATACTTACACCTAACTTAAATAAACTGAGGCTAGATATACCGATCGTGCACTGCCTTTCTAGCTTACGTGAGAAGGGTACATAGCTTGGCGAGTGAACACATGAGTGTGAACACATGACTCTAGGTGTTAAAAATATATACATATATAGAAATGTTTTTTTACTCATATTTTTTATGTTTTTTTTCTATTTTTTTAGAAAGAGAGAGTTTTGCAAAATCATCTTAGCACAATTTAACTTAGAAGATAAATATTTTATATCCTTTGCTTTAAATTTAACACTTTGTTTAAACAAAGATTTTCAATTAGAATATACTTCGTAATTAACACATATGAACCTTCCTATATACTAGTTAAACCATTGTTATTTGTAACCAAACTTCATTTTTATTTTTGTTAAGACAAATAAATTTTCAAAAATTTCAATTTATTAACCAAAATTTATACTTATCCTATAGTGTTTCTTCAAAAATAACTCAAAATGCTGAAAAGAAAATGTTTTTAAGATTTAGATATATATATATATATATATATATATATATTGAGTTAAAAGAAAATAAAATTTCAAAAATGTCATGAAACTTAAAAAAAATGAAAGTGAGACTCCCCCCACACTCCCCACAGTAAGTGCATGATAAAATGAGTGTAACGGGGAAAAATATGTACATGTTTACAATAGATGGTTAACATTCTTAATAGAGGTAGCTTGGCTCATGATGAATTATTAGCTCCTTCTCTTGGTTACTTGGCAATTTCAGGAATGGTTTCAAACGACGACCGTTGACTTTAAAAATCGAGCCATCCATAGGGTTTTGTATTTCTATGGCGCAGTGTGGAAAAACGATTCGTACCACAAATGGTCCGGTCCATCTCGATTTAAGTTTCCCAGGGAATAAATGAAGTCTAGAGTCATATAAAAGAACATTTTGGTTAGGCGAAAATGTTTTTCTTAGGATTGACTTGTCATGAAAAAATTTTGTTCTTTCTTTGTAAATTTTCTCATTTTCAGATGCGTCGTTCCTAAGTTTTTCTAGTTTGTTGAGTTCTAGTTTTTGGTTTTTGCAAGATTTCTCGAGATCAAAGGTTGCAAGATTTTCTCATTTTGGTTCTTTATTGCCCACAATGCTTTGTGTTCGATTTCAATGGGTAAATGGTAAGCTTTTTCGTAAACTAAACGAAATGGGGACATCCGAAGATTAGTTTTAAAAGCAGTACGGTAAGCCCAAAGCGCATCGGTCAATTTCTAAGACCAATCTTTTTGATTTTGTTGACATTTTCTCCAAGATTTGTTTTATTTGACGATTTGAAACTTCAAGTTGCCCACAAGTTTAAGGATAATATGGACTGGTTAACTTGTGGGTTATCAAGCATTTCTTCATTAAAGTTTCAAAAGAACGATTGCAAAAATAGGTTGCGTTATCACTGATTATTGTGCTAGGTGTGTCGAATCTCGAAAAGATGTTTTCTTTGAGAAATTTCATAATAATTCCATGGTCATTGGTTTTACAAGGAACAACTTCGACCCATTTGGAGACATAATCGACCGCAAGAAGTATGTAAAAATTTCCAAAGGAATTGGGAAAAGGTCCCATAAAGGCGATACCCCAAACATTAAAGATTTCGATCGTAAGAATGGGGTTTAGAGGCATCATATCTCGTCGAGAAATTCTTCCAAGCATTTGGCATCGATCGCAAGTTTTGCAAAATTCGAATGAGTCTTTAAAAAAAGAAGGCCAATAGAAACCGCACTGAATCACCTTTTCCATGGTTTTCGAAGACCGAAATGTCCACCGCATGCTTGATCGTGGCAAAATGAAAGAACACTCTTGATCTCATTATCCGAAATGCAACGTCGAATGATTTGGTCTAGGCAATATTTGAACAAGTATGGACCATTCCAAAAGAAATATTTCAGTTGAGACATGAATTTTTATTTGTTCTATTTGGACCAAAATGAGGGAGTTTCTTTAGTGACCAAGTAGTTCACAATATCAGCGTACCATGGATCGATAGAAATTGAAAGAAGTTGTTTATCGAGGAAGTTTTCTTTGATTGGCAAAGAAGATGGTGCGTTCGGAAGGCGAGATAATTGATCGGCTATGACATTACCGGATCCTTTTTTGTCCTTGATTGTAAGATCAAACTTTTATAATAAAAGGATCCAATGAATTAAGTGAGATTTAGCGTTCTTTTTAGTGAAGAGATATCGAAGCGCAGAATGGTCTGCGTACATAGTAATGTGTGACCCGATCAAATATTGTCGAAATTTTTCGAAAATTACTTCTTGAAGCTCTTTTTCAGTGGTTGTGTAGTTAAGTTGAGCGTCGTTCAGAGTCACGCTAGCATAGTAAATAACGTGAAGGATCTTGTTGATGCGTTGTCCTATGACAGCACCACCTGTAAAGTTTGAAGCATCACTTATTTTTCAAATGAGAGATCCCTATTGGGTGCGTAAATGATTGGAGCAGAATTGAGTTCGTTTTTGAGACATTCAAAAGAAGAGATACAATCAGAGTTAAAATCGAAAGGAACGTCTTTTTCAAGAAGAGTCGTCAAAGGATGAGCGATTTTACTAAAGTCATTCACAAAGCGTCGGCAAAAGCCAGCGTGTTTTCTAGAAATGATCGAATGTCCTTAATAGAATTGAGAATGGGAAGGTTTGCACGCTTTATCTACCTCAATGCCTTTATTTGAGATGTTATATCCAAGGACTATGCCTTATTTGGCCATAAAGTGGCATTTTTTCCAATTCAAAGCCAATGTTTTTCTTTACATCGATTTAGAACCATCTCGAGATGATGTAAACATTCGAAAAAGAATCACTAAAGATAGAGAAGTCGTCCATAAAAACTTCTAGAAAGCGTTCAATCATGTCAGAAAAGATGCCAACCATGCATCGTTGGAAAGTAGAAGGAGAGTTGCAAAGTTCGAATGGCATATGTCGATAAGCAAAGGTACCGAATGGACATGTGAAAGCCATTTTCTCTTTACTTTGGGAGCGATTGGAATTTGGTTATAGCCGAAATAACCATCAAGAAAGCAGTAGAATTCATGGCTGGCTAAACGTTTGAGCATTTTGTCAATGAAAGGAAGAGGGAAGTGATCCTTGTGTGTTGCGGCATCTAGTTTTTGATAGTCAGTGCAAACATGCCAACCCGTTTGAGTACGAGTCGGAATAAGTTTGTTTGAATCGTTCTTGACAACGGTTAGCCCATACTTTTTTAGTACAAATTGAGTTAATCCATGAACTGTCAGAGATTGGGTAAATGATTCCATTATCGAGAAGTTTAAGAATTTCATCATGCACTGCATCTTTCATTTTTGAATTAATCCTTCATTGCGTGTCATGAACGGGCTTGGCATCGCCGATTAAATCGATGCGATGTTGAACTAGAGCGGGACATTCCCTTTGTATCAAAGATCGACCATCCAATCGCTTCCTTGTTTTCGGATAGGATTGAAAGTAAAGAAGTTTCTTGATTGAGAGAGAGGGTCATAGAAATTGTGATGGGAAATGTTTCATTATCACCTAAGTATGCATACTTAAGGTGATCGGGAAGTGGTTTGAGGTCCAACTTCGGGAGTTGCTCAATTAAAGAATTGGGTTGAGATTCAGGCTCAACTAGAAGCGATTCAAAGGGAAGAGTGTATTCAATCTCATTAGGAATTTCGTGAAACAATTTTTTGTACTCAGCCTCGCGTTCATCGTTAAGGTCAATTGTCTCGTTTTTGAAGTTTTTATGAATGGCACCAACTTCCAACGTTTGGTCGCGAGGTTCGTTCGATTGGCTTTCAAGATTGAAAATGTTAAGATCTAAAGTCATGTTCCCAAAAGAGATTTTCATCGAACTGTTGCGACAATTGATTAAGGCATTTGAGGTGGCTAAGAATGGTCGGCCGAAAATTAATGGAATTTGATTCGCGGGATTTGTCACGGGTTGTTTTTCGAGAACAATAAAATCAACGGGGAATATGAATTACCCAACTCGAATGAGCACGTTCTCGATTTCTCGCACAAGCTTCTTGATGGAAAGATCGGTGAATTGAAACATGCCATTTGTGGGTTTGAGCTCACCTAAGCCTAATTATTCGTACATGGGATATGGAATCAAATTGACACTCGCACCTAAGTCTATCAAGTATTTGTTAATCGTCTCGTCTCCAATTGTACACGAAATCATAAGGCAGCCAGGATCTTTGTATTTGATGGGCATGGATCGGGACAAGACTTCCCTTAAACTAGTGGCTAAGAAGACATTTTTGGGCACTTTTGTATGTTGATTTAGGGTGCACAGTCCTTAAGAAATTTCGTGTAAGTGGGAACTTGCTGAATGATGTCAAGAAGCGGGATGTTCAATTCACTTGTTTAAAAATTTCCAACATCTTTTCCATTTGGTCCAAGTGTTTCTTGGGTCGAAGATGATGTGAAAATGGGATGCGATACTCAGTAGGCGGGTCTACTTGAGTAGTAGAAGAAGAATTTTGATTGGCATTCGATTCGACGTTTAGCTCCACGTTCTGTTCCGATTCGTTTGAAGCATCGGGAGAGGTTTCTGGTAAATCGTTTGGGTTAACGACTTGATTATTAATTTGTTTACCGGAACGTAAAGTTATGATATCATTCAAGCGACATTGTTATCTTAAACAATATGAGCTTGATTTGAATTTGCGCTTTGATTCTTGGGATTTGGAATGGACTGGCTTGGGAATGTTCCTCACTCGCGTTCACTTACGGACGTGGCCAATTGACTCATTTGTGTTTCAAGTTTTGCAGTCGATTGGTTTGTGTTTTGAATATACATGGTCAATAAATTTTGCAAATTGCTGTTTGATTGAAGCCTTTGAGTAGTTGCTTTATCCAGCGTTTCAAGATTTTTTTTTCAAGTGAACTTTAACGTTTATCATCTTGGGGAGGATGAGCAGACTTTAGTTGAAAATTTGATTGTTACGATTGATTATGAGACGGACCCGCAAAGTTCGGTTGAAAATGGTTCGGTTGAAAGGGTGGATTCGAAGCATTATTTGGAAATGCTTGAAAATTTGGACGAACCAGTTGAAAATTCGGTTGAACGGGTGGAAACGAATTTTCTATCGGTTTAGAAAATCGTCGATAAATTTCAAATTAAAATAACCGCAAGCGCACGGCGTACGATTTTAGTACGTAGAGAGTACGGGTTTATTCGTTGGGAATTCTAAGATTTTAAAACTTTCTAATCAATCAAATTAGACCAAAATGAGAGTTTGAAAAATAGAAAACTAAGCAAAAGTTGAGATTGAAATCTATGTGATAAAAATTCAATTTATAGACAAATCCACTTTCTTATTTTTCTCACATACATCAGCATGAAATCAAACGATGATCTTTTTTTACCTAAGTAGGATTAGTGATGTATTTATCATAAGCATGGCCTATTTGTATTATTAATTAACACAAATCAAACCATCAAACTATAATACAAATCTAATCCTACTTTTTCAAATCTCATGAAACATGACATAGAAAATGAAAGCAAAATCTAGTTTAAGCATGATCTATTTACTATTAATTGGTAACATATGTCATCAAATTTTGATTAAAACTTCACTTTATTGCCATGATCATATTTAGATGAAGAGGCAATTTGTGATTAATGAGATAAGCATAGCCTATTTGTTACGAACAAATAGGCTATCAAATTCAACATAAAACAAAAATAAACATAAACATCCATTTTCTCATGAAGCACAAAGAAATCATATATAGAAAATTATGTTGAATCTACATGATCAAAAGAAAGCTTCATTATCCCTAAATTGTAGGAATTTAGCCTCTCATTTGTGAAATCATTTCAACACAAAGATTTCAACATTAAAAAGCAAAGAAATGAAAACTAAGCAAAAGAAGAAAAAGAGATTAAATACTAACTACTTGCATAAAATATAAAGCTACACTACTTGCATGAATGTAAATCTAAGCTATAAACATGAAATGAGAGAAAGCATAGAAATAAACATCAACATAAAAGTAAATAAAAACAAGTAGAAAAGAGAAGAGAAAGAGGCTAGGAAACCATTTTTATTTCATGAAACATAGAGCTTACAACTTGCATTTTAATTTCCTAACTAATTTAAGTGAGTAGGAAGATATTTACATGTACATAAGAGGGCTATTTTTATACATGCATAAAACCCTAATTCAATTTTTAGGGTTCTTCTCAAAACGCCCTTGTAGGAAGTGTGGCCACCAAGTAACCATTCGCCTCCAATTAATCCATCATCAAATATGCATGAAGCTTTAAGCTCCACTTAGTTGTCCATTAGCTCCTAAATGTAGATTTAGATAAGTGGGTAGGTGGGGTCCTCCATGATCGTGAGCTTGAATTATTTCCCTCTTCATTCTTTTGTATTCATTTGTGCATGCATGTATCTTCATAAAACCCTCTTCCATATGCATTTAAATTCCTATAAAAATCATAAAAAATGTCTAAGTAAAAATTCTCAAATTGACACGTGCAAAAAAAACCCCTTTTCCCCCTAAATGAAGATGAATATACGATGATTTAACAGTAATTGAATTTTGGTTTAAACATGTTAAAAAGCCCAAATATGACATTTATTTAAATAAAAATAGATAAAATTTTGATGTAAATATATGCACATTTACGTGCACATAAGGCTGCAATTTCAGGGACGAAATTTTTTTAAGGGGGAAAGAATGTAACGACTCGTATTTTTAGAGTCTTCAAATTTGAATATTTTATTTATTTAAATATTCGAATTTGGAATTAAATTATAAATTATCTGTTTCAAATTTAGATCTGATTTTCGATGACGTATTTTTAATTTGATTCGTAGAATTTTTCGATACTTTTTAATTTGAAAAATAAATAGATTTTCGCTTGGCGTATTTATACGGCAAATGTGGGTATTTTTGACACTTCACAGAACCAAATAACCAGTCTATTTTTTTTAATCGTGTCACATTGTTGTGCGTGATCGTATTTTTTTTCTCATTCGCAGCCCATACGTGGACGGGATATTATTTGGTAGGTTACCCTAAAATATTTCAAAATAAAATATACTCGGCATAAATCTTGGCCATATCTTTGTAATATTTTTCTCCATAGGTTTTTCCATCTTGCCTATGTTTCGGTTGCTATGCATTAATTATTGGTCCCTACTTACGTTAGCTATAAAGTATTTGGATATATATAAATGCATACATTCGCACATAGCCAACACAATCTATGTACATATATTTTCCTCTGTCATATGCACACGCTCTGGTTTCTGGGTCAGGTAGACAAAATCACTTTGTTGGAAACATGTTGCATATATATATATATATATATATATATATATATATATATATAGACACTTAGGTACATATTCATGTAGCGGAGGGTTGCACATTTTGTCTCATTTTCTTTCACTTTGTTTTTTTCTCTGTGCATGAAATGAAAACACAGCTCTTTTGGGAATAAAAAGAAGAACATAATTTTCCATTTCATTTCCTTCCTTACCAAGCACAACATTCCCATTTTTCTACTTCTTGCATTCATGTGTAGTGTGTGTGTGTGGAGTATATATGTGCATGTTTGGATGAAAAGTGCAAGAATGGTTCATGCACGATCGTAAGGAAGGTGGAGAGAAGGTAGCTTGCTTGCAGACGAAGGTGAAGGTGTGCGGACATGGATTTGGAAAGGGAGTTCACGCGCATGGAAGGTGGAGGTAGGAGATGCTTTACTTCAGGCATGAAAGGTTAGGTGCATGCATTAGTAAGAAAAATTAAAGGAATGGGCTACTATTTAGAACAAAAGTTTTTGCAAGTAAGTCCATGTCATTGTAGACAATTGTGCTGGGGAGGAGGAGTTTTGTTTGCAGGCTATGTTACATTCGAATGAGCTGTGGGCTGAGCCCAAATGCTTGTGGGAGTGAGAAATGAGTTTTATTTATTCTGTTTAATGTGATTTAAATATATATGTGTTAGCTAAAAGTTGAATATCCCACACTTTTTAAATCCGATTGATATGTGGATTTTTACGTTAGTCTAGTAATTGACGAGTATCACGCATTGATATAAATTGTTGATTAGTTGGGTTTAGTATAATTTTATGATAATTTAGTACTGTCTGATAATAATTACGTTAATTTGGACAATAACATAGTTTAATTAATTATACTTTATGAGTGCTATCTATTTGGCCAAATAAACGCCGTGTTATTAAAAGTAAATTGAATAGGGTAATTTAGATACCATTTTAGCGGAGTAAAAACACCTTTCTATCAATTAAATCAATTTGACATTTAATTAGCAGAATAAATCCATGTTCCACTCTTTTACGAATTCGGACATTGAATTATATTTCGTTAACGGATATGCCACTTTGAATAAATAATATGTCAACCAATGATGGTTAAGTATTGAATTTATTTACATAGTCGTTGATTATGTAAATATAATTTATTAACTTGGAAAATGAAATTTAATGTTATGGCAGCTAGCTTAAGTACCTGTGTGATCATTAAATCCCTATCAAATTTGGAAAGTTAATTATTGATTTGAAAGTTAATTTAAAAATAATTAGTATATATTATAAGGTCTTAAACATAATTATTTTTTAGTTATATGATTTAAATAGTAGTAACTATTTATTAACAATGTTTTAAAGGTAATTATTAATTGTTTAAATAATGATTTTAAGTTATTTTCTTTATTTATACGATTCTTAAAGGTTATTTCTTAAAGTTATTTAAGAATATTTAATTATTATTTTAAAGTTATTTGATTACCTTTTTAAAATGTTTTAATTTAATTATTTATTTAAAGTGATTTAATTATACTTTAATTTTTAATTAAAGTTATTTAATTATATTTATTGGTTAGCTAGTTATCATATTAATTTTAGTTAAAAGTTAATTGATTATTGTATTAATAACGTTTTGAAGTTATAACTATTATATTAATATTGTAATGAAGTTAACTTATTAATACAATAATAGTTCTTAAAATTTATTTAATATTATAAATAAGATTACAAAGTTATTGTTTTGAATGAAGTTTAATTAAGATGAATTGGAAGGATATTTAAACAACAACTTGTAATTCAAAGTTATTTTATATACTTTATGGTTTATCAAGGGAACCTTACTGACTTAAAGGGTCTATTAAATAAGTTTGTTTAAATATGGACAGAGTTTTATAAACGGGAAAATAGGCGCAAGGAAGAAGTTGCAAAAAAAATTAGTCTCAAGGACAACAATTTGCTTTTTAGTCTGAAGGACATTTGTTAGTGTAAACAGAAAATGATAGTTACAACTATCATTCTGTGATTTACACTAAAATGTGTCCTTCAGCCTAAAAAGCAAACTTCTTGTCCTTAGAACTAAATTTTTCTGCAACTTTTTCCTTGAGCCTAAAATCTCCTTTTATAAATGGTTCTGGATATTTATAAAAGAATTTATAAATGAGTTTTAAAGATCCGAAAAGGAGAAGTTTCATAAATAAGGTTTTGAGATTTATAAAGAAGCTTTATAAATAGATTTGGAGATATTCATAAAATAAAGAGATTTGGAAAGAAATGGTTGATTTTCATAGTGTAATACAAAGGGTAGGGATTGCCTATATTTTACTATGGATTCGCTGGGATAACGACGTAACCATTATGTAAACCGCGATCCATGATTATACGAAATGATGCTTTTCATATCTATTTTTAAACGGTTTAAAATATTTTTGAAATAAATGATTTGTGAATATAATTATATTGATGGGGTAAGTATACAATTTTTTTATATTTCTGAAATGTGATTTTAAATTAATGAAAGATTAATCTAAAAGGCTTGGTAGTTTCCATAGGAAATGTAATTTCTATTTGGAACGTTTGTTTGTTTGATAGTTAAATAACCAACTATCAAATCTTGACCTAAATACGCAATCCCTCTTAAATTTGACAATACGGAAATACTTCATACTTAACACCGAATGATTTTAAATATGGAAGCAACTAGGAGCAACATGAGAATTATATGGTACAGTTACCGTCGGTGGTACTATACTGTAGTATAATGTATCGGTCTGCTTTTTAGATGGTTTAAATCGACGATAAACCACATTCGTCAGACTCAAACCATACAAAAGGGCAGATTGTTATGGGGTAAATAAGAAAAAGAAGAGGAATAAATAAAACATGCATAGAATCTCACAGTGGAATGATAAAATATAATAATCAAATAAACAGTTCATGAAGCTATTTTACAAATAACATTTGATTACACATTTACATTTCAGAATCAGAGTTACATTCAACATAAATAAATAACAAATGCAACGGAATAACATGATGCAGCGGTATAGTAAAGTGAAATATTAAAATAGCATTAAGTTGTTACCTATATTCCCCTGAACACATTTTAATATATTCCCATAGTCCATACAGTACCGTAGAGTAGAGGGCTATCAGAGGGCACTCCATAGGTATGGTACAAACCAAACTCATAGAAGGCTTGATAGGGAATGTGAACACGACCCTCGAGATAATGGTAGGGTAGGATTCCACCAATTGCGGATCCGAACTGGTGGTAATGCATAGAAACTATAACAGCCCACCTCGGAACACTCTCCCATAATCAAAATCAAGGGGTGACCACCAAATCATTACAAAGTTATAATATGGTATCGATGAAGCATGTCCGATAGGAGGAATGACCTCCCTTGGCCCGGTATGGCTCCTATTTTAGTCATATCTAAGCTGACCCACGAGAGTCATGGTCACATAAATACCTCATACAGAATCATTCGCCAAACCATCCTACTTCATTTTTGGAATCTCCACCGTGTACACAGTTGTTAAAGTGGTTTTCAATATTGGCAGAGAGTATGACAATATCCCATCCCTGCCTCTTTAACAACCAAACGCTTATTTCACACCGAATGGTTCTTTTAATTTCCAAAACCGTTTCATAATTGATATCAAAATATCATATTGAGTTCAAACCATATCACTTTTGAAATTATATTCACAATTAGGATTCTCATATCAAAATCATCATATTTACTCAAATATGCCATTTCACCAGCATATATCATTTCGAATCCCATCTTATCTTATAACATTATTAACCATATTCATTTTACAAGGCTTTAACTATAAACATTTCCACTTTACACCATCTGAAATTTAGAAGGTAATTAAGATAGTTATAAATAGTTTAATTAGTTTAATATAGTTTAAATATATACAAAGGTTAAATAGGTTTAAAATAGATTAAAATACTTAAATAGATTTAAAATAGTTTAAATGGTTTAAAATAGATTAAATTGGTTTATTATGGATTAATTAGATTTAAAATAGATGAAATGGATTTAAAATAGAATTAAAATAGATTAATTAGTTTAAAGTAAATTAAAATATTAAATACAATTAAAATAGATTAAATGGTTTAAAATAAATTGAAATAGTTTAAAATAAATTAAAATATATTAAAATATGTAAATGGATTAAAATAGATTAAGCTAGATTTAAATAGGATAATTAGTTTAAAATAGGTTAAATTAGATTAAAATAAATAAAATAGTTTAAATCGATTAAGTTGGTTTAAAATATATTAACTTATTTTAATAGTTGAAAATCTTAAAATTAGGATTTAAAAGAACATTTACGGTTTATATTGAGATTATAAATTTTGAAATTAACATCATATTTAACCATTTCTTCCATTCCACAAATCTGATCAAATCAAAATCCAATTTCAAATCTTGAAATATAAAATTTAACTATTCCAATTTTAATAAATTTTCAAAGTTACAGTTTCCAATATTTCAATAACTCAATTTCGATGAATGTCATTTATACTTTAAATTCAACTTTAAAGTTTCAATTTAAATCCTTTAAATAATTGCTTAAAACAATTCAATTTATATCAGTCAAATTCTATTTCAAATATCGTTTAATTGGATTCAAAGTTTGAAGATTTAAAATAATTAAATTTAACCAATCCGTTGTCCATATACAATTCTTTACCATATGGTCAAGTGATAAGGATATTTATCATTTCGATCCGCAAATATTTTAAATTTTTACGAGTATGTATTATTTCAATCCGCAATCCCAAAATTTATTTCAATGAAAATCACTTGGGTTTATCATTTCAACCCATAACGATTTTCCCCTATTCTATATAATCGTTCGGGTATGTATCATTTCAACCCATAGGGAACTTGTAGTGTTATAATAATATAAAATATAACATCCAGTCATCTAATATCAACAATTAAACATCCATCACAATCATCATCCAAATCAACCAATAAACATCAATAGAGAACTGATTATCATTAACAGGTATTAAATTGATAATTAAATTCAGTATTAAATTAAACGATGATTAAATGCAATAAAAGTTAAACTTAACTAGAATGACAACTTGAACATACCAAACATCAATCAATTAATTCCAAAACACATCATAAATTTAATTTAACTAACATAAGATAGTTTGGTAATTGTGAGTGGGTTAAAACACCTACCTTTGATTTTAAATCGATTTAAAATCCAATTAAAGGCCCAAAATTGAACAGTCTCGGAATGCAGCCAAACTAGTTACTTTATGTCCAGAATTTCAATACGATCGCAATGGAGAAAATCGTGCGTGAATCCGAGCTCGTATGCAAAAGTTATGCGTGTTAGAACGTTTAAAATAAAAATTTAAATTAAACAAATAATAATTAAATAATACCTCGTCACCACCTTCTATGTGCTGAACCCTAGCCTACCTCGTTCATTCGAATGCATTAAAACACGTAGCCGCCACCGTTCAAAGTGATACCACCGCCACTTCGCTCGATGCCTCACTGAGCTAAAGCCCCCATCTTCTTCCTTGCCTCGCGCCGCTTCACACGACCCCGCCTGGTCACCTCTACCGCCATCCAAAGCCCACTGCCGCCGCGAGTGTACATGTCAAATTCTGGCAAATTGCGATGACTAACTCGATAGCTAACTGCACGGATCCGCTCGCCTCTTCCCCCTCTACGCACTGCAACATCTCGATCGCCAAATAGTCGAAGATCCACTATTAAACGACAAACCCTAATATGGACGGTCAAGAAAGATCGTCAATTTTTGACCAAGCGATGATTCGATGGCAAAAACGAACTGTAGATCTGGGTTACCACGTCCAGAGCTTCGAAATAGTATATAATTTGATATGGGTTGGAGGAATTTGATTTTGAAATTGGTTTGGAGATTAAATTGTAGCATTTGGAATTGGAACCCTAAGTAGGAGGAATCCACTTCGAGGCCATTAAAGGGATGGAACCCTAAGTAGGATGAAACTTACGAAAAATCTAGTGGAACATTGTTTTGTATCCACTAACTTTTATTCAAAATGTTTTTACAAAATTATATCTTGTTTTCAAAACCTTCCTTTTCAAAAGATCAAAAAATCTATTCTGGTTTTAAATACTTTTAGCCTCAAAATAATCTTTATTTTAAAAATAAAGTTATCCTTTGTTTTTAAACTATCCTTTAATAATATATTAATATTTATACTTAGATTTAAATATAAAATTATAGTAAAATTTTATGCATATTATTCTTTATATTTACTTATGTATTTTAACTATAGTCAAGTATATTTATAAAGTTAAAAATAGTTTTTAATATAAGATAAAAGTTATTTTCAAAAGAAAACCAAACCACCAAAAATTCCTTTGGGATGTCGACATGCTCAATATACCCATGTCGACATAGTGTCAGTTAATTTCAAGTGTCTATTCGTCATATCTCTTCACAAATGGACATGGATATTGTTCTTCTATAAATAGGGGCTGTTTTCAACGAATTTTTAATCGATTTTTCTGGTTTTCATTTCCCTTCTTCTTCCACATTTTCTTTATACATATTCCTACCATTACTTTGCTGAAATCAACATTGAATCTAACTATATTATATCTGGTTTGATTCTCTATCACTATCTCAACAAGATCCTCAGTGCTATTCAAAGTTATAGGCTTCTTTGTAATCAATTAAACGAGAAAAGGTGTGATTGTAGCCTTGGAAATCAATCAAGCGAGAAAAGGTGTGATTGTAGCCTTGGAAATCAATTGGGTGAACTTGTTACCCGTAAAATCAAGTATCTCTACCCAGAGGATTGTGAATCTGGAGGGTGTACCTCGTAGCCTTGAAATCGAGGGTGTAATTGTACAATTGCTTTTGAAAGGAAATTCGTACTTGTGTGCGGGACTGGATGTAGGGTAACTCCAAACCAGTATAAAAACCGGTGTGTTCTTTCCTGTTTTTACTTTATTTCTGCATTTGTGTTTATTTCTGTGATCATTTCTGTGTCTGAATATTGCATACATTTGTGTTTAAATTAACAAAAACTCAAAAAGATTTAATAATTCCTTAAAACACTATTCATCCTCCCTCTAATGTTTATCCCAACCTTAAGATCCGTAATCCGCATTTCTTACATTTGGTATCAGAGCGAGGTTTTTCAAAGTTTCATAATCTGATTTTTGAAAAGTTTTCAAAATGGCTACCAACACTGGTACTATTACTAACACTAGTATCATTGTCACTAGTTCATTTATAGAAGGTCAGTCTACTAGCAGACCACCAATTTTTAATGGTAGTAACTATGCATATTGGGCATGTAGGATGAAAATATATTTACAATCTGTAGGATTAGACACTTGGAATATCACACAAACTGAATATTCTGAACCCACAACTGATTTTGCACAGTGGATCACTGAGCAAAAGACCGTTGCATAAAATAATTATAAAGCAATGAATATTCTATTTTTTTCACTTGATAAAAATGAACTTAATAGAGTGTCAGTTTGTAAGTCTGCATATGAAATCTGGAAAACTTTACAAGGTACCCACGAAGGAACAAGCAAAGTTAAACAGACTTAAATTTCCATTCTCACAAATCAGTTTCAATTATTTAAAATGAATTCTAATGAGTCTATTTTAGATATGTATAGTTGATTTCAGGATATTGTGCATTCTCTAATATCCTTGGGAAAGGAGTTTTCGGAAGAAGATCAAGTCAGCAAAATTTTAAATTCTCTTACTCCAGAATGGGATCAAAAGACACTTGCGATCGAAGAGGCAAATGACATAAGTACCTTAAAGATAGAAGAATTAATTGAAAATCTAATGTCGTTTGAATTCAAAATGATCGGGAGAAGAGAAAGCAAAGCATCTGAAAAGAAATCAATGGCATTTAATGCATTGACTGATGGATCAGACTCAAACAGCGATAATGATGAAGAGATAGCCTTGATGACCAGGAATTTTCGAAAATTTCTGAAATACATAAAGATGAATAATCTCAAGAGAAACAACTATAAGAACTCTGGAAATCAGAATGTAGTGCCAAACAATGTCAAATGTTTCAACTGTGATGAACCAGGCCATATCAAAAGAGACTGTCCGTATCCAGAGAGGCAAAATCCTCCTATAAACAATGATTCACTAAAGAAACAGAAACGTGCATTTACTGCTACTCTAGATGACTCAGACTCATCCTCAAGCGATGATGATCAAAAGACAAATAATTCAAATTTAGGTTTCACGGCATTTCACGACTCCGACGAAATCAGAGAAACGGACTAAGAAAAAGGTACACATTTACAATACAATTGGTTGAAATTGCATGTTTAGAATTAGAAGCTTGATTGCTTGCTTGATTGATTTTGAATTGGTGTGTTATTTGAATTTTTTTAAAAAAATTCTATTATTTTTTTATTTTTTTATTTTTATTTTTATTAGTTTAATAATATATTATGGAATATACTATAATTCTAATAATATTCCAGATATATATAAACATTAAAAATAATAAGTGTGTGTGTGTGTATATATATATATATATATATATATATATATTAGAGAACTTAGGAAAAATAAATCATAGAAATTCACAAGCACATGTCGACATGGTCCCTACCATGATGTCGACATGGGTACAGAATTTGAAATTCAAAATTTGAATTCAAATGTTGAATTTCCCTCCACCTTTTCACTTCATTCAATTCTCTGTAAAGGCATCTTTTGACCAGAGAACATGTCTTTTGAGAATCTATTTATTCACTATCTTTTATCACATCTTTTCACTCTCATTTTCAAATTCAAACTCTCTCTTCAAAATTTCAAGCTCTCTACTCTCTACTCTATTGGCTTCTTCAAGCAACCCCTCCACCATGAGAATTTCTAGAAAGATAAAAGAGCAACTCTTCAATGATCCGAAGGCAATAAAAGCATACATCAATTATGCTAACTATGCAAAAGTCCATCCCCGAAAGTTTGCTATATATCAAGATTTTTTTTCTTATGAAATTGATTCTCTTTTTGCAAACAATCAAATTCTTAGTATTATTGATGCTTCTCAAAATGATTTCGTTTGTTATGAACAAATAGGCTATCAAATTCAACCTAAAATACAAATAAAAATAAACATCCATTTTCTCATGAAGCACAAAAGAAATCATATATACAAAATTATGTTGAATCTACATGATTAAAAGAAAACTTCATTACCCCAAAATTGTAGGGATTTAGCCTCTCATTTGTGAAATCATTTCAACACAGAGATTTCAACATTAAAAAGCAAAGAAATGAAAACTAAGAAAATGAAGAAAAAGAGATTAAATACTAACTACTTGCATAAAATATAAAAATACACTACTTGCATGAATGTAAATCTAAGCTATAAACATGAAATGAGAGAAAGCATAGAAATAAACATCAACATAAAAGTAAATAAAAACAAGTAGTAAAGAGAAGAGAAAGAGGCTAGGAAACCATTTTTATCTCATGAAACATAGAGCTTACAACTTGCATTTTAATTTCCTAACTAATTTAAGTGAGTAGGAAGATATTTACATGTACATAAGAGGGCTACTTTTATACATTCATAAAACCCTAATTAAATTTTTAGGGTTCTTCTCAAAACGCCCTTGTACGAAGTGTGGACACCAAGTAACCATTCGCCTCTAATTAATCCATCATCAAATATGCATGAAGCTTTAAGCTCCATATAGTTGCCCATTAGCTCCTAAATGTAGATTTAGATAAGCGGGTAGGTGGGGTCCTCTATGATCGTGAGCTTGAATTATTTCCTCTTCATTCTTTTGTATTCATTTGTGCATGCATGTATCTTCATAAAATCCTCTTCCATATGCATTTAAATTCCTATAAAAATCATAAAAAATGTCCAAGTAAAAATTCTCAAATTGACCCGTGCACAAAAAAACCCTTTTCCCCCTGAATGAAGATGAATATACGATGATTTGACAGTAATTGAATTTTGGTTTAAACTTGTTAAAAAGCTCAAATATGACATTTATTTAAATAAAAATAGATAAAATTTGGATGTAAATATATGCACATTTACGTGCACATAAGGCTACAATTTCAGGGACGAAACTTTTTTAAGGGGGAAAGAATGTAACGACTCATATTTTTAGAGTCTTCAAATTTGAATATTTTATTTATTTAAATATTCGAATTTGGAATTAAATTATAAATTATCTGTTTCAAATTTAGATCTGATTTTCGATGACATATTTTTAATTTGATTCATAGAATTTTTCCATAATTTTTAATTTGAAAAATAAATAGATTTTCGTTTGGTGTATTTATACGGCAAATGTGGGTATTTTTGACACTTCACAGAACTTGATAACCAGTCTATTTTTTTTTAATCATGTCACATTGTTGTGCGTGATTGTATTTTTTTTCTCATTCGCAGCCCATACGTGGACGGGATATTTTTTGGTAGGTTACCCCAAAATCTTTCAAAATAAAATATACTCGGCATAAATCTTGGCCATATCTTTGTAATATTTTCCCCCATAGGTTTTTCCTTCTTGCCTATGTTTTTGGTTGCTAGGCATTAATTATTGGTCCCTACTTACGTTAGCTATAAAGTATTTGGATATATATACATGCATACATTCGCACATAGCCAACACAATCTATGTACATATATTTTCCTCTGTCCTTTGCAAACGCTCTGATTTCTTGGTCAGGTAGACAAAATCACTTTGTTGGAAACATGTTGCATACATACATACATACATACATACATACATACATACATACATACATACATACATACATACATACATACATACATACATACATATATATATATATATATATACACTTAGGTGCATATTCATGTAGGGGGAGGGGGAGGGTTGCACATTTTGTTTCATTTTCTTTCACTTTGTTTTTTTCTCTGTGCATGAAATGAAAACACAGTTCTTTTGGGAATAAAAAGAAGAACATAATTTCCCATTTCATTTCCTTCCTTACCAAGAAAAACATTCCCAATTTTCTTCTTCTTGCATTCATGTGTAGTGTGTGTGTGTGTGTGGGGGGGGGTATATATGTGCATGTTTGGCTGAAAAGTGCAAGAATGGTTCATGCATGGTCGTAAGGAAGGTGGAGAGGAGGTAGCTTGCTTGCAGACGAAGGTGAAGGTGTGCGGACATGGATTTGGAAAGGGAGTTCATGCGCATGGAAAGCGGAGGTAGGAGATGCTTTACTTAAGGCATGAAAGGTTAGTGCATGCATTAGTAAGAAAAATTAAAGGAATGGGCCGCTATTTAGAACAAAAGTTTTTGCAGGTAAGTCCATGTCATTGTAGACAATTGTGCTGGGGAGGAGGAGTTTTGTTTGCAGGTTATGTTACATTCGAATGAGCTGTGGGCTAAGCCCAAATGCTTGTGGGAGTGAGAAATGAGTTTTATTTATTCTATTTAATGTGATTTAAATATATATATATGTGTTAGCTAAAAGTTGAATATCCCACACTTTTTAAATCCGATTGATATGTGGATTTTTACGTTAGTGTAGTAATTGACGAGTATCACGCATTGATATAAATTGTTGATTAGTTAGGTTTAGTATAATTTAATGATAGTTTAATACAGTCTGATAATAATTACGTTAATTTGGATAATAACATAGTTTAATTAATTATACTTAATGGGCGCTATCTATTTGGCCAAATAAACACCGTATTATTAAAAGTAAATTGAATAGGGTAATTTAGATACCTTTTTAGCGGAGTAAAAACACCTTTCTGTCAATTAAATCAATTTGACATTTAATTAGCAGAATAAATCCATGTTCTGCTCTTTTAAAAATTCGGACATCGGATTATATTTCGTTAATTGATATGCCACTTTGAATAAATAATATGTCAACCAATGATGGTTAAGTATTGAATTTATTTACATAGTCGTTGATTATGTAAATATCATTTATTAACTTGGAAAATGAAATTTAATGTTATGGTAGCTGGCTTAAGTCCCTGTGTGATCGTTAAATCTCTATCAAATTTGGAAAGTTAATTATTGATTTGAAAGTTAATTTAAAAATAATTAGTATATATTATAAGGTCTTAAACATAATTATTTTTTAGTAATATGATTTAAAAGATAATAACTATTTATCAATAATGTTTTAAAGGTAATTAATAATTGTTTAAATAATGATTTCAAGTTATTTTCTTTATTTATATGATTCTTAAAGGTTATTTAAGAATATTTAATTATTATTTTAAAGTTATTTGATTACCTTTTTAAAATGTTTTAATTTAATTATTTATTTAAAGTGATTTAATTATACTTTAATTTTTAATTAAAGTTATTTAATTATATTTATTGGTTAGCTAGTTATCATATTAATTTTAGTTAAAAGTTAATTGATTATTGTATTAATAACGTTTTGAAGTTATAACTATTATATTAATATTGTAATGAAGTTAACTTATTAATACAATAATAGTGCTTAAAATTTATTTATCATTATGAACAAGATTATAAAGTTATTGTTTTGAACGAAGTTTAATTAAGATGAATTGGAAGGATATTTAAACAACAACTTGTTATTCAAAGTTATTTTAAATACTTTATGGTTTATCAAGGGAACCTAACTGACTTAAAGGGTATATTAAATAAGTTTGTTTAAATATGGATAGAGTTTTATAAATGGTTTTGGATATTTATATAAGAATTTATAAATGAGTTTTAAAGATCTGAAAAGGAGAAGTTTCATAAATAAGGTTTTTAGATTTATAAAGAAGCTTTATAAATAGATTTGGAGATATTTATAAAATAAAGAGATTTGGAAAGAAATGGTTGATTTTCATAGTGTAATACAAAGGGTAGGGATTACCTATATTTT
This sequence comes from Allium cepa, assembly GCA_030765085.1. NCBI lineage: Eukaryota > Viridiplantae > Streptophyta > Magnoliopsida > Asparagales > Amaryllidaceae > Allium > Allium cepa. The sequence goes on from CM060941.1 coordinate 749,877,435, forward strand.
ACTATGGATTCGCTGGGATAACGACGTAACCATTAAGTAAACCGTAATCCATGATTATACGAAATGATGCTTTCCATATCTATTTTTAAACGATTTAAAGTATTTTTGAAATAAACGATTTGTGAATATAATTATATCGATGGGGTAAGTATACAAATATATTTTTTATATTTTTGAAATGTGATTTTAAATTAATGAAAGATTAATTTAAAAGGCTTGGTAGTTTCCATAGGAAATGTAATTTCTATTTGGAACATTTGTTTGTTTGATAGTTAAATAACCAACTATCAAATCTTGACCTAAATACGCAATCCCTCTTAATTTTGACAGTACAGAAATATTCCCTACTTAACAACGAATGATTTTAAATCTGGAAGTAACTAGGAGCAACATGAGAATTATATGGTACAGTTACCGTCGGTGGTACTATATTGTAGTATAATGTATCGGTCTGCTTTTTGGATGGTTTAAATCGACGATAAACCACATTCGTCAGACTCAAACCATACAAAAGGGCAGAATGCTATGGGGTAAATAAGAAAAAGAAGAGGAATAAATAAAACATGCATAGAATCTCACAGTGGAATGATAAAATATAATAATCAAATAAGCAGTTCATGAAGCTGTTTTACAAATAACATTTGATTACACATTTACATTTCAGAATCAGAGTTACATTCAACATAAATAAATAACAAATGCAACGGAATAACATGATGCAGCGGTATGAATATAATAAATAGTAATAATCTTCGTCCTCCAGAAAGCAGTCTTCGATACACCGAAAGGCTCAGACTGACTTAAGCGGATTGTGCAGACAAAAAAATCGAGTCGAAACTAAAAGATCTTATGTAAGTTAAATCAATAGTAAATAAATATGAGTGTAACAGCATCAAGATGTTTATGGGGTTTGACATCTCATATCCAGTGTCTAAGTGAGTGTAATAACTTAAGAGATGTTCGAGATTTCCATCTCCTAAGGATCCGTTAAACTATCTACACACATAGTACAGTACACTATTATAATAGTGTCTATAGTAAAGTAAAATATTAAAATAGCATTAAGTTGTTACCCATATCCCCCTTAACACATTTTAATATATTCCCATAGTCCATATAGTGCCGTAGATTAGAGGGCTATCAAAGGGCACTTCATAGGTATGGTACAAACCAAACTCATAGAATGCGCGAAAGGGAATGTGAACACGGCACTCGAGGTAATGGTAGGGTAGGATTCCACAATTGTGGAGCCAAACTGGTGGTAACGCATAGAAGCCCACCTCGGAACACACTCCCATAATCAAAATCAAGGGGTGACCACCATATCATTACAAAGTTATAATATAGTATCGATGAAGCATGTCCGATAGGAGGAATGACCTCACTTGGCCCCGCATGGCTCCTATTTTAGTCACATCTAAGCTAACCCACGAGAGTCATAGTCACGTAAATACCTCATATATAATCATTCGCCAAACTATCCTTCGTCATTTCTGGAATGTCCACCATGTACACAGTTATTAAAGTGGTTTTCGATATTGGCAGAGAGTATGACAATATCCCATCCTCGTCTCTTTAACAACCAAACGCTTATTTCACACCGAATGGTTCTTTTAATTTCCAAAACTGTTTCACAATTGATATCAAAATATCATGTTGAGTTAAAACCGTATCACTTTTGAAATTATATTCACAATTAGGATTCTCATTTCAAAATCATCATATTTACTCAAATATGCCATTTCACCAGCATACATCATTTCAAATCCCGTCTTATCTTATAACATTATTAAACCATATTCATTTTAATATCAATGCTTTAACTATAAACATTTCCACTTTACACCATCTGAAATTTAGAAAGTAATTTAGATAATTATAAATAGTTTAATTAGTTTAACATAATTTAAATAGATACAAAGGTTAAATAGGTTTAAAATAGATTAAAATACTTTAAATAGATTTAAAATAGTTTAAATGGTTTAAAATAGATTAAATAGGTTTATTATGAATTAATTTGATTTAAAATAGATGAAATGGATTTAAAATAGAATTAAAATAGATTAAATAGTTTAAAATAAATTAAAATAGTTTAAAATAAATTAACATATATTAAAATATGTAAATAGATTAAAATAGATTAAGCTAGATTTAAATAGGATAATTAGTTTAAAATAGGTTAAATTAGATTACAATAAATAAAATAGTTTAAATTGATTAAGTTGGTTTAAAATAGATTAACTTATTTTAATAGTTGAAAATCTTAAAATTAGGATTTCAAAGAACATTTATAGTTTATATTAGGATAATAAATTTTGAAATTAACAACATATTTAACCATTTCTTCCATTCTGAAAATCTGAATCATGTCCAGATTTCAAATCAAAATCCAATTTCAAATATTGAAATATAAAATTTAACTATTCCAATTTTAATAAATTTTCAAAGTTATAGTTTCCAATATTTCAATAACTCAATTTCGATGAATGTCATTTATACTTTAAATTCAACTTTAAAGTTTCAATTTAAATCCTTTAAATAATTGCTTAAAACAATTCAGTTTATATCAGTCAAATTCTATTTCAAATATCGTTTAATTGGATTCAAAGTTTAAAGATTTAAAATCATTAAATTTAACCAATGCATTGTCCATATACAATTCTTTACCCTATGGTCAAATGATAAGGATATTTATCATTTCAATCCACAAATATTTTAAATTTTACGAGTATGTATTATTTCAATCCGCAATCCCAAAATTTATTTCAATGAAAATCACTTGGGTTTATCATTTTAACCCATAACAATTTTCCTCTATTCTATATAATCGTTCGGGTATGTATCATTTCAACCCATAGGGAACCTGTAGTGTTATAATAACATAAAATATAACATCCAGTCATCTAATATCAACAATCAAACGTCCATCACAATCATCATCCAAATCAACCAATAAACATCAATAGATAACTGATTATCATTAACAGGTATTAAATTGACAATTAAATTCAATATTAAATTAAACGATGATTACTTGCAATAAAAGTTAAACTTAACTAGAATGACAACTTGAACATACCAAACATCAATCAATTAATTCCAAAAGACATCATAAATTTAATTTAACTAACATAAGATAGTTTGGTAATTGTGAGTGGGTTAAAACACCCACCTTTGATTTTAAATCGATTTAAAATCCAATTAAAGGCCCAAAATTGAAAAATCTTGGAATACAGCCAACTCTAGTTACTTTATGTCCAGAATTTCAATACGATCGCAATGGAGAAAATCGTGCGTGAATCCGAGCTCGTATGCAAAAGTTATGCGTGTTAGAACGTTTAAAATAAAAATTTAAATTAAACAATTAATAATTAAATAATTCCTCGTCACCGCCTTCTATATGCTGAACCCTAGCCTGTCTCGTTCATTCGAACGCATGAAAACACATAGCCGCCACCATTCAAAGTGATACCGCCACCACTACGCTCGATGCCTCATTGATCTATAGCCCTCATCTTCTTCCTCGCCTCACGCCGCTTCACATGACCCCGCCTGGTCACCTCCACCTCCACCCAAAGCCCAGTGCCGCTGCGAGTGTACATGTCAAATTCTGGCATATTGCGATGACTAACTCGATAGCTAACTGCACGGATCCGCTCGATTCTTCCCCCTCTACGCACTGCAACATCTCGATCGCCAAATAGTCGAAGATCCACTGTTAAACTACAGACCCTAATATGGACGGTCAAAAAAGATCGTCAATTTTTGACCAAACGATGATTCGATGGCAAAAACGAATTGTTGATCTAGGCTACCTCGTCGAGAGCTTCGAAACAGTATATAATTTGATATGGGTAGGAGGAATTTGATTTTGAAATTGGTTTGGAGATTAAAATGTAGCGTTTGGAATCGGAATTTGTTTCTGCCATTGAAGAAAGCAATAGACAGAAGTTGATGTACATATAAGAATAAGAATTAGAAAGACTGCCAGGGTTAGAATAGAACAATTTATATAAACAAGGCCCGACAAGAAAATAATCACAATCGAATTGGTATAAATGACAATTGCGACCCAAAAAGCCCGTTCTACCTCCAAAACGAAAGTGGATCATCTCATATATCAAAATAGATGTTTTCGATAGTTTTAAACTCAGTGGAACATGTTTCAGGTCCAAATTCCATCATATGAAGAAGTTGGCTTTAAAATCAACGTATTTTAAATTGATTTCAATTGAATTTAATTAAATTGATTTCTATGCGTTTCGATCTCGTACGATCAAAGGATAAGTTCGATCGCTAGGAAACTTGAAACCTTACAATAATTCACTGTTACGGATCCGATGAAATTGGTTTTTTTGAAATCCGAGTCAATGGCCAAAATGGATATTTTTACGTTAATTAAATAAAATATTATTAGATTGATTAAATCACTTTTTAATTCCACTTTTAATAACTAACAAATTTTATTATTTTTGATTACTTAGACATTTACAATAATTTGAAACAAATTTATATATCAATTCAGTGTTGACTATTACACTAATTACAGTGTTCAATTTCAACTGTGATTAAATCCAGTTAATTATATTTTATTTCCAATAAATTTATTTAATTTGATTTCAATCTTTTTTTTTCAATCAATCATTCCTCTATAGATATAGTCAACATTGGCTTATATTTTATTGCATAAATATTTTATAATTATCACCTTTTACCATATTGATTGCAACATTCCAATTATATTGAAACTTTATCAATTTTCACATTAATTTAAACTTTTAAAGTACTAATAAATTCATTTATCTTAGTTCCACACTTATTATTAAATCAATTATTGCTTTATGTATATAATTGACATTTCTGTCCATTTGATTACATTCAAATTTTACAGTTATCGCCTTAACAAATTTTAACATAATATTTAATTACATTTAATTGTGATTGATTTCAAATTTAATTCAACAGATTAAATAAATTAGTAACAAATGACAATCGTTACCTTTTCTTAGTTTAATCACATTTATAAGTTTGTTATCTACACACAAATGTTATAACTACTCACAACACTAATTTTATCTAATTACAATTTATTACATATTATTTCACCAATTAATATAACATTTAAATTATTTCCTTATTTACAGTCAATAACGAATTATAACCTTTAATCACTGTAATTCATTGGAATTACATTTAAAGTAATTATCAGTTAGCTTATATCAATACTATTACATTTCATTCCAGTTATATTATTATTATTATTAAATCTTAGATTTTTAATTTTTCACAACATCAAATGCCAAAACTTATTTAATTTAACAAATTTAATTATCGAAAATTATGGGTCGTTACACTCGCCCCCACTCAAAACTTTTCGTTCTCGAAAAGGGAAAGAAGGAATTAAGGAAGAATTAAGTAATCAATATATCTTATTCAAAATATTAAATTTAAAAACAATTAATTTACATAATTAAACAATTTAAACAAAATATATAAATTTATAAACAATTAAATCCTTTTATATTCAAATATAATAAAAGTTGGAATAATTTCTATTTTTCATAAAAAAATTCTAAGTCCAAAGTTCATGGAAAATTTCGGTAGAGTATCCTTTATTTGGAGAGATCTAGGAGAAATAGGTATATCAATAATAACAACATATAGCATATTTTTCAAAATAATATATCCCAAACCATGGGAAAACAATATAATGTCACTAGAAAACCGTAATCCAAGAACGTACCTATTTGTCGAGCAAACAACGCTTATTTTATGAAATCAAAAGCAGTAGCTATTGCTTTCATAAACCTATATTTCACTTATATAATCCAAAGATGTTAATAATTATATAAAAGTGAAATATTTAAGTTGTGTCAATTGATAACAAAACAAATCAATATAGCATAACAACAATCACTTACAACCAAAAGCATATAATCATCACATGAAATAAATGTAATCAATCATACATCCATAACATCCAAACAAATAGTTTATTTGGGTTTAGACACTTTTAATCATATAGAATCATAAACAACTACTAAGTATACCATACACTCAATAGTCTTAGATAAATCTTTGTAAATTATTTATACATCCTAAACAATATAAAGCATTACTTCCTAAACATCCATAAGCCAAAACAAACAATAATTTCAAATATTATTCAAGTTCATTCTTACTAATTTCTTTTCATACCATTTATTGTTCATCGGTATCATTCATCCATTGCTTACTTAGTTACTTTCATTTCAATTATCTAGATTATTCATTATTATGTAAGTCTCTTTACAATTTAATTCACCATTAATAGGTTATTTTTTCACATTCCTTTGTTTTATATATAGTATTATTGAGTATTAAATTTATTTCTAAGTCATTTCAACACTTCTGAAGTTATAATCATTCAATTAATATAGTACTCGCTTTAATTATAAATGGCTTCAACATTAACTCAAGTTTATAATTATTTACTTACAATATTCATCTTTTCTATTATATTTAATTTGTAACATTTCAAATTATTAATTTAAGTTTACAACAATTTATAACATCAAAATTCTTATCTAGAAGAAATTCCATTGAACACTTTCATTACTTAAGTTTTACTTATATAATATTCTATTACATATCCTTATTTAACATTTCAACTTTTAATATTTTGGTAAGTTATATATATATATATATATATATATATATATATATATCTGTGTATGTGTGTGTTTTTATGAATGCAATTGAAAGTTACACAAGTTTACCTCATTTATTTTAATTAACTAAATGTTCAATAGTTATCATTTCTCATTTTCATATCCTTTTGATTTACAGTTATAAATTTTTTAATTTCTTATATTTTCATTAATCACTTAGCATCTAGTTTCTAATTACACATATTAAAAGTTTCCAATCATTAAAATAGTCAAGATTTCATTTTATTATAATAATTGAAAATTTCAATTTGTAGAAACTTAAGAACTAAATATCGGGTTCCTTTTCAATTATTTTTAAAATAATATATATACAAAATCATATCTTTTATATACATACATACATACATACATACATACATATATATATATATATCAAATCATAATTGGAAATTAAAACTAAGATTTATTCATCAAAACAAATGTGTAGTAAACTACTACAACGGTCTTCCCACTTTGAAAATCAAAAATAAACTTTGATGATGCGTGTACTCATCACCGAAATTATTTTCCAATGGTAGAGAGACGTGTACAGAACTTATTTCTTTTAAAACTTTTCTTTTAAAACATTTCTCTCAAATCATCTTGAATATTTATACCATAATATACTTTCAAATAATATATATATATATATATATATATATATTATATTCCAAAATCCTTCGAAAGAAATCTTCAAAATCTCGGAATTTTTGTTCTCAGTTTTCCAATTTATATTCATTTTATTCAATCTCATTTTGCAACCAATGTTTATAAATTTCACTTTCTAATAAATAAATATATCACATCCAGTTATATCGCTTTTAAAATTATTCTTTTATATACAAAATATAATGATGGGTAAAATTATTTTATTTACCTATATTTCAAAACAATATTGTGTCGGTTTGCCCTTACGCGTGTTTAGAATTCCCTATCGATGTCATAACATCTATGCACCAACCACAATTAAAAAATACAAAACAGAACAAATTAACACAATACAAAACCTTTTGTAACATTAACAAATATGCTCTCTAATAATATACACTTAACGACTCATTTTAGGGTATTACTACCCTATTCTCTAATGAGTCAAACCCCAAAAGCTAAGGTTATCGCTAAACCAAAGCTCCAATACCACTTGTAAAGGCATGCTTTTGGATGGTTTAAATCAACTATAAACTACATATATCGGACTAAACCATACAAAAGGGCAGATTGTTGTGGGGTAAATAAGAAAAAGAAGAGAAAGAAATAAAATAAACATAGAATCTCACAGTGGAATGACAAAATATAATAATCAAATAAACAGTTCATGAAACTGTTTTACAAATAACATTTGATTACAAATTTACATTTTAGAACCAGAGTTACATTCAACATAAATAAATAGACAATGCAGCGGAATAACATAATGCAGTGGTATGAATATAATAAATAGTAATAGTACAAGTCTTCGTCTTCGTCCTCCAAAAAGCAGTTTTCGATACTCTGAAAGGCTCAGACTGACCCGAGCGAATTAAAAAGATAAAACACTCAAGTCAGAACTAAAAGAACTTAAGTTAAATCAACAATAAATAAATATGAGTGTAACAACTCGGAGATGTTTATAGGGTTTGACATCTCCTATCCAGTGTCTAACGTGAGTGCAATAACTTAAGAGATGTTCAGGATTTCCATCTCCTAAGGATCCGTTAACCTATCTACATACATAGTATAATACACTATTATAATAGTGTCTACAGTAAAGTAAAGTATTAAAATAGCGTTAAGGCGTTACCCATATCACCCTTAACACATTTTTATATATTCTCATAGTCTATACAGTACCATAATTCATCCATAAACTGGAGGGCACTCCATATGTATGGTACAAACCAAACTCGTAGAAGGAGCGATATGGCATGTTAACACGACACTAGAGGCAATGCCAGGGTAGAATTCTACCAATTGCGGATCCGAACTGGTGGTAACGCATATCAGCTACTGCTGCCCACCTCAGAACACACTCCCATAATCAAAATCAAGGTATGGCCACCAAATTATCACAAAGTCATAATATGGTATCGAAGAAGCATGTGCGATGGGAGGAATGAACTCACATGGCCCGACATGGCTCCTGTTTTAGTCACATCTAAGCTGATTCACGGGAGTTAGGGTCACATAAATACCTTATACATAATCATTCGCCAAAACCATCCCACTTCATTTCTGGAATCTCTAACACATACACAGTTGTTAAAGTGGTTTTCGATATTGTCACATAAGCTTCTTTAGGGTTTGTGCAAATGTGAAAAAACATGGTCTTTTATAGAAAATTCAAAAACACTACTCACCCAAAAAAAATTGAACTCCAAACGAAGCGCGCCACCTGGCGTTTATAATGTTTTATTCCTATTTCGAACACAATGAAATATATATCGGGAGCCAGTTCGATCATATTTGGAAGATAGGTTTTCGAATCGAATTATTTAAATTAAAATTTTACTTAAACAAATTTCTACGCGTTTTAGATTGGCACGACTAAACCGTAAATTCGATTGACACGAATTTTAAAATCTTACAATAATATAACATTACGGATCCAATGAAGCTGGTTTCGTCGAAATCCGAGACTGTTTTAAAAATGACTATTTTTGCACGTTAAATAAATATAAAATATTCAATTTCTACAAATTAACTTTTAATTCAATTTTAAAAGTTCTCTGACATCATTCTAATTCAAATAGAATTTAAATCAAATTTATGAATCATTTTTATTCACATTAAATTCAAATTCCAATTTTTTCAACAATTTCAAATATTAAATTAACAATTTAATTATCCAATTAAATCAAGATATTCGAAATATAAGTTATTCAACTTATAAAATTAACTACTGAATATATAAATCAATTAAATATCTGAATTTCAAATGCCTGAAATTCTGGGTCATTACATTCTCCCCTACTTAAAAGAATTTCGTCCTCAAAATTACCAAGTAAGAAAAAGTCACAAAATCCATTAACTTTTCAAAACAAATCTTTCAAACTAGATTGCTAATGTTATTCAAACCTTTTAACTTTTTCCAAAATCCATTAACTTCTTATAAAAACTTTTCTAAGCTTTCAAATCCATACTTAATTATCCTTTCAAAACCAACTAATATCGTTTATCTTTTAACTCAATATCAAAATTTTAGTTATCAAAATTTTCCCAATTTCTGAAAAAATTTCTAACGCCTTAAATTTTCAATTTTTTTTGCCATAGTCTCCTTTGTGTGGTTCGATCGTAGTAGAATCACAACATATATATATATATATATATATATATATATAACAAATATACATCTCATCTTCGAGGGTGAGGCATCCCGTAGGGAAAAAATATAAAATACGATATGTAATCCGAGATATGTACCATATATATTATTAACGAGCATATACAGCTAATATAGTACAAAAGCGAGCTCCAAATGCAAAGCAAGCGCCATCCGCACCTACTAAACACTCAATAAACAATAAGAAACATGTATATATGAAAATAAAATCAATATACAGCATATACTAATATAACAACTATATATGCCAATATAGCAATGCAATCAAAACAACAAATTCATCCATCAAACAACTATCATCCAACTAACATCCAACAAACCAATATCTATCTAGTCAATCCATAACCAAATCAATATTCATTCATCTCCCATTAATATTCGTTAAATTGGTTTTCAATTTAATCACATTTGATTCATTACATTGGATTTTACTAACATTCATGTATTCAAATTCAATTAATTTACATTCACTAATTTACATTCAAGTTTGTTCACTTTCAAGTCAAATGAAATTCAGTTCTATTTATATTTAGTTCACTACTAATTTGAATTCAATTATTTATAGCTTTCTCATTAATTCAATTTCGTAAACATTTAATGAATTTCTATTTAATCAACTAACATCCATCTAACAACCAATGCATATCCAACATAACCAAATTAGTTTAATTTACTCTCAGACATTTATATTTAGTTCGTTTACATTAAATTTGGTTTATCTCTTTTGATTTTCAATTGGTTTAATATTCAATTTTGATTGAATTCTAGTATTTACTATAATCACATTTCTATACAACAATTCCAATTTATTATTAATTCACACTTCTTAACTTAAATTTTACAATTCTTAACAACAATATTTTCTAATCCATGTTTATTCACTAATTAACTTATATAATTAAAGTTGAATTTCATTTAACCATTCAAGTTTATATTCATATTCATCACTTTATTTTATTAATTCATTTTGATATCAAATTCAACTTCATTCAACATTACTTAAGTTATGTTCCTTTTTAAACATCATTTGTTTAACTTAACTTAAATTTCAACTTATAAATCTAATTCAGATTTCAATTCTAAAGTTATTTTATTTAACTTTTACTTAAGTCAAATTCATATCACTATTCAGATTCAGATTTTGTTTTGCTTAACAAAATTGTTTAACCATTTTAACAATTGGTTTTACTTACCTTTTCCCATTTTATAAGTTATACAAGTTAATTATCTAAACTTCCAAATTCATACCATATATTCACTTTACTAGTCAAGCTTTAATTTTCATTTCAATAATTTATCTAATCTAGTTTAAATCCGATTCAATTTATCTAACCATACCAAAATTAAATTTTATTATTTCATATTATAAGTCCAAAACTCATTTTACTTATATTTATCAATTTCAACGTGGATTTTAAATTCCAATTTCGTTTGTCACAACAAAACTTAAATTTTCAGTTTACTATTGGTAGCAAATCAATCACATAGGAACTCGAAAATGATACTGCAGTCATCACTGTTATTACCAGCAATGGTAGTGAATTTAGTGTTGTACATTCTTTTTATATTTGTAAATTACATTAATAAATTCGATTACTTATATAATTTCACTATTTTACTTTACTTATACAAGATCATTCCAAATTATTTTGTCATATTCAAATTTATAATAGTATAACCTCTTTAATCTTTGAAAAATATTTATAAATGTATTCATATAGTTTCACTTCTTATGTATAAGATTATTTCAGATTCCAAATTCCAAATTCTTTTACAATTCATATTTATAAATATATGCATATTGTTTCACTTCTTATGTATAAGATTATTTCACTTTTGTAAATCATATTAATTATAATTACATACTTTATAATTCATTTGCTTATATAATTTATTCTTTTACAATTGTTGTTTTTCATTTAGATTATTCAAGCAGCTTTTATTAACTTATATATATTTATATTTTCAAAAAACTAAACAATCAATTTATATACACTTTAATAATTTCTGAAATTTTGTTCCTTTATATATAAAATATAATCGAGGTAAAATTATTTCATTTACTTAATTTAAAAATAATACCATGTCGACTTGCCTCGTTTAAGTGTTTAGAAATCCCTATCGATAATATGGCATCCCACATACCGACCAGAATTCACAAACAGTTCAACGAATAAGCAAACATAATATAAATCATTTTTATATCACTAACAAATACGCGCTCATATGTATAATACACTCAACTCAATCTTGGGTGCTACTGTCCTTATCTACACTGAGTACACATCAAAGCCTAGGAATATACAAAATCTAAGCTCAAATACCAAATGTAACGACCTGCAAATCCATACCCTTTGGATCGACAATAAACTACACACGTCCGACCCAAAAAGCACAGACTGGCGGAGAGTCACGAGAAAGAAAAAAAGAGAGAAGAAGAGAAGAGAAGGAAGAGAGAAGACAGAATCAAACAGTACAATATAGAATCTTACATCGCAGTGGAATAACATATAATATCATATCAATAATCTTTACAAAACAGAAACTGTTTTTACATACATCAATCAGAGTACAACAATCGATCACTAGTTATCAGCCTGGACAGTTATAATAACATGTCCTCACAATTGCCGATAATATACAACAATTAAGCAGCGGATAATAAAAAATAATGCATGTATACAAAATGAAGACTCCAGCTCTCCTGTTGAAGCTCCAAAAGCATCAAATCTAAACCTGTAAATATACTCGGTCTGACCCGAGCATTGAAAGGGAAGAACGCCCAGATCAGTCTGGTAAACCAGTGTGAGAAACACACTCAACTGAATTTATTAAATTCCTAGACTTTTCCATTATCAAAACAAAAGAATCTCGTAAGACATACCCACACATAAACACGGACATATTTTTACCTTACAATAACTAAAACATTTCATATCAAACACTCTTATATTATAATGGCGTCTTTTGCACAAATAATATTAATCATAGTCGAAATTTTTACATTGATTAAATTCCAGCATATAGCCCAAAATGGGTAATACAATCAAAATGGCAGGCACGTAGTGGAGTTTGGATTTCCATACAAATGACCAGGTGAAGGGGCTACCTTCCGGCAGTACATCTCTAGAGGAATGCACCGAGGACCATCACAAAGGATCCTCTACCAATAAAAGACCGGCTTATCTCTATAACTAGATAGTACTGAATATATCATCCTCCGGTCGTTACCGACCTTTTCCAAGGGACCTCATAGCATACAAACCACACGACGTCATAGTGTGTAAAGATATAGCTAGAAGAGGATGATCATATCCTGATGTGAGCGACCCACTTAGCCTTGCCGCATCTAACCATGTTTTGGTCATTTCCGATTGATGAGGCCTGAGGTATGGATTACATTTCACATATCACATCACTTTGAATGCCACACAACCATTTCTGTTGACTACTAATTGCCTTCCATAATACAACCCTTGAGCTCATACGTCTCAAGGAGGGTGTTAAGCTAAGAGAAGTTGCCTTCTCCGCCACCACTGATGTACGTTTGTAAAAAGCCAATGTACGTAATCTTAGAAATGCAATGTCACACAAACATTCATACAAGTTGTCCAGGAACAGGACAAACCGAAGGTACTTTCCTACTATATCCTGTTGGAAAATCCTTAGGATTAGTAGCAAATAGTCCTTGCATTGGATATTTCATAACGAAGAGACTACTGCTACTGGATGTATATTGGGATTTTAATCCCAAATGATCAACAAGTAGTTCTCCATTATGAAAATCCTGAATATTACCAACCTGCACAATTGTTACATAAATGTTGGTCCGAAGTGGTTTTCGGATAAACCGATCCCAGTCTCTTCGCCCCAACAACGCAAAAGCGTTTCTCAACCTCACACAGAAACTAAGTCTCATAAACTTATCATGTTTCCAACTTTCAACTTGCTACCCTTCGGATAAGAAGGAAGCTCAATAGATTGGAGTAATACTCCACACTACACGAATCAATATCCTTAACACAAACGATAATCAAGCCTATACGGAATGCTACGTACTAAGTGTACGACTAAATAGTTCCCACATCAAGTCGAGGAACTAAAAATGGCCAAAATTTGATAGTCGGTTATTTAACTATCAAGCAACCAACAAATATCTAGCACCATATACAGCCACTAGGCCCTTTTAATTAATCTTTTATTAATTAAATTATCTGCCAAATATTCACTTCAAATTATCTTTTTTTAAAAGATATAATCTCAAAACCACTTCAATATTTTACTATTTGGCAAACATTTCCATATACTTATTTAATAATAAGTAATTCACAATTCAATTTATTTTCAACACTTAGAAAATATTACATATACTTAAATCAGGGTTAAGTATATATTTTATTCTTTAAGGAAAAACATTGTCTTAAACATGTTTATTTGGGTCAAAACTAATGCTTCATAAAACATCGTTACAACAACCTAAAATCACTAGTATAGGGATTCGATAATTAGATAGATATATAAATCTCATATATTATAAAAAACATTTCCTTTCGAAAATCATTTACTATAACAACAGTGTTATACTCCATCATTTCCTTACTTCTCGAAAACGTCTATTTCAACAATGAATGTTGAAATCTATGTTTTCGATACTTAACACATTTTAAAAACATCTTCAAATCATATAACTCCATTTAAAATATCACTTCCCAAAATATTTATTTCATTTAAAATATTATTCACTGTCCAAAATCGTGAATATGGTTCATTTACCAAATCCAATGTTTCTACACATTTATTTTAAGGATTATTTATTGTCTAAAATCGTGGATATAAGCCCTTTACCCAACTCATTACTACTGCACTTTTAATTAAAGGATTATCCACTGTCCAAAATTGTGGATGAAATTTCTTTAATAAACTTCTCTATTTAACTTATCAAATTCAATTGATTTCGGATTTATAAAACAATGTTTATGAATTACATTTATATTTTATAAAAACTTCAATTTATAACATCCCTTTATTTACCAATTCTATACACAACTCATTACATGCTAAAATCCAAATTATAAGTTAATTCACTTATGATTCGCTTATTTACCTATTCATTCATTTTATAACCTCACAAATTCACAAATCTTATTTACTTATAAAATCCATTTATAACTTCATTTTAACACTTTCAAAACTCCTTTATAATTCCATTATTTTTATTTATAAAATATCAATTTTATAAATCTTATATACATACCATTTATAATAAATTCAAAAATCTCGATTTAAATATTTACAAATAGTTAACTCCATATTTCAAAAAATCACATTTCGATATATTTCACAAAAATTCATATTTTTTTATAGCATAAAAATTATAACCTTTATTTATTTAAAATAAATCCATTGCTTAATAATTAAAAATATAATAGATCGTCTATTTTCAAAATCACTTTGAAATTCATTTTTAATTTGAAATGATCAACTTAACATTTTTATACCAAAAACGGGTCCAGTGCTGCAAGAACACTAAATACATCAATCACAGCATCCAAATCATCATATATCACAATATATGTAAATAAAACCAATACTGGTGAGGAATCAGTTGGATCCCTCCAACCTGTCACCTGCAACAAATATACATATTAGAGTATGTGTACATTGTCCCGCTTCGAGGCAGACGCGCGTACAAAGGGTCATCCGCTCATACACGAGAACGTATAGGGTCTCATCTGCTCTAATAGGCAGGAATATATCCAAATACCAATCAATATATATATATAAATACAATATCATATGTCATCCAAACAATCATCAACCAACATAAATAAATTTATTCTCACTTATATAAAAATATCGTGAGTCAGAAAGAGTGAGTTGTACTCACATTGATTCCAATAGTAGTTGCAGTGTTTTATTCCGAATAAAATTAAACAAGCGTTTAATTTTACCCAAAATTTACACTAGCACCAAGCAACTCCAAACTAGCTCTATAATGCAGTGCTCATTAATACGAACCCAACGCAACTTATTTCGTCAAAAACAGACCTAGTATGAAGAAGTTATGACATTTAGAAGTTTCTACGAATTTATATATAATAATTTCAATTTCTATTTTATTTTAAAACCCTCACTTCAATCAGGACCATAGATTTCGATCAAAGCAGATCTAGTCGCTCGCATCATCTTCTCACACATTTGAAATCCAGGTCGAACAAACCCAATGCCGCCATTTATCTTTGAATTATCGCGCAACCTACGTTCGTCGAGACGACGATCGGGTACCGCCACATGAAACGCCATGCTCCACTCCTCCATCACCATGAGCATCATCGAGTTCGATCATTTATTAGCCTAAAAAAATGCGTAAGAACATAGCGCCTTCAAACACAAATCGCCGTTGATCCATCACTTCAAATTCGATCGTGATCGTTGGAGTTATAGATCTTGCTACCTTCTATCATTTTGTAGTTGAAGATTTTTCGTAATAGTTGATAAATTTGGAGCAAAAGTGGGAAGAAGATTGGAGTGATTTCGGCCATTGAAATTCAAACCGGCGGCTAGGCCTACCTTCTTTAGGGTTTGTGCAAATGTGAAAAAACGTGGCATTTTATAGAAAATTCCGAAACACTATTCACCCAAAAAAATTTCTAACCCCAAATAAAGCGTGCCACCTGGCGTTTATAAAGTTTTATCCCTATTCCGAACACAATGGAATATATATCGGGAGCCATAGGTTTTCGAATCGAATTATTTAAATTAAAAATTTACTTAAACAAATTTCTACGCGTTTTAGCTTACCACGATTAAATTGTAAATCCGATTGACACGAAATTTGAAATCTTATAATAATATAACATTACGGATCCAATGAAATAAGTTTCATCGAATTTTGAGACTGTTTGAAAAATGGCTATTTTTACATGTTAATTAAATACTAAAATATTCAATTTCTGCAAATTAACTTTTAATTCAATTTTGAAAGTTCTCTAACATCATTCTAATTCAAATAGAATTTAAATCAACTTTATAAATCAATTTTATTCAAATGAAGTTCAAATACCAATTATTTCAGCAATTTCAAATATTAAATTCATGATTTAATTATCCAATTAAATCAAGATATTCGAAGTATAAGTTATTCAACTTATAAAATTAACTACTGAATATTTAAAATCAATTAAATATTTGAATTTGAAATGACTGAAATTTTGGATAGTTACAATTCATGTGTACATGCACAGATTCAGTCGTTGACATGGTTGGTTCAGCTGACTGAATTTCAAGTTTTTTTGAAGTTTTCTGAAAATTCAAATTATAAGAAATCATGTGTGTGTGTATACCACATGGAAGAGATTTTAACAAATTTATACCTCTAGACATGGACAATGTGACTGATAGTACTTTGTAACATCAAGTTGGTCTTCATTATGATATAGTTTTCTCTTTGTAAAGTTGATATTTCCTGCAAAAGTGGTTAGTATATACAATATATACTTGTATAGTTGTCACTATCAAAACATCAAAATATAAAGTTCTAATATTCTTCCACCTTTTGATGATGACAACTATATAAGTTCAATTTTAAATTGAGATATTGTCCCCCTAACTTGATACTCCCTATATGGATATAGCCTTACTTTATTCTCCCCTTTTTCATTGACAAAGAGGAAGTAGATATCAATAGGAGAAATAAAAAGTTTGTAAAAAAAGAGTCATATCACAGAACATACAGTCATCACATCACGTAAAACATCACAGATCAGAGGACAGAAAACATCATAGACATGTCAAATACCGTTCATAATAACATAATGAACATAATATCATAGAAACATAACAATCAAGTTTTGATAAACATTACAGTACAAATTGTTTTTACAGAGTTAAAAAAAGAACATAAATAGGGGTCATAAAAAGCTGATAATAGAAACATACCATGATATAGAGAACAATCAAATTTCTTGGCTCTCAGAGTTACCTCCTTCGTCTTTGTCTTCCTCTTTAGTAGTTGTCTAAGTGAAAGGAGCAAGAGTTTCAGTAACTCCTATTGATGAAGTAGGAGGAATAACAGATGTGGACGAAGAGCACGAAAGCTTATCATAAATCTTGTTCAAGAAGCCTTTGATAGAATTGAGCTTTTTGTTGGTTTTTGACATGTTATGCTTAGTTTTGGTTAAACGATGATCAAGCCTACTTCGGTTTTAGGATAGGGTAACAAAAGCTTTTTGGAAGGGACGTCCACATTGATTTCTTCAATTTCATTACTGCTTGAGCTCGTGGTCCTTGGAAGGAGGAAACAACACTATTGTAATGGGGTTGTGCAATACCTTGTCATGGTTTGCAACCCATTATTGAAAGGTAATTATATCATCACTTGTAGCACGTTTTGGAAGACCTATGAGACTCAATGTTTTGGAATTGAGTTCGCTTATTGTTATGAACTCGAAATTTGGTACAACTACTCCAAATTTTGCAAGATACGCATAATGTATGCTCCATAATGAATTGTTTTGTAGTTTCTTCTATAGTTAACGGTTTCAAATTCTTCTAAAATTATCTTACCCCAGTTTACAGGCTGAGATAAGTAAATCGCATATAGAGCTTAAAATCCATTTTATAAACTTTTTTGTATCTACCCATTCGAGGTTGAAGCGATGGATAAGAGCATAATGAATTAACCTAGCGTTTGGACGTAGTGCACTAGATTTTAGTTTGGTCATATTATTGGATAGAAATCTATGTGACACTTCATCTTCTTGAAACTTATCAACTTCAATTTCATCAATATCTAAGCCTTGCGATGGACATCTTAAAATATGTCCTAAGCATTGTAGGGGAAGATAAATCTTAACACCGCAAACCATAGTCCAAATAAAATCAGTTTAATTTTATGGATTTTGATGATCTAGTTCATGTTTGTAAAGAAAGGTTTAATTGAAAGAGGGTAAATCCTATCATTGTTAGCATCATACCCTGTAAGAGAATCAAAATTATTTGCCTCCGCGATCTCCCAACTTCCATATCCCAAGAAATCGTCGAATTTCATAAAAGCTTCCAAAGATTTTCAAATTCTTCATGGTATTGAATCTTGTAATAGTGGTATCATCATGAAGCCATGCCCTAATTTGGTCGTGAGATGGGCCAACATAAGTGGAGGCTTGTCTTGCTTTTTTGGGTCTTGGAGCCATTGTTTGATTTGAAGTTAGATTTTGATGGTAAAAATGTAATTTTTATATTTAAGGAATATGGGCTTTTGTTTACTGATAATGAAGAGTGATGAGAAAATGAAGGATTGAGTAGATTATTGGTTGGTGGAGTTTTTAATGGGTGCCTTAAAAGATGCGCTAGTTATATATAAAAAAATTCAGTGCATAAGCTGGCTCGTAGAAGCAATTCAGCCGTCAGATGGCTTTAAAAACAAAACCAGCAAAGAAACATGTCAAAAATGGATTGATTCAGCTTTCTAAATTTTTAGGTTCAGCCAGCCTAATACTGGACAATTGATAGGTTTGTTTTTTTTAAGATTCAACCATCTGAATTTGGATGTTTAGCTATCTGAATCTGCTAACTTTGCATAAAAAGGCTTATATCTAAATATAATCAGATTATTATATAAGAGATTTATTCTTCATATTAAATAATTTTACTCTATAAATTTTAAGAATAACATATTATTTACTATATGAAAACCATATATATATATATATATATTTATGTAGATACTCCAACATATAAGAATTTATTTATTTTCAAAAGACTCGGATTCTTTTGATTAGCAACCTTCAAAATAATTTGATTCAACTTTTGCCTTTTCCTTCAATGGTTTGAGAAGGGACAAATTTTGTTTTACAATAGGGGTGAGTTTGGTCGATGGACCTTTTTCCCATGAATTGTAGGGAGATGCTTCTATGTGACGAGGCGATTGCCATTGAATGCTATTACTCATACGAGAATGACCACAAACCTTAAGAGAAAATTTCTCAAGGAAACCCAAACGAGCACCTTGATTTTTCTGTTCATAGTATATTTCCTGTTGAACACTAATTATTTCTTGTTGAAAATGATGTATATCATCTATTTGATGTTGTGTAAAAGGAGGACCAAAATCTATGTTCCTTCTGACTTGTTTTCCATTTGGAGTATAGCCAGTGTGGTAATTTGGAGAAGGTGTACTGTACGGGAATAAATATGAGAGTTGAGTAATTGGAATGTGTGGTAGAGGGTGAGCTGAAAGCAATGTATGAATATGTAGAATTCTCTTGGGAAGACATTTTTTTATTTGAGAGAATGATCTTTATTTTTATTCTATTTCACTTACACACATTCCGTTCTTATATATAATCCATTTCTATTTTTATAAATATTTTGAAAGTTTAATATCTCATTTTGATTAACTTATGAATTATATATCCATTTTTAATGGTTAATATAAACACAATTCTTATGACCATTACTTGATTTATCTAAAATTGTTGGTTGTAATGCAAGAGAAGATGTGCCAATTTAGTTTTATAATTCTAGTAGCAGTTCAATTCCAAGTTCTCATCTTAGTTCTATAAAAGTACTCTCAGTTAATGGTTTGGTAAATATGTCTGTAATTTGATTTTTTTTTTGAAGATAAGAATTGGAGAAAAATAATATCTTTTTCTATGTTTTCACATAGAAAATGATGTCGGATATCAATATGTTTAGTTTGCGAATGATGTATTGGATTTTTCAATAAATTAATTGCACTTGTGTTATCACAATAAATTGTTGATCTAGAAAGATCTATACTGAAAACTTGAAGAGTTTGTACTTATGCACATGCTGAAGAAGCAGAGATATACTCTGCTTCACAAGTCAAGAGTGAAACACAATTTTGCTTCTAACTGAACCACGATACTACAGACTATTCAATGAAGTGACATGTACTACCCGTATCCATTCGATCCATTCAACTCCACCGAGGTCCGCATCACTATATGATACTAATTTGAAAGGACATCCTTTCGGATAAAAGAGGCCATAGTCTAGTGTTTCTTAAGTAGTGCAAAATTCATTTCAGGGATCGCAAATGTGATTCTTTAGGATTTGCTTGAAATCATGCACATAGACACACACTCATCATGATATCGAGACGACTAACAGTTGAATATAGTAAAAACCGATCATACTTTGGTATAGTTTTTGGTCCATACTTTTACCATTTTCATCTCGATCACGATGAACTGTAGTGCTTATTGGAGTTGGTTTTGCAGAAGTGTTTTCCATACCAAAATGTTTTATTAAATTATTACAGTATTTCTCTTGATTTATGAAAATACCATTACTTGGTTGTTTAATTTGTAACCCGAGAAAATATGAGAATTCTCCCATATGTGACATCTCATATTCTCTTTTCATAATGCTAGAAAATTCTTTACATGATTTTTCATTTGTGGAGCCGAAAATAACATCGTCGACATAAAATTGAAATATTACGATATGTTTCTTATCCTGTTAAATAAAAAGTGTTTCATCTGCCTTTCCAATTTCAAAATCTAAGTTTATAAGATAGTTCTTGAGACGATCATACCAAGCACATGGTGCTTGTGATGCTTTCTTTAGTTTATAAACATAATTTGGATATTTTTCATGTGTAAACAAAGATGGTTGTTCTACATAAAAAATTTCTTTTATAAAACCATTTAAAAGGCACTTTTTACATTCATTTAATATAATTTGAAATTATGATAACAAGAGAGGGCTAACAAGATACGTATTGCTTCTAATCGAGCCACATGAGCAAATGTTTCTTCGTAGTCTATTCCTTCTTCTTGATTGTAGCCTTGAATGACTAATCTAGCCTTATTACGAGCTATATTCCCTTGCTCATCAGCGTTATTTTTAAATACCCATTTTGTATTAATAACTATTTGTTCACTAGGTTTAGGAACTAAGTACCAAACATTGTTCCATTCGAATTGGTTTAGCTCTTCTTGCATAGCTAGAATTCAATAGTCATCGGTTGAGGCTTCTTTTATATTTTTAGGTTCAATGTTAAAAATAAAAGCAACATATCTCATTTGATTTAATTGACTTCTTGTGCTTACATTTTTGTTTATTTCTCCAATAATATTTTCGAGAGGATGATTTCTTAATACTCTAAGTAGAGAGCATACTTCATTTTCAATGGATAAATTTTCAATGTTATTTGCAACATTATTACCAATATTATCATCTTTTGAATTACATTGTTTTGTATTTATTTCATCATCTTCATCATTATTTTTTATTTTTGAATTTTCATCAAAAGAAACATGCAGTGTTTCTTCTATTATTTTTGTTCTTTTATTGTATATTATGTGTGCTTTACTTCGTTTTGAATATCTAATAAGTATTCATTCATCGGGTTTTGGATCGAATTTTACAATTTGTCTTTTGCATTTAATATAAAACATTTAGAACCAAAATTTTAAAATATAAGATGTTAGGTTTCTTTGCATTAAACAACTCATATGGTATGTGTTTATTTAAGGGACGAATAGAGACACAATTTAGAACATAGCAGGCAGTTGCTACGACTTCTATCCAAAAATGTATTGGCAAATTACTACTGCTGAGTAAAGTTCTAGTGCATTCTTGTAGTGTTCTTTTTTCCTTTCTACAACTCCATTTTGCTTTGGAGTTCTAGGAAATGAAATGTTCCTTTCTTATTACAATAATTTTCAAATAATTCATTATCAAACTCACCACCGTGGTCACTTTTAATGTTTTTAATTTTTAAAATTTTAAAATTTTGAATTCTTTTGGTAAAGATTTTAAAATTTTCAAAGGTATCACTTTTGTTTTCAAAAATATTGTCCATGTATATCTTGAAAAATCATCTACAATTATAAATACATATTATTATGATTAATTGATTGAACTTGAGTGGGTCGAAAAAGATCCAAATGTAATAGTTCAAGTGGTTGTAATGAAGAAATAATTTTCTTAGATTTAAAAGATGATTTCGTTAGTTTTCCTAATTGAAAAACATTGCAAATATTGTTTATTTTATAATTCATGTTTGGTAATCTTTTTACTAAATTATATTTAGATAATTTCTTATAGCTTCGAAATTTATGTGACAAAATCTCTTATGCCTTAACCAAGGATCGTTTTCTTTAGATATTAAACATAAATTTGTGTTATGATTAATTTTCGTTTTTAAAACGTATATATTTCTTTTACGATTTCCTTCAAAAATTAAATTTTGATCTTTATCATAAATATTACATTTATCCTTTTCAAAAGTAATTTTAAAATATTTATCACAAAGTTGACTAATACTTAAGAGATTATGTTTTAAATTCTTAACTAATAGAACATTTGTAATGAGACGTAAGTTAGATGTACCGTCTTTGCTTACATCGCTTTTTCCAATGATATATCCTTTTGAGTTATCTCCAAATGTGATAGATCCTCCATATGAGTATATCTTGTTTGTTAACATTTCTTTATTTCTCGCTATATATTTTAATCAACCACTATCAAGTATCCATTTTTCTCTTTTCTTATTTGGTACCTGCAAAAAATAATGAAATGATGTTGGTACCCACTTTCTTTGTTACGGTCCTAAGAGTTAAATCTTAGGAAACCAACCCCATAGAGGTTTAGAATTCCCTTTGTAAACAAAATTATCATTCCTCTGAATAGAAGTTATAAAATATTTTATATACTTAATTTCTAATCAAATGATTATTTGTTTTTCGAATACAAATCTTAATAGATTTTGAATAGGTTATAGTTTTATTTTGACTTATAGATTTTAAAATAGGCTTTTCAAGTCTATTATTTTTCTTCTTGAAATTTGTATATAGAGAGTTATATTATTTAGGACTAGTTTTTACTTTTGTAAATTTGTTATATCCTAATCCCATTTTATTAGTAGTGGATTGTGAATTTTCCATAATCTTAGAAAGATTTCTCTTCCTCTATTAAAGTTAGAAACATTTTTGGTAATATTATCTAATTTTGTTTTAAGACTAGTAATATCTAGTTCTAGATCTTATCAGTTGATTTCAATTCATGATTTTCTGTTGATAATATGCCGTTCTTTTCTTTTTTGAGTCTTGATTACATTTCTTTACATAGTATGTTGATAAGCAATATTCGAACAAGATTCTTATGAAGTAATAAGTTCTTCTTTTAGGATTTTCTTTTCATTTCTTAATACATCAACTTCGATTTCATTTCTATTTAGTCTTTCTAATGAATCTTTATATTTCTCTTAAGATTTCTTAGTTTATCCAATAATTTGAAATTTATATCAACTAAATCATCAAAATTAAGATCACTTACATCATTGTTTGTGGCCATAAAGCATTCATTAGCTTGTTCTGAATCACTGTCGCTGTCACTATCTTAAGAGGAAGAGGAATCTGAATCATCCCATGCAACTAAAAAAGCTTGTTTTCTCTTATATCTATCACTCTTGATTTTGTAGTTATTTCAATCTTTCTTGCGATTTGGATAGTCTTTCATCACATGCCCCATTTTATGGCATTCCTAGCATTCAAGAGTTGATGATGATGGTTTGTTGTTTCTGTTATTCCTAAACTTTCCATTCTTTCTAAATTTCAAAAACGTTTTGAAATTCTTTGCTATAAGTGCTATATTATCTTTATCTTCGTCAGATTCTTCTATTTTGGCCTAAAATGATATTATTTTTCTATATTGAGCTTGAACTCGTTTTGCCTGCAAATTAACTTCATATGTCATGAGATTTTCTATTAATTCTTCTGGTTTTATGGTAGAAACGTCATTAGCTTCTTCAATTGCTAAGACTTTTCATTCTCATTCACCCATTAAAGAGTGTAGAATTTTGAAACAATATAAAATAGTATATTTTTCTCCTAACGCCAGAAGTGAGTGATATATACCTTGAAACCTGGAATACATCTCATTTATGGTTTCATCTTGCTTCATTCTAAAATTATGAAATTGATTCTTAAGCATAGATATCTTGCTTTGTTTAATCTTATTAGTACCTTCATGAGTAACTTTAAGACTACGCCAAATTTCATATACCGAAGTACACATACTAACTCTATTAAACTCATTTTTATCTAAGGAACAAAACAACATACTCATAGCCATAGCATTTGAAGTAGCCTATAATTTTTGTGTATTTGACCATTATGCATAAGGAGTGGTAGGTACAAAATATTCTTGTTGAGTGATATTCCAAGTGTCGTATCCATTTGCTTGCATGTAAATTCTCATCTTAGTTGACCAAATATTATAGCTTAATCTATTAAATAGTGGTAGTCGTGTAGTGGATTGACCTTCAACAAAACTTGATGCTGTCTTATTTTCCATATTACTTGAACATCAAAAACTTTGTTACGGTTATATGATGACCTGCTTCTATACCAAATGAAAGTGACTAAGGAACGTGTAATATGAAATATTAGCTAAACTATTTACTTTTGCGGAATATAAATATCAAAGTAAAAGTGATAAAGTAAATCTCACCAGAGATTTTTATATTGGTTGGAACTTCCCATTCTATGCCCAGTCCTAAATCCTTATGGATTTAATCGATACCCTCATTTAACCTAGAGGAACAGGTATTACACCGCCTGAGCAACTGAACATGACTTCAACTACTAAGACAACCAAATAGGACTTCAACCCCTGAGGATACTACAACAGGACTTCTACTATAAATAATAGAAATGTATTTGACCGAGTATGCTCTTAAATAGCACAGATATGTCAATAATGTACACCCTTCCTATAATCTTCTCCTTTGTGGTATATCGTGTAGTTTGTGAAGAAAGGAAGTAATTTTGATCACGAGAAAATAATCTTGAATGATCACGTGATCAAAAATATACGCAGTTTGGAATTGAATGCTTGAGAGTTCAATAGCAAAGATAGAGAGAACTGCAAAAATAGAATTAATTTTGGAAACAATGAAATAATTTTCTTTATATAGAGTTTAATAGTTGCAATCATTCGTAAAAAAATGGTGAAAAATTAGGATTGCAACTCTTGATTTAAGAGATGTAACCTTTCATGAAGAAGAGGTACCCTTTCAGAAAACTAGCTGTTATGCAGATTTTACCGGCTGAATATAGTGTGGCAGCCAACTAAATTGGCGATTTCGAAATCAGCAAGAATATAGTTCATTTTAGGCAGTTTCCAGCTAGCTGAATATAGTCATTTAGTCGGCTGAATATTCAAAGATAGTCATGTGTACATACATAGATTCAGTCGACTGACCTGGGTGGTTCAGTCGGCTGAATTTCAAGTTTTTGCGATGTTTCTTGAAAATTCAAATTATGAGAAATCTCGTTGTATATATACCACATAGAAGAGATTTTAACAACTTCATACATTTAGACAAAGACACTATGACTGATAGTACTTTGTAGCATTAAGTTGGCCTTTATTTGACATAATTATCCCTTTGTAAAGTTGATATTTCCTGAAAAAGTGTTTTGTATATACAATATATACTTGTATAGTTGTCACTATCAAAACATCAAAACATAAAGTTCTAACACTACATTTTACCTCTTGCATTTATTTATCTCCTTTCTATTTGTATTTTTCTTTTACATGACCGAGATCTAATTAAAAAAAATTGTACATCAAGATATGTTATACCATAATTTTTACTCTGCTATATTTCACTTCTAAACCATATAAGTTCAATTCTCTAATAAACTTCCCATAAATCCTAAATATCAGTAGAAACATTATATATATTTCTGTATAGCAATCCTTACCTCACACAACCAAAGGATAATCCCCCATGCTAAAACATAAAAAACATCTAAAAGTAGTGATCACTCCGCTGGCCAAGAATCAAAATAACAAGCCCTCGGTCAAGCATCACTTGAAAGCTAAAGCTAATAAAATTTGATAAAGTCGAAAGCACTATAAAAAGGAAACCAGGGTAAATGGATAAGCTAAATTCAATTGCATCAACAATTAAATGACCTAAAATATATAAAACATATATGGATGACCACATCCAAAAGCTAGATATGGAATGTCATGTCATCAATCCACACCAATCACAAAATAACCAGATAACGGAATATGTTCAAATCCTGGCCTTACAAGTGGACCAAATCAGCGATCCAGCAAAAAGCTCTACACCAATAACAACACAGAGTTTGGGGCCTATACTTCGAAAAATGGTTAAGGCCATGAAAGACAACGTAAGAGATCTAAGAATCAATCAAATGGAATATGAAGACCTTGCCCTTATCAGACCTTTTACCACTATTCCAACGTACGAACCCCAAAAGAAGCTAAAAAAGGAGAGCATCCTCACCCTACTCAGTGAAAGCATGTCTTAGATATTTATGACTCATAATATATTTTCCTATCCAAATTATCCTCCATCAAAAAGAGAAAATCTGTAGGGATAAAAGTATTGCATTTACCCTCTCGCAAATGGACACAAAACTAGTGAATGCCAGAAGCTATCTTATGCCATTGAGTAAAGTATTAAAATAGGGGACTTTCTGAGTTTATTAAGAAGTAATTTATTTATACCTTGTGTTGATAGTGTTTGATATTATTATCGTTTTTCCAGGAAGAATATTATGTCAAACTCATTCTTTTGATAGATGAATAAATATATCTTTTATATTTTAGCCAATACAAGATTTATTTCTAGAAATCTGGATTCAAAACTGACACAAAGCATTAAGTCCCTTCAAAAATGTTTAGTGCCTTCAAAAGACAATCACCCCGCATCCTTAATAACCCTAATACCATGTGATGATTTTGCCAAAAGTTTATACTTGAGGGAGAATTTAATGGATTTCTTATATTGGCCAATGGAATTCCTGGACTTGTAATATTGCCCTTTGGTCATTATCCCCTCTACCAAGTTTACGCTTGGGGGGTTTAATGAATTTCTTATATTGGCTATCAAAATTCTTGGACTTCTAATATTTCCTTGTTTAGTCACCCATTCTACTAATTTCTTAGTTAGGGCATTTAATGGATTTCTTATATTGGCCTTTAGATTTCTTGTGCTTTTAATATTTTCCCTCGGCCATTACCCCTTCTACCAAATTTATAATTAGGCTGGATTTAATGGATTTCTTATATTGGCCTTGGGAATCCTTGGACTTCTAGTATTGCTCTTCAGTTTTTTACCCTTCTACCAAGTTAATAGAAGGAATTTAATGGATTTCTGATATTGGCCTTAGAAATTCTTTGATTTATATCTATTTTTCCCTTGCCAATTTCCCTTTCTACCAAGTTTATACTTGGAGGGAACTGTTAGAGTTTCTTTATTAAACCTTAGGGTTGATTAAAGATTTAATTTTATGATTTCAAACAAAATGGGCATTATTCCACCTTCTAACCTACATTCTTTTCTCTTTATGGTTGGCCATGGGTTTTATTTCATGTAACTATTTATAAAAACTCTTGTAAAATGAGAGTTTTGATCTTGATTATAAGTTGTACACCAAAATAACAAAACCCAAAAAGTTTTAAGAAAACAAAAGAATTTTAAAAAATACCACTAAGGAGTATAATTAGTAGAAATTTTTCAAAAGAAATTGAAATATGGCTTCTTTGCCGAAAGTATACTTCTATGAATAAGCCAGAAACCTTTTTGTTACGGTGCACTATGGTAGCAAAAGTAAATGAATCCACCACAACAAAATACATAGTAAATAAAAATTATTTCAAAGGTTAATTCCTGCCATAAGTGGACGTATTAAATTATCATGATATTTTCACAAGTATTTCAATAGCTCCAACCCTTTTTACTCGTTCATAAAATCGGTTGGGTAACCTCAAAAAAAAGAGAAAGACCTTTGGAGGGATCTGTTCCCCATGTACCCCCACAGTGATGTGCCCTAGCAACACTCTTTCTACTACTTGTAAGAGACAGTCATATCACTTGGGTTTCATAAATGGCTAGAAATTCAAGTAAGAAGGGGCTATGGTCAAGTAGTACCATGCACTAAGAGAAGTTGAGAATGCCCCCGTTGAAACTCCTAGTAAAAGGCTAGGTACTTAGCAGATAAGGTTCCCACCAAAACTCCAAGCAAAAGACTAGGTACTTAGTGGAGAAGACTCTTACCCAAACTCCTAACAAAATATTTGGTATTAACGGATAAGATTCCTATTGAAAGTCCTAATAAAGAGTAGGTACTTAGCAGAGAAGACTCCCACCAATATCCTAGCAAAAGACTAAGTACTTAACAGATAAGATTACCACCAAAACTCCTAACAAAAGACTAGGTATTTAGCGGAAGATTCCTCATTAAAATAGAAAGTCTTAGGTAGCATTAATAAACCTCTAAAGGCATTGAGTGGACCCCAAATTTAGGCTATAAGGCTGCCATCAAACTAACAATCAAGAAAAGGCTTGGTAAGACCCATGACCTATTAAGATACAGCTAAGACGTCAAATAACAAATGCCATTAACCTACTTAAATAGGTAACGACAACATATGAAACCTTATCAAATTATACTATAAATAAAAAGCCCACTAATGAATGTCCTAAACCTACCTAAATAGGTAATGAATGTTAGAATCTCTCTTATTGGATGTTAATGACAACAAATATACAATCATATCGTAGAGTCTTTCAACTAATATATATGCATGTGATTATTAAGACTCGAGCACAATATGCATCAGAGAACCAATGAAGCTAAATCAGAGTATCAACAAAGAGCTTCACTTGAAGATAAATCATTATAAGAGTCGTATACTTGTGTTAATGTCTTAGATAAATTCGTACAATCTCCCTTGAGTTCTACAAGCTAATTATATCAAAAAAGTTTTAATTGCTCAAATAAAGATTTCAAATCAGTTTCGAAACTCACAGGAACTCAAATATTTAGGAGAAATTTTCAAATGTTTGAGGTCATGCATTTTTGAACTAAATATTCTCTATGTGCTTATCTACTTATTTACTGCTTTATCAGTTTTATCATACTTTAATATAAGTTAGCAGTTATCTTGATTAAATTAGCCATATAGGATCCACTAGAAATTTCATTTAGTATCAAAGCTTGGTGTTCTACTAATCATAAAAACATCCTAAAATGTTGGTCAGAGAGAGAAGATCCAGTTAGATCCCAAAGATAGTCGAGTAAAGCAGAATTTTGAATGCAAGCAACATTCAATAAAATCCAGATATATGTGTGACATGGCTAATCTCAGATCAAAATCAGTAGGCTTAGATTATTTGTACAGTGATCTTTTACAAATGCATGTGAACTTACTAAAAGATTTTAAAACTTCACAAAACGTCAACTCTATTGCTTTAGCATGATTAGATGATAGTGGGCGTAAAATTATTATTTTAAAGAAAGAAATAATTTTTAGTAAAACAAATCGAAGTTTTTGAAAATACAGTGAAAGAACATGTTTTACAAAAAGAATTTTTATTAAAAGATAATAAGTATTTAAATAATAAAAATATTGATCTTTTGAAGGAAACCAAATTTTTGCAAAATAAAAACATATTTTTGGAAAATTCTTTAAATGATTTCAATTCTAAACTTTAGTCCATTGAATAAGAGAATAGTGCTTCAAATGATAAGAATCTAGAATTAAATAAAGAATGTGAACATTTAAAAGATAGTAATATTATTTTGCAAAAAGAAATTTATGATGCCAAAGTTATTTTCTATAAATTAAATGAAAAAATAATAAATATTAATGAAGGAAAAATGATTTATCTTCCTAAATTACGAATACCAAGGCTCACCATGATAGAACTAGTTTAGGCTATAAACTAGATAAATGTAGAAATAGTACTAGATACACGTTTATGTATAGTGCTAAACGCCGAGATAGTCTGATAAACCCATTATGTCATGAAATACTCTACCTAGAAATAGAAATCCTTCTTCAAAGTACAATGACATATGATTTTAAAATAGGATTCCTAGTGATTTGGGTTATCATAATAGACAATTATACATTAGATATCATTAGGACATTGTGCTTAATAATGAAAATTATATTTTTAAGAGATCAACCACATCCAACTGGATATAGTTTCCGAAGTCGCGAACCTTATATTTTAAAAAAATGAGCATCATTTTTCTTACACATGACATATCTACTAGACACTCATTAATTTACATTGATGTTGAATTATTTTTTATTTACTTATCTATGATACTTATCTCTTTTATAAAAGAGGAGAAAAACACACATATGTAGAAAAAGTACATAGATTTACTTTTTTAAGAGAAATAGTATATTTTTGGGGAGTTTATAACATATAATATGTCTTTGCTCTTATTTCTTTTTGTTGACGATGAAGGGGGTGAAGAATGTGTGATCTGCATATTTTATATTAGCATTATACAATATTGAGGGAAATAAACTTATTATATATATAGCATGTATTTAGGGTAAGCTATTACTTTATATTATAAAGTTGTATGGTTGTCATTATCAAAAAGGAAGAGAATGAAAGAACCATATATATATATATATATATATATAGTGTTTTGATCATAACAATCATACTACTAATAAATTTCTTAAGTTATTATAGATTGATAAGTAGCTACAACATCAAGAAATGTAATATAGAGCCTTTGGATGCATAAATGTTGAAAGGTACATATAAATGAATGAATATCAATACTAGAGAAAATAAGGTTATGGAATGGAGTATAAGCATTCAAGAACATATAATAGAGTTAACAAATCAAGTAGAGCAAAAACAAGCACTCGAATGAGTATGTCGTTTATTGAGTCCTTATAGTTTATATTTGTTAAAACCCTACAAAAGATCTCCAAATCACACCAAACATTGTCACAACTTTTTATATATCAACTTACATCTTCTATAATTTATTTGGAATTTTTCATAATTTTAAAATATTTTTTCAAAGCACTTTTATATAAAATGCAGCCAGTTTTTGTAAAAATATTTAGAAATGTTAAACTAAATTTTTTGTGCATATTTCTTACATTTCTAGTTTACTATGAAAAATCATATTTTTAAATTTTGACAATCCAGTAAAAAGTTATGATCATTTTAGTAGACTAGACTGGGTAATAGAGTGTCAACTCTTAAATACTGAAAAGGCATTTCAAGTTTGTCTGAAATGGTTGAAAAGCATTACTAATATGTCCATTCAGATTTTGAACTGTTGCGAATCTCCAACGGTTGCAACTTCCACTAAACGATTTTTGAAGGGTCCCCTTTTAATGGCATCCTATTACTACTATATATTGGCTTAACATCTCCATTGCAAAAACAACAATGCTAATGCAAAATCCTTGCTCTAGTTTGATATCATTTAAACTCCATATTCAATCTCTATCATTTGATCACTGTAAATTCTATTCCAATACTATTGTTATGATGACAGTCCTATACCACCGGCATCCAATATACTTGTATAATGCATTGTGGCAGTGCCCGTTCGATGTTAGAAAACCATCAAAATTTGTAAAGTAAGTGAAAAAATCATAGAACCCGTCGTGTATCTCACAACGCATTGCATAAAATATAATAGTAGACATCTCAAATATAAAACATGTGAGACAGTAAATAGTTGAACGAATCACAAAATCAGAGTAATAGATCCATACAACATGCAACATAAGAAATAGAGTTATACATTAAATAATAACTCATAAATAACCGTCTCTAAGTATTATAGGCATTATCAAGCTCCACAACGTTGTGCAATGGAATAGAAAATGAGTAAATATAATAATACGATAGAATAGCCTCCTGCTCACCATCAGTCCAACCCCACGTGCTCACCAGACCTGATATCCCTAATCCATAAATTTAAGAGTACCTAGACTAATTGGAAGCAAAGAATAAACCCTGGCTTAGACAATAGTCTGGTGTGAGTGGTAATAAACCTCTAAATACTAATATGTCACTATAATAGGGCAAATGGTATAAAGAGTCATACATAAACTGTCCCTGCATCCATAGAGTTAGCATATATACAAAATATACACTACTCTATATCACAATCATCATAATGTACTATATATCAAAGTACAAATGGGTGTCTAGATATATACATCAATAATATCAGTATCACATGACAATCCTACAGTGATAAACAATTAATCAACATAGCATCCATCACTCATCTTCACATTTACTCATTAGTGCATTGGATACGTGATAATTCGAACAACCCGTAATGACCAAGGAATACTCAATGTCCTGGTCTCTTAATACTCGAATCCATACCACTCATTAGGCCATGATACTAGAATGCCCGTATGGCCGGTGTAGGGTAAAAGATCACCTGTCCTGGAGATCAGTTGCTCGTCATGGAGATCATCGCCCATCATCGCTCAAATAGGTACCATATATTATCCTAGCTTTATGAGTACTCTCTGAACCTTCAAATATCATCGATTCCTTTGCATTTATCATCAGTAGAAAAGCTCAACTTAGAATTGTCCCTATGACTTCCGTCATGAAGTCATTAAGATCGGGAACTACTATGGACAACCACCATTAGTCATATAATACCGTCACGCGTCCCGTAAACTTCCTTCAACAGTCCCCTCAATCCGACTCATCGCCGCCTAAACTACATCTCGAAGTATAGTTATCCATTATAGAAATCCATCACTTCACATCATGGAACCGCCATCGTTGGGTCACGAGTTGTCATTGTCGAAAATCATCGAAAAAGTCGTCGAAAAACTCAACTTAGAATTTTCCTAGGTTCTGGCCCAAGCTAGACCCCGGGAATTCCTAGGTCTGGCTCGAAGCAAACCTTAGGCTGAAGTCATGCCTAGGTAGTTTTAGAAATTGCCCAAAGCATGCCCAAGGATCTGTACCGATCCCTAACTTAACTCATTTTTCTCCTTCTGGCACCAAGAAAACCCCTTAAGACTCCAAGCAACGCGAAAATAACTCCAAGCACCACTCATCGCCGAACCATATCACATCGTTCAGTACTGACCCCAAGAAACATGCAAATAACTCCAAGCATTATTTTTCACCAACCTAGCATTTCAAATTTATGTGAGTCCAAGCGAACCATGTGCGACTCAAAGTAAATGGAAAATTTTCTTAGGTCGGACTCCAAAGCAAATTACCACCGATCCACCAAGCCTCCTTCTTTTGCCCATAACTCGAGTATACAAACTCCAAACGACTTGAAATTTGAAATGCAGTGTTTTGGAGCCTTCCTTGTCACCTCTATCGATCGCTCCAAATTTGGGATAAAAATCAAAGATCATCCCTGATCTCAGGGATCACCACCGATCCTTAAATTCTTCTCAAACTAAGTCGCTATTCGATCACAAATAACCTATACTAACAAGCATATAAGAAAACACATCAATATGGATCATAAATTCAAGGGTAGTATACATAAGAACATGCGATATCCTTAAGAACGAAAATTTTCAAAACTTACCCAAATTACTTAAAATTCATATATTGTTTAAAAAGGCTTAAAGATGTTTTAGAGTTTGAAAATCATTTTAAAACATTATTAAACATCATTTAGAGGATAATTAGTGAGTAGAGGCTTAAGACCACTCACTTATATCCTAAGCAATCTAACACAAGCTCCAAGATGCACGAATCCAAGCATGAATAGTAGCTCCAAGATAATCTCTAGCAGCTATTCTCCACTCCAAGATGCTAATCTCACTAATCTCCTTCTAATGACACTTTTAAGCTAATTAATGTAAAGGGTTTAGGGGTTCTTCTAGGATAAGAGATCAACAATGGTAGTTTCTCTTTTCTTTTATGAAGTAATGAAATGAGAAGGATAAACCATCATCAACCTCAATCAATTCCAAAGAATAAGTGGGCCTTGGGCTCATCGATTAGCCCACTAATTATCCATTAACCTATCCGAAATCAATACAGACTCTGAATAGCCGTAAATCCTAGTTTATAAGTCTGTTTTCTTATTATGATCAAGGAAAGGGAAACCATCATCCCGATCTAATGGAAGTAGTTTTAGATCCCAATTTGGCTCCTATAAAAAGTCATAGGCCATACAACCTATCTAGGGTCACAATGGTCACATAGAAATCCAATAAAAATCATAGATGTGGGAAATGTCCCTAAGAGTCATTTCCTAAAATTTTAAAATCATACGACCTAATATAAAAATAATTTCAATATTCTATGATCCTTTAATCGACGTTATGGCTTTGGAAATATCAGGGCCGAGTTCTCCAAGTGGAGATTCGAGCGGCAACGTCGACGGTGGCACGTCAACGGCAACAGGCGACGACGTTGGAAGACTCGACGACAGAAGGAATTTAGATCGGCGATTGGTAGACTCGGGTGAAAGCCAAAAAGACTCGAGTGGAAATAAAAGCAACAAATAAGAAGCGACCTAAATATTTTCTAAGTCCTAAATTTCAATATATCCCCGAAAAACCAAATGGATCGGTAACAAGAAAAATAACTCGATACCAGTTGATTTTTTCCTCCCCCGAATCTTACATAAAGTATAGCAAAGGAAAGTCATGTTCGTCTAGGGCATGGAGTAAACTCCGGAGTACATACCACGTTCTTAATGCAGAAGAATGAAATTTTAACTATAACAATGCCAAACAATTAAAGGAAATTCTACAAAGCAAAAGCAACATTTTGGGATGATACTTGAGTGATCAACTAAAATTCAGAGGATAACATTCCAAGACTTGTCTTAATCAAGAGCACACTTTGTATTCAAAGAAATCATACTCTGAAGGGCAAGTGTTAACCAGATTTTTGACCAAGTGGAGTTCAAACAGAAGTTAGAACGTCAACATATAGATGAAATAATTAGAGAACTTAGAAGTACACTTAACGGAAAAAACTGGAAGGAGTTTCAATAACATTACAGCTCAGTAAATAACTCGGCACCAAGTTATTTAGGTTGGCACCGATCTATTTATTCACCACATTCCTCCTCCCGAACTCCATAATCTCACATACTACTCTAACTACTCGTGATCAAGTGGTTTTCCTAGAGTTTGGATGAGGAATTCTAAGGCTTGATGAAAAGAAGGCAAAGAAAGCTGGAAATTCCAAGTGTTAAAGATAAAATCACAAGATGAAAGAGCAAAGTAAGTGAAGAAGTTCACTTTCCACCAACAAAAATTGGTTTGTACTGAGACATTTAACTTGGTACTGAGTTGTTTTCCTATTCACGAGACCCTGATCTCTTTAGTACAACTTTGGGCCACTTCTTGGAGCTCCATGGAAGTAAGCTAACCTAGTGCCCCTGTTTTCATATAAATACAAACCATATTATGGGTTTTGGAATTATGGATCTTAAGACTAATTAAATACTAGAGGGGGTGAATTGTGTTTTCTATTTTTTATGAATCCTTTTCTAATTCTTTCACGGTTATTATTAACCAATACAGAATCAATAATCACAGATGCAAACATAGATAAATATAAATGCAGTAAAGTAAAAGAGTAAAGAATTAGAGAGATTACAAAGGGTTATTATACTGGTTCGGAGTTACCCTACGTCCAGTTCCATACAATTGCTTGTACAAATTCTTTTCAAATACCAATCTTTAAATGGGTAGAAGGCAGACCCGATTATAATCTTGATTTTGAGGCATACGGTACACACCCTCTTGGTTTTTCGGGCTAAAGGTACACCCACTAGATTTGGACGGGCTACAAGTACACCCACTCAGATTTTCAGGCTACCAAGCACACCCAGTTGATTTGATCAGGCTACAATAACACCTAAGCAAATATAACTATAGTTTGATGGTTTTCCAAAGGCAATTTATTGATCTTTTGTTACAATGAATCCTATAGCCTCTTGGATAGCACTTTAATATTCCATTAAGAGGTAGAGAGATGATTGAAATCGGAGAGTAAATAATAGAGAATCAATATAATGAAGATTGAATTGATTATAGTTGAATTCGAGAAGAGAATATATCTTTCACTAGGAATTTTGGCAGAGTAAGAGGAAAGAAGATAATAAGAAAGTAGTGGTTAAAAATTCATTTGGAGATCCCATATATATAGAGAATAAATAGATATATCCATTCGCAAAGAGTTAGATGAATAGACACTTCATTTCAAAATTTGAATTTCAAAATCGCAGCATGCATGTCAACATATCATCCACCTATATATCGATATTGGCTAGTGATTTTTGAAAATGTGTTTTTTTTCAAATGTTTTAAAACTCCTATACTATGTAAAATAATTTGATACTTCGTAAAATAGTTTAAACATAGTTTATAAACATTTAGCCATTGAAAAACTTTTATAAAATATTTTTAAGTATGTTTTGAAAATATATTTTGTTTTAAGGATAAGGATTAGAAAATGAGAAATAGAGATCAAAGATTACTATCATGGACTTTAAAAATATTCTATGACTCTACAAACTTACTATGGTCTTAAGATCTTCATATCTTAATCTTTATATTAATGAGTCTTCATGACCATTCTTTGAGTCTTTATACTACACAGTCTTCGATTCAACATCTGTATAATATTCTGCACTATATACTATATAACTTGGCAAAATATTATTATCCATATTTTATACCAGTATATGGTAAATTATCAAGGCTGTTATCGTCAAAATGAATAACTAAGGTATCAATAATCACCACTTTTGATGACAACAACTATTAATATCCTGTTTATAAAATATGATATAACTCCCTCCACGTTAGATAACTCTCCCTTAATATATGCATTTGTATATATTATATTTTCTCCCCCTTTGTCATCAAAAAAATGGGTGGAAAACTAAACACTCTTCTTAACGCACATGCTTAGAAAATATACATTCAAAATCAATAATCCAAGTTAAACTATGAATGATAAGTATATGATAAATAATGTAGTATTTTATATTAAAATGGAGACTTTAAATTTTATTTCAAATTATACAAATTCAAGTCATACATAAAAGCCAGTCCAAATCTAAATCAAATCAAATAAAAACACATAAATCCAAATAAAAACTAAAATGCATACAAAAGTAAATTTGATCCTAACAAACCAAACTATTGCATACGTAAACCTATGATTTTCTCTTGATTATGAGGGGCTTGTGGATGGAACATAAAAGGTAGCAAAGAAAAAGGTTCCGCTTTTAATCGATGAGATTTCCATCTCGATCGAAGCATAATTTGCTAGCCCATTTAACCTTATCATCCTCTTCTTTCACTTCTTCCTCTTGTTCTTCCTCTTTATCATTCATCAGATCATGAATAACTAGATTAGTATTATCCTCTTTGATTATAAATGGATTTGTCGGGTCATCCAATTAGTATTTCTGAAGATTACGAAGAATTCGCCCTTCCTTCTCTTGTTCTTTCAAGTGGCGTTGTTGAAAAACCTCTATTTTTGAAAGCATGTTGAGTGTATGCTTCAGATCTTCTTCAATCTTGGTAACTTTGGCCATGGTGGTGGTTTGGAACGGGCCTAGAGTGGTAGTTTGGAAGGAAAAGGTTGCATCTTATTCTATTGGGCATTTGGAGCTCAAAGAAGCCATTAATTTATTTTTATTCAGAAATCACAAAAGAGAGGACTAAAAAATGGGTTTAATTTTGCAATTTGGTGGTATATAGTTGCATTTTGAACTTCGAATTTAGGAGGGAATTTTTTTTTGAAATTACTAGCATATGTCAACATATAGGGAGGAGGTATGTCAACATATGTAGTTCAATTTTGACATTTTATTTTCCCTTTATATAATCTTAATTTTATTACATTTATATTTCAGTGAAAGAACATGTTCCTAACTCTCTTCTAAGCTTCATAAAAGATGTTTGAGTCAATGGTTTTGTTAAAATATTGACTATTTTATTTTTAGTATTTATAAATTCGAGTGAAATTATTTCCTTATATAATCTACCTTTCAGAAAATGATGTCTTATATCTATAGTTTGGTTCTAGCATGTTGTGTTGGATTTTTAGATACATTTATTGCACTTGTATTATCACAATATATGGATGATTTAGTAAAATTTAAACCAAAATCTTTTAAAGTTTGTTGCATATAAATAAATTGTGAACAGGCTATGGCTGCTGAAATATATTCTGCTTCTGTTATGGGCAGAGATACAGAATTTTGCTTTTTGCTAAACCAGAAAAGAAGAGAATGTCCTAAAAAGTGACACGTTCCACTTATAATTTTTCGATTTAATTTGCAGCCAGCATAATCAACATCACTATATGTGCAACACCCCAAATTTTTATCAGATTTAAAATTAGAAATTAATATGAATTTCTGGAATTTAATTTGAATTTGATTTGAAATTTTCAAGGAAAATCAAATAATCATTGATTTGTGTATAATTTTCATTCGAGTTTAAAATTTAAAATAATAAACGTTTTAAAATTAATTGAATTTAATATATATGTATATGTATATATATGCAGATTTGAATTTGACTTTGCATTTGAATTTAATTGGAATTGGTATTTAAATTTGAATTTGGATTTGACTTTGAAAAAAAAATTTAGTAAAATAATTTGGATTTAAAAATAACATGTGATTTATTTAATATATAATTAATTTTTTAAAAAACATTTTCTTCTAAAAGGGTATAAGTATAATAAAGAAAAATGTATTTTTGTAATATAAAATTCATTTAAAAGCTTTTAATTCATGTGAAATACAAGTGTTAAAAATATAACAAGCAATTTAACAAGTGTAATCCATGTAATAAGTAGTTTAAAAAATGTGATGATTTTATAATTAAAATGAACAAGTGTCATCTCTTTGTTTCTATTTTTGGGAAAATTTATAAAAAAAGAAAAAGAAAAAAATAAAACTATAAAACATTTCTAACCTCCCTCTTCTCATTCCTTTATCTTCATTCTCAAACAAAAGCTTGTACATTCTAAACTTAAACCAGAGAATTTTAAATCAAAATAAAAAAAATCAAGATCATCTCAATATTAAAGCAATCAAGAACAACAAAGATTCAAGTCTCAAAAACAATCTGTAAAAACAAACAACAACTAGCTTCAAATTTCCAG
This sequence comes from Allium cepa, assembly GCA_030765085.1. Lineage (NCBI taxonomy): Eukaryota > Viridiplantae > Streptophyta > Magnoliopsida > Asparagales > Amaryllidaceae > Allium > Allium cepa. The sequence continues at coordinate 749,917,393 of CM060941.1, forward strand.
TTCAAGATTACAACAAGTTACAAGCATTCCAGTAATCAAACAACAAATAAAAGATCACAACAAGATCAAACTCAGAAAAACAAATCAACTTCCAGGTCCAGGTTTCCTCTGTTCAAAATCCAAGGTGAGTAAACCCTCTTAGGATCTGAACTAGAAAACATGCTGTTGCGAATGATATTGAACTATGGATTTAAAATTTATGTGTGCATGTATATTTATACATAAAAATGATATGTGCATGTCAGTACACATAAACAAATACTCTCTGTTCTAGGTTTTACAGTTTCAAACTTGTTGAAACTAAAAGGAAAATCAACTGCTCCCTCTCTAATCTTCTTTAGGCTGTAAGGTTCGAATGAAACATGTTTGTTTAATCTGTTTGAAGTTTTAAAAATAATTTTAAGCAAAAATAATTCAAGTTTCTTCTAGAAATTGGAAAATACATAGAAACTTACTATATGTTGAATTTTCGAGTATCATGATTTATGTTTTCAAATATATTATCTGAAATGGTTTCGAAAAAAATGATTTTTAAAAGTGAAATCATATTTTTTAAGTATGTATTCACTGATAAATTCGAGGATGATCAAATTTGGGGTTATTTGGTGATCGACAGCGTGATGGGACTCGTGATCGAAGTCATGGCTCACTGGGAAGTCAGAGATCACCAAAAAATATCCAATGGATTTATAAACTACCGAGGTGGCGGTGCGAGTTCAACTTAGGGTTTTAACCCAGTTTTCGGTCGATCATGTTCTCAGAGCAATGGAGTAATGATCGTTGAACCGGACCCCATCAGGGCAAGTGGAAAAGAAGCATGGAACATCGACGAAGCTTTGGACACGATTTCGAGGCCTCTTGTGGCCTGAGGCGGCGGGACGAGGTGGACTTGGGTGGTCCATTTCTGTTCCTGGTTGAGTTAGGTTGGTCGATTTCGATTGGGATACGAATATGTCGATCTGGGTGGTCTGCAAGTTTGAGTAGGCGATCGTAGACTTGTGGAAGGCGGCGAGGTTGGCTGGAGTTCATCGGAGCTCCAGTGCATGTGCACAATCCTCTGATGTGTATCAGTGGTATAAGTTTGGGAAGGAAGGCAATGGACTCCAAGTTGTCTTTGGGGAATCTTGCTTCTGGCTCGAGTCTTAGCTCGAGTAATTTAGTATGTGCACCGGGTATTCAAAACTTAAACAAAAGTTTTAAAGTTTTAAAAATGAAATTGTGGTTAGCTCGAGGACGACTCGAAGCAAATGGCGTGTTTGTTTGGGTGAGACTCGAAGTGGGTCTCAGGTTTGACATATAAAACAGTTTTTACTTTAAAAATAAAATTCAAACTTTTAAACATTTTTTTAATCCATGTTTTCAAATGATGATTTTGATTTAAGTTTGAATTAATTAAGGTTTTAAGTAAGATATTTTTAAAGTAATTAAATTTAATTTATTTTTGTCACATTATTTTATAAATTTATTTATATTAAATGAATAACGTAATTAAAAGGGATAATTAAGATAAAATGTTATTTAAACTAACCTTAATCTTTTAAATTAACTAATGTGATAATAATGATTTATTAAACAAGGTTTAAAAGATAATTAAAGTAATTAATAAAGACAAAAAGATTTGTCTTTTAATTTATTAAGTAATTAATGATTTGTTAATATAATTACTTAAAGAATAATTACTTAATTAATTACTTAATATTGAAGGTTAATTAAATAAATAAATTAAGGTTAATTAATTTGTAATTAAGAATTAATTAATTAAGGAATAATTAATTAATAAAAGTAATTAAGATTTAATAAATTAATAATTAAGGATTAATAAATAAATAAATAATGACTAATTAATTTATAATTAAGGATAATTAATCATTAATTAAAGATAATTAATGAAAGTAATTATATGATTAATAAATTTTAATCACACGATTAATTCATCTAAATTGTAGATGATTGATTATTATTGAATGCTTTGTATTGATTGATATCCCTGATATGTGATTGTAGTACTATGTGATATGAATTGCTTTGTGCTAAGTCATGATATCTGTAATGAATATATTACTATGTGAATGTGAAAACCATTTGGCCCGTAAAACGTCATTTGAATTTCGATGCGACAGGGTGTCGGATTCCAATTGGTTATCCGAAACCCACATCGAATCTTGATGATGAATCTTTGTGATTGATATATCCACGTGCTTTTAAATAAAGCGCTCACTATTCAGTTTAGTCGGGAGAGGACTTTGTGTCATATAACCCATTACAAATAGTGATACGATGAAATGGATAGCATTTGAAGACGGTGGTGAAGACCGGGTGTCTTCGAGAACGATAGGATAACCTGTCGAATGATTCTGCACTGAGTTGCTCTAGTATGGAGATCTCCATATGTCATGGGAGTCCGATCGGGATTGTGGATGCCTGGATTGCAAGGGCTTCTTTAGAAGTGCCTTCGGTTCTATTCGAACCCGGAACAGACTTGTATGGTTGTATGTCTAACATTACACTTTGAGATATAAAGCTGATTTCTTTCAAATTATTTCTGTTGGTGGCGAAGAATTTATTCTCTTAGCTTAACACCATTCTTTGAGACGTACGAGCTCAGAGGTTATGTAGTTGATGGTTATTAGTGATATACTACCAATTTGGTAGTGTGGCATGCTGAGTGCTGCTCGCTGTTGCTGATCATTTATTAATCGAAGCATGGCTTTTGTGTAAAGCGTAGCTTTGTAGACAAGACCTCGTCGGACCTCACACCCCGGAAATGGTCGAAACAGGAAAGACGCGGTAAGGTTATGAGGGTCGTGCCCTTTAGGGTATGTCCATTTCCTTCTAGAAAAAGGTGGTATCATGGTATGGAGCCCAGATATTTAACCTATGTGGTTGCTTCAAATTTATTACTTCGAGGTTGTTGCTTTGTGGTTGAGGTCCCTCGGATAAAGGTTGGTAACAACCAGGGAATGACATATTCGTGTAGTAGTTACCTAGTTACAGAGGTAACCCGGCCTTGTGTTGGTAGAGAGTTGGTTAAGTTCTCGGGACGTCCCTCCAGAGGTGTACCCATGTGGCATAGGAAGTTCCTTAGCCTGACCATTTGTTGGAAATCCAATCACTAATACATGCCTTGTACGGTTTTAGTTGTATAATCTGCCATTTAGTTATGGCGGTGACCCACTGTTTAGATGGTAGCTATAGTAGGCATAGTACGAACGAAATTTCTATGCTGGCTAAGATTAATATTGTACTTTCGAAATATTTTCTACACTATGCATTAATTATAATATCAAAAGAAATTTCTCGTATCAAGCAAGTTTGACTATCATAAGAAGAAATCTCCTCCAATTCTGCGATTGTATTGTGTGTGTGGCGTGACGTCTTATGGTAGTTTCATTTTCTGAAAGCATGAACGGATTTCTTTTAAAAATTGTTTTTGTACAAACAACTATTTTTGTTTACTCATACCAGTCCCATGACTGACCCGGAGCTTATCGTTCCCTTTCTAAACTCTGGGTGCCCATAATTTCCACACGGGCAGCCTAGAAGCAGGTTATCCGTGTTTTGGAGCTAGCTTGGATTTTGAGGTCTTTTGGTTTGGAAGCTTTTGGTTTGAAGTCATGGAAGCTTTTTGGATCTAAAGGTGTTTAGTTGGGATTCTTGCTCTCTTTCTTTTAAAGACTCTCTTGAAGTTGTGAGAACTCTGTTGTCCAGCTGTGGAGTTACCATTTTGTTGTTGTATCATATATGTAGTACTCTGATGTTGGTGATAAATGTTGTAATGAATATTGTATTAGTGTTGTATCTGTATTGTGATCATTGTATATCAACTTTTGTTTCCGCTATATTTATTCATATAATGTTGTTATAAGCTCCATCTGAACTGGAGTTCAACGTTTGAATCTCCGGAAATCAAATACAAGTGAGGTATTTGATGTCAATTTTTGAACACTGGATTTCGGATCGTGCCAATATGAGATTAAATCGAAGAAATCTTGTTTTATATTAAAAAAAGTCCATAGTCTAGAGTATTATTACATATCTTAGTATATTTTTTTACTAATTTAGGGGAGTTTCTTTATGTTGAGATTCATATCTTGCATATAGACATACCTTATGCATTATATCAAGTCTACTGGTAGTTATATAGAGTAATGATCCTGTCGTACCTCTATATAATTTTTGATCTACATCTTTTGAGTTTTCTTTCTTATTTAATTTCTCATTAGTCGCCATGAGAATTGGCTTCACTAGTATTTGACGTACCAAATTTCTTAACTAAATATATGGCATATTTTTCTCGACTTATAAAAATTCCATTATTTAATTGCCTTATTTGTAGTCCAAAAAATGTTAGTTCTCCCTTATGATGCATTTTAAATTCTTTGGTTGTTATATATAAAAATTCTTTATTTAAATGCTCACTTGTTGATCCAAAAATAATATCGTCTACATATATATTTTTATAAGATGAGTATCATTATTATTTCTTTTAGTAAATAGAGTACTATCTACATTTCCAATTTCAAATTAGATTGTAATAAATAGGGTCTTAGTCTATTATACAATGCTCCAGGAGGCTGTTTTAAACCATATAAAGCTTCCTTTAATTTAGAAACGTGATTAGGTAAATTTTCATCTTAAAAAGAGGGGGTTGTTTCTACAAAGACGATTTAATAAATCCATTTAAAAAGTAACTTTTGACATCTATTTGAAACAATATAAAGTTATTATGATTTGTAAAAGCATGTAAAATTCCGTTAGCCTTCATTTTGGCTCTAGGAGCAAAAGTTTCATCAAAATCTATAACTTCTTTTTGACTATAATCTTGAGTAACTAAACGTACTTTATTTCCGATAACATGTCCTTGTTCATTAGTTTTATTTCTATATACTTATTTATTTCCTATTAAAAACTTATCGTTAGGTCTTGGGACTAATTCCCAAACATCATTTCTAGTAAACTGATTAAGTTCTTCTTGCGTAGCAAGAATCTAGGAATCATTTAATGATGCTTCTTTTGGAATTTTAGGTTTAATAGTCGAGATAAAGGGAATATCACTCATTTTATTTAATTTGTTTCTTGCTTTTACGACAGATTCTACATTTCCTTGAATATTTTCTATAGGGCGATCTTTCGAATATTTTGTTCTTTATTTGGAAGTAAAATTTTAGAATTATTATTATTTTCATCACTAATGATTTCATTATTAGTAATTTCATTAGTTTTATTAACATTTTCTTCTTCATCAAAACTGTATTATTGATTTTAAAATTTTCATCAAATAAAACGTGTAACGATTCTTCGATGGTGTTAGTTTTGATATTAAAAACTCTAAAAGTTTTACTTCTATTAGAATAACCAATAAAAATACCTTTATTTGACTTAGCATCAAATTTATCTAAATTATCCTTTGTATTTAATACGAAATATTTACTACCAATAACTCTAAAGTATGATACTTTAGGCTTTTTACTATAAAATAATTCGTAAGCAGTTTTCTTAGTTAAAGGTCATATTAAAATTCTATTTAAAATACAACAAGCAATAGCAAATGCTTCAACCCAAAATTTTATAGGTAATGTACTATCATTTAACATTGTTCTAGCACATACTTGTATAATTCTATTTTTACATTCCGCAACTACATTTTTTAAGGTGTTTTAGAAAAAGAAAAATTATCAGCTATTCCTTTCTTACTACAATATTTTTCAATAAGATCATTTTCGGATTCTCCTCCGTGATCGCTCCTAACTATTTTAATTTTAGTTGACATTTAGTATTGAATTATTTTAGTAAAATTTTTAAACATTTCAAAAGCATCACTTTTAAGTTTCAAGAAAATCATCCAAGTAAATCTAGAAAAATCACCTACAATTACAAAGACATCTATTGTGATTTATTGACTGTATTTGTGAAGGTTCAAAAAGATCTAGCTGAATAAATTCAAGAGGATAAGAAGTAGAAATTGTATCTTTAGTTTTAAAAGAACTTTTACAAAGTCCATATGGTTTACTAGGCTTGCACCAAAGTCAATGTCTACTTTTGATGAATTAGCTAAGACGTTCCTATAGCAGTTCAGGCCCCATGCTGCGCGATCAAAGAACGTGATGCCTTATCTATTTTGTCTCAAGGGCCCATGGAGTCTTTGAAAACTTTCTTGAGTCGATTCAACATCATTGTTGTGGAAATTAGCGATGCGAAGGAGGATATTGTATTTATGGCCTTAGTCTGGGGCATTCGGCCGGATACGGATTTGGTAGATAGTTAAATATAAAGCAACCCAATACCAATTGAATAATTTCATTTAAAGGCGAATCAGTTCCTATAGTTAAAAGAAGCTAGATTGGCCGAAAGAAAGATTGGTGATGAACAATCAAAGGAAGTAATCCAAAGCAAGATCGCAGTAAACGTTAGAAACCATGGTAATCAGAAGAAAAGAAGTAAAAATTGTAGTAATAGGTGTAATGCGAATGTAAAACATCCAAAGAACTTCGGATTGGAAGATTACACGCGAATGACAAACCAGAGAATACATATCTTACCACTCAAAGAACTGAGCAATATAAGAAGACGCCAAGGATGGAAGCAACATAATAAGATAAACATTTTGGGAAGTACTATCGCTTCAACGAAACCCATGGGCATAATACTAATGAATGTAGATATCTAAAAAATTTGATCATGGAGCTGAAAAGAAAAAACAAGCTCCAGCAGTATGTTTGGGAACTATGTAATGGCGGAGAAACTATAAGAACCCAAGGTCTGTTTGCTCAAGGAAAATCGTCCGGACTTAGTGGCGTAGGGCCTTTGTGAGCCACTGAAAGACTAATCATTACCCTACCTTCAAACGAGCCGATCACCAAGGAATGAAGCAGCAACCTAAAACAATTCTATTTCATTCATCCTTACCTAATTTTCTATTGCAAATAAGGTTCCCACGAACATTGAGGGCATTATAAATAGGCAGGACTTGCCATGCCTTCTACTTATTAATAAAATATGCTTCTTAAACCAATGGAACCGTGTTCTTGCAAGCAGAAATCAACCGCACAACCGACAACGCAGACTGACTAACAACTGGATCGACGGGTCGTATCAATCCCCAACCTTCTAAGAACCAGCATTTTCCCAAGATTAGAAACTTTGAGAAGGTCATAACCACTAAGTTAGTAGGGAAAATTGACTCAAACTGTCGGATCGACGGGTCATATCGATCTCCAACCTTTTGAAAACCTATATGGCCCCAAGACTGGCAATGTCGGGAAGACCAAAACTACTAGGTCAATGGTCACATCGACCCGTGCCTTTTGAGAACCAGCTTTGTACCAAGACTATCAACGTCAGAAAGATTTGAACTGCCAGCTCGATGAGTCGTATCGATCGCCAACCTTCTAAGAACTGGTGCTGCCCAAAGATTGGCAACGTCGGAAAGGTCTTAAACGCTGGTTCGATGGTCACATCGACCACTTGCCATTTCAAAAATCGGTGTTGCCCAAAGACTAACAACGTCGAGAAGGTCTTAGCCACTAGGTCGACAGTGAAAATTGAGCCCTACATTCTGAGAACGGCATTACTCCGACGACGTCGGGAATACCTAAAACCGTCAGGTCAATGGTCAAATCGACCCATACCTTTTGAGTACCAACGTTGCCCTAGCAATGTCAGGGATGCTTAGACCATCGAGCTTCCTAGAAAGTCGACTCAATCCTCTCAGAACTTGATGTCGCCTAGAGAAAGGTGATAACAAAAGGAATCTGCCAATCCATGGAGATAGGCAATAGCAGGAAGGAGAAAATGACTTCAGTTGATCGGTTTGGTCGAATCTACATTGCAAATGTAAGCCAGAGCTATAATATCCCATAAATTTTAGAAATTAATGTTGAGGGTATTTTGGTAAATTTAACTAAAAAGGGAAAAATAATAATTTTATAAACATTGGAATTAAACGACTAGAATTGTACCATTGAGAAGAGCTCTTTTGGGTTAGAATGATATATTGGTTTGTCCATATCGAATTTCGCACGGAGGAGTTATGCGGTTTTTAAGTTAATGGGTTTTGAATTATTATTTGGGCCGAAGCCAACTAAAGTAAAACGATGGTTATGAAATTATAAGAAGCAGGCTAAGGAAATTTTGAATTCATTTCATGTACAATTCAGTTTCATCTTCTTCCTCCATCTTTCTGCAAAACCTCTTCTTTTGCCTTCTCACAACCTGGTTAATTCTCAACCAAATTCAACAAATTAATATATTAAATCTATCAACATGAGAAAAGGAGTCTAATTATACCATCTATTTGTGGATTCAGGAATCTCAAAAGGACCTTGTTTCAAGCCAACGAGCAGTAGGAGACCAATTCAGTGAATTTTAGGGCTTTGCATCATAATTTGATGAGTAGAAACTATTACTAAGGATATATTGTTACTTGAAAGTAATATATGTTGTACGTTTTCTATTTAGGTTAATTAAATAGTTATTTTGGGTTAAGTTTCATTTTGGATTGGTTATTGAATGGAAATTAGATATAATGACTAGATTATGAAATTAAAAAAGTAATAAGAATATTATTGATGATGTATGGTATATAAAAGTTAAAATGCTGGAATATGGTGTTAAGTGAAGTAAGAAGTGTTAAAATAGTAAACGATGAAGTACAAATTGAATTGGAGAAGGTTCGATCAAAATCTAGGAATATGAAAACTGGAATTTTTCATCGGTCCACCTGTGGACGTTTTATTTTCCAACCTGAACCTATACCAGAGCTGGAACAATTTTACTCCAGCCAGGCCTATATGGATAAATTTTAAATAACGTGTTGGGTTTTTAGTGTTGTTTGGAAATGTTTAACATGTGGATTCGTACTTTATTGATTTTGTGGTTGAGTTTTATCTATTAATGGGTTGTTCTGTTTATAACTCATTTGAGTTGAGTTAGTTCTATTTTATTAACTCATATGTGTACGCGAGTTAGTCATGTTTATCTAACTCATTTCCTTATGTGAGTTGGTTCTGTTTATTCAACTCATTCGCGTTGAGTTGATTCTATTTATTCAACTCATATGTATACGTGAGTTAGCCATGTTTATCTAACTCATTTCATTATGTAGGTTGGTTCTGTTTATTCAAATCATTACGTATTATGGGTTGGTTCTGTTTATTGAACTTATATGTATACACAAGTTAGTCATGTTTATTTAACCCATTACGTTACATAGCTTGGTTTTATTTATTCAACTCATTACATATTATGGGTTGGTCCTGTTTATTCAATTCATATGTATATAGGAGTTAGTCTTGTTTATTCAACCCATATGTATACACGAGTTAATCATGTTTATCTAACTCGATCTATTGCACCGTTGGCACTGTTTATTCAACTCACTATGTTTATGAGTTGTGACTGTCTATTTAACTCATATGGTTCAATGGTTAGTCTTCTTATCTAACTTATATAGGTATTTACCGTATAAATAAATAAGTGGTTATCATGCTATGTTTACTATGATGGACTAACTTTGTGGGTGCAAGTGAGACAGGTTGAGATAAGTATTGATATTCATATGACGTCTATGAAATCACATATCATTATATACTTGATAATATTTTTACTCACCAGAGATGTGTGTTTGACCCTTCCTCGTACACTATAGGTAAATGAGTAAACGTGATGATGTGGTATTCAAAGATGGAGAATTTAGAGAAGTTTGCATATGTTGTCTGTTGTTATATATATTTTATGTATAGTGTCACATTTTGTGTATGTATAATGATACGTGTATCTTATGGTGTATATGTAGATGAAATCTATTTATTTATCTATATTGTGTTTTGATCCATTCTGTTGCAAGATTCTAAAAGTTATAGTTAGTTTATATAGCTCTCTTTTCACTATTGAAATGTTTGTAAAGATTCGGCTTTTCATTCTACAGTGATTTTATGGTCCTGAAAAGTGGGAATGTTACATTTGATATCAGAGCTAAGATTAAGATGTATTAAGAGAGCATATTTGTATATTTTTATATCATGTATTAATAACTGTAATGGGCATTTGTTTTAGGTTAAGTTTACCATCTCTCTTTACTATTCTACAAGGTGTTTCTAATGAATCCCATTTAACAAATAGTAGAGATGAGTAACCTAACCAAAATTGGATTAAGTATGTTTAACTAACTCTCTCAGTTATCGTTGAACTGATCTTTGTTTAACTAACTTCTCAGTTATCGTTGAACCGATCTGTGTTTAACCAATCCATACGTTGTATAATTATTATTGGGATTAATAAATGAATAAATATATGGCTAAGTCATAAAAAAATTGAAATTAAATCAAAATATGAAATATATAAACGTTGATTGAACCAAGTATTGCCTAACTGATGTTGGAAAATAATAAAATTGGATTAATTTTGTTTAAATGTTATAATAGTGGGATTAGGGTAAAATAATAATAATAATATGGGGTAATACTATGAAGTGTAAACGTTACAACAATGCTGGTATCTGTGGTTAGAGGTGTATTCGAATGTTAGTCTTGTTTAACTAATACTAGTACATTCGAAAACTAGTCTCTGTTTAACTACCTCTGTATTCGTGTTGTGTTAGACAATGTTTATCTAACATAATTTCCATTTATTATCATTCTATGTTTATTTGGTTATGGTTAGGCTATGTTTACCTAACCAACGCTTGTTTACGGTTTAACCCGTGTTTAACTAACTTACATGTTGTATGATATGCTATCTTAGCATGGAATTTCGAGGAAGAAATGCTTTTAAAGGGGGAAAGAATGTAATACCATGTAAATTTTAGTAATTCATGTTGAGGGTTTTTGGTAATTTTAACTAAAATGGATAAGATAGTAATTTTATAAACATTGGAATCAGACCACGAAAATTGTACCATTGAGAAGAGCTCGTTTTTCCTGTCAGAATGATGTACTGGTTTGTCTGGATCGGAGTCCTTATGGAGGAGTTATACAGTTTTTAAGTTAATGGGTTTTGAATTATTATTTGGGCCTAAGCCTACTAAAGTGAAACGATGATTATGAGATTATTAGAAGTAGGCTGAGGAGTTTTTGAATTCATTTCACGTACAATTCAGTTTCATCTTCTTCCTCCATCTCCCTACGAACCCTTTTCCTCTGTCTTCTCGCAACTTTGTCAATTCTCAACCAAATTCAAAAAATAAATATATTAAATCGATTAGCACAGAAGAGGAGTCTTATTATACCATGTATTTGTGGATTCAGGAACCTTGGAATGACTATGTTTCAGGCCTGCAAGCAATATGAGAGTAATTTAGTGATTTCTAGGGCTTTGCAACATAATCGATGAGAGGAAATCATTACTGAGTTTGTTTTTTTACTCAAAGTAATATATGTTGTATGTTTGCTATTCAGGTTAATTAAATAGTAAATTTTGAGTCAAAAGAATTTCGATATTAATACTGAATTAGTTACAAAAGTTATTGATGTTAATGATAATCAAGTTTGCGTTAAGTTTCATTTTTGATTAATTATTGAATAGAAATCAGATATAATGACTAGATTATGAAATTAAGTAATAAGAATATTTTTGATGATATATGGTATATAAAAGTTAGAATGCTAGAATAATATGTTTAACTGAAGTAAGAAGCTTTAAAACGGTAAATGATGAAGTAAAAATCGAATTGGAGAAGAAACGATCGAAATTCGAAAATATGAAAAATGAACTTTTTACGTGCATCAGTCCACCAATTGGTCAAATCGGTCCACCTTTGGACATTTTTTTCCATCCTGAATCTAGACCAAGGCTGGAGAAACTTTACTCTTGCAAGGCCTATACGAATAATTTTTAAGTAATGTGTTGGGTTTTTAGTGATGTTTGGAAGTGTTTAACATGTGGATACGTACTCTGTTAATTTTGTGGTTGAGTGTTATCCATTAATGGGTTGTTATATTTATTTAACTCATTTTCGTTGTGTTGGTTTTTTTAATCAACTGTACTTGTACACGAGTTAGACATGTTTAGCTAACTCATTTCGTTATGCAAGTTGGTTCTGTTTATTCAATTAATTCGCATTGAGTTGGTTCTTTTTATTCAACTCATATGTATACATGAGTTAATCATGTTTATCTAACTTATTTTGTTATGTGGGTTGGTTTAGTTTAATTAACTCATTACGTTTATGGGTTGCTTCTGTTTATTCAACTCAAATGTATATGCGAGTTAGTCATTGTTATCCCATTTTTGGTCAAAACTGGAATATCAATGTTGTGTGCATTTCCACCACGACCGAACCAAGAAGAAGCAGCCAGCAAGCGTATATAAGTCTGGGATTTCACTCATGATTCAAGTATAAAAGTCCATTCGGTATCAAAGGTTTAAAGTTTCATTCGGCAATGTAGAGCGAAACCTCATTCGGCATTCAAGATGCCTTGGTTCATCCGGCATTCCCAATACAAAGGCTCATTCGGCACATAGCCACTGCCGAACTCCTACCACCGGACCAAAGCCCTACCGGTCCAACACCACTCCCTGCATAGCCGAACCAAGCTCCATCCACTCACCACCGGATACACCTTCACCGAACCAACGTCCCACCGGACCAACTCCACTTCCATGAACTACCGAACCAAGCCCTTGCCGAACCAAAGTTGCCAGTCCAGATTGCATCATCCCAGGCCCACCAGCAGCTATATACATCCAAGACCCCTGCCCCCCAGCCTCACTCTATAAATAGAGGGGCAGGGGTACAACAATGGAGGACAAGTTTGAGAGCTCAAGCACGGATAGAACTTTCAAACAACTTTCAATTACTTGTAATCAAAGCTTTGTACTTGTAATCTGAAGAGAAAAAGGAGAATAACATATAAAGTGGACGTAGGCACGTTCTGGCCGAACCACTATAAATCTGTGTGTCTTTTACAGTTTAGTCCCTGCTTTTCATATATTTGCATAAATCACCCAAATCACTAAAAACAACATAAAATCAACTAACTCATACGACTTGAAGGTGTTTGCCCATTTTTTGCGCAAACATTTTTGGTGCTTTCATTGAGAGTTGAACTCAAGGATTCTACCGCTTGGAATTCGAACTTGAGAGTTTAGAGATTCAGATTGGAAGAGTCATGGCAAGACAATCAAGCAGAAGGCCAAGGCCAGAGCAGAGTCAACAGGAAGGGAGTCAAGAGGCTTCTTCAGGAGCAAACCAAGCTTCAGCCTTCATCACCATGGATGAGATGGAGGCTATGATGAGAAGACAAGAAGAGATGATCCAGAACTTGCTTCCGCAAATTGGGCAACTTGGAGCACAAAACCAAGGAGCAACTAGAGTTCAGAACGGAGCAGGACCATCTGGCGTAGCACCAGAGCTAGGGCGTACACACGCAGAGCATGTTAATCCGATCCCGGGAAGAGAGACGGGGGCATCCGAACAACCTGGTGGCAATAGAGGAGTGAACGCTCAGTCAAGGGGGCAGATCCCAGAGTTCCCTCGTGAACTCGGGGGGCAGGTTGAAAGTGATGAACGAAGATTGCATCTCGGAGACGATGACAGATTGGCGGAGATGGTTAGAAGAGCTATGAGAGGCGGTTTGGTAAACAAAGACTTGGAAGATGTAAACATGAGTCCTTTTTCTTCTGCGATTAGGATGGCTAGGAACCCACCAGAATTCAAGCTACCATCAGTAGAGATGTACAATGGGAGGACAGACCCTGCGGTCCATCTTACTAAGTATATGAGGCACATGGAAGTGATGGGGGCATCACAGGAGATCATGGCCCGGTGCTTTCCACTGTATTTGACGGACATTGCAGCGTTATGGTTTAGGCAACTGGAGAGCGTCTCCATAGGAACGTGGGCAGATTTAACTGAGAGATTCATGAGGCAATTCAGGGTTCATATTGCGAGACCCAAGAATGTGATGACTTTGGCAACCTTGAAGCAGAAAACTGGAGAGACTTTGAGGAGCTTTCTAACGCGATTTAATGCAGCGGCAGCATCTGTGGATCGACCAGATCCATCTATGGTCATGATGGCAGTTGTATCTGGAATAGCTGATAGTACAGAGTTCAAGAATTCATTAACCAAGGACCCGCCTATGAATCTGGGAGAGTTCTATCATGAGGCTGAAAAGTTTCTGCGTTTGGAAGATGCTAGTGAAGAAAGAGAGGAAGAAGATGACGTTTACGCAATCAAGAGCGGAAACCCACCAGGAAAGGGTGTGGAGACTAGCAAAGGAAAGAGAAAGGCTGAGGATAATGATGACAAGACAAAGCGACAACGGAGGGAGCCGCGATTCACCACTCACACTGAGCTGAATGAGAGTCTGGAACGAATTTATCAGGATACCAAGGAGCATGTTCTGTATCGTAGACCAATACGAAGGGATCCAACCTCTGACGAAAGAAAATCAGATAAGTTTTGTGTATTCCATGAATTAAACGGTCAAAACACTAATGATTGTAGGCATTTGAAGGACGAGGTGGAAGGGCATATCAGGAACGGTATGCTCCTTCAGTATGTGAGGAGGCGAACTCCAGCTGTGGAGCCAGAGCGACCACCGTCTACATCGGCTCGAGGTGACCCTGGATCGGGGCACCGTTTGATTATCCATTGATTGCTTGATTAAAATAACGATGAACAAGTTGTAAACCTCTCGCTAACACGGTTAAATCATTTACACATGTGAGTGATTGCGCACGATCCATAGGCATGCTCTGAATGACTACCAGCCGCGTTATAGTAAGAGTTTACGCTTTGACATCTTCATTCTGCTCTTTGCTCTGATTTTGATTTGAACATTTAAATTCTTCCTTTTTGGACATGTCTGCTGTAAGGTTCATATGATTATTGCTTTAACATTTACAATTCTATGAAAAAATTACTTGTATGCCCGTGGATCGCGAACGGTCCACAAGCACCTCTTGCATGGCAGCGAACTGTCGTAGTCTTTGATTCGGAAACTCCCCCAAACAATAACTCCGGCACTGATATTATTAAGTCCCCCCCGGGCACACTCATTCGCCTCGAACGGCACCCGACCTCGAACGGTCACAACTCGCCTCGAACGGCACCCGACTTCGAACAGTCACAATTCGCTTCGAACGACACCCGACTTCGAGCAGTCACAATTCGCCTCGAACGGCACCCGACTTCGAACAGTCACAATTCGCCTCGAACGGCACCCGACTTCGAACAGTCACAAACTCGCCTCGAACGGCACAACTCATCTCGCCACAAATGGCTCGATCGCGAAAGGTCGCCATTCGAGGTCCACCCCCTGACCGCCAATAGTCGCACCTTACCACGAATGGCTCGATCTCGAACGATCGTCATCCTAAGTAAGGCGCTTGACCGCGAACGGTTCCATTTCATCTTTTGCCGCGAACGGCACCGGCCGTGAACGGTCACATTTCACCCCAAGTGGCTTGATCGCGAACGGTCGCCATTTGAGGTTCGTCCTCTGACCGGGCTCGGTCGCACTTTACCTCGAATGGCTCGATCCCGAACGGTCGTCATTTGAAGTAAAGCGCTTGACCGTGAACGATCACATTCCACCGCAAATGACTCGATCTCGAACGATCGTCGCATGGATTTAGACGCTTGACCGCGAACGGTCGCACTTCACCTCAAATGACTCGATCGCGAACGGTCGTCATTTGAAGTTAGGTGCTTGACCATGAGCGGCCGCGCTTCATCCCAAATAGCTCGATCCCGAACGGTCGTCATTTGGGGCCATATAAAATATCAAGCTCTTTACAGGTTGTCAACAGGATATGAACATCCAGCTCATGGCATTACAAAACACGCCTTCCTGTCGCAAGGCATGTTTTGGGGGGCAAAGTGTTATCCCATTTTTGGTCAAAACTGGAATATCAATGTTGTGTGCATTTCCACCACGACCGAACCAAGAAGAAGCAGCCAGCAAGCGTATATAAGTCTGCGATTTCACTCATGATTCAAGTATAAAAGTTCATTCGGTATCAAAGGTTTAAAGTTTCATTCGGCAATGTAGAGCGAAACCTCATTCAGCATTCAAGATGCCTTGGTTCATCCGGCATTCCCAATACAAAGGCTCATTCGGCACATAGCCACTGCCGAACTCCTACCACCGGACCAAAGCCCTATCGGTCCAACACCACTCCCTGCATAGCCGAACCAAGCTCCATCCACTCACCACCGGATACACCTTCACCGAACCAACGTCCCACCGGACCAACTCCACTTCCATGAACTACCGAACCAAGCCCTTGCCGAACCAAAGTTGCCAGTCCAGATTGCATCAGCCCAGGCCCACTAGCAGCTATATACATCCAAGACCCCTGCCCCCAGCCTCACTCTATAAATAGAGGGGCAGGGGTACAACAATGGAGGACAAGTTTGAGAGCTCAAGCACGGATAGAACTTTCAAACAACTTTCAATTACTTGTAATCAAAGCTTTGTACTTGTAATCTGAAGAGAAAAAGGAGAATAACATATAAAGTGGACGTAGGCACGTTCTGGCCGAACCACTATAAATCTGTGTGTCTTTTACAGTTTAGTCCCTGCTTTTCATATATTTGCATAAATCACACAAATCACTAAAAACAACATAAAATCAACTAACTCATACGACTTGGAGGTGTTTGCCCATTTTTTGCGCAAACAGTCATGTTTATCTAACTCATTTTATTATGTAGGTTGATACTATTTATTGAACTTATTACATACTATGGGTTGGTCCTTTTAATTCAACTCATATATGTACACGATTTAGTCTTGTTTATTCAAATCATATGTATACACAAGTTAGTGATGTTTATCTAACTCAACTTGTTGTGCGGGTTGGATTCGTTTATTCAACTCACTATGTTTATGAGTTGGTTCTGTCTATTCAACTCATATGATTGGATAGTTAGTCTGCTTATCTAACTTTATATAGGTATTTACTGTATAACTATATAAGTGTTCATCATGCTATGTTTATTATGATGGACTAACTCTATGGATGCAGATGAGACATGTTGGCGTAAGCAAGTATTGGTATTTATATGATGTCTATAAAATCGTATATCATTATATACTTGATAATATTTTTATGCTCTTGAAGATGGACATTATAGAGATGTTTTCATATGTTATCCGTTGTTGTATACTTTGTGTGTATAGCATGACATTTTTTGTATATATAAAGATATGTGTATCATAAGATGTATACAAATGAAATCTATTTACTTTATCTATATTGTATTTTGATCCATTTCGTTGTGAGTTTTTGAAATTTATAGTTAGTTTATATAGCTCTTTGTTTACTATTGAAATGTTTAGAACGATTTGGCTTTTCATTCTATAACGATTTTGTGGCTGCAAAAAGTCAGGTCATTACAGGAGCTCAGAGATATGCAACGACAAGGAGAAATCTACAGAGTTAAGCTACTCATGTATTAGTTTCCTGTGCTAGAAACTAGAACACGACTTGGATCTTAACACTGAATGTGGAAGAGTTTGTTATGACGAAAGATGAAGATGACACATCTTTTCAATATATACATTCAAAATGACAATGGCTGAAGATGTCAACTTGGAAGAATTCGTTCGCCATAGAGGAATTGGCAGCATCGAAAATACAGTGCTTGGAATCAAGCAGAAAAAATCGTTAGCTCTCGGAGACAAGGACAACCATGCGACTAGACTGGATGCAATCAAACAAATTGCTCAAGTCATCTAGCCTCTTATTGATTCTTGAATTATAACATTCAGCTCTATGGACAGGGACACGTTGTTGACACATGATCAAAAAGAACTCGATCGAGCTTGAAAAGGAATGGCCGTAGAGTTCGCGAAAATCGCAAGTTCTGTTGCGCCAAACAGAGTATAGCAAAAAAAGCTGAGCAATAGAATATACTAAAGCAGTTGCAGGAATATTATTTACATGCATAGAGTTGCATTAAATAACCATATCACATAGAAACAAAAATATATAATATGAGAAAACGTAGTACAAACAATCATATTATATACACAAACAGTGATACATAAACAAGAACAATACATAAATTGCAGAAAAATACACAGAAGAGAGATTATAATGGAAAAGCTGATCTTTCATCACTAATAAAATTTTATGTAGAATCAAATAGCGAGGGCCATACTCGAACAATCTCAGCCTATTTAAAGCAAGAAACAAAGAATATAGACTCAACCACCACAATGGCACAAAAACTGAATGCTCAGCTGGCACACACACACTATTGAGTATTTCCCTTCCTACCACTATGGCTGCCTTTACCAGTAGCACCCGGATGGGTCTTGAGCATTTCCCTCCCTTTTCTCTCCTTAACAACAGGAGTTTCACCTTCTGAATAAGTAGATTCTCCGTCGGTAGCAGTACATGGCTCAACGGACTGGCCTATTGAAGTCTCAGTAGGCTTCCTTGTAGGTGGCAAAATCTTCAATATAGTAACTTTTTACTATGGACTTGCAGGTCTTGAAGACACGGGCTTATGGTCCCGGGTTGCTTCTTCGTAGTCTTGAGCTTTACAGCTTTAGCCTTCAGTGTCTCCGCCATGGTAACTGGGTCAATAGGGTCTGAAGCACTAGTAATTTGAACATCTTCTTCCTGGGACACAGACATGTCTTCTAGCCCTTTTAGAGCATTGATCTTTCAGACTCCGAAACCAGGATCGGAACCGAAAGGCAAGATCGAAGTAGTAAGTCCTATGGAGGCGGAAGTGGATGTGTTGAAGATTGCAGCTGCCCCTGACCCATTAGCTGGAGGAAGAGGAGGCAATTGAGATTAACTTATAAGTTGGTAAAAAGAGCGCTAAAGTTTAATTACATATTCTTACGAGAACTGAAGCTTCTCAAAGACTGGAGAAATAAGAGATATACCTATAGCAAAATCCCGGTGAAATACGATGAACTCCCCTTCTTTGGTCCCAAGCTCCCCTGGCTGGACCACGATGAAAGGAATGTATAGCTCATGAAGTATAGTCACTATTGAAGTCGAAATTTCATGAGTGGGTTCGGAGCTAACCCCCATGGATGCAGAATGATCATCGTCGGCTCTCTTTATTTTAGAGTGGATACATCATGCTGACCCAATGAGCCTAAGTCAGCGATAGCTTTGGCTACATCTGTAGCAGTAGTATCGGCATCCTCTTTAGGTAGGAGAGCCTTTTCAGTAGAAAGAGATTTGATGTCCTCGGCATCGAGGTATATAACATTTAGCTCCTTAGAGCGATAGTCTCCAGCTTGCATAGACCTATGCAACACTTCCTCCCAAATGCCAACATGCACTTTGGGATAGTCATTTCCTAGCCATCTCAAGTTCTTGTTCATTACCACATTGATATAGAAGAACGCTATGTCGGGATCAAGCTCCTCGCTTATCTTTGCCTTCTCTTCCTAAAGCCATTTGAGCTATTATGTACAAATTGCAAGCTTGAGATCATTAGCATCTTTTTCAGTGGACAGCTTATCCAACTCATCGATGATTTTCTTTTTCTCATCGTTGAGTTTCTGGTTTTCCTCCCGAAGCCTAACAAGCATAGCAAACTTTGGAAATAGTCTAATCCTGGGTTGAAAAATATCATTTTTCTAAGCATGCGCCTGGGCCTACTCGTTGGCTTGCTTCTTGAAATCAGCATCCTCGGCAGAGCGGCTTTCAAGTCATTCCTCATCATGACCTCGGTGGTGGCTTGCGTGCACTTTAACTCTTCCATCAAGCCGTCAATACCGTCATTTTGCTTTTGTGCGTGGTCTCTCTCGGGTGACCTTAACCAAATTGTTCTCCCATTCCTTAATCATTCGTTCAAGGTCAGCTTTCTCAAACTCGAAGGAATGGACTTTGGTATAGTTAATTCGATTCACATCGGAGAGGGCCTTGCATAAACGTTTTCATTCATACCTAGCCTCTACATCTTCTTGACCTAGATGTTTTTCAAGGTGACTTCCTTCGGGACACCGTTATGACATGACCAAACTTAAAGCCATGCAGGAAGAGATTAAGAAATGTAGCTTACAAACATCAAGGACTGGGTGGGAGAGTGAACGAGGGAGAGAAAACTTTGTTGGTGGCAGGTGAGACTACGTAATCAAAGGTTGGGAGATCGAAACTTGTTGGATCGATGAAGCTTGAGCTTGTGATGGATCATCAACAGGAGGAGGACCTTGATGCTTAGAGTAATCTTTGTGACGTTTGGGTGCATCTCAAGGTAGCTCGGTCTCAGCCTCCCTTTTCCTTCTCTCCTTCTCCTTCTTTATATCCTTCTCCCTATCTCCTTCGCTAGCTTCTTTGGCCTCGCAGCCTTTCTTTCTCCATCTCTCTTCCTTGGTTTCTTAGCGACGAGGTGAGGTCGGGTCTGGAGTCCAAGCTCGATAAGAACTAGCACACTAGGAAAGCTTCTCATAGTAACTATGGCTCATGGAACTTGAAACAAGAAATAAAATTGAATTATTATTGGAATTTTAAAGCAAGATTCAATGCAAGAATGAGTGCCCATGATCCTAGTGAAGTGTATGCTGCCAGTGACCCCTTAAGTGCTCTATAGACCGTGTTGGCAAGGAAATAAAGTCGGGGTCTCACAACCTTCGCTTACAAGTCCTCAAGGAGAAAGATAAAAGTTGGAGCCAGCATTGTTCAAGATGTCACTCACTGTAAATTAACCTCACCAAAGTTGCTTAAGTTAACTAAAATATCTCCAGATGAGTATAAGCTCTAGAGCCACTTCACTCTGGAGACTTAAGGATATGAACCTGTCAGGGCAAAGTAGATCTCACCTCCATAGATTTTCATTCGTTAGTAGGAATGCGATGGTGACATGATATGACTGCTTTCAGGGCATTAAGCATTAGTTTATGCTCATCGCTTTCGTCTTGAGCCGAGATGCCTATGAGGAAACACATATCAAGTTAGAAACTTAGAAATTCTATCATGGGAGAAGTAGGGGAAAATAGGCACACATCCAGATAGGCAGGGCTGGTTGAAACTGTGCGGGCGTCGAACGAAGAAATATCTATTCTTGAAATATGAACGTTTATTGGCGAGGACCTCAATAACTTTGCATCCTTTCCAAGATTCAATTATCATGTTGGACAGAAAATCTCACCTTCTCTTGAATTAAAGTATATGTGTAAGCTTGTTGAACGTTAGGGGTCGGTTGAACCGATTCATAAAGAGGACGTAAAGTGTAGAGAATACCCATTTGGATGGACTTGGAATGGAGCCAATTTGAGTTCTTGCAGCATCATCATAAGGAAAGGATTGAATGGTGGGACAACACCACCTAGGCACATGTGCCGATTGCATGTGGTATATTCTTTTAGGGCGTTGTGTGTAAACTCACCCTTCCTGGGGTGAAGAACATCTTCTTCGGGAATCCTGTGTTGAAGACAGATATTGTTAAGCATCCTAGCCATTAGAATCCTTGGCACTTTCTTTGGTGGATCATTCAATATTCTTAGACTTACTAGCATATTCAACGGAGGTGGCTTATTTACCACAGGAACTACTAGCACCAATGCAACATGTGATTTAGATGCGGTGAGTTAGCCCAGTCCAATAAGGATAGTTGGTGAAGCATGAGCTGTAAAAGACCCAGCATAAAGAGGAGTAGAGGTGCTCTCATCGGACTTGCATCAAGGCGATTGACATATCATTCTAAATAATGAAAATTGATGTTCAACATGGTCAGGTATGTCTTATTGTGAATAATAAACCCGTGTGACCAGCGCCACGAATCTAAAGGATGTCGATGAATGTTGACCAATCGGATTCTGAACACTGATCGGGGAAAGTGAAATGTGTTAAACTATGCAATGTGAGTCCAGTATCCCATACACCATGAATGGACCGCCTTGGTAGATAGCTCTCTTATGCTGGAAAAACAAGCCAGGCCATAACTTTGAGATTATATTCTAGGCTTACCATTGTCGATGAGAAATCGATAATTGAACCACTGTCCGAAGCAGCATAGAAAGCTTTCTTTTTAGGAACACTGTAGGTGCATAAATCGAGAAAAGTGATGTGGTGGAATCATCCAATACAACCAATCTTGGAATAAGTCATCGCACTGAGACTCAAATGATGATGGAGGCTTAGCCACATTCTGACAAGAGATAGTCGAATCTAGAGAACTGGACTTGTCTCTACAACGACGTGCACATGACCAAGGCAAAACTTGTGTTCACTACCGGTCAAGTGCAACTCAAATGCCAACCATCTACTCTCAAATGCAAATGGTAATACCCCCATCACCATCGCCATCACTATGACATTCATAATCGCCAAACTTAAGTCATTGGAATTTGGATCAGTGTTAGGGCTTTAAATATCTCAGGGCTGAGTTCTCGAAGTGGCAATATGAGTAGGGGCGATCGGCGGTGGAGGCGAGTTAGTAGTGGCAGGCAGTAGCACAGAAAGAATCGACAATGGGATGAATTTGGAATGACAATTGGTAGAATCGAGTGAAAGCCAAAAAGAATTGGGTGGAACAAAAGCAAGAAATGAAGAAGTGACCTAAAAAATTTATTCCCACTCCTAAATCTTCCAGGTGATTCTTCTCTCCCCTGAATCTTCCAAAAAGTATGGTAGAGGAAATTTGTGTGTCTAGGGCATGTAGTATCTTCGAAGTGCAGACCACATTCTCATTGCAGAATCACGAAATTTCAACTATGAAAAAAAACCAAACAATTAAAGGAAAATCTACTAAGTGAAAGCAACGTTACAGGACTATAACGACTCGTAAATTCATCGCTTATAAAAAATGTGATTCAATCTAAAAAATTTTAGTATGACTAAATAATTGTTTTTAAATCAAATTTAAAAGCCTTTATTCAAAATAATAATATAAATATTATTTTCAAACTTTGTTTACAAATATATGTATATTAAAAAAGAAGTGAAAATATGATTTCAAATCGAAATTCGTAACGATTCAATGTATAGAAGTTGTAGAATATTGTGAATTATATGTGACATCCCAATGAACATATACATATACCAATCCAAGAAACCATGTGCACATGTACATGAACACTTAGATATACACATATATACTAAATATATAACCATATAAGATATTATAGACAACTCCTTCTCACTTAAGTAACCAACCCTTACCATCAAACATTACATCTATGAAAGCACGTAGCTTGATGTGACATGGTTGAGCTAGGAGGTGATGGAGGGGACATGGTCGAGCTATGGTGGCGGTGGAAGGAGGTAGCCATGATAAGGTAATGATGAAAGGAGGTAAAGCATGTGGTGGTAGATTGATAATCTAAACTAATTATCACATATTATCGCCATCAAATGTCAAATCAAAGAGGCACATGGCCTTGCCCCTCCATGATGTGACCACGGTCGTACTTGGGGAGAGGTGGCTGATGCATGGTGATAGGAGGAGGAGGTGGCTTGATGATGCATGGTGATGCAAGGAGGAGATGTTTACACTCTTCTATTTGCCTATAAATGTCATTTCACTTCTTCACTTCATTCATCTTCTTCTTCATTTTTCTAAAAGCTTCCTTTACATTTTATTGGCTTCCATATAAGAAAAAATATAAAGAAAATTATAACAAACGATATCTAAATTTATATAGTATATATACATATAGCACTTCAGAACTCACCCAAATCCTTCTCCTTTCTCTTCACACCCATAGCCAACCAACCTAGCAAAGCCTACCATCCTCACAAACCAAGGCTATGAATCCCTACCCCCTTTACAAGAAAGGTTGAGCTCTATAGGAGCTTCGGGACGAGTATTTGTGAGCTTCGATTCGAGTTAGAAAGAATAATCTATTTCTAGTTGATCGTTCTATTCTAAGGTGAGAAAACTCTATTTTATTTTATACATACATACATACATATGTGTGTTTATATATATATATATATATATATATATATATATATATCTGTGTGTGTGTGATGATGTGAAATGATTGCCATGGATGCTTTTTTATATGTTGTTCATCAAGTATTGATTATTATTATGGTTGTTTAACAAGTCACGTTAAATGCGCGTCGATATTACACAAGGGAATCACTTTTCGAATCAAGTTATGAAAGTAAATATGAATCATTAAACGCTTAGAAAATGATTAGAAACTTGTATAAAAAATTTATAATCATTTTAACTTGTCTCGATAAGTATTAAATGAAAACTAATAATCAAGTCAAAACTAGATGCATTTTGTAATGGTAGTTCACGGTTTCGCGCAATAGAATTCAAATGAATATATAAAATGGAATATAGCTCTAAATTCTTTGTAGTAAGAATTTTCCAGACTGTTATATCCTTAGTTTTCAATCAAAGAAAGAAAATCAAGTTTTCATCTTATAGATTTTCAACAAAGTCCAAAACAAGTTTTAAAAAATATCGCGGTTTTGCAGTTAAATAACCAAACTTTAAAAATGATTTAAAATGGATATCTTAAATGTTTAAAATTATAAATAAATCTTATAAAATTTTTAAAATGTTTTAAAAGAGATTTGATTTATATATATATTTTTTCAAATTACATACAAATCGTTTTAAACAATATAGATTTTAAAACATCTTTCACAGTTATAACGACCCGTAAATTTTCGATAATTAAAATAGCTAATTTAATAAGATTTCGTGATTTAGTGTTAGAAAAAAATTTGTAATTCGTTTG
Source organism: Allium cepa (assembly GCA_030765085.1). Classification (NCBI taxonomy): domain Eukaryota; kingdom Viridiplantae; phylum Streptophyta; class Magnoliopsida; order Asparagales; family Amaryllidaceae; genus Allium; species Allium cepa. The sequence continues at coordinate 749,942,016 of CM060941.1, forward strand.
GAATATTAATAACTGGAATGAATTGCAAAAATAATTATCCAAATAATTATTTATAGATTGAATGGAGTTCCAATCTAATTGAATTGACTCAAATGTTATAACTTGGTTATAAGAAAATATATGGAAAAACAAATGTAAATAAGTGAATAAGAATTGCGAATTATTTAGGTAGAAATACAAATTCTAATAGATTGGTTTCGAAGATTTGAATAGTAATAAGTATTGGAAAATAAACGCTACTTAGTGAATGTCGTTGCAATCAATAGTTGAATATGATAATAAATGTTGAAATTCATTGGGTATAATAGAGTAATTGATTGATAAGTAAAATCTATTTAAAATCAAATATTGAATATTGAACAGGTAAATTGTTTAAATTAAATATTTAAAACTTATTGAATAATTGAATAACTGTAAAATAAAAAATAGTGTTCTAAATTGTGAATTGGTTTTAAAAGTTGATTCTTATAAGTTCAATTTCAATATTTCAAAAGATAATGAATTATTGGATAATCGAAATTGTTTAAATTTAATATTTGGAAATTATTGAATAATTTAATAACGGGAATTGAATAACTGTTTTAATGAAAATGGTTGTTCTATAATTTGAATTTGTTAAATTTTATAAGTTCGTTTTGAATATTTCAAAAGATAGTGATTTAAGAATAATCAAATTTGTTTAAATTTAATATTACAAATGTTTGAATAATTAAATTCTGAATTTGATACGATTAATTTGATATTGAAATTTAACATATGAAAATAGAGTGAGTAATTGAAATTTGATTTAATATAATTCAAATTGGTTTCCAAAGTGAATGTAAGTTATATTGGGATTATAATAGAGTTAATAAGATTTTAATATTGGAATTATTGGATAATTGAATAACTGGTTTAATATGATTAAGAAATGATTTGTAAAATTTTATTTTATCATATTAAAGTTAGAATGATGTTGTAGAACTTTTAAAATCGAATTAAAAGTAAATTTGTGAAAATTGAATATTTTAATATTTAATTATCGACTGAAAAATAGCCAAATTTTGAAAAGTCTCAAAATTGGACGAAACTAGTTCCATTGGATCCGTAATAGTTAGTTATTATCGGATTTCAATTTTCGTAGTAATCAGAGTTGTCGTTTGACCGTGGCAGCTCGAAACGCGTTGAAATTGTTTTAATATTAATTTAGCGAGCTAAAATGGTCATTTTTCAAACAGTCTCAGATTTCGAAGAAACCAGTTTCATCGAATCCGTAATGTTATATTATTGTAAGGTTTCAAATTTCATGTCAATCGGATTTACCGTTTGTCCGGGGCGAGCCAAAACGCATAGAAATTCGTTAAATCGGTTTAATCTAAATTTGATCGTTTATTGCCATAACTCGCACAGATGATCGAATTGGCTCCCGAAACCTATTCCATTGTGTCCGGAACGTGGGGTAAACCATAGAAACGCCAGTTACCGCGCGAGATTCAGAGTTCGGATTTTGGAGTGAATAGTGTTTTTCGTTGAAATTCTATAAAAGGAATCCCTTCTTCTTTCTTTTGCAAACACCCTCTCCCTCTAACCCTAGCCGCCGGCCCTAAGCAATTCAATGGCCAGAAATTCGTATGCTTCCCCTTCAATTTTCTCCAAATCCGTTAAGATTTATCAAAAACGTTTAACTACAATTTCGTAGAGGGCAACGAGTACTATCAGTTCAACGGTCACGATCGAAAACAAAGAGGTGGATCGACGGGAAATGGAGCTGGAAGGCGCCGCGATCGCACACGCATTTCGAGGCCATAAGGGGACCGAGCTCCACCTGGTTTCGGCCGAGTATAGGCGTGGTGATGGGCGGCGAAGTGGAGGTTGTTGATCGTCTTCATAGTCAACGATGTGGGTGCGGCCGTGAACCCTAGTTGTGTGAATTGGGTTTGTGCGTGCGTATATTTTTTCCTGGAAACGAACGAAGATGGAGGAAGGGGGGGTTGTGGCCAGGATCTGATGATGGGGAATGGACGGCAGATGTTGGATAAGGTTAAAAAATTAAATTAAAGTTGTAAATTTTATTTATATTATAATTCGAATAAACTTTAAACTATCATAACTTTGTCATACGAGGTCGGAATTGGACAAAACAAGTTGCGTTGCGTTCGTATTGTCGAATACTACGCTATGGAATTGGATTGGAATTGTTTGGAGCTAGAAAAATTTTTGGGTTAAATCGAACGTCGTTCGATTTGATTTAAAATCGAAAAATCAAGGTGAGTGTTTTATAACGCTCACAACGTACTAAATATCTTTATGCTAGTTAAATTGACATTATGAAGTGTTATGATTTTTATTTGTCGTTGTTTGATAAAATTTAATTGTTATATAGATTGTCATTTGAATTAACCGTTGAAAATAAATTGACAATTAAATTTAAATTGAAATTGAAATTGAATTGCGATTAAAATTACTTGACATTGATAACTATGAAACTGCCATGAATTGTATTGTCTATTGGATGATGTATTTTGATGGATGTTATTGGTTGATATTTAAATGTTTGGATGTTTATTTTCTTATATATACCGTTATGCATACATATGACACTGTGATTGGTTTAAGTGATATATATTCATCCCTGATATTTAATTGAAATAAATAAATTACTTGGCCATAGGATAGAAAATTACATACGGACACCGAATTGGCTAAATTAATAATTTTGAAATCGTCGATTTGAAATTTAATTGAATGTTTTGATTTAAAAGTTATAAATAGAAATCAATTTATAGAAATCGAATTTATCGAAAAATTGAGTTTGGAATGTTGAAATAAATTTTGGTTAAAAGAAATTTTAAATAATTTAAGTTGAGACTTTGAAATTTAAAATTTGGATATGATTGAATTTCGGAAATTTATTTGTTTTAAAGATTGAACATTATTTCGAGCTTTGAGTATTACTAAGTAAAAGCGATATAAAAAGATATTTTAAAATTGAGCTTGAAATTGAATCATATTTGTAATTGGATTTTAAATTTGAATATTGAAAGATAATGTTGTTAAGTGTTATAAATTGATATTTTGGAAAAATCAAGCTACGAATCGATATAAATTGAAATTGAATTAATTGAAAGTGAATATAAAATTAAATAAATTTGAAGTCAAAGTCGACGTTGATTGAATCGAAATCGAAATTGAATTGGTAGAACGGAAATTGAAATTGTTTTGAATTGAGAAGTTATAATTGAAATGGTTTGGTTTTGAAGCTGTTTTATTTTGTTTTCCAAATTACTCAGTTATATAAACCATTTCGAATACTTAAACTATTTTAATCTATTTAAATCTACTTAACCCGATTTAAATTATTTTAAATTAATTTATCTATTTCAAATCCATTTTAAGATTTTAAGTATTTTTAACTATTTTAATTATTTAAAACTACTTTTAAACTACTTAAAACTATTTTCTAAAATTCTAAGTTGGTCAATAAGGTGAAATGTTTATATTTAAATCTTGAATTTAAATACGTATTGGGTTAAATGAAGTTGCAACCTAAATTGAAATTCGAAATGATTTTGAAACCGAAATGAGATACTGATGCGAAAATGATTTTTGAAACGGAATCTTACATTTGAATAGATACGATGATATTTGAAATGGATTTGATTTTTGAAGCGAATATGATATTTTGAAATCAATTATGAATCGATTTGAAATGTAAAGGAGCCAACGGTGTAATAATACGTAGTTATTAAAGAGACCGGGATCGGATATGGACATACTCTCTGTCGATACCGAAAACCACTTTAATAACTATTATACGCGAAGTGTTGATCCAGAATGAAGTGGATGGTTTGGTGAACGCGTTGACTGAAGAAAGAGAACGATATTGGATGACCCCTGACATGACTAAAACAGGAGCCGCGCCGGGCCATTGAGGTTCGCCACCTCTAGCGGACACACTTCTTCGATACCATTTCTATTACATTTGTGATGCGATTTGGGTGCACCCCTTGATTTGGGAGTGTTGTTTCGCGGTGTTGGGGTAGTTGCTGGCTATGCCCAACATCAGTCCGGATCACGCAACTACTAGTATCCTAGTTGGTATCGCCTCATGTACCTTGTCATACTGATTATCCTATTCGCGACCACTACGTTATGTTTTGTGTTATACCTATGGGGTACCCTCTGATAACTACCAGTTTACGGTGGGGCTTACGGTGCTGTATAGACTATGGCATTATAAAAACGTGTTAAGGGGGATTATGGTAACGCCTTAACGCTATTTTGATACTTTATATTACTGGTAGGCATTATCTACATAGCGTACATTACTACATAGTAGATAGTTTAACGGATCCTTAAGAGATGGAAAATCCCGTAACATCTCTTGAGTTATTGCACGCACGTTGACACTGGATATGAGATGTCAAACCCCGTAAACATCTCTGACGCCGTTACACTCATATTTATTTACGATTGATTTAACTTTCATAAGGATATTTTAGTCCCGACTTGTGTGTTTTGTCTTTTCATTATGCTCGGGTCAGTCCTGAGTTTTCAGATTTTTGAAGATCTATTCTGGAGGATGAAGACGAAGATTTGGTATACTATTACTATTATTACCCTTGCATCATGCTATTTGCTGCATTATTTTAATTGTTCTGTTGTATATTTATAACTCTGATAAATGTTGTATAAATAATGATCAAAGTATAGTAAACAACTTCATGAACTGTTTATTTGATTATTATATTTTATCGTTCCGCTGCAAGATTCTGTGTTGTTTCCTTTCTTTTATTTCCCTTTCCTCTTCTTTTCTTATTTACCCCAATAACCATCTGCCCTTTTAAATGGTTTGGAATCGACATGTGTATTTGATCGTCGGTTTAAACTGTCCAAAAAGGCGGGTCGTTACAGTTGGTATCTGAGCTTTGGTTAGCGATAACCTTAGCTTTGTGGGGTCTGACTCTTTATAAATAGGGTAGTTATACCCTATGATGAGTCGCTGAGTGTATATATATGAGAAAGCGTACTTGTTAGTGATATAAAATGTTTTATATTGTGTTGGTTGATTTGTTGAGTGGCTTATGGATTCTGGTCAATACGAGTAATTAACGTCATTGATAGGGATCTCTAAACACTTAAACAGAACAATTCGAACATAGTATTGTTTTGAAATTGGGTAAATGAAATAATTTTTCCCTAATTATATTTTGTATATAAAGAAAAAATTTCAGAAATTATTGTGACTTATCTAGCTTACCTGGTTGTTAGGAATGAAAATATTGGTTATTATCATTAATTTGATAGTGTAATTTAATAAATAAGGTGAATTACAAAATGAAAAATGATAAAACACTTGTGGAATGTATTAAGAAAGAAAATCCTATAAGAATGTTTTATAAAGGTGACTTAAAATAGATTTAAATTGGAAAATATTGAGACCCGGAGATTTTGGAAAATAGTTCTCAAAATTTTGAAGAAAATATATTGTGATATTAGTTGGAAAATAATTATAGGAAATATGTTGAAATGATTTTTAAGAAGGAATGAATTAATTACTCCTCTCTTATGTCGCTGGAAAATAATTTCGGTGATGACTGCGCAGCATCATCGACGTTCATTTTCGAGTTTCAAAGTGGGGGAGACTTCTAAGAAGCTTTGCTTTTCTTCGAAATTATTTTGGGTAAATGGATTTTGGTTTAAACTCCAAAGGTGTGATTTGATATATTAAAGATATAAGTGTATATGGTTATTTCAAATGATTTGAAAAGAACTGGGCATTTAAATTTCTAAGTTCTGTTAATTAATAATTTTCAAATTATTTGAATGAAATGTGAATAACCAGAATTTATAAAATAAGAGGATTAAGATATCTAAGCTATTGTTTGGGAAAACTTTAAAGTTGAAGGTAAAGAGGATTTAAATAAATTAAATTTGTGAACATTCTAATTAAGTAAAATGAAATTCTATAAATTTGTAATACCAAAATTACATTCTGATAACATATAACAAGACTTACCAAATGTTAAAAGTTAAAATGATGTTTTGGATATGTAATGAGATATCGTACAAATAAACAGAACCTGAAAATAATTGAAGTATACAAGTAAGGGAAACTCAAAAGGAATTAAAATGTATTTAAATGAAAATTTGGTTGTGATAAAAATGTTATATACTTAAATATAGCATGAAATGATGAATGGATAAATGGAACAAGTAAGTGAACTTAAGAAAGAAGATAAATGAATCGTATTATATCTTTGTAAATTGGTTATAGAAAATAAATATGAATTGCATAGAAAATTTTGAATTTGTAACTTTGAGATAACTATAAACTAAGAAAAGTCGTATATAAGAAGTTAGACTTTTATAGGATGATCAATAAACTAAAGTGTTGGTTAATAAAATGTTCCATAAATAAATTTGTTATTAACTAAAATTATGAAATTGAAGTAAATGAAAACAAAAGAATTTGGTATAGCTAAGAATCAATTGGAAAATGAAATTGAATTTAATTAACTTATATAGAATGTTTAAAATGAACTTGAGTAAGCAAATTCTTTGATATGATGTTTAAGAAAAGATAATGTTAAAGGATATGCTACGTAAAGAAATGAATATACTAACTGAATAATGGATGGTGAGTAATTAAGTGAAAAAAATATATAGAAATTGATAAAATAATTTAGCATAGATAAATTGGATAGAAATCCATTGGAAGGTAATACGTGAGATTGTACATATATTATTTTATTCGCATAACGATTTGATCCAAATTCGAGCACAAAATTTCGAGATGATTTATATCGATCCAAGTTAGGATTTTTCACTCGATTTTCGGCGAACCCTGGATATGGATTTTTAATTTGATTCTGGAATTCTCTATCATAGTATATGGCTATGCAAGGAGAGTAACAGTTTCCAATCAAGGAACCAAATCTGAGCCCGCACTAGAGAGTCGGGTGAACGATACTAGTTTGGAAGTGAAATTGTGTGATCGAATAAGCGATTAGATTGATACTACTCACGGATGATATATGTACGGCTTACGGACTTAATTAAAATTAATATTGGAAATTTAAGATGCCAAATATAAATGATTCTTTTAAAATTATATAACATGATATATATATATATATATATATATATATATATATATATATAAAAGAGATAAACCAAATTGAATGTAAAAATTAATAATATGGTTATGTTGGGTATGATTTGGTTGTTATATGATTGTTAGTTGATTGTATATAATTCACTAAGTGTTAATGAAATTGAAAGCTATAAATCATTGAAGTCAAATTGGAAGTTAAATGAATTTAAATAGAATTTAACTTGATTCAAATTGGAAGTGAATCAATGTGAAATATAAATTAGTGAATGTTAACTAATTGAATTGAGAATGAATGTTAGTAAAATCCAACGTTAATGAATCAAATGTGATTAAAATTGAAAACCAAGTCAATAAATATTAATGAGAAGTGAATTTATATTGATTGGTTATGGATTTGTTGGATGATAGTTGATTGATGGTTGCATTTGTTGTTTTGTTGCATTTGCTATGTTGGCACATGTAGTTGTTATGTTGCTATATGATGTATATTGATACTATTTTTATATATGCATGATTCTCATTGTTTGCTGAGTGTTTAGTAGGTGCGGATTTCACTTGCTTCGCATTTGGAGTTCGCTTTCGCGCTATATTAGTCGCATATGCTCGCTAATAAAATATAAGATACATGTTTATTTTGTCATTGGATTTGGTGATTTTTGATGAGCAACTTGGCTTTTGATTTTCTTTTGTTGGTTTGGGGCCCGTAGAGGTGTTTTGTAGCTGTACCGATCGAGCCGCGCAAAGGAGACTCTGCCGAAATTTTTCGTAAATCCGGGTGTTAGAAAATTTTTCAAGTTTTAATTTTTTTTTTATAACTTGTTTTGATAACTAACTTTTAAAGTTGGGAAGCCGTTCGGAGTAACTTAGTGGAAGCATAGTTATGACTTTATAAATGGAATTTCATTGTTTTATAAGTTGGTAACTTTGAATAAAATATATCTAATGTTGAATTCTAAACTTAGTTCCTTTTCCCTTCTTTTTCCTTTTCGGGGACGAAAAGTTTTGAGTGGGGGAGAGTGTAACGACCCGTAAATTTTCGATAATTAAAATAGCTAATTTAATAAGATTTCGTGATTTAGTGTTAGAAAAAACTTTGTAATTCATTTGGAATATTAATAACTAGAATGAATTGCAACAATAATTATCCAAATAATTATTTATAGATTGAATGGAGTTCCAATCTAATTGAATTGACTCAAATGTTATAACTTGGTTATAAGGAAATATATGGAAAAACAAATGTAAATAAGTGAATAAGAATTGCGAATTATTTAGATAGAAATACAAATTTTAATAGATTGGTTTCGAAGATTTGAATAGTAATAAGTATTGGAAAATAAACGCTACTTAGTGAATGTCGTTGCAATCAATAGTTGAATAGGATAATAAATGTTGAAATTCATTGGATATAATAGAGTAATTGATTGATAAGTAAAATCTATTTAAAATCAAATATTGAATATTGAACAGGTAAATTGTTTAAATTAAATATTTAAAACTTATTGAATAATTGAATAACTGTAAAATACAAAATAGTGTTCTAAATTGTGAATTGGTTTTAAAAGTTGATTCTTATAAGTTCAATTTCAATATTTCAAAAGATAATGAATTATTGGATAATCGAAATTGTTTAAATTTAATATTTAGAAATTATTGAATAATTTAATAACGGGAATTGAATAACTGTTTTAATGAAAATGGTTGTTCTATAATTTGAATTTGTTAAATTTTATAAGTTCGTTTTGAATATTTCAAAAGATAGCGATTTAAGAATAATCAAATTTGTTTAAATTTAATATTACAAATGTTTGAATAATTAAATTCCGAATTTGATACGATTAATTTGATATTGAAATTTAACATATGAAAATAGAGTGAGTAATTGAAATTCAAATTGGTTTCCAAAGTGAATGTAAGTTATATTGGGATTATAATAGAGTTAATAAGATTTTAATATTGGAATTATTGGATAATTGAATAACGGGTTTAATATGATTAAGAAATGATTTGTAAAATTTTATTTTATCATATTAAAGTTAGAATGATGTTGTAGAACTTTTAAAATCGAATAAAAAGTAAATTTGTGAAAATTGAATATTTTAATATTTAATTATCGACTGGAAAATAGCCAAATTTTGAACAGTCTCAGAATTGGACAGAACTAGCTCCATTGGATCCGTAATAGTTAGTTATTATCGGATTTTAATTTTCGTAGCAATCGGAGTCGTCGTTTGACCGTGGCAGTTCGAAACGCGTTGAAATTGTTTTAATATTAATTTGGCGAGTTAAAATGGTCATTTTTCAAACAGTCTCGGATTTTGACGAAACCAGTTTCATCGAATCCGTAATGTTATATTATTATAAGGTTTCAAATTTCGTGTCAATCGGATTTACCGTTTGTCCGGGACGAGCCAAAACGCATAGAAATTCGTTAAATCGGTTTAATTTAATTTGATCGTTTATTGCCGTAATTCGCACAGATGATCGAATTGGCTCCCGAAACCTATTCCATTGTTTCCGAAACGCGGGGTAAACCGTAGAAACGCCAGTTACCGTGTGAGATTCAGAGTTTGGATTTTGGAGTGAATAGTGTTTTTCGTTGAAATTCTATAAAAGGAATCCCTTCTTCTTTCGTTTTCAAACACCCACTCCCTCTAACCCTAGCCGCCAGCCCTAAGCAATTCAATGGCCAGAAATTCGTATGCTTCCCCTTCGATTTTCTCCAAATCCGTTAAGAATTATCAAAAACGTTTAACTACAATTTCGTAGAGGGCAACGAGTACTATCAGTTCAACGGTCACGATCGAAAACAAAGAAGTGGATCGACGGGAAATGGAGCTGGAAGGCGCCGCGGTCGCGTACACATTTCGAGGCCATAAGGGGACCGAGCTGCACCTGGTTTCGGCCGAGTATAGGCGTGGTGATGGGCGGCGAAGTGGAGGTTGTTGATCGTCTTCATAGTCAACGATGTGGGTGCGGCCGTGAACCCTAGTTGCGTGAATTGGGTTTGTGCGTGCGTATATTTTTGCCTGGAAATGAACAAAGATGGAAGAAGGGGGTGGGGGTTGCGGCCATGATCTGATGATGGGGAATGGACGGCAGATGTTGGATAAGGTTAAAAAATTAAATTAAAGTTGTAAATTTTATTTATATTATAATTTGAATAAACTTTAAACTATCATAACATTGTCATACGAGGTCGGAATCGGACGAAACAAGTTGCGTTGCGTTCGTATTGTCGAATACTACGCTATGGAATTGGATTGGAATCGTTTGGAGCTAGAGAAAATTTTGGGTTAAATCGAACGTCGTTCGATTTGATTTAAAATCGAAAAATCAAGGTGAGTGTTTTATAACGCTCACAACGTACTAAATATCTTTATGCTAGTTAAATTGACATTATGAAGTGTTATGATTTTTATTTGTCGTTGTTTGATAAAATTTAATTGTCATATAGATTGTCATTTGAATTAACCGTTGAAAATAAATTGACAGTTAAATTGAAATTGAAATTGAAATTGAATTGCGATTAAAATTACTTGACATTGATAACTATGAAACTGCCATGAATTGTATTGTCTATTGGATGATGTATTTTGATGGATGTTATTGGTTGATATTTAAATGTTTGGATGTTTATTTTCTTATATATACCGTTATGCATACATATGACACTGTGATTGGTTTAAGTGATATATATTCATCCCTGATATTTAATTGAAATAAATAAATTACTTGGCCATAGGATAGAAAATTATATACGGACACCGAATTGGCTAAATTAATAATTTTGAAATCGTCGATTTGAAATTTAATTGAATGTTTTGATTTAAAAGTTATAAATAGAAATCAATTTATAGAAATCAAATTTATCGAAAAATTGAGTTTGGAATGTTGAAATAAATTTTGGTTAAAAGAAATTTTAAATAATTTAAATTGAGATTTTGAAATTTAAAATTTGGATATGATTGAATTTCGGAAATTTATTTGTTTTAAAGATTGAACATTATTTCGAGCTTTGAGTATTACTAAGTAAAAGCGATATAAAAAGATATTTTAAAATTGAGCTTGAAATTGAATCATATTTGTAATTGGGTTTTAAATTTGAATATTGAAAGATAATGTTGTTAAGTGTTATAAATTGATATTTTGGAAAAATCAAGCTACGAATCGATATAAATTGAAATTGAATTAATTGAAAGTGAATATAAAATTGAATAAATTTGAAGTCAAAGTCGACGTTGATTGAATCGAAATCGAAATTGAATTGGTAGAACGGAAATTGAAATTGTTTTGAATTGAGAAGTTATAATTGAAATGGTTTGGTTTTGAAGCTGTTTTATTTTGTTTTCCAAATTACTCAGTTATATAAACCATTTCGAATACTTAAACTATTTTAATCTATTTAAATCTACTTAACCCGATTTAAATTATTTTAAATTAATTTATCTATTTCAAATCCATTTTAAGATTTTAAGTATTTTTAACTATTTTAATTATTTAAAACTACTTTTAAACTACTTAAAACTATTTTCTAAAATTCTAAGCTGGTCAATAAGGTGAAATGTTTATATTTAAATCTTGAATTTAAATACGTATTGGGTTAAATGAAGTTGCAACCTAAATTGAAATTCGAAATGATTTTGAAACCGAAATGAGATACTGATGCGAAAATGATTTTTGAAACGGAATCTTACATTTGAATAGATACGATGATATTTGAAATGGATTTGATTTTTGAAGCGAATATGATATTTTGATATCAATTATGAATCGATTTGAAATGTAAAGGAGCCAACGGTGTAATAATACGTAGTTATTAAAGAGACCGGGATCGGATATGGACATACTCTCTGTCGATACCGAAAACCACTTTAATAACTATTATACGCGAAGTGTTGATCCAGAATGAAGTGGATGGTTTGGTGAACGCGTTGACTGAAGAAAGAGAACGGTATTGGATGACCCCTGACATGACTAAAACAGGAGCCGCGCCGGGCCATTGAGGTTCGCCACCTCTAGCGGACACACTTCTTCGATACCATTTCTATTACATTTGTGATGCGATTTGGGTGCACCCCTTGATTTGGGAGTGTTGTTTCGCGGTGTTGGGGTAGTTGCTGGCTATGCCCAACATCAGTCCGGATCACGCAACTACTAGTATCCTAGTTGGTATCGCCTCATGTACCTTGTCATACTGATTATCCTATTCGCGACCACTACGTTATGTTTTGTGTTATACCTATGGGGTACCCTCTGATAACTACCAGTTTACGGTGGGGCTTACGGTGCTGTATAGACTATGGCATTATAAAAACGTGTTAAGGGGGATTATGGTAACGCCTTAACGCTATTTTGATACTTTATATTACTGGTAGGCATTATCTACATAGCGTACATTACTATATAGTAGATAGTTTAACGGATCCTCAAGAGATGGAAAATCCCGTAACATCTCTTGAGTTATTGCACGCACGTTGACACTGGATATGAGATGTCAAACCCCGTAAACATCTCTGACGCCGTTACACTCATATTTATTTACGATTGATTTAACTTTCATAAGGATATTTTAGTCCCGACTTGTGTGTTTTGTCTTTTCATTATGCTCGGGTCAGTCCTGAGTTTTCAGATTTTTGAAGATCTATTCTGGAGGATGAAGACGAAGATTTGGTATACTATTACTATTATTACCCTTGCATCATGCTATTTGCTGCATTATTTTAATTGTTCTGTTGTATATTTATAACTCTGATAAATGTTGTATAAATAATGATCAAAGTATAGTAAACAACTTCATGAACTGTTTATTTGATTATTATATTTTATCGTTCCGCTGCAAGATTCTGTGTTGTTTCCTTTCTTTTATTTCTCTTTCCTCTTCTTTTCTTCTTTACCCCAATAACCATCTGCCCTTTTAAATGGTTTGGAATCGACATGTGTATTTGATCGTCGGTTTAAACTGTCCAAAAAGGCGGGTCATTACAACATCACTTTTTGCAACACTTTTTAAATAACTTTTAAAAATATGATATCGAACTTCACAATTCTTTTCAAACTTTTATAAAAATTTGCTAACAAGTAATAAGTGTTTTAAAAATGATTTAAAGGTTTTATAATTTATTTAAAGAAGTTTAAATTAAATATATTGAAGTAAAGATTTTATAAGAAAATGATTTAATCTTGGCTCTAATAAGCCAATGAGTACACCTGATTTTTCTATTCTCGAGAATTGTTTGAGGTGCTTAAACTAAGGAGATGTTTCGGAGCAACCAATGCCCTAGCTCACTTGGCCTCCCTCAGACGAGGGATAAAAAAGGTCGAAATGTCAGAAACGAGTTAAGTGTAAAAGATTACACTTTTCAAATTTAAAGAACTTGGATCATATAGAAATAATCTTCTTATACTTGGTGTTAAATTCCAAGGAAGGACTCTCGTACTATTCATGGAATTTAAAAGGTGATTTCACCATTATCTGCTATATTGCCTTTTGAATATGGAAATTCAAATTGAGTAAAGGTGGTATAATTTCTATTTGACCCTATTTTACGCAATAATGTATTCTTAAATAATGTATGAAAATGATTTAGTAAATTTTCATAAAGCGGTTGAATGAATTTCGTATACACTAAAAAGAAATGGTTTTCAAAAGACAAAAACCTTTAAAAGATATATTTGGATAAAAAGAAAAGAAATAAATATAATATTTATTATCTACTCACTTAACATCTTTTTATCGATGATTGATTCCTTGAACCGGAGTTAGATTTGGGTAATCCCTATCTGAAAACGACTTCGAACCAATTTATGAATTAGAAAGTGAAGAAGATATATTGAAGATTGTGGTTTTAAAAGAGAGCGGATCTTTATTTTGGAAGGACTGCTTGTCGATAATCTCTGGGTGGCTCTCCAGATAAATAAATAGCAGCGGTCCCTTTGTTTTGGAAATCTCTGAAACACAAGGACTGTTCACTACAAATCCTAGGGATACTTCTCGACAGGATGTGGTAGGAAAGTGCCTTCGGTTTGTCTTGTTCTTGGACAACTAGTATGGGTGAAAATCCGATGTTGCATTTCTGAATCATATTGATTAATCTCTACGAACGTATCATCTGTTTGGTGGGGGCAGAGAAGGAAACTTCTCCTAGCTTAACACCATTTCTTGAGACGTACAAGATCAGGAGTTATATGTTTGTAGAAATCAGTTATGTGGTTGTGAAATATCAAAGTGGCATTCAAAGTAGAAGATGTGCTATGTAAAAAGGTAATCATTACCTCAAGCCTCATACCCAGGATGGTGAAACAGGGGTGTGGGATTGATTTTAACCTAGAGGGAGGGGGTGAATAGGGTGATACTATCAATTATAAAAATTTAATGCGGAAGTATCTAAAATAATTTCAACACAGATATAGCATAATAATAAATGCAGAAATTGAACAACACAGATTTATCCAGCTTTGGCAAAGCCCTGCCTACGTGTTGCCCCAAGGTTTCTACTAGAAATTAAGTAGTCAGACGCTTACACACATTAACTCGCGACATCCGTTATCGACTAACCTAACTCTACGCTAAAAACCCAGCCAAAAATCAACCACTGAGTTGCGAATTCTCGAACTACACCACCGTAGTTCGTCCCTAGTCACCCGACTAGATTTTACAATAGTTTAAAAGAGAAATAAAAAATTTAAAAACAAAACCCTAATTTAAAATATATGTCCCAATTAATAATTTATAGTAACCGGCCCAAATTAAATAAGGAATCCCCCTTTTCTTTTCTTGTGTCTTTGGTCTTGAATCCTTGCGTAGAAAAATGGCTGCCTCGTTCCTTCTTTCGTTCCTCTTTCAGATTTAGGCTTTTACGAATTTGAGCACGTCGATTGATTGCTGATCGATTGAAGTTCTCGTATTTCTTTGTTGATTGGTCGTTTTTCCGTTTACTACACTCGGCAGCTTCTCGATCGAGTTCGATTCGAATTGGTATGTTATTTTCCTTTTTCCTTTCTAGTTGATATGTTTGAACTCGATTGATTCTATATGTCGATGATGTTATGGTTTAAATAGAATTCGAATTCCTATAATTTCGTTCAAGTATATTTACTTGAATTCGTCAATTGATTTTTCTCGGCGACTGATTTTTGGTTAAATGCTTGAGATTTCTCTGACTTGTTCAATTTGTAATTCTATGTTTACTTGATTATCATGGCTTTGATTTTGAAATTGCTCGATCCCTTGGTCACCACGGCTTTGAATTCTTTAGTAATTTGAATTTATGTTGACTTTGGTCATTTGATTTTGTGAAAATATTTTGAGATGAGAATTTTACTTCGACTTTGCATTTGCTTTGGGAATTGACTTCGGCCATTTGACTGTTGTTTCATGACTGAACTCGTCTGCATTTTGGTTGATGGTCATCTCCACTTTATTTCACTGTTGGTCTGTTGCATTTGAAACAATACTGGTCTTGTTTGAATGCTTGACTACTATCGTTGTTGCATATGTATATAAGTGTGAATCATTGTTGTTGCGTTTCATGTGAACTGAGCATTTCGACTTGTATTCAGTTGCATGCTATCTCATTATTTCCAGTTGATCCTGCTTTGTTGTTTTTATATATGTCCTTATGCATATGTATATTGCACCACTGTATCCTGCATACATGTATATATGTTTGTTTTCATATAACCTGGTTTTATGTCATAGCAGGATTTTTGTTTTATTTTGAGTTGAGCCATTTGAACTATAGTCATGCATTCCATTCATTTTATGTTGCTGTGCACTTTTGTTTCATTGGCATGAGTTTTAGTTCTTGTATGCTTTGAGTTGTTTCTTCGAGTTGCACCGAGTACACGTCCATATCTAAACTTTCATTGATCTTTAACATTTAAGTTGATCCGGTGCAAGTGTACATAGAGTTTGGTCTGGTTTCATTTCAGTTCTGGTTGGTTAAGTTTCTGGTTCTGTTTATATATGCACTTCCTCTGTATATATGTATATTTGCATATGTATATATGTATGCTTGTTGTACTCGGTCTTTTTGAGATCTAACCATGCTTTATCATTTGGTGAGTTTCTGTCTTGTACATGCCTCGTTTAGGTGCTGTTCACAGCTATTGCACTGATTTTGTACAATTTGTATTTCTTTGAATCTGCACTGTGTATATACATGTGCTAGTTGCTCTATTACTTGATCACTGGCTTTCACTACACATGTGTGTGTGTGTGTATATATATATTCAGGTTGGTATTTGCAGTCTTGAACCAGTTAGACTTCATATAGTCTGGTGGCTGCATATTGGACTGCTTTCGATTTTGGGTTTGTTGCTGTAGTCTGGATTCAAATGAACCTTTGAGCTTTGTACATGTAGTCTGGTTGTCACTGCTATGTGATTCGATGCACTTGAATATGCCTTAGTTGTACTCCATTGTTCATTGTTTTCATATTGTGTAGTTCTGATTCCATTTGCCTTGAATCCACTTCATGTTGAAGTCCGGTTTCACTGATGCATCACTTATTATTGGTTCATTTTGAACCTATCTTTGAGCTGCACTGATGATTGCACTCATGTTCATGCTGGAAGTATTGCTTCACTTGAGTTACATTGATGTTCTGTGTTGAATTTCGGTAAACACTTGAGTTTGAATGGTTGAGTCGTTTTCACTGTGTTGAATCCAGCTTATAGCTTGTGTTTGACCTTGTGCTAATATCATGAATTTATTTGTATTTCACTTGAGTTGAGCCCGGCTTTTGATTGAGTTTGACCCTGTACTCACCTGTCCCTGCAATTCTATCAAGTGTATATCGGTGTGCACGGCCTTGTGGCATGTACAATGATACACTATGCATGTCACAAGCTGTTCGTGTATGATGAATTCAAATTTGAATGATGACGAACAACCCATATAACTGAAGCAAATAACGTTTTCAAAATATACATTTTATTTTACACTCAAAAAATATTTCTTTTTCAATTTTAATGTGTCAATGTATATTTTGCAGATAACTCAGATGTTGGATTCAATCTGGAATAGAGCTGAAGAGTAATACGAGTGAATGAGTGATATGTAGTGAGGTGCAAATGTAAATTGAAAATTGTGATGTAATCGAATTTTTATTGTAATTGAAATTGTGTATATATAGCAAGAGCTCAAATTTGTACTATTTAAGATTGTAATAAAATATTTGTTTGAATAAAATATCTATCTGTGTTATTTATTTTATTCTGCAAATATTTATTTAATTATGTAAAAAATAAAATAGTACAATAACAAATACATTTAAATGAGTATATATATATATATATATATATATATCTGTGTTTATTATCATCAAACAAAAATCATATACTTGCATATTCAACAAGGGGATGCTATAAGGCTAAGTGGCTTGCAACCAACAGGGTATGAAATCACCTTCTATATTTATAAAATTTCTACCCACTATAACATTGGTTCAAATTATGTGGTATATGCTCGGGATCCCGGATAGGTCGGTAACAGCTGGGTGATGTAATAATCGATGCTATTCTTGTAATATTCGGATGGGCCACGATTAATTCGCATGAGGACCAACATATGGGCCATTGGTGCATTCCTTTAGAAATGCACTGTATGGGAGGCAGTCCCTTACCTCGCTATTTAGTTGGAAATCCCATAGCCAATAAGTACCATACGGACTTTTTTTGTGCAAATATTGAAACGTGAGATGCAAGCATTTTAGCTAAGATTTATAAGTTTATTTGAAAATGTTTTCAAAAGAATTTCATTAAAAATAATATTTCTAAAATTTGCATATCAAAGATTTTAGTTATCATAAGGTAAAAAACCCGTTCTGTGTTTATGTGTGGCGTGGTCTTATGAGATATCCTTTTATAGTCGAACATCCATATTTTGAGTTTCTCACACCAATCCCATAACTGACCCAGAGTTCTTTTTTCTTTTTCCTTAAACTCCAGGTGCCCTATTTTTTGGCTAGTTAAGTAGTCAGGCAGCTTGAAGCCTTTTGGAAGGAGCCTGGAGTATGAAGACTAGAGGGTCCTTTATCCATAGTTATCTATTTTCAACTTTCAATTGAACCATGTATCATGTATTTTGTATCTACCACCCATACAAGGATATGTAGTTATGAATACTCTAGGCTGGGTTAGTACTTATCGCAAATGTGATGAATCACTTGGAATGATTATATATACTTTCCACCAGTATAAATATGTTGTTTAATACGATGTGAGATTTTGTTATTATTCTATTTTCTACCTTTGTTTCCTATAAACCCCTGATTATCTGCCTTTTCGGCACTTGAATTTGCAGCACGTGAATATCATGGATATATTAGTGTCGATCTTCAAAGGTCGAAAAGGCGGGTCTTCACAAGGACGATACTTGAGCGATCTAACAGAATTCAAAGGATAGAATTCCAAGACTAGTCTTGATCCAGAGCATACTTTCTTTTCAATGAAAGCGTACTCTTGGGGGGTAAGTGTTAACTGGGATTTTAATAAAAGCAGAGTTCAAATGGAAGTTAGAACGTCAACACGAAGACGAATGTCTTGGAAACTTGGAAGTACACTTAGAAGGAGTAGAGAAACAACCGGGAGGAGTTTCAATAGAATTGACCTTAGTTAATAACTCGAGGTAGAGTTATTTAGGTTAGCACCAATCTTTATTCACCACAATCCTACTTCCCAACTCCACAAATCTCACATACTGCTCCAACTACTCACGATCAAGTAGTTTTCTTAAAGTTTGGATGAGCAATTCCAAGGGTTGATTGAAAAAAGGCAAAGAAAGCACGAAAATTCAAATGTTAACGGGAAGATCACTAGAATCAACCAAAAGTCATGGAAAAGGGTTTAGAATGAATCAAATAGATGCTGGAAGAGCCAAGCAAATGAAGAAGTTCACTTTCCATTAATAAAAATAGGTCAGTACTGAGTCATATTACTCGGTACCGAGTTGTTTTCCTGTTCATAAGGCTCCAAGCTATCTTGTACAACTTTGGCTCACCTCGTAGACCTTAGTGCAAGTAGGCTTCTGACCCAACATCTCTATTTTCCTATAAATACAAATCCTATTGCAACTAGAAAGGGATATGATTTTCTGCCGGCATAGACTCTACCATTTCTTCATCTCCTACCTCCCTCACAATAGTCACATAAGCATCTACTCTTAGAAGTTCTAGGCTATAAAACCAGTCAAGCCCTTATATGGGTGACTTGTACTCTCTAATTCTCTGCAAACAACAATCAATAAAATGACCAAAAATTGCCGAACCACTATAAAATCTTGTGTCTCTCTGTACTTTAATTTCTACTATTATATGAAAGATTCAGGCCTCACAGGTTCCACGCAGGATATCTTTAGATGCTGATCCATTTTTGGCATCAACATATAGGCTAGTGGAACCTCCAATAGGACTTGTCACTATCAAAGGTTGGTCAACAATTTTAGGTCTCAACCCTAATCTATCTACTAAGTCACTAGTTATGAAGGAATGTGAAGCTCCGATTTCAAATAAAACTCGTATAATAACATTAGAAATGGAAAGCATACCTTGAATAACAATGTCTTTCCTCTCTCTTTCGCCGATGGAGCATTCGATGAAGTCGAAATGGCATTGATAGCATAAGATTTCACCATTTGCTTCTGCTTCAATGGCTCTAGACAGTCCTTTTGAATATGCCCAAGCGTATTACAGTTGTAGCAAGTCGGAGCCAGCCGATCTGCTCTTCTTCTGGCCACCTTTGTTCTGAAACTACTTCCACTTATTGTTCCATTTCTTCTTTCCACTATTGTCTAATTGTGGCTTTGGCTCTTCTTTGGGAGCAATAATTTTCGACTCCGGATAGAGGCTCTCATACCTTAGAGACTTCTCAACTAACATCTTGAAAGTCTCATCAATGTGACTAACGAGCTTCTCTCCTAAGAAGTCATCTAAGCCGATGAGGAACTTCTTGTTCTTCTTCAATGGAATGTTGATAAAAGACATCCTATATTCCGATAGAGGATCGAACTCGGCAACATATTTGGACACTATCATATTTCCCTGCTTCAATCCGCAAACTTACAGAACATGATTGACTTCTGAGCAGGTGAGACAAACTCCTCTTCAAAATGGTCCTTGAACAATCCAAGTAAATTGGTCCTTAGGTATAGCAACTTTCATGGCATTCCACCAATTAATCGTTGTTCCCTGAAGCTGATGCGAGGCCAACCTCCTCTTCATAGCATCAACTAGCTCTAAGTCATCGAAAATCCTTCTGTAGGTATCAAGCCAACCTTTCACTTCCATTGCTGACTCTGTTCCTTGGAACGGTTTTCCATCAAGACTAGCAAAGTCCTTGTTCAGCTTTGTGAAATTGGCTTTATGTGCTTACCCAAGAGTACCACTACGAATAGCTACATTACGATTAGTGGCTTGGGCATTCTACATCATATTTTCCATTATAGCATTAAACATCGCTTGAAAGTCGGGGTGAGCAGCCCCTAAGCCCCCTCCTCCTTCGACTCCAAAAGCGGAGTTCCAAGCAGTATTCCATGTTCGATGACTCATCCTTCAATCTTTAATAATGACAATCGGTCTCTCTATAATGAACCCTACTTAAGTAGTACTCATATGTGCAATGCAACTTATATACCATGTATACTACTATATAGCTTTGAAAACCAAAGTATATGACAAGTACGTCATCTTGTGTATATATACTCTCCCGATCCATTTATGGTGAGAACCCCTACCCTATCTCTACCAGATCACGGTATCCCTTAGGTTAAACAATGCAACCTAAGCTCTGATACTAAATGTGTCAATCGCCTTAAACCACAGGCACCCAATATACCTGCATAATGCACTGTTATGGTGCTTGGTCGGTGTTGGACGATCGTCAAGGGTTGTTGTGAATACCCATCTCCTCGACTCTCGAAAATCAATACTATTACATTCACGGTACTCACATGTCGTAAATCCAAGTGCCAAGGATGTAGATTTTCAGGGGTAAAGTAAAGTAAAAGATAGAAAAACAAATTCTCACATTATGTTAAAATAGATAGAAAGTACATACAACCACCCTCACTAGGGTACATTAGATTTTTGTATGAACTAACCTAGCCAGGAACATTTATAACTGCCTGCTCTCGCACTTGCCGGTATTAACTAACTTAGATACAGCGGAAAAGTAAAAATAAATAGATTGATTGATATCCACATCGGCTGCTTTAGCTCCATACTCTAAAAATCTCTTCCAACATGCTTTCCCCAAAATACTCCAAAATAGAATCCTGACTATATGGCTGCCCGGAAAAATAATGCACCCAGAGTTTAAAGGAAAAACAAAATAAACTCTAGGTCAGTCATGGGACTGGCGTAAGAACTCAAAATACATTATTTGAAAACAAAAAGGTATCTCATAAGACCACGCCGCACATAAACACGGAATGTGTTTTTACCTTATGATAACCAAAACATTCTTACATAAAAATACTTAATATTAATTTTAATGACATATCTTTGAAAACATTTGCAAGTAATTAAACTTATCAATCTTAGCCAAAATTCTTACCATTATTAAATTCTAATATACTAGGCTCTACGAACAAAATGGAAGGCACTTATTGGATAATGGATTTTCAAACAAATGACCAGGTAAAGGGACTACCTTCCGACGGTACATCTCTAGAGGAATGTACCAAGGTCAACATAACATCCACACCTCTATCAACACAAGACCGGCCAACCTTTCTCACTAGATAGTACCGAATATGTCATCACCTCGGTCATTACTGACCCATCCGAGACATCTCTTAGCACACACCACAATAATTTAAACCCGAACATCATAGCGGATAGAAATATATCTAGAAGGGGATGATCATACCCTAATGGTTGCGAACCACACAGCCATGTCGCATCTACACTGTTTTAGCCATTTCCAGGTGTGAGGCTTGAGGTAATAATTACCTTTCACATAGCACATCATTTTTCTTTGAATGCCACACTACCATTCCACGGTCACACAACTGATCTCCACCAACGTATAACTCCTGAGCTCATACGTCTCAAGAAAGGGTGTTAAGCTAAGAGATGTTGCCTTCTCCGCCACTAAGTGGATAATACATTCATAGAGATCACTTACGTAATTAGAAATGCAACTTTAGACATTCATCCATACGAGTTCATTATGGGACTGAAGGAAACCGAAGGCACTCTCCAACCACGTCCTGTCAGGAATTTACCCTAGGATTAGTAGCGAGAAGTCCTTGCATTGAAGATCTTAAATAAAGAAATACAGCCACATAATATGATACGTGAAATTTCCCCTGAGGGTCGATGACAAGTAGCCCTGCATTCCATCTTCCACAACTACCTTCTTGCCTTCACTTCGAATATGTAAATTGGTTCGAAGTGGTCTTCAGATAGAAATCATCCAAATCCAATCCCGGTTCCTTCGAAACGATCATCGATAAAAAGATGTTCCTATAAATAGGGAATCATCCTTTAATTTATTTAGTTCTTTTTATCAAAAAATTTCTTTTGGAGATACATATTTCTTAGACATTCTTTCCAGTATATACGGAGATATCAAACCTCTCTTATAAAATCCCTTGATAACTTTTAAACTCCTTTTTACTAAGAATAAATTCGAAATCATTTCATTTGCATTTAGGAAGATATTGATCAAAGTAAACCAGGGAGAGCAGGAAACTAGTTTTCCAAACTCAAGCTTAGACACTATATCTCTAATACCTATATGGCGTTCAAGTTATTTGATCAACTCTAAATATCATTCCAAAAATCCTTCAAATATTTTTTAAAACACTTTATTAATCGTTTAAAATCATT
This sequence comes from Allium cepa, assembly GCA_030765085.1. Classification (NCBI taxonomy): domain Eukaryota; kingdom Viridiplantae; phylum Streptophyta; class Magnoliopsida; order Asparagales; family Amaryllidaceae; genus Allium; species Allium cepa. Next base: position 749,964,948 of record CM060941.1, read on the forward strand.
TATAAAATAACTGGAAAAGAATTGTTAAGTTTAAAACTATATTTCAAAAGCTATAGAAAAGTGCTGCGAAAAAGTGCTACGGAAAGTGCTTTTTGTATCTATATTGATCAAAATGACTTTTTATTACTTGAAAATTCATTTTTTTACTGAAATCAATTTTAACATATTTTAAATCAGTTATAAGATTTATTCCATATTTTTAAAAAAAATTAAAACATTATTTCCAAAGAAATCCAGTTTCAGATTCCGAACTACAGAACCGCGATTTTTCCAAAACTTGTTTTACTCATATTTCAAAATTATTTATCGAATCTTGATTTTCTTTCTTCGCTAGAAAATTATAGATGTATTAGTTTTAAAAATTCTTATCTCGAAGAATTCCGAGCTATATTCCATATTTTACACTCGTTTTACTTTTACGGTGCGAAATCGCGAACTGCCGTTACGCGACGCGCCTACTTTTATCTAAAATTTTCATTTCTCTTCAAACTTAAACAAAATGCTTTTTAGTGTTTAAAAAAATTTCAATATCATTTCAAATCATTTTTAAATAGTTTAACATTCCATGCACACCATTTTGTTAATTTAAGGAAAGTGATTTCCTTTGTGCTTATCGACGTGTATTTCCTTGACTTGCGTATATCTCTACTACTAATAAAGAAAATTCGTTGAAATAATTTACTCAGTGTCTTTTTGAAATTTCAAAAATACCCTTGCTTTCCATTTACATATTTGCTCTCAAACAACAACGTTTACAATAACACAAACAGCCCGTGTGCGAAGCACGTGCCCATACTAGTGTATGTGTGTGTGTGTGTGTGTATTCAATATGCATATGAAAACATCCAAACCTGGTGATCAAATCATATTAAACATCCATTTGCAAACATCATATCAACATTTAACATATAATATAATAGTTTGGGAGTTCTCACCTTGAGTTTTAAACGATTAATAAAAGTTCGCTATATCTCTGCTACTCGGTTTTCGAAGGTCACTATTCTTCGGATTTTAGCTTCTAGATGCCTCGACCATGACTTGAGATGGCTTAGGGGTGCATGGCCTAGGGTTGAGCAAGGAAATGGCTTGGCCTATGATGAATGGGGTGGAGATTGTGAAGAACAAAGAGAAAAAGTGGAGTTTCAGGTTTGTTTTGACATGTTTAAATATATATAACTAGATATTATAATTTAAATTATTTTTGAAATTAATCTTGACATTATTTCTCTTAGGATGAAAGCCTTTAAAGTGGAAGAAAAAGCTTAAAAAATAGAAAAAGAAGATGAATGAAACTGAAGAGAAGAGGGTAGGGTATTTAAAGGAAAAGAAGAGTGTAAAAGTATCCATGCATACATCTCATCCTCATCACCATTATATAGCTTCACCAATACACTTCCCCCATCCCTAGGCATGGCAATCATCACCCCTCCCATCTGCCCATCACTTCCATCATCTCATGAATGCATATGTTGACTACGTATGCTTAAGGAGTAAGAAATCTTAAAATATATTATATATTTTATATTATACCTTTATCTTAATTATTTTTGCATATATATGTTTGTGTGCATGTTCTCATGTATGCATATGCACATGTGTATGTGTATGCTACATATTCCTACAATGCTGCACAACTTCCACAAGTTGTGTCATTACAAATCCCTATTCCGATTTTCGATCATATTTTCTATTTTAAATAAATATGCATAATTTTGTAAAAAAAATTGAAAATAAATTTTCTTATCATTCTTAACTAATTAAAATGATAATATTTTATTTATAAAATCATACAAATTAATATAAATAATTATTTACAAAATTATTTTCATATTGATAAAGCTAAACGATCATTTATTTTAAATGATGGGTCGTTACAGTTGTAAAGTAAGTAAAATAGCCATAGAACCTATCGTATATCTCACAGCACATTGAATAAAATGTAATAGTAAATATCCCAGATATAAAATAGGTGAGATAGTAAGTAATTTAATGAACCACTGAATCAGAGTAATAGATCCGTACAACATGCAACATCAGAAATAGAGTTGTACATAAAATGATAACTTAAAAATAACTATCTCTAAGCAATGTAGGCACTAGCAAGCTCCATAATGTTGTGCAGTGGAATAGCAAATGAGTAAATATAATAATACGAGAGAATAACTTTTTGTTCACCATCTATCCAGCTCCACATGCTCACTAGATCTGATACTCGTTGTAATAGGAAGCAAAGCATAAAACCTCGGGTTAGACAATAGTCTAGTGTGAGCAGTAATAAATTTCTAAATACTAATATGCCGCTATAGTAGGACAAATGGTATGAAGAGTCATACCTGACTTGTTCCCACATCCACAGAGTTAGCACATATATGAAATGTAGCTTACTCTAAATCACAATCATCATGGTGTACTATACATCAAATTACTAAGGGATGTCTAAATATATACATCAATAATGTCAGCAAGTGACATCCCTAGGGTGATAAACAATCAATCAACATAGCATTCATCTTCACATTCACTCACTCAGTGTGTTGGATATGTGATAACTCAAATGACCCATCATGTTCAAGGACTACTAAATGCCTCGGTCCCTTAGTACTCGAATCCATGCCACTTAGTAGGATAGGATACTAGAATTCCCGTCATGGTTGATATAAGGTAAAATATTTCCCGCATAGAGATTAGATCACCTATTATAGAGACCATAACCCGTCATGGCTCAAATAGGTAACATATATCACCCATGCTTTGTGACTACTCTCTGAACCTCTGAATATCATTGATCACTTTGCACACATCATCAAAAGCATAGCTTATCTTGGAACTATTCCTACGACTTCTATCATGAAGTCATAAAGGCTGAGAACTATTTTAGACAACCATCATTAGTTGTAGAACATCATCATGTTTCCCATAACCTTCCTCCAACAATCCACTTAATCTTATTCATCGTCACCTACTCTACAAATCGAAGTATAAATATCCATCATTGAAGCCATCAATTCACATCTAAGAATCACAATCATCGGGTTACGAGTCGCCATCGTCGTAAATAATTGAAAAAGTCATCGAAACACTCAACTCATAATTTGCTTAGGTTTTGGCACAAAGCGGAGTTCGAGAATTCCTAGGTTTGGCCCGAAGCAAACCCTGGCCCAAAGTCATGCTTGGGTCCAAAGCAAACCTAGTGATCAATACTAATCCCTAATATAACTCATTTTTCTCATTTCTCACCAAGCGAACCCAATATGACTCCAAGCAACACAAAATAATTCAAAGCACCGTTTGTCACCAAACCATACCCCATGGTTCGGTGCCCACCCCATGAAACATGCAAATAACTCCAAGCACCGTTCTTCACCAACTCAGCATATCAAATTTCCATGACCCTAAGTGAAATGTGTGCAACTCCAAGCAAATGGAAATTTTTACCAAGTCGGACTCTAAGCAAATTATCACCAATCCATCAACATCGAGCCATCTTCTTTTGCACCTAACTCGAGCATACAAACTCCAAACAACTTGAAAAATGAAATGTAGTCTTATGGGAACAAACTTGTCACCCTATATCAATCGCTCCAAATTTAGGATAAAAATCAAGGATCATCATCAATCTCTAACTTCTTCCTAAACTAAGTCGTCGTTCAATCAGCCTTTTCAACCACTCAAGCCTTAAAAAACAAAGCAATCATCACTAATAACCTATACTAACAAGAATACAAGCAAACGTATTAATATGAATCCTAAATCTAAGGGTAGTATCCATAAGAACAAACGATATCCTTAAGAACACGAATTTTCAAAACTTATCCAAATTACTTGAAATTTGTATGTTGTTTAAAAAGGCTTAAAACATGTTTTAGAGTTTGAAAATCATTTAACAACTTATTAAACATCATTTAAAGGCTAATTAGTGAGAAGAGGCTTAAGACCACACACCTATATCCTAAGCAATCCAATCTAAGCTCCAAGATGCATGAATCCAGGTATGAACGGCGGTTCTAAGATGATCTCCAGCAGCTAATGTCCACTCCAAGTAGTTAATCTCGCTAATTGCCTTCTAATGATACCTTTAAGTTAACTAAAGTAAAGGGTCTAGGGGCAGTTATAGGCTAAGGGATCAATAATAGTGGTTTCTCTTTTCTTTTTTGAAGTAATGAAATGAGAAGGAGAAACCCTCATCAGCCTCAATCAATGCCAAACCAAAAATGGGCCTTGGGCACACCATTAGCTCATTAATTACCCATCAAGCCGTCTGAAATCAATCTAAACTTCAAATAGTCATAACTCCTAGTCGGTCAGTTTGTTTCTTATTATGACCCTTCTACTAAAAGGGAAACCATCATATCAATCTAGTGGAAGTAGTTTTAGACCCCAATTTGGCTTTTATAAAAAGTTATAGGACAGATAATATTTCCAGGGTTAAAGTTGTCATATAAAAGTGGTCATATAAAAATAATATAAATATTCTGCGATCCTCCGATACCTAGAATACGGATCGTTACAATTTTTGATTAAATTATCATATTCGGTTATTCAAGAGGATTCATTGTAAGATGCCTATTTCTCCAGGTTAAGTGAGGGTTGCTTAGTTAATTCTAAAAAGAGTCTGGGACTGGACGTAGGACGAGAGGTCCGAACCAATATAAATTGACTATGTAATCTACTACACTATTTTTGTTGGATTTGCAATATTTACTGCTATTGGCCGTTTTTGATCTGGTGCATAGCGATTAACAAGAGTACTAGAAGTGAACATAAAGGATGTTTCGAAAATGAATTATTTAAATAATTTTGTAACAAGAAGGGTATTACTCACAATTTCTCTTTTCCACGAAAACCACAACAAAATGGTGTAGTTGAAAGAAAGAATCATACTTCACAAGAATGTGCACGAACATTGCTAAATAATAGCAAATTACCAAAGAATTGCTACTTCTAAACAAGAAAGTATAATCAAGAAGAAGGAATTGACTACGATGAAACGTTTGCACTCGTAGCCCGACTAAAAGCTATACGAATACTACTTAATTTTGCCTGCTATCGTAATTTTAAATTATTTCAAATGGATGTTAAAAGTGCTTTCTTAAATTTTTATATTTAAATTATTTATGTTGAACAAACACCTTTATTTGATCATAAAAAATTTCCAAACCATGTTTTCAAACTCAAAATGGCACATTATGGTCTTAAACAAGCACCCCCTGCTTAGTACGATAGACTCAAAAGCCATTTATTAAATTCTTGTTTTCAAATTGGTATATTTGACAATGTGTTATTTACTAAAAAAGAGAATGATTATATTTTAATTGTTAAAATTTATGTTAATGATATAATATTTGGTTCTACAAATAAGAATATATGTAATAATTTTGTTGATATCATGAATTTTTTTTGAAACATCGCATATAAGAGGATTAATTTTCCTTTTGGGTCTACAAATTAAACAATTAGAAAACTGAATCTTTATCTATCACTAAAAATATTGTAGAGAGTTGTCAAAACATTTTGAAATGGATAGTACTTCAAGCAAGCTAACTCCAATGAGTACGTGTTTACATTTACCTAAAGATGAATATAGTAAGGATTTTGATCATAACTGTATAAACGTATGATAGAGTCCATATTATACCTTACTGCTAGTAGGCCTGATATAAAGATGAGTGTTTCCTTGTGTGCTTGATTGCAAACACGACCCAAGGAATCACATCATCGAGTTGTGAAACGAGTTCTGAGATACTTAACCAATACCAAAGATTTCGGGCTCTTTTATCCAAAAGGCGTATCTTATGAATTAGTTTCATATAGTGATGCTGATTTGGAGGTTGCATGACAAATCAAAAGAGTATGAGTGGTACTTGCCACTTTATCGGTCAATCTTTGGTTTCATGGTTGTATTTCCTTATCTTCTTGTGAGGTTGAGTATATCTCAGCCACCTTGATTGTGCTCAAGTTTATATATATGAAACAAACACTTCGTGATTTCAGGAAAACTATTAAGAAATCTCATATAGTAAGTGCAATTAATCTTTCAAAAAATCTTATTATTCATTCTAGAACAAAACATATTGATATACGTCATCACTTTCTAAGATATAACATAGAAAAGAAGTTATTTCCCTTGAATTTGTTAATAAAAAAACCAAATAGTCGATATTTTTATTAAACCTCTATGTGGATCAACTTTTTTGAAATTATATAAGGAACTAAGCATTTGCTCCTTAAATGAACTAGTTGGATAAATCTTTACGCTTGTGACTTTTATTTACTTTCAAAATACTTAAGAATGTTTTATGATTATGAAAAAGGTTTCTATGGAAAAATACATCCCCATCTAAAAATAGTAACCTATTTTAGTTGATCAAAATTAATCAACAAATTTCTATCATTTATATTCTCTATCTATCTTTTGTAAATTCTTACTATACAAACAATACCCTTTAAATGAATCACATCAGTCACTTCCTTCAGAAAATCGTATATTAAAACATGTCAACTTTAGAAGATAAATCCTCCTCATAAATTAAAATCGCCCCTCACTTTTCGAAAAAAATGGCTTCTTCCTAAAGGAAAGAAAGTCAGACAATCGATTAATTTTGAAGCCCATGTTACTATCACTCAAGATGATCATATCAATCATATAGCTCATTATTAAGGAGAAACCATGGGACTGCAAAATGAATTATACTGGGAACACCGACGATAAGTTGAGCATATGAATTTTATAGAAAGTAATTTAATGAGTTTTTGCAAGAAATCACCAACTAAAAGCTACATTTGTCCTAAAGGAATCTCGTCAAAGTAACCATCAAATCCTGTTAAAATTTATGAGACTAAGCAAGATAACTCTTGAGAATAAGGACCGTCGGAAGAAGAAATCAAGCCTTCAGAAAATTAAATAATAACGTAGTCGCATTTGTTATATTGTCATACATATAATTATGTATACTACTTATTTAATATCAAACGTCCGATTGTTTATAGATAGACGTCTGTTTTACTGTTACTTTTTTATTTTTGAAACTACTATGACTTCAAATATCTGACCACGCTATTTAGATGTCTGAATACATTGAATTTTACACTAAACAAGCTCTATTCGAAATTGTCACACTTTAAGATGTCTAACCCAAATATCTAGATGTTCGATTTACACTCTAGTTAAAGTCGTCCATAATTCAAACATCAGACTCCAAAATCCAGATTTCTAATAATGCATATTTTAGATTGCATAGCCTCTGGTCCATTTTTAAAAAAAGTCAGGCCTTTGAATCTTAAATCCAGACGTCTGAGCGGCTGTTTTTTGTTTTTAAACATCCTTTCAGTAATCTACTTTCATTTCCTTTCATTTATCACTCTCAAAAGCATTCTCAAACCCTCAAGCACTAAAACCTTAGTTTCCCAAATCAAAAGATGGCCCTAAAACCACTCCTAAAGAGTTTTAAAAGTGGAAAATTGTCATCCTCTGCACCGATCCCTCAAGTAACTTACGAAAATATTAGAGTTTGGCTTAGAGAAAGTATAACTGCTGGACAACGATTAGAAGATTTGAAGTAGATGAGGATTCACGCAGGACCATTTTATTGCTTTAAGAATTTTGATGACTATCACCTTAGAGAGTTAACTGAGAAAGCCCAAACCATTACAGTGATTGAATATGATGATAATAAGGTGATAATTGATCCTCTTGTTATTTCCTTTTTCTATGAAAACTTCAATAGTTGCAATATATGGAAACCCTAAGATGATGAAGGATGGTTATGGACGAGCGTCTATGGAAAAAGTATTAAAATTAATGTTAACCACATTGCAATTACTCTAGTTTGTGGGAAGTAATGAGTTGAATTAGAAGAATTTTTCGATTATCGACATAAGACAAGAAATGTTATAATCTATGTAATTTAGGAAGACTCAATGCTAAAATGAAAGACAAGCTTTTTTCGACCCCACGCTAGATTGCTTAATAGAATGTTTATTGTAATTCCTCGACTAGGGAGTCACGAAAAAAGATATGAAAATGATCATAAGGCACTTTATGCTATATTTGGTAGAATAAAAGTTAATTGGATGTTTTACACGATGAGATTAAGAATTTCTGGTTTCGAAGACGAACAACTATCTTGTATGCACCATACATTATGAGACTTCTTTCCTTCTTTGAAGTCAACATCATTCCGTCAAACTTTGAACCCACTACTTGTCAAGTTTACTGGAAGACGGTTCTTTACTATAATGTAGTTACTTGCTAATTTGTTTAGTCATGTGAGCTTTGACGACTGGATAGTGCAATATAATAAACGCAGGTAAGCTCTTCTCTACCCTTGGTTCAAGCCCCACTTCCTCCACAAGTTTTATTTCCTACTCATACTATGGAACAAGACCCCGGCTACTACTCTGAAACTGAACTCTATGATGCTCGACTTTATCCAAATCCAAATGGGTCTTTAAAAAGTCAAACTATCCAAAATCATCGCGTTGTCACTAATAACCAAAAGACTTTGGAAAATAAAGTTTGTGGCCTTGAGAGATCGTTTTCAACTAGGACGGAAAAATGGAACTGGAGAAGATAGTGTCATCACTTTCTAAGATAATGAGAAAAAGAGGTCGATTGAGCTCCACTTCCACATCCTCTCCATCTCATACTACTAAGATGCCAACTAACGAATACCATGAACTTACCTAAATAGGTAATGGTAATACTCTAAACTTTACAGGGTAATTTTATTAAAAAAAACTAAACACAAGGGACATAGATCATCCCAAACAAACATAGTGGTCTGGTTTAGACTTAAAAGAATCGGCTACGATGCCTCCGAATTAAACTACTATGCAATATCGAAAGGACAAGGATTTCTTATTATTATACAATAAATATGTACGTATCTCAAATACTCTAACATCGAAGTGGTAAAAATATTAGTAAATTCAAAAAGACATAATATACAAGTAAAAAAAGCCTAAATCGGGTCATACAAAATTAAAAACTAAAATTATTACAAAGTAACAATATGATGAAGGCATATAAAAATATGTTCTTCAACTATGGCCTTTCCTTACCTTGTACTTCCTCCTGTACATCCATGGGAGAACATTCCAAAACTTGATCCTCTCCGAGGTCTCAAATAATCATCATCATGCCCACCCTCCAGGAGCTTGGCATAATTAAAAGAGGAGTAGGTGATGAAGTAACACGTTGACTAACCTTACGTATTATTCTTATAATATGATCAAAATCCCCTTCATTTGAAATATGAGAAAGATCTAGGGAACCCCATAAGCTACTAATGACTCATGCTCATATTCATAATAACCTTAACTCTAAGCCAACGATTAAGCATTTCATTCATTTGATTTTCGGCTTCCGCGATGGCTGCATTTGAAACCTTTTGGTAATGCTTTTCTAGGCGATTATCTGTGTTTTCAAGCCATTTTGCCTCATAAACTATGAAAGGCACAACCCTTCTATCTTTTAGTTCAACCATAATTAGATTTGGTTTCATAAAGAAAGCCGAGAAAGAACTCCTTTCATCTTGCCTTGATTCTTGAATAAGGCTACAACCTTTTGTAACTACCATGGTAGTATGAGAACGGGGGAGTTTAAACGAACCCCTACCTCTACCTCTTTCCCTTCTTGGAGAAGGGAGAGTACCAGCTGTAACTGCCTAAAGTTTTTCTTCATTTTCAATCTCCTTGAGCTTAGGTATAGAAAGCTCTTTGTTGTATTTACCTAACTTTTTCAAAGATTGGATACCAAATCGAATAAATCTAAAACTAAATTCTCCGAAGCCTAACCAATAATCGAAACTGCTTCTGAAACATACTGAAGACGCCTCTATAAGTTTTCTACCTTTAGTAAAAGTACCTTATTTTCTTTAGCAATCTCCAAGGCAGTGTCATCTATATCCAACTTAAATTGAAAGAAGTTCATACAATCCTTTGAGGCAATAAGCTGCACATTTAGTACTTGCATCTCAACTACTTTATCATCATAATCTTTTTGAATAACTTTAAAGGTTTGATTATGGCCTAGACAACTTGGGCATAACATCTTCTGAAACAATAAAATAAAACATAAAGTCAAGATAAGAAGTAAATAAATTTGAGCTCTATGTTATCGCAAAAGAGTACAAATGACAAAAACGAAAGAAAAATACAAGATTTACTACCTTTTAGAGATCGAGCTTCTCTTTCATACTTAGAACAATCCTAACACCTCAAAACCTATCTTCTACAATGGTCTTCAAAGGTCTTTCCACATTGCAAGAATAAATTTTCTTTCGTAACCAGCCTTCGGCGTAGAGAGGTCCAAGGAGGAAGAACTCCCAAGCTCTGGTAAAGGAGTCACAACCACTGGAGCATGTTGAGGGATGTACACCGAAATAGAATCACTTTCAGCTAATTCCTCTCCAATGATAGCCGAAGGAAAGGGAGTCACATTTTTAAACTAAGGACAGTTATGGACTATAAAATTTACGGAGAAATTCAAGTGTTTTTGATAAACTTATCCCTCGGATGCTGCTTTGTCAATTTCAAGAATTCTTGAAAAAGGTCATCTTTGGCTTGAGTGGCAAACCTAAGTCGATTAATTAAGTTTAAAATGCGCCTAGTCAACCTAAAACCCTTATGCCTAAGGGATGTAATAAGTTTTACACAAGACTTTTATTATGCATTTTTTCACATCCTTAGAGAAATTAGCTAAACTAATATTTCGCAATCTACTCATGTGAAGATGATTCTTGAGGGTGCTAATGGTTTTCAACAACTGGTAACTATTGGTCTTACTTTGGCTCCATAAAACTTTGTAATGTGAAATAGAAGGCGAAAATCAGCTTCATCGACTTAATCTACATAAAAACAAAGAACTTTAGATAATATAATAAAAACAGAATATTATTAGTAAATGTAAAACCTTTCAAACCATCCATGCAGCAAAAAAGTAAAGTTTCACAGTTCTCAAATGAATAATTACAATCCAAGAATTCAATATTGATTATTATCACTTGAAGCAACATTAGTGAGAAAAGAAGCATCTTGTTTTATCTTAGGGAAGGAAGGGGTGGCATATGAATAGTTTTTTCCTACTTGGCCCTGTCCTCTTCATACTGATGACTAAAGATCATCTCCAGTGTTGAACCATTGTCTCCGAGTAAAGCTAAAGAGTTGTCCCAACTGTATTCGTAGGCATTATACAGCATATAAAAATCCTTCACACTGTCCACCTCTTCATCTTTTTTTGATGTCAAAAGACCTTCGGTTCCCTTTAGGGCCTCTGCCAACTCAGCTTTATTCTAGGTTAACTATTCTTTCAAAATTTTCAAATCAGCCTCAAACTTGGCTGCTTCATTCATGACAAAAGTATCTCTGACCTCGACATCTTTGCTGCTTTCTTAGCCTTTTCAACTTTCTCCTTAAATCTTCACACTACCGCTTAATCATAGTAGCTTGTTACTTAGCACTCATGGCCTCTTCTAAAGTCTCCTTAAAATCCCTAAACTTTTGTCTAAGAGTAACAGCTCAGCTATAACCCGTAAAACAAGAATACAGGTGAATTTCCAAATGCAACAAAAAAATCAGTAAAATAAAATATCCTATACCTTAACACTCTCTAGAAGACCATTCTCGAGTATTTTCATAAAGTCTTGCAGAGCCTCGAAACCTTTAACTTAGCTATGGCAAAGGCAACACCAATACAAGAATCAAAATCAAGCTTAGCAAGTACCGAAATTCAATGAATTTTTAACATAGAAGAATGTTATAAAGTAAGAGAGGCAAGCTCTACTGACTGATACGAACCCCGATGGAAGATTCCAAAGGTTCATTGTCAGTATGCTTCCTTGGTTACTTCCTACTAACACCTCCAGCACCCTCATAAATTATCTTCTGGTCAGAAGACTTCTTGGTCCCAACCTTACATTCAAATAAGAGGGAGCCTACTTTTCCTTTGATGAAGTATCCATAGCTAAAATATACATAAAAAGAAGTAGACCTAAAGCCTACAGAAAAATATGAAAGCGAGTTATCTATGGATATATAAAACTCTGAAGTTAAAGAGTTAATCTTGAGGTTCGCCCTCATTGTTAGTTATGATAGAGTTAGGTGTATGCCTTATGGGAAGTTATGTAATTTATTACATATATCTAACTCGATAACCAATTTTGTTCGAAATAAAAGGTGCTTTCTTTTAATTATATACTTAATATATTGTGTTATATTGATTACTTAATTTTATTAAAAGTATATCTAGTAGAAAATCCATAATTAGTGTGTTTGTGATAGCAATTACAAATAGTTGTAATCATACAGTTGTAATCATGAGTATTGTATCACAACGTTTTAAAACGTATCATTTTAAATGTTCCTAGTCAAGATGCATCGAGACTGGATATCAGTGTATCCGTTGAGACTAGAGTATGTAACGCTCACCAAATGTTGAGCAGTGTACTACTCATAACTACTGGAGGTACCTAGGGTTATGCACTGATTGTTATCATATAACTATGGAACGACTCACTTGGTAGTTTTCCATTGGTTAATATAACTAAAATCAAACAAAGAATATCAATGTGACTAATTTACACAGTTCTCTCGACTTGAGAATACTATCGATCTTCAATATGAAAGTTTGCTTTGATTATAGTCAAATCATGGCATAATGTCCATCGAGTGACTATAATAGTTGGGCTAAGTGGAAGTATTGGAAGTGAAACATTATTCAAGAGAGGATTCGTCTCCTCAGTTATATGAGGTTAGTATCAAGGTCAATTGAAGTCAACTTAAAATCAAAGTCTCTGGTTAGAGCAGTTCGATTAATAATAATTGTTATTATTGAAGATAGGACTTTATGTTTGAACTATAGAGTTGAATGTGAATGATATGAATTTTGACCGTAACTAAATTCCATACGTTCAAAGTGATATAGTTTTGATTAAGAGACTGGTGTAAATAAAAGTCACAAATGAGTAATGTTAATAGTGTAAAATTGGATTTTTACTTATAACAAGCAAGCAACAAATTTGGATAAAATGACAAACCACCTGCAAAGTGATCTGTGGACGTTAATATTCAAATAGTTCAATATTAATCGTTGATTAAATTTACACCTGACGAGTCACAAAACCGAAACGGTGATTTCTTTTTTGACCAAATGATTTAATTAATTTATGATTGATATAAATTAATTAAAATTAATATTAATTATAAAATTTGATTATGATTTGATAAATAAATATTATTAAATATATCTATAATAGTTATAAATATATCAACCGATATACGATATCATTAAGTGCTCAAATTCAATTTTAGTGCATAATATTTTATTTGGGATTAAATGGGGTTAAGGCCCATCATGGGGTTTATATTTTTGGTAGCAATATAGGCTAGGGGTAGCTAAAATTTGGGAAGAAAGGGCTTGATTTGTATTGCTAAGATTAAAGGAGAATAATAAGAGATGAGATCCATACTTCTCTCCTTTTCATCCATTATATAAGCATCTCTACCATCATATGATTGGGATCTTTTTTGAGCCTCCAGCCCAAGTGCTTGCTGGCCAAATTCTCTCTCCCTTCTCCATCCATTTAGAAATTCAAATAAAATTAGTTGTTATCTAATAGTTTATGGTCAATGCTTCAAGGACCGACACTTTGTTGAATTGGGAATAGTTTCAAAGGGCAGAAATCATCAATTGAAGGTGTTCTTCAAGGCATTGGTATTAGGTATGTTTTAATTATAATATAATTAATTATGCTTAATTATAATATTTTATTACATAAATATATTATCTATGGTTAGTTAGGTGACGATTCTAATATGAAAATGATACTGTCACAAAATTGTTTGATTAGACGTATGTTTGTGTGTATATATATTATTTATCAAAAACAATAAAGGTCCATACAACTTTGTTTAAAAAAAATCTATTTTTCATATTTTTAAGAATTAATATATATTATTTAAATAAATTCATATAATTTAAAATTAACTACAATATCATACTTTAATCATGTAAGTTTATATAATTTTATATATACAGTTTCAAAGCAAAGATAATTTTTAGCAATGATAATATGTATATATATGTATATATATTATTGCTTTTTAAATTAATTTTTTGCATAAATAAATTATACTAACTCAAATATAGTATGAAAATTATTTTTTATATTTTATAAAATAATATTAACAGTAAAGACACTCTTAACTAAAATTAAAAATAATAATATTTATTTTTAAATATAAGCCGAGAATAGAAAATTAAGTTTAAAAGCAATTTTATATTGAAAAGTTATGAAAGAAATTTCAAAGCATAAAATATTATTTATAATTTACTAGAAATTTAAAGTTCAAAATAAAATATTAAAATTAACCTTTATTTAATATTTAGTAACTTTTGAGAGGATAGTTAAATAAAATATATTTTAAAATTAAAAAGGTAAATAAATTATGTTTCTAGAGCCATATGCAAGTCTTTGGCTTTTATAATTATCGAAATATTTTGAGTATTTTATTAACATATATATAATATGTATTATTTATTACATATATATTTGTATATAAAAAAAAATTAAAAAATATTTAATATGTGTGTGTGTGTGTATTTGTATATACATATAAGCATTGCTTATAATTTTTTTTATAAAGGTTTCTAAATAATTTTCTTTATATTTAAGTGTTATCCCGCCTTTTGGCAAGGCCATGACACCAAGAACTTGACTAGAAACAAGGGACAGTCCGTCCCGAAGATCAGTTATACACAGGCCTACTATGGATACTGGTAAATTTTTCCCGAGTCCGGATCGAGCTACAATCGATATGATACAATGAGCTAAGTTATGAAAGCCAATGTTCTAAATTTCAAGTAAATCAAAGTTCATATGCACAAGATATTGAATGATCAAGTTCAAAGGAATCAACACCATTTGTATCCATACAAGTCTGTATCCATCGCTTTAGAAGACCTCCTTCGTAACCCCCAAGCGGCCATTAGTTCGTATCCATCGAATATGCATTGCTCCGTATCCATCAAGCTCACCCTATTTCATATCTTTCATGGCTAACAGCCTGTTCTTATCCATGGAGGAAACATCACGTTCATATGCATTCCCCAAGAGAGATGTAGTTCGTATCCATTGAACACCACCCTCCTTCGTATCCATTGAACTGCAGCTGTTTCGTATCCATCAAGTTAACACGATTCATGTCCATCAACAATCGGCAACTCATATCGGTCCCCCGAATGCACTTTGCGTATCGATCTTCACCTACATGATTCGTATCAATCATTACTGATTGATAGAGGCCATACATTATCGATGCGAGATGGAACACTTGATAATCTATACGAAGTGACCACCAACGATCGGTATGAAATGGAGTACAATAGATGGATACGAATGAAGTCACACCAGTGGATACGAACAAAGCATAAAAGAGAGGAAGACTCGGTCATTCGGCACGAAAAGTGGTTCGATTCTAGAATATAGTGCCACGTCATCTGATCGACATGTGCAAACCACCGATACGAAGCCACCAATACGAAATAGTATCGATACGAAGACGATAGTGTCCTACAAAAGCAAACTTGTATCGGTCATAACTCAAAATCTACAGGTCCAGATGCCACCAAATTTTCACAAGAGCTTGCGAACCATCCCAAGAATGCTCGTATCGATCTTAGGCCAAAGGAGTTGTTTTGGATCGATATAAATTGCGTACGTATCGATTATAGATCGATTCTAAATGGCCAAGGATCAATCATGTGGACCCACCCACATGAGAGAAGGAGTCTCCTGGGATCCGAGCGAGATATTTGCAGTCTAAACCTATAAATAACAGTCCTAGGCCTTCAAAAAATGGACTACTAATAGTGGAACGCCAATACTTTGTCGAAATCTTCATTATACCTTGAATTTTCTAATGCAAACAATTGTATTCAGTGAGAGTTATTAATAAACAGAAAATTTTCTATAGTGGACGTAGGCTACAATGCCGAAGCACTCTAAATCTCCGTGTTTTCATAATTCTGTTTGTCATTTTTTGGTGTGTTTGATAGATCTACTTCATTTTCAATTTATGTTCTTCACTTTAATTTCTTTAAACACGCCTGAAGATTATTGTGCCCAATTGTGGTACAAATATTTTGGTGCTTTCATTGAGAAAACCCAACTTTTCTCTCGCTCATTAGATCTATTACCGTAGTTGGATTGCAAGAATCTATGGAGAAGATCCAGATCTCACATCTAGTAGTTCTTCCATCCTATTCAGATTGCATCAAATATAGGAGAGAGCTACATCATTCACCATGGTTACTACAAGGACCGCCTCAACCGCTGCAGATCAGGAAGGAAGAGACAGACAGAACCCTGTGCAACTACCCGCCATAGGCCAGAACTCAGTCAGACCTTCAGATCCACAAGGCTCTATTACCAGGGAGGAGTTTCAGATGTTGATGCAAGAACTGACCTAAAGCCGCCAGTAGCTTACCCAGCAGATCCGTGCCAATATGGTGTTAACCAACCGACTGAATCAGGAAAGACGAAGGAGATCCAAGAGGGATCAGGCTTCATACTCATCCATTAAGAGCTCAGCTTCCTTTGATTACCATTACAGATCCACACGTCCATGACTAGATGGAAGCTTCGTGCAAGTTCTGGGGCATCAGCGCACTCTGAATCTTAGACAAGCAGGACCTGGTCCATCTGCGAGCTATTAGGCAAGACCCTCCTCCCGAGGAGGGACAATTCCTTATCACAAACTGATAACCACGTTGCTGCTACCGCCGTCGATTTGGAAGCTGACATTCGAGACCGAACAGATCCGAACCTTTGTTAACGCAATCGTACTCCTAAACCCTATATGCTTGAAGACCTGCTGCTAAGGAGGCAAGGTATGGACCGTCGACCGTGCCTAGCCCATCCTCGCATTGTGGAACCCAACCACATCTTGGCCCAGCATGCTCAGAATGTCTAGATGCCAGACATCCCGACCATGATTCATTAAATGATTCATGAAAGTCAAGGCCTCTCCAACGACGACTGGGGAATCTCCCGGAGTCATACGCCCTTCACTAATAACATCTTTTATGATGAACCGCCACGCCGATTTAGAATTCCAACTTCACCTATTTATGAAGGGAATTCAGAACTTGACCAACACATCTTAAAGTAATAATGGCTTATGAATGTCGCACGAGCCGACGATGCGGTCAAATGCGGAAGTTTTCCTATCTCCCTCGGGGGTATCACAACCATGTGGTTTACTCACCTATTGCCCCGATCCGTTTCATGCTTTGATCAGTTAGCAACGAAATTCATCAAACAGTTTCATATGTACGTCACAAGACCTAAGGATGTTACACCTTATCCAGCGTCACTCAGGCTCAGGGAGAATTGCTCTAACGTTGTCTGGAAAGAGCCCATGCCGCTTGCAGAGATTAGTAACCCTAATGATAATTCCATATTGATGGCGCTGACTATAGGAATTGATCCTGATTCCGAATTTGGCAACTGGTTGGCTAGAAAAATCCCCTACGTCGCTAGACCATTTCTACTCTAAAGCGGCCCAGTTCTTAAGAAGGGAAGTTGCTAAATAATCCAGGAAGAAGGATGATGGGGGCCCCAGTGTGGAAGGCATTCAAAGTAACGTCGCTATGAAGCAAACCGGTGAGAGTTCCGATAAAGTGTAGTTAAATATACAGAATAAGCAAAATCAGCAGAAAGGCGATGGAAGTCAAGGTAAGAAGCGAGATCAAAATCGCAGACCATGACGCAGGGACCCCATGTTTGATACATATACTCCTTTGAATACATCCTTAGAGAATGTGTACTTGCATACCTGTAGTACTGGACAATATAAGAAGCCTGCTCCAAAGCAGTCGTCTGAAAAGCAGATTCAATCTGGAAAATTCTGTACATTCCATGATTGTTATGGTATAATTCCAATGACTATCGCCATTTATAGGGCATTATTGAGAAGCTGATCCACCAGAGGAAGTTGGAACAGTTCATCTAGGCGCCGCAGGCTGGAGGTGTGGGCCCATCGAATCAGATTCAAGTACAGAATCGGGCTAGACCATAGGAACTCATGCGTACTGGCGAGAGGTTGGTTATTAACACAGTAAGTGGTGGTCCTCATCTAGTTGACCGAAGCTCGAAGGAAATGAAGTCGTATGCTAGCTCAGTTAGGCATGCAAGCTTCAAATGTTGCGGTAATCTTGATGATGGGGCTCTGGCTAAACAACAAAAAATGATGATAGATGACACTGTTTTATGAGAAAGGGATGCCAATAGAGTTGAAGCCCCTACCATGATCCACTAGTCATATCAGCTCAGATATGTCCTTCATGGATGAAGAGGATCTTAGTGGACAATGGAAGCTCCATGAATATTCTTTTTAAGTGAGTGTGTGATCAAATGAAAATGGAAGCAAAGGACTTAAAGCTGTGTCAGTCTTGTATATATGGCTTCAATGGAAGTGCAACTATACCCACTAGGATGATGGAATTATCAGAGGAATTGGGAATCGGAGATCGCTGGAGAGTCCGAATGCTACAGCTCATTGTGTTGGATATTAATTCTCCATATAATGCTTTCTTGGACCGACTGTCCCTGGCTGAATTTAGGGTAGCCATTACCCCTTGGTGTTCAACTTTGAAATTCACCACTGACAATGAGTTGGAGTTTTTTTAGGAGATCAGGCAGCTGGATGCGCCAGTTTTGTTGTTGACCGTGGGAGGCACAGCGGAAAGAGAAGGACAAGGATGTAGAGGAATCTCTCCGCGCCATTTTACTGATAATTGACAGAAAACACCTGGGCCTAGGTCCATGCACCACAACCAATCCCTAAAAGATCTTGACCCAAGAGATGATGATAATGGAGATGAAGTCAAAGATAGTCAGGCTTCCTCGGCAGAGTTGACGATCGATGTTCCGATCGATGATGATGATGACTCCAGAATGATAAAGGTCGGATCTCAACTAAGCCAACAAATGAGAGAGGAACCAGTTGAATTTCTTTGGGAAAACCTCGACGTGTTTTCTTGGACGCACTCAAACATGTGTAGGATCTTGCCATACATCGTGAGCCATGCATTGAATATTGACCTGTGGGATGTCTTGGTCAAACAGAAAAGGCGTGGTATAGGTCCAGAGAGATCTATCTCCTTGAAAGAAGAGGTGGATGAACTCAAGATGAACGGGTTTATCCGAGATGCATTATATCCAGAATGGGTATCCAACCCAGTGCTTGTCAGGAAACCAAACGAAAAATGGAGAACTTGTATGGACTACTCAAACCTCAATAAAGCATGCCCTAAAGATAGATTTTCGCTTTCCAAAATTGATCAGCTTGTAGATTCAACGGTCGGACACGAGCTCTTGTCTTTTATGGATGCGTACTCTAGCTATAATCAGATATGATGAACCTACCCGATCTGGAGCACACCAGCTTTGTCATCGATCTGGGAATCTATTGCTATAAAGTGATGCCATTTGGACTTAAGAACGTTAGGGCGACCTATCAAAGACTTGTCAATCAAATTTTTGCTAGCTGGATCGGAAAAACTATGGAGGTGTACGTGGATGATATGCTTGTAAAGCCGTGGCTCTCCATCGATCATGTCAAAGACTTGAAAACAATGTTCAACATCCTCCGAGAGTACCAAATGAAGCTCAACCCGTTGAAGTGTCACTTCGAAGTCGCATTAGGAAAGTTCCTTGGACTCATTGTTAATGCTAAGGAATTGAAGCCAATCTTGAAAAGATTTGGGCGATTCGGAATGTCGAGACTCCTAGAACTATAAAGCAAGTACAAAGCCTTAACGGGAAGCTGGCAGCTTTGAGTAGATTCATTTCCAAATCCACCAACAAACGCATTTCCTTCTTCGATCTAATCAGGAAAAGAAGGTGGAACTTTGAATGGACTGAGGAGTGTGAAGGCGCATTCCGAGCATTAATTCAACACCTGGCAAAGCCACCAATTCTATTAAAGAAGGCTGATCATGAAAGACTGTATATCAATTTGGCGGTTTCAGTAAAAGCCATCGGTGCTGCATTAATTCAGGAGGAGGATCGAATACAATGACCGGTCTATTACATTAGAAAGCGGTTGACTGGGGTGGAAAGGAACTATCCAAAGTTGGAAAAGCTAGCTTACTACCTCGTCATTGCCTTGAGGAAGCTTCGTCCATATTTCCAAGCTCATCCGATCACAGTCTACACTGACCAGCCATTGCGACAGGTCCTTACGCGGCCTGAGACATCTAATAGGTTTCTAAAGTGAAACATTGAGTTGAGTCGGTTTGTACCGCTTACACACCAAGGCAGGCTATTTAAGGACAAGTTATGGCAGATTTCATTGTTGAATTCACTATCGCAGAGGACTTGTCCGAAACCGGTGAATCTCCCAATTCCATATGGATGCTATACATGGTGGCGCATCCAACGATCGTTGCTCGGGCGCTGGAGTTGTACTTAAAACCCCAGACGGTCGATCCGTATGTTATGCTTTGAAGTTTGATTTCCATGCAACCAATAACGAGGTCGAATATGAAGCTTTACTTGCCGGACTCAAACTTGCCAGAGACTTGAAAATTATTACTATCGAGATTTACTGTGATTCGCAATTAGTCGTATGTCAAGTTCAAGGAGTAGACCAAGATAGATACCGAGGGTTGGCTTCTTATCTTGCTCGGGTCTAGGAAGTGTTTAATCAGTTCGAATATTATGCCATCTATTGCATACCCTACGAGCATAACCAGAAGACCGATTCTCTGTCAAAACTGGCCAGCATCGGTGAAGCACATCAATTAGGACTCGTCCCTGTTGAGACACTTATCTCTCCGAGTATCGATCAAATGGAGACAGACTGGTGCATGAAGCCACACCCGAGAAGGAGTCATGGATAACCCCTTTCATAAATTATATTGAGCATGGAGCTTTGCCCGAGCACAGAAGTGAGAAAAGACAAGTTCTTTAGAAAGTTTCATGATTCGTTATCCAGAATGGAGTCATGTATAGGAGAGGATACTTTGTTCGTTTACTCTGGTGTATCACCCATGGAAAAATCAAATGAATGTTACATGATGTGCATAAGGGGGAGTGCGGTGATCACACTAGGGGCAAGCCCTTGCTAAGAAGATACTCCGATATGGGTATTATTGGCCAACTGTGAACGAGATGCATTAGACTATGCCAAGAGATGTGAGAGATGTCAAAAACATGCTCGGATAGCAAGAGCCCCGCCTAATGAAATTACTCAAATGGTCAGTCCATGGTCGTTCGCCGTGTGGGGCATCGATATAATTGGATCTTTACCTCTGGCTAAAGGTGGTGCGAAGTACGCCATCGTTGAAGTTGACTACTTTACCAAATGGGCGGAAGCTGAGCCACTTGCTAATATCACGAAAAAGAACATAATCAACTTTGTTGTCCGTAACATCATCTATCGTTTTGGCCTCCCACATACCATTATCACTGACAATGGAGCCCAATTCGATAATATCGAGTTCAAGAACTTGTCAACGTATATTCATAAGAAGTTCTTAGCGGTTTCTCACCCTCAAGCAAATGGATAGGTCAAAGCTATTAATGAAGTTATCAAATCCATTCTAAAGAAGCTACTGGAGAAGGTCGGGGGCAAATGGGTCGATGAGCTTCTCATGGCCCTATAGGCATATCGAACTACCCACAAGTCCGCGACCGTCCACACTCCATTTTCACTTTCTTACGGCTTAGAAGCCATCATTCGAGTAGAGTTAGAAGTATTTTTTCATCGTGTGACTTATTATGATCCAAAGACAAATGCCATATTGCTTTTCGAATCTCTAGACTTATTAGATGAGAAGAGTAAAGAGATGATTTGAGGGCAGTCGCGCACCGGTCGATCCATCTGATTATACAATGGTAAGGTCCGACCTAGAAACTTTGAAATTGGTGATCTCGTACTCAATAGAATCTATCTGGTCCCTTCGCAAATGAAGCCAACATAGGAAGGGCTGTATGTTATTGAACGGAGACTTGGAGACGGCACATTTAAATTATCGACTGTTGATGGTCTCACTTTGCCAAGAGCTACGAACAGCGGGTGTCTCCGTCGCTATTACACATAACAGGCTTTGTTTATTCATTTGGTCTGCTTTTCATTTGTAATTTTTTTATCCATTTGGAAATTTGAACTTGTAATAAGACAATTGACTTTGTCATACTTTCTTATTTCAGCAATAAAATGCAACCTCTTCGAGCCATAGTAGTGATTCTTGAAATGCTTCATGCAACCTTCATAATGCATAGAGAACTAAGTTGCATCATACGGTGGGATTTATTCAAATAGGGAGTGACTATGATATGAATGGTCACTCGCTAACTGAAACCCCAAGCTCGGGGGCAAGCTATCACACTGAAGCCAAAAAGGATTGATACATGATAATGCTCTAAATAAATTCGGTTCCTAGAGTATGAGCCGGACTATAAACTTAAAATCCAAACATGGGCTCGAGGATGATGGATGTGTTCACCCACGACTTCGCCCATGTACAATCTAAACTCGAGAAGGATGGATCTGTCCATCTATGACTTTGCTTGTTTACGCAGAGTGGTTGTGACCCAGCCAACCATGCAGCTGATCAGTTTATTGTTCCTAGAGTGAGAACGAGATCTCAAGATGTGATTGATCGTTTGTTGACTAACTCTAGATTTTCAGAGTGCAAACTTGAGTATAAACATTAATTGGGTATGACTGACCACCCACAACTAACTCTAAGTCCCCAAAGCACAGATTGGAGTATGAACACAAATTAGGTGTGACTGGCCGCACACAAATCGGTCTAAGTCCACGGAGCGTGGGCATGTCTTTATAAATTAAATAGTGTATGACTGACCGCTTGTAAAACAACTCAAGTCCCCAAAGCATGGACATATTTTTGAACATTAAGTAAGCATGATCGACTGCCAGCATACGAGTTCAACCCCCAGAGTGTGGATGCGATTGTCAATACATGAGCGAGTGTGATCCGACCACTCAAACTCATCGCACAACAACTTAGTTCCGATGGAGTAAAATAAAAGCATCGAGGACAAAAAAAGCAACAATCGTCCGACAACTTCAAGTCATCCCCAGGACTGGGGGCATAACTCGAGCTCTGGCTACCGATTGAGATAGTACAACATTAGGACTCGACTTAATGTTTGGTTACGGCTCGAAGCTATGACTTCGAGACTTAACAGCCGAACACGAGTCCTATCCAAAGATTAAAGCTTCACAAGTGTATTGAATAAAAATTCAAGTACTGAAACACTTAGGCCAATAAACTCGGAGTTATGCCAAAAAGTGAACGGAGGTTTTATTTCGTCTATTCATTGGAAACAAAATAAGTACAAAAAAGCTTATTCCAAAAATTCCTACTAGCAAGGGACGAACTCGCATCTATAGACCGCCCACTGAAAGCAAAAGAGGAATTCCTGCTTATCTACCAAAAAAGGGGACACAAAGAGACATGCCTACTCCTTATGTTTCTTCGACTTATTCTTCCCCTTCGGCGTTGACCCACTAGAGCTACCGTTGTGATGCCTTTTTGAACTCTTGCCTTTACCCAGTTGGTCCCTGACCATGGGAAGTATGGTGGTCACCTCCTCTGAACTCGCTAGAATTGGAATGCTTTCAGAATGCATGGTTGAAGGAATGAGGGCACTTCCTATATGAGAAGGCATAGGGGTACCCCAGTAATGATGATTGTACCACCCGGAGAGACCATACGTAACGGGGCCGAGCCAGGACCTGCCATTCCACCTCTAATACCACTACCTAGTGCGGTAGTTGCCATCTCGGCACTGATCTCCTTCATTATCGCCTCATCATGAGCTGCTTGAGTGTCCGCTGAGATGATATCGGTTGGGGCCAAAGAGCTAACTGTGAACACACTTTCTCCCATAACAAAAGGCAAGTCAGTAAGTGAATCACTCTAAGGACCGAGGGGTTCTTCCACCATTTGCTCGTTGAAGATATAAGCACCCTCATGAACTACCCTGGTCGAAATGGCAGCTATAGTGGTCGTCGCCTCCATTATGATGACCTCCTACTCTTGATGTTGTTCTTGGATTGCAGGGGGCACGGCTGATGCAGCTCCTATAGCTGAATGGAGACAAGAAAAAACATTAGCAACTTGTTTTGGTAATACCCCAGGCTCTGAATAAATTCAAGAAGTGCTCGGAATACCTTCCCCGGGTTGGCTCGTGGGTGGAGCCGGAACTCCTTTAGAAGTGTGCTCGCGAACCGAAGATAATTGCGGTTGATCAGGATCGTAAGCAGGCACAGATGGAGGATCAACTATAGAGGTAGGCACGGACTGATTGGCATAGGTATATCAAAACTTGCATCATAGCGCTCAACACTGGAACCCTCTCAAACCTCCGGATGCTGAGCAACGAGTTTCTCTTTCTCAAATATAACAATGGCCTCATGGAGAACCCTCCTCTCATCTTCGATCAACACCCGGTTCTCTAGTTTAAACTCATCAATAGATGTAGTGTGGTGTTCAGGCTTTTCATCATCCACCAAGCGGCGCCAGGCATCATGCAAATGAGTCGGATAGTCAACAAGCCAGCTCAAGCCATGGTATCACAAGACATTGGAGTTATAAGTGATAAAAAGGTCTTCCATATCGCCTTCTAACCTGGCCTCTGCTACTCCAACTTCAGTTTCAATTCTAGCCTCGGCTTCTTGGACCTTTAGAACTGCCGCATCTCGCTCACCCTTAAGCTCCACAATCTAATCTCACGCCTCTTGAGCAGCCTTATTAGCACGTCCCTTTTTTTGCCGACCTCAGTGTATTTAGCTTTAAGCTCATTAAGTTCTTTGAGAGCATTGTCTCTTTCAGCTGCGACGATAGCATTTTTGTGGCCCATATCGTCGATCAGTTTCAAGTGCTCATTCCTCATTTGCTCCATTTTCTTGTTGACCTCATCGACTTTTCTCGAGGCCTCCATCTCTAAGTTTCTCAGGGTGTTGTTTTAACTAGTGAGCACTTGAACCATGCAATATTTTTGAGCGAGGTCTTTTTTCAGCTGTTTGATTGTCTTTGTCCGATCAAATGCCATAGCCGAGACTTTCTCTGCAGTTTTCTTCCATTCTCGACATTGGATATAGGCATGGTAGACATAGTCATGCATAGTTTTCTCTGCCCCTTCTGGAATCAGCTGCAAATTTGGAGGGAAGTGGAAGCCGTCAAAACAAATATTAGGGAATTCCTTCTTTAGTTGAGCAATTCGAGCGGCTCCCTCCCCTGTGGGGTCCATAGCCGTAGTGCAGTAACAATAGGAGAATCCGCCCCAGTCCTATGGTGCTGCTCGCCGGGCCTTGAAGTTTTTGGAGGCACTGGCTGGTGTGAAGTCTTAGCAGTATGTGCTCCAGAACCGAAGGGTGGAAACGGAACTCTATGTGGAGGAGAGCATGATCGGGAGGGGCGTCTATCTCGCCTCTATCTTCCCCCCTCTATCTCTCACCCTGTCTCTCTCCCTATCATAGCGATCCCTATCTTGACTAGAGTAACGGCAATCGTAATTGGATTCGTGCCTGCGGGACTCTCGGTATAAACTGGAAGATTGGCGTGTGGCACGAAGACTATTGATCATGGATTCTTTCTTTGAGATTGTATCTGTAAAGTGAAAAAAGAAACATAGTTATTTATCTCAACAGATTGAATAGCTCGTGAATATTAGTGATGTGGTTCCATGGAGTGTGTGCATGCATGTGTAAACCCCCCAACCAACCGGATGCAGCAGCCGTACTCAGAGGGGTCGGCTCTCCTAAATCTAAAGCACTTGAAGCCCCTCTAGTCTGGTATCTTGGTGAAGAGACACGTCATCTGAAATGGGAATATCTGCAAGTCCTTTGAAAGGAATCTCTATTAGTGAAGAGCGAGCCCCTGAAATTACAACAGCCATTGCTGGCAAAGACATTACAACAGACTTGCATCTCAGAGCTTTGTGGGTAGCGGCCTTGCTTTCCCTTGTGCTTTCTTAATGTCGATGACTTTGTGAAGGCCCAAATGCGGGATCATTTCCAGCGTGCATATTCTTATCGTCACCTTGCTTAGTGATCACGATTCCAGGAACTCTCCTTCTGACTTGCGTTGCTGGAGCCGTCTTGAGAAATCCATCAAGCCCGATGCTTTGATCTCTATCGATTAGTCCAACAGCCCTCGGATTTTCATTAGTAAGGACATCATTGATCTCTCTGCACTCGACAGGCACCTCTTGAACAACTCTTAAAATCTCCTTAAACTGAGCCCCTTCAGGCCGCGGAATCGAAGCCGTGAAAGAAAAGAAGTGTTAAACTCTGAAATCGAGTACTATCATCTAGTTAATCGACATAGAAGTTGAAGCACTTACATTTGGCTGGCCACCGTCTGGTAAAACCCGATGGGCACCGAACATAGAACCATTAAGTCTTGAAATAGCTAAGCTTGGTCTAGGCCCCAATCACAACTTAACAGTTCCTAACTGCTTCTAAAAAAGTGAAGGAGGGATTATCTCCTTGACTTTTTATATTGAACAAGTATCTGACTTCCACTGGAGTTGGAGGTCGGAAGAGATGCTCCATGAAGACAACGAATAAGCTATTCAGTAAGGGAAACTAGTTCAGGTGCAGCTGTGATGGGGCAATCTTTAAATAGAATAACACTTCCTAGATGTGTCGATCAAATGGAGGGAGTGTCCCAACTATGCAAGAAAATCTATTGCAGGTCATGTACCCTTCCAGGGGAGTATGGGCTCTATCTTCTGCCCTGGAAATAAGACATTATCTCTTGACAATCCATGCCTTATGCAAATCCTACCCAGCATGTCTTCAGAAATATTAGGAGAAACAGAATCTTGAGGATGCGCGATGAAAACTGCTGATGGTAGCTTATCCGGAGCAGGACTAAGAACTTCGGCTGCGATAGCCGGCATCTCGATTACTGGGAGACGCGGACTCTGAACCTCCTATGGTTTTGAACTTCTGGGTTCCGTTGCTATCAACTCAGCAAAAATCATTGTTATATGACAATAAACCCATGTTTCCACCAGTGTGAATTGCGTGAATGCATTGTGTAGTGTAGTGCAGTGCTACATATTACTTAAGAGATAGTGCAAGATTTGAAAAATGCTCAAACGATGAGGCTTCGAAATTCAACCGGAGTGACCATCATCGCTGACCATCAAAACCGTGTCATCCAGACATTGGGGCGATCCAATTTTAACTTTGTAAGGTTTCACCAAGTTGCATTTCCATCGACAAGCTTCGAAAGGCAATCAAATATGCGGTGAAACGGTTAAGTCCAGTTATGCAGGGTAGAAGCTCGTCGGAGTCAAATGTTTAAGTACGCGAGAAGTTTGTATCGATCGGGATTTATACGTGGATCAATCAGCGAAAATGTCACTTCGTATCGGTCATAAAACATCATTTCGTATCGATCAACAGACAGTACTTCGTATCGATACAGAATCACTTACTTCGTACTGATCGAGAAAATAGCCTCATCGTATCGATCGATTGATCATGAATTCGTATCGATCATGGCATATCAATACAAATGCCATTAATTATCAATCGATACGAATGCTTACGGTCCTATCGATACGAAGAGTCCACCACAACCAATCAATACGAAACACTCTATTCATTTGATACGAAGTTTCACTATGGTCGGATTGATACGGTTTCGCTCTTCATTCCAGATCGATATGATCATTTCCTACATATCCCCACACTTCATTTTCTCCAAAGCTTTGCAGAGACTGCCTCCTCCTTCCTCAACCTCATTCTGACCATCTTCGGCCTACACTTCACCAGAATAGGTCACTTGAACAAAGGAAATGGAAAAGAATCTCGATCTCATCATTTTCAACACAAATTCATGGTTTAATTACATAGTTTAACAATTGGTTTAGGGGATTGAAGGCTTGGTGCGGTTTGAAAGTAAAGGCAATTTTTTTCTCTTTTATCCGAAGCGATACAAAGGCTGGAAAGGCAAATAAACAAGTGGAAAAAATGCTAAGTACAAAAGCATTATATACTAGGGAGAGAGTCTATTCGTTTTCCGGTTATTATGACCGGTTGAAGCAATCAATGACACAATCGATACGAAAACCAATTCATATATAATGTTCAAACGAGGCAATTTCAACATCATCAATACGAAGCTTATTTCATGTCCATCCACTGCCTATTTGAGATGGAGTAATTCTTATCCATCCAACGAGCGATACGAAGCACGAAGCCAAAGCTTGTTTGGACTGTTCGAACCATTAGAAATGCATCGATACAAAGTGATGAGTTCGTGTCCACTAACATAAAGCCAGCGGAGATTGGTATCCATCGGTACGAAATATTTTGAAAGCCAATTGATTCGTATCGATAACCATTGATACGAAGATGATTTTTCAACTTTTCACATCAATCCAGGAGAGGATCGATATGAAGAGTGCACTAAAACGCCCATCAAGCATTGTTGCAATTCGAATTTCACATCGATTCATGAGAGGATCGATATGGAATTTGATATAAGAAAAAAAATGAAACTAACAACGACTCGTAAATGTGCAAATGTTGACGAAAGTCAGGTTAACATACGTTTATATGTAACAAATTGACATTCAGTTTTCAAAATTCATAGGGATCGAATGCTCACCTGGTGACAATTACAACAATGAACAACAATTTGCTAACACTCAACATTCGGTTACAACAACGCACTGTATATTCATTGACAGTCAACAATGCAGTATTTATATTACCAGAAATCAATTGAAGGTTACATCTTTTGACGAGAAGACAACTATTCATCAAATCAGATAGAACTTTTCATATAGAAGGTCGCAACTTTTCAAAGCACATCATGTTTACAGAGGACGTACTTTGGGGGGAGAATGTTATCCCACCTTTTGGCAAGGCCACGACACTAAGAACTTGGCTGGAAACCAAGGACAGTCTGTCCCGAAGATCGGTTGTACATAGGCATACTATAGATACTGGTAAATTTTGCCCGAGTCCGGATCAAGCTACAATCGATATAATACGACAAGCAAAGCTATGAAAGCTAACATTCCAAATTTCAAGTAAATCGAAGTTCATATGCACAAGATATTGAATGATCAAGGTCAAGGGAATCAACACCATTCGTATCCGTGCAAGTCTGTATCCATCGCTTCAGAAGACCTCTTTCGTATCCCCCAAGTGGCCATTAGTTCGTATCCATCGAATATGCATTGCTCCATATCCATCAAGTTTGCCCTATTTCGTATCCATCATGGCTAACAGCCAGTTCGTATCCATGGAGGAAACATCACATTCGTATCCATTCCCCAAGAGAGATGTAGTTCGTATCCATCGAACACCACCATCCTTTGTATCCATTGAACACCACCTTCCTTCATATCCATCGAACTGGAGCAGTTTCGTATCCATCAAACGAACACACTTCATGTCCATCAACAATTGGCAATTTGTATCAGTCCCCTGAATGCACTTTGCGTATCGATCTTCATCTACATGATTCGTATCGATCATTACTGATCGATATGAGAAAGGCCATACATCATCGGTGCGAGATCGAACCCTTTATGATTGATATGAAGTAACCACCAATAATCGATACGAAATGGAGTACGATAGATGGATACGAATAAAGTCGCACCAGTGGATACGAACAAAGCATAAAAGAGAGAAGACTCGATCATTCGACATGAAAAGTGAATCGATCCTAAAATATTGTGCCAAGTCATCTGATCGACTGTGCAAACCACCAATACAAAGCCAAATACGAAATAATATCGATATGAAGACGACAATGTACTAGAAATACAAACATGTAACGACCATAATTCAAAATCTATAGGTCCAAATGCCATAAAATTTTCACAGGAGCTTGTGTACTATCCCAAGAATGCTCATGATCGATCTCAGTCCAAAAGGAGTTGTTTTGGATCGATATGAATTGCGAACGTATCGATCAAGGATCGATTCCAAATGGCCAAGGATCGATCACGTGGGCTCACCCACATGAGAGAAGGGGTCTCTCGGGATCTGAACGAGATATTTGCATCCTACACCTATAAGTGGCAGTCATAGACCTTTAGAAAATGGACTTTTGACTTTGGAACACCGATACTCTACCGAAATCTTCATTGTGCCCTGAGTGTTCTGTTGCAAACAATTGTAATTAGCAAGAGTTATTAATAAAACAAACTTTCTACAGTGGACACAGGCTATAACGCCAAACCACTCTTAATCTTTGTGATTTCATACTTCTTTTTGTCTATTTTTGGTGTATTTGTTAGATCTACCTCATTTTCCATTTATATTCTTCACTTTAATCTCTTCAAACACGCCAGAAGAGTGTTGTGCCCAATATTGGTACAAACATTAAGTTTATTATATAATATTAATATTATATTCATATGATTATATACATATATAAGTACTTATATATTTGTATGAAATTATTTAAACATATATGTGCGTATATATTTGTAATATTCATATATAAATAGTAATACACACACACACACACACACTCATGTATTTGGACAATATATTTGAATATTGGATGAGTTAACATATCCGTTGCGACGTACGTCCCAACATTTATACACGGGCATGTTATACCTTGCACGGATTGATACGTTACACATGCACAAACATACTTTATGTGTTTATGATACACACATACAAATATATATATATATATATATTCTTAGAAAAGGATGTAATTTGTTAGAGCATCAGATCTATGGATAGCCGCCATTATACAGAAAAGGAAATTATTTTTCTAAAGCAGTAGGGAATTGAGCTTTGTGATAGCGGTTGGTGACGTGTAGGGTTTACCACATATTGTATTTGTTTTGTGCTTTGGGATGTGCGTTGGTGGGCTTTATTGGCCTAGTTGTATAAGTTGGGTTGTATTATGCATGTATTTATGCACTTTGTAGTCGTACCGTTTGGTTGTTGTTCTCTTTTTCCTTACTACTCTAGTAAGGTTTATTAAGAAGGCAAAACCAAACAAAGTTCTTTATACGTCTTAAATAAAGAACCTTTCTTTCAATATATATATATATATATCATAACATAAATTAAATTAAATTACATCAACTTATAAATTTAAATAAAATAAAAGATTTTATTTAAATAAAATTTAAAGGTGTTCGAAATAAAATAGACTTCATCGACCTAATAACGATCTAACAAGGATTTTTTTTCTAAAATTCATCTATAACTTCCGCTGCAGGCTGATCCAGTTCTAACAAGTTTTAGAAATTATTACGTGATCATCGGTACGAGAACTATCCCCTTCTCTCGAACTTTAAACTACCACTACTTGTGGAGATGTCTTCGTTGCCCTTGGGTGAGAGTACCTATTAAATACGAAATTTGGGAGAAGTAAGCCACAGGCTTTTAGGTTCGCTTTCATCAACACATGGTGTCATTGCCACTAGTCTTCTTGAAGGTTTAAAACATTCTTATAAAGGCCACTCCTCCTTATAATACACAATGATGTTTTGATAAGGAGTAATCGAACTTTATTGGGCAAAGCACGATTAATGATGAGTGAAGTTGAGTTAAATTCTTTCTGTAAGGTGTGTACTTGAGAGTAGTACATAAGGGTAAAGTTAATATCATTCAAAGAATAGTTTACAAAACCATACAAGATAAAAGGTTTATAAGAAACCCCTATAAATCCTAGACCAAAGAGCTGTAGGTTGTGCGAGTCGAAAGACTGCATATAATAATTATGCGTAAGGGATCATTTATGAATCGTCCCAAGTAAATTTTGAGAATGATAGTCATTAGATGACTAATTTATGTTAAAAACAAAAACATATCATGAACTAATGCAAAAACATTTTTGTATATGCAACTCATCATATGCTTATGAATGCCTGTTCCATTACATTAAGAAACAAAGGTTGCTTCAAGAAATACCAATTTCATAGCAAAGTATTTCTTTAAGAAATTATTGGTATAAAATGGATTTTGATATGATCGAATGATAAAACTGATTATAAGAGATAACAGTATAAAGACTAACTATCTGTTTAATCGAAAAAAGTTTCAATGGGTACAAAATCACCTTTTCAAGGTATACTTCAAGGCATTGGGATTAAGGAATGTTTCCAATCAAAATATAGTTATTAACCGATTATGATGTTTTACTATATATGTACATATTATATATTATTAGTTAAATGACGATTCTGGTATGCAAGTAACATTGTCACAATGTTGTTTGGTTGATGCATGCATATATTTAAAATAAGATAAATTTTTTATCAAATATACATAAGGTCTGTATAGCTTTGAACAAAAAATATAAATTTTGATATTGTATTATATTAATATATATTATTAGATTACATAAGTAGTTTATAATTATCAAACTTTAATAAAAAAATAGTTATATAATTTTATAGGTAAATAATTAAAGCTGTTATAATCTTCAACAGTAGGAAAATATTTTTTATTAACATTCAAATTAATTTATCGCATAAATAAATTATAACAATTCAAATATAATGTCATTCAAAAAAATTTCTTATAACAGGAAAAATCTTTTTAAAATTATTTTCAACTGAAAAAATTATAGAAATTCTTTTAAAAGAATATAATGTCATTCAAAAAAATTTAGAAATTTTAAATAGATTTTTAAAATTATTTTTTAATTAATTTTTTATTAATTTTCGAATGGATACATAATTAAATGTATTTTAAAATTAAAAAATAAAATAATTTTCGAAGTTGTATTGTGCAAGACTTGGACTTTCATAGTTTAACATAAAAAATTATTTTAAGCATTTTTTTAATATTTTTTTTATTATACAAATATTTATGTGTATATATATTTAAAATTAATTTTTTAAATATATTTATATATGCGTGTGTATATTTTTATTACCATGATTTTTTTAATTTAATATTTATAAATAATTTATTTGTATTTAAATATGTCTATTATAAAATAATATATATGCAATATTAATATTTTATTCATATGATTATATATATAAATATATGGTAACGACCCGAAATTTTATCGTTTTGATTTGTAAATATTTGTTATATTTTAAATATTTAATTAATGACTTATAATAATCAAATAACATTTTTAAATTACTAACTAATGATGGTGAAATCGTTTTGAATATCTTTTTACATAAATAAACGGTTCAATGAAAATTGTAAATGTGATTGAAATTCGTTTTTCGGATTTTTGATTTTTTTCCGAATAGAAGTTAGTGCAACATATACAAAAAAACCCAAAGTAAGTTGGTAATGGATATTTTATTAAAAACTATTTCATATGGAATATTGTTTCAAAATGGGATTCGATAAAGAAGAAGTATTTTTATGTTAACTAGTTCGAGTGGCTTGAGAATAACTGAAAATGAGTAAAAATGTGTTCGGATGGTAAGCATTTCTCCTAAGTATTACCCATCTTGATAAACAGATGTATGATACTATTTGGTTGGACCTAGTTCCTTGATGTCATTTTAGATTACTCGGTCTATATGTATAATTTCTACGAATTAAAATCTATAGTACCATTTCAAAAAGGTTTTGAAATATAAACAGGGTATTTAGTTCTTAAGCTTCCTTAAAGAAAATGGATTCAAAATAAACAGGTATTTTGATAAAAGAGTGCGTTGATAAATGAAATTTTTAATATGGGTTTATATCACTCTTGATTAGAAAGATAGACGATTAAATCAGATAGTTGTATATACTCTCGGGATATGGTAGGGAATTATACAAGTTTAGAACTTATGTTTTTACGAAATGATTTCATACATAAATTTTGGAAAAAAATTGGAGTAATATAATTATTAAATTATCCTAAAAGGATAAAACCATTAATTGGCCTTGGATAATTTTATTCGCATGATAGTTTTTGATCCAAAGTTCGGGCACAGGATTCCTAAGTGATTTATACTAGTTTGGATGAGAGATTTATGTCTTGGAGCAAGTGATCGGATCAGATTTTGCGTACAGATGATTCATACACATCATATGGGCTTAAGTCAGAATTCTAAGTATTAGCATGACCGTTTATAATACTCCAGTTATTGTAAAAGATTTTGAAAAGTAGAAAAAGAAGTTTGGTTTATAATATTTTGTTTGTTTAAATAATTATATGGAATTTATGAAGTTTTATACTTGGTAGTGAGCATCGAGGTAGGTAAACTTTTGCCTATCCTTAAAGATAAGAATGTTGTTGAGTCAAGGTGTAATAGGAAATAATACCTCAACTTCAGTGGCGTCATTGTTAACCTAAGGATAGTTTAAGTTTGAAATCGAAGATTGATGTTAAGTATACGAAGTATTATTTGCATATACGGGTTCAGTTACTTATGGAAATTAAGTGGTTTATACTTGGTACTAAAAGCCAATTAGTAGATTGATCCTCTATCTTTGACATCTAGAATCGGAGTGTTTAACTAAGGCAACGCTAGAAGCAATTAGTGCTCTGACTTAACTAGCTTCGTTTCCAGAGGAGGGATAGAGTAAGTCGAAGTATCGAAAATATGACAAGTGTAGGAGATTTGATTTTCATAAATGATCTTTGTAACTTATAATGGTATGGAAAGTATTCATTTCATATTTATCACCAAATTCCAAGGTTGGAAAACTCATCTCTATCTGTAAGAGTTTAAGAATGTATGTCGAGGCAAGGATAGTATGCTATGTTGTCTGACTACATTGTTAATAAAGGGATAGTACAAGTTTGAAATTGGAAAGTGGTGGCAAGTATATTTAGTCTAATTTCTATATAACCCATTTACTTACACCAAAAGGAAAGTGGTTTGGTTTGTAGTAAACAGTGTTTTTAAATGACATTTGTTTTTGACCCATTAAATAATATTTTAGAAAAGGGAAAATCTTCTTTAAGATTTTGATTATACTTATACCATTGATATAAGTATATCGAGACGTTTTCTAAGTTTTGAAAGTGAAATGTTTTATGAATATACTTATATAATTGAGATATAAGTATACTTATACTTTTTGAATAATGGAAAGAGTAGAGAGGTTCTGTGAATTTATCTTTGTAGGAGGTATTTTTAAATACAAATATTTACAAAGTGATTTTAATTAAGAAAATGATGTATGTTGTGGGTGCTTGTATGCTTAAATCATGCTTGGTTTCCATACAAAATTAAACATCTGATTTGATTGTTTGTTTATTTGATAGTTAAATTATCGACTATCAACTCGTGGCAAGTTTTGAAAATATCGATTGTTGGTTCGGGGAGAACAGGATCGGATAAGTAATTATCCAAAAACAACTTCAAACTAGCATAAGCGTTCGAATTGAAGACATCTTGAAGATGGTGGAAATCAAAGATAGGGTTCTTTGAAGTGCAGGACCTGCTTGTTTGCTAATCCTATAGATTAGTAGAAGCAGATCCTCAGTTTTTTCATATCCTAAACAACTTATATGGAAGAATGTTGACATTACATTATTGCCTGGAGGGTTGTATTAGCATTCCAAGTGGGATTTGCTATAAAGATAAAACGTAGTTTCAAGCCTCATACCTGAAAATGATTAAAACATGGAATATGATTCAGGGCTATGTGGTTCCCTACGATTAGGTTATGATCATCACTTGTATCTAGATCGATATTTACAGATTATGTATGCTTAAGGCTATGGAATTGGTTTGTCAGGAACAACCGAGGTAATGACATGTTCAATATTATTTAGTAGAGGGGTAGGTCGGTCCTGATTTGCAAGGGTCAAGATGTGGTTCTTGGTACATTTTTTGCTAGAGGTGTACTATGGTAGGAGGTACTCTAGTAATCATTTCATCCTATGGAATCCATTTTCCAATACATGCCTTTATGGATTTAGTTGCATACTAAATATGCTGTCGAATGTAACTAATGTAACCATTCCAATCATGTAACATCCTGCCTTTTTGTACATTTTAAGCAGACACACATGTCGAATCAAATCATACAGAAGGGCGGATTGTTATGGGGTAAATAAGAAAAAGAGGAGAAAGAAAAAACAAAATAGAATCTTGCAGTGGAATGATAAAATATAATAATCAAATAACAGTTCATGAAGCTGTTTACAAAACCTTTGATTATACTAATACAATACAGATCAGAGTTACACATACCAGAGAATAATAAATAATGCAACGAAATAGTATGATGCGGTAGGAATAATATTTAATAAATAATAATAGTACAAATCTTCATCTTCATCCCTTAGAAAGTAAGGTC
The DNA here is from genome assembly GCA_030765085.1 of Allium cepa. Taxonomy (NCBI): domain Eukaryota; kingdom Viridiplantae; phylum Streptophyta; class Magnoliopsida; order Asparagales; family Amaryllidaceae; genus Allium; species Allium cepa. Next base: position 750,001,209 of record CM060941.1, read on the forward strand.
TTCAAATCTTGAAATGCTCATGCTGACCCGAGCGAATTGAAAAGACAAAACACTTGAGTCAGAACTAAAAGATCTTATGTAAGTTAAATCAATGGTAAATATGCGTGTGGTAGCATAAGAGATGTTTACATGGTTTGACATCTCCTATCCAGTGCCTAACGTGAGTGTAGTAACTTAAGAGATGTTCGGGATTCACATCTCCTAAGGATCTGTTAAACTATCTATTATGTAGTAAGATACGCTATTATAATAATGTCTATAATAAAGCAAATTATTAAAATAGCATTAAGGCATTACCCATATCCCCCTTATCACATTTTATATATTCTCATGGACTATACAGTACCATAACTCCCCCTGTAAACTGGAGGGCTATCAGAGGGCACTCCATAGGTATGGTACAAAACAAACTCGTAAAAGGAACGCTAGGGCATGTGAACATGGCACACGAGGAAATGCCAGGGTAGATATACCATTTGCTTGTCTGGAATGGCGGTAACGCATAGCAGCCACTACCGCCCACCTTGAAACACACCCCCAATCAAAAATCGAAGGTTGGCCACCAAAACAATCACAGATCAGAATATAATACCGAAGAAGTTTGTCCGATCGGAGGAATGACCTCACTTGGCCCGGTGTGGCTCCTGATTTTAGTCACATCTAAGATGACTAAAGGGAGTCAGGGTCACGTCATACCTCATACAGAAATCGTTCACCAAACATCCTACTTCATTTCTGAAATCTCCACCACGTACACAGTTGTTAAAGTGATCTTCGGTATTGGCAGAAAATATGACAATATCCGATCCCGGTCTCTTTAACAACCAATCGCTTATTACACATCATATGCTTCTTTTACATTTCCAAAATCATTTCATATATGATATCAAAATATCATATTCAGTTCAAACCATATCACTTTCGAAATCATTACTTACTACCGAAATCATATTCACCTTTAAAAATCATAGTTCGATAATTATTATTCCTTTCAAAGTCAAATTCACAATTTATATCGAAATATCGTATTCTCAAAATTATACCACTTTCAAATCAAATCGTTTCCAGAATCATAATTTCTTCCAAAAATCATATTTCCAAAACAAGTTAAGTACTTGCTTCAAAATCATCATTTCAATATATTATAACATTCAAAATTCCAACTTAGGTTATAACATCATTTAACCTTATTCTCTTTTAAACCAATAAGTTAAATTCAAACAGTTCCACTTTACTTGGTCTGGAAATTTAGAAATGGTTTAAATAATTATAAATAGTTAAAATACTCCAAAATAGTTTAATTATAGGTGATGCCTTTTAATTTGATTTAAGATAGTTAAATAGATTAAATTTAGATTAAATATCGCTAAAAAATTTAAATAAACTATCAAATTTCATATCGTTTCAGTTCATGTCCAAATATCAAGTTTCGGATTATTCCAATTTCAAAATATTTCAAGGTTATTTTCAAACAGATTTAATAACTCAATTTCGATAGAATTTCTTTTATACTTAAAAGTTTAACTTCAAACTTCCAATTTAATTTCTTAAAGAAATTCCTTTTAAACCAATTCACATTTCAACACAAAACTTGATTTTTCGAGAATACTTCAATTTCCGTAAATCAAATTTTCATTTCAAAACATCATTTAGTTAAATCCAAAACTTTAAGGATTTTAAAATCGTTTAATTTAACCAATCCGTCCATATATAATTCTCTACCTTAGGGTCAAGTGATACAAATATTTATCATTTCAATCCGCGATTTAAAATTTTACGGTTATATATCATTTCAAACCGCAATCCCGAGTTGAATAACATCCATAACTAACTTGCAGTTTATAATGTTATAAAACACAACATCCATTCGACCAACATCAACAATCAACATCCAATACAAACATCATCCAAATCAATCAATAAATATCAATATAGAACTGATAATTGATAACAGGTGTTTACTGGCAGTTTATATTCAATAATTAATTAAATAATGATTTAATTCAAATAAATTCAAATTAACAGAGATGATGATTTAAAATATACCAAACAGTCATAAATAAATTCCTAATCACGTCATAAATTTAATCTACCAAACATAAGAAATTTAAAAGTTATGAGTGGGTTAAAACACTCACCTTTTGAATTTAAATTGAATTTAAATCCAATTCAAACCCAAAATTCAAACAGTCTCGAAATTCGTCTAAACAGGCGTCAAAGTGCTCGGAATTTTGATACGATCCCAACGGAGCAAACCACGAGTGAATTGGACCTCGAATGCGAAAGTTATACGCGTTAGAAGATTAAAAATTTTAGTTTGAATAATAATAAAATAATAAAATTACATTCCACTTTATCTTAGCTATACCGTTCGAAACCCTAGCCTAGCCTGGAACTGTTCTACCATGATGCAGCCGCCACTACACGCGCCTCTACACACGCTTCCGCCCTCATCGACGATCGCCGACGACTTGCCGAGGTCGAGCCGCCTCCACTGGCACCACCCCGACGAGCGCGGCCCCCTCCCAGTTTGCAAGAATGAATGGTCTCCGCTCCATTCAACAACAAATCATGGTGACTTCCGGTGCTAAAAACCCATCACAACCGTGCCGATCCACTCCCGTAGACTCCCTCTTCGACGCAGCACCATCGGATCGAGCTATCATAGAAGATCTACCGTCAAATCGATGGCCCTATATGAATGGCCGAAACTAATCCATTTCTTTCTAGATAACCAGAGGTTCAAACAGGGAAACAAATTACAGAACTGAGATGCGCTCGTCGAGAGCTTCAAATCGATATATAATTCGATATAGTTTGTGGAGTTTAAATTTTGATTTGGTTTTGTTTTGAAATTGCAATTGGAAATTAGGTTTTGTCTGCCATTGGAAATGAGAAGGAGAAAATGGAATTGTACGTACAGAAACGAGGAATAAGAAATGATCTTAGGTTTATAATGACAAATATATAGGCAGAACACAATAGAGATGAAGGGGCTTGATTGGTTTGAAAAGTTGAACAATAAACGACCCGAAAAGCCCGTTCTGTCCCCAGAACGCAAATAGGTTAACCCATATATCGAAATAGATGTTTTCAAATATTTTAAACTCAATTGAACAGGTTTCAAGTCCTAATTCCATCGTATGAAGAATTTATGTTAAATTCAGCTTATTTCAAATTGATTTCAGTTAATTGATTTCTAGGTGTTTCGAGTCCGTACGATCAAACGACAAGTCCGATCGTTACAAAACTTGAAATCCTAAGATAATTCATCGTTGCGGATCCGATGAAACTGGTTTCGTCGAAATCTGAGTTAGTGTCCAAAATGGCTTTATTTCAGTTAATTGAATAAATTGATATTAAATTAATAAAATCGAATTTTCAACTCAGATCTAATAATTTACAATTTATATCCCTTTTGGTTACTTGGAAATTTAAATCCTTTAAAACCAATTTCTATATCAATTCAAGTTAATAAATTCACCAATTACAGTATTTAATTTCAATTTTAGTAAATTCATTAATTATCAATTGAAATTCCAACAAAACCATTTATTTGATTTCTCAATCTTGTTATTAAATCAATTATTAACTTATCATCTTAAAGGTAACATTATTTTTATACTAATACATTAATAATTTCGTAATTCATCTAAAATTCCAATTACGTAATATTTAAATATTTAATTCCATTTAATTTTAATTAATCCAATTATTAAATTTTAAATTCCAATAAATTAATAAATCTTGATTTCCATTCTTTTATTCAACCAATTGTCATATTGTGAATAAAATTAACATTATTTCCAAATATTAATTTAAATTACATTAACACAGTATTGAATTTTAATCATTGTAATTGATTTCCAATTTAGCTAACCGGCTAAATAAATGGGTAACATACAATAATTGTTACCGTTAACTTTTAATTACACTATAAGTTTATTACTTTCAAACAAAGGTTATAAATACTTACATAACACAAATTCTATTTAATTACCATTAGCTCTTTATTTCAAACAATAATTAAATATTTACATTTGTTTCTTATATTCAATTTTATAACAAAGTATAACAATTTTCATTATTTCATTATTGGAACTTCATTACAATTGTTAATAATTAACTTGAATTAACATTGTTTCATTTTAATTTAGTTATTATTCCATTAATATACCACAAAATTTTATTTCCTTCAATGTTAAATTACCAAAATCTTATTAAACTGACTGTTTTAATTATCGAAAATTACGGGTCGTTACATTCTCCCCCACTCAAAACTTTGTTAGTCCGTGAGATGATGGTTTTGATGACAACAACCTTAGAATAGATTATAAAATATAAATACTAACATTATAAGTTTAGATATATATGTATATGCAGGATTTAACCATGCAGGTACTAAGAATGAAGACTGTACAATATAGAGATTCAAGATATCAAGATAGAAGACTCATGAGTATCAAGATTATCAAGAGTTCAAGATTTCAAGGTTAAGTATTTTTTAGTAGGAATTTTTTTAGAACTCATAGAAAAGCACTGGCATCTTAAAATCCAATTTATTCGTGGAATGGAATCCACTTCGAGCCTGTTAAAGGGATAGAACCGTAAGTAGGATGGAACCTACAAAAAATCTAGTGGAACATTGTTTTGTATCCGCTAACTTTTTATTCAAAATGATTTTTCAAAATTATATCCTATATTCAAAATGTGTTCAAAACTTTCCTTTTAAAAGATTCAAAACCCTCTGTCCTGATTTTTAATAATTTTAGCCTAAAAATTATCTTTAATTTCAAAGTCAAATTACTCCTGTTTTTAAACTATCTTTTAATATAATATATTTAACTTTTAAATATTTATACTTAGATTTAAATATAAAATTATAGCTAAATTCTATATATATTATTCTCTATATTTACTTATGAATTTTAACTATAGTCAAGTATATTTATAAAGTTTTAATATAAGATAAAGGTTATTTTCAAAGAAAATCAAATCACCAAAAATTACTTTGGGATGTCGACATGCCTAGGGTACCCATGTCGACATGGTGTCAGTTGAGTTCAAAATTTAAATTTCAAAAGAAGTGTCTATTCGCCATAACTCTTCACGAATGGACATGGCTGTTGTTCTTCTATAAATAGGGGTTTGTTTCAACGAATTTTACATCAGATTTTCTGGTTTTTCACTCCTCTTCTTCTTCCACTTTTCTTAATACATATTCTTACCATTACTCTGCCGAAATCAACATTGAATCGAACTCGATTACTTCTAGTTTGATTCTCTATCACTATCTCTACAAGGTTCTCAGTGCTATTCAGAGTTATAGACTTCTTTGTAATCTATTAAGCGAGAAAAGGTGTGATTGTAGCCTTAGAAATCAATCAAGAAAGAAAAGGTGTGATTGTAGCCTTGGTAAATCAATTGGGTAAACTTGTGGCCCGGAAATCAAGTATCTCCACCCAGTGGATCGAAATTCTAGAGGGTGTACCTCGTAGCCTTGAAACTGAGGGTGTAATTGTACAATTTCTTTTGAAAGGAAATCCATACTTGTGTTGCGGGATTGGATGTAGGGTAACTCCGAACCAGTATAAAATCCGGTGTGTTCTTTCCTTTACTGCATTTGTTTTATTTCTACATCTATGTTTGTTTCTATGATCATATCTGTGTCTGTATATCGCATACATCGGTGTCTAAATTAACATAAATTGAAAAAGATTTATTAATTATTTATTAACACTACTCACCCCCCCCCCTCTAGCGTTAATCCAAGCCTTAAGATCCGTAATTCGCATTTCTCACAATTGATATCAGAGCAAGGTTTTCAAAGTTTCATAATCTGATTTTTGAAAAAGTTTTTTAAAATGGCTATATTTGTTAATACTAATTTAGAAGTATTCAAATCATCATTGTTTCATGAGTCTGCATATAATCAATATTCAATTCAAGTTATCTACCAAAACTGTTTGATGTGCAGGAATCATGCTTTATGACTGTTGAGGAATCAATCCACAACGGAAAATTTGTGCAGATTAGGAAGAACAAATGGATAGTTGATAGTGGGTGTTCTAGACACATGACTGGAAATCCAGATATACTGAATGATATTATATACCAAGATGGAAGACTGGTTAACTTTGGAGACAATTCAAAAGGATATGTGATTGGCATCGGCAAAGTCGGTAATTCTGAAACTCCTACTATTACTAATGTTTTGCTAGTTAAGAATCTGAAACATAATCTGCTAAGTATAAGTCAACTATGTGATAAAGGATATAAAATTAAATTTGAAAAAGATAAGTGTCATATAGAAGATAATAATTCAACCATTATATTTGAGGGAGTCAGGAAAAAGAATATTTATATTCTTAGTATGAAAGTTTCAAATGATAACTTGTGTCTGTTGGCAAATACAAGTGACCCTTGGATTTGGCACAAGAGATTTGGGCATTTGAATTTCAAACTCTTATCTAGACTGTCAAAACATGATCTAGTAAGAGGTCTTTCTAAAATGAATTTTAAAATAGATAGCTTATGTGATGCTTGTCAATTAGGAAAACCAAGAAAAAGTTCTTTTAAGTTAAAAGATATGATTTCAACTTCAAAACCTCTTGAATTATTTCATCTCGATTTATTTGGTCCATCTCAAATTCTATCTATAAATCATAGTAAATATGTCTTTGTAATTGTAGATGATTATTCTAGATTTACATGGACAATATTTTTGAAACATAAAAGTGAAACTTTTAAATGTTTTAAGACATTTTCAAAAAGAATTCAAAATCAATTTTCTCTAAAAAATTATAACTATTCAAAGTGATCACGGTGGTGAATTTGAAAATGAAAAGTTTGAGGAATTCTGCAATAAAAAGGGAATAACTCACAATTTTTCATTTCTGAGAACTCCACAACAAAACAGAGTAGTAGAACGTAAAAATAGGACGATTCAAGAGTATGCAAGAATTATGCTTACAGATAGTAATTTACCAAAGAATTTTTGGGCAGAAGCAGTTGCTACTGCCTATTATATTTTGAATAGAATTTTAATTAGACCTCTAACTGATAAGACGTCTTATGAACTTCTTTATTCAAAGAAACCTAAGGTATCTTATTTCAGAATTTTTGGAAGTAAATGCTTTATTTTAAATACAAAAGATAATTTAGATAAATTTGATCCTAAATCTGACAAAGATATCTTTATCGGATATTCTAATAGAAGTAAAGCGTACAGAGTGTTTAATTTAAAAACTAATTCCATTGAAGAAACAATGCATGTTTCATTTGATGAAAATTTCAAAAATTTTGAAGATACAAATGATGAAGAGGATTTAATCAAAATCAAGAATCAATTGAAACTAATAATGAAACTAATCATACTAATAAAAGGACTAAACTTTTAAAAGATCATCCTATTGAAAATATACTGGGAGATATGCAATCTGTTGTTAAAACTAGAAATCAACTAAGTCAAATGAGTAATGTAGCTTTTATGTCAACTATTGAACCCAAAAATCCAAAAGAAGCATCAACTGATGATTCATGGATTTTGGCTATGCAAGAAGAATTAAATCAATTTACTAGAAATTATGTTTGGGAACTTGTTGCTTGACCAGACAATAAAACTATAATGGGAACTAAATGGGTTTATAAAAAGAAAATGAATGAACAAGGAGAGGTAGTTAGAAATAAAGCTCGATTAGTCGCTCAAGATTATTGTCAAGAAGAAGGAATAGATTTTGATGAAATCTTTGCTCTCGTAGAAAGATTAGAAGCCATTAGGATTCTACTTGCTTTCGCAAATCATAATAATTTCAAATTATTTCAAATGGATGTTAAAAGTTCCTTTTTAAATGGATTTGTAAAAGAAGAAGTATATGTCGAACAACCACCACTTTTTGAAAATTATAAATTACCAAATCATGTTTACAAACTTAAAAAGCATTATATGGTCTAAAACAAGCTCCTAGAGCCTGGTATGATAGACTAAGATCTTATTTATTGCAATCAAATTTTGAAATTGGTAAAGTAGATAATAATTTTTTTATTAAAAGAAATAAAAATGATATTCATCTAGTATAAGTTTACGTAGATGATATCATTTTTGGTTCAACTAATTTTGAAATGAATAAAGAATTTTCTGAAATAATGACAAAAGAGTTTGAGATGGGTCATATGGGAGAATTAAATTTCTCTTTAGGATTACAAATAAAACAATTAGATAATGATATCTTTATTAGTCAAGAAAAATATGCTAAAGACCTAATTAGTAAATTTGGTTTGACTACTGCGAGTGGAAAACCCTCTCCCATGGCAACCAATGAGTACCTTAGTAAAGAAGATCTCTCGAATGATGTAGATCAAAAACTATATAGAGGAATGATTGGATCGCTACTCTATATTACTTCCAGTAGACCTGATATCATGTATAGTGTTTGTCTCTATGCCAGATATCAATCCCAACCTAAAGAGACTCGCTTAAAAGCCGTAAAACGAATCATAAGATATGTTAAACACACGTCTGATTATGGTTTATTCTACCCTAAAAAGGATTCTTTTGAATTAATATCTTACTGTGATGCTGACTATGCTGGTTGTAAATCAGGCCGAAAAAGTACAAGTGGGACTTGTCACTTTTTGGGGCATTCTCTGATTTCTTAGCATAGTAAAAAGCAAAACACAGTTTCTTTATCAACAACTGAAGTAGAGTATATTTCTGCTGCTTTGGCTTGTTCTCAAGTAATATATATGCAACAAACCTTTAAAGATTTTGGTTTAAAATTTTCAAAATCACCAATTTATTGTGACAATACGAGTGCGATAAATTTATCCAAAAACATTACTCAACATGCTCGAACTAAACATATTGATATCAGATATCATTTTCTCGGAGATAATATAAGTAAGGAAGTAGTTACTCTCGATTATATCAATTCTGAGAATCAAATTGCTGATATCTTAACAAAACCCTTAAATGAATCAATATTTACTAAATTAAGAAGAGAATTAAGTATTTGTTCTATAACTAAAATATAAAATATAAATAACAAGTATAATTAATAATTAATATTAAAATAATTCAAAGAGTTAAAATAAAAAGGACCATGTCGACATCCCTCATATACCCATGTCGACATGCAACGTTTTTAAATTTTGAAATTTTTCCCACCAAAATTCAAAAAATTTAGTTATATATTCTTCTCTATTTTGAATTTTTGTTCATTCTCTCTGTTTTCTTTTTAATCTATCCTCTGAAATAAATAAAATAATGGCCTCCTCTTTCAAAATAAACATAAAATCAACCTTTTCATTCCCCTCTTCTACGTCGGGTCCATTTCAACGTACTACTCTCGCTCATGTGACCAAGGTCGAGGAATCTATGAAGCATGCCCTTAACACGATGACTGAAATTCAAGTGACTCAAATTCGTATGGAAAAGGAACAGGAAAGGCAAGGCAAGATTCTTAGGAATTTGCAAAAATTCCTAATGGATAACCAGGCCAACCCTATCTTGATTGATGAAGACTCTTCACTCAATCAAGAACAAGAGGCCAGCGAAGAAGAAGAAGAACCCATGGAAGAAGCACATGAGGAGGATGATGACCAAGTCGTGTGTGTTGGAGAAGTGTGTTTTGACAAGAACGGGAATCTTGTCGAACAACGTGGAAACTTCTGTTTCACTATCCAAACTGTTTGATTCATACATCTCCTATGTTTAATAACACATAATAGTTTCTTTTCTTTCTTCTCCATTGTTGTTTGTGTTTCTTTATGTTTTCTAAACGTTCATGTATATACAACACGTAATAAATAACTCGTGTTCTTATATGTGTTTTAATTATAAATACTATCGTGAATTCTTACTTAGGAAGTTGATAGTTTAGGACTATGTTTTAGTATTAGATTTAAGTGATGATTACTTATGATAACACTATCATTATAATCACATGTCATAGAGTATTAGTTTTAAGCAAGTTATATAGTTATATAGTTTGAAGTTATATAGTTTACATTTAGTTTTCTTTTGTTGATGACAAAGGGGAAGAAATATAAAATAGGGTGTTAGGCATAGATTAAGGGGGAGTTATTAGTTTTAGAGGGAGTTATTAGGATAGAAGTAATATTTTATAAACAAAGTTTGTCATCATCAAAAAGGGGGAGATTGTTGTCCGTGAGATGATGGTTTTGATGAAAACAACCTTAGATAGATTATAAAATATAAATACTAATATTATAAGTTTAGATATATATGTATATGCAGGATTTAACCATGCAGGTACTAAGAATGAAGACTGTACAATATAGAGATTCAAGATATCAAGATAGAAGACTCATGAGTATCAAGATTATCAAGAGTTCAAGATTTCAAGATTAAGTATTTTTTTATTAGGAATTTTGTTAAAAATCGTAGAAAAGCACTGGCATCTTAGAATCCAATTTATTCGTGGAATGGAATCCACTTCGAGCCTGTTAAAGGGATGGAACCCTAAGTAGGATGGAACCTACGAAAAATCTAGTGGAACATTATTTTGTATCCGCTAACTTTTTATTCAAAATGATTTTTCAAAATTATATCCCATTTTCAAAATGTTTTCAAAACTTTCCTTTTAAAAGATTCAAAACCCTCTATCAGATTTTTAATAATTTTAGCCTCAAAGTTATCTTTAATTTCAAAGTCAAATTACTCCTGTTTTTAAACTATCTTTTAATATAATATATTTAACTTTTAAATATTTATACTTAGATTTAAATACAAAATTATAGTTAAATTCTATATATATTATTCTCTATATTTACTTATGAATTTTAACTATAGTCAAGTATATTTATAAAGTTTTAATATAAGATAAAGGTTATTTTCAATGAAAATCAAATCACCAAAAATTGCTTTGGGATGTCGACATGCCTAGGGTACCCATGTCGACATGGTGTCAGTTGAGTTCAAAATTTAAATTTCAAAAGAAGTGTTTATTCGCCATAACTCTTCATGAATGGACATGGCTGTTGTTCTTCTATAAATAGGGGTTAGTTTCAACGAATTTTACATCAGATTTTCTGGTTTTTCACTCCTCTTCTTCTTCCACTTTTCTTAATACATATTCTTACCATTACTCTGTTGAAATCAACATTGAATCGAACTCGATTACTTCTTGTTTGATTCTCTATCACTATCTCTACAAGGTTCTCAGTGCTATTCAGAGTTATAGACTTCTTTGTAATCTATTAAGCGAGAAAAGGTGTGATTGTAGCCTTGGAAATCAATCAAGAAAGAAAAGGTGTGATTGTAGCCATGGTAAATCAATTGGGTAAATTTGTGGCCCGGAAATCAAGTATCTCTACTCAGAGGATCGAAATTCTGGAGGTGGTACCTCGTAGCCTTGAAACTGAGGGTGTAATTGTACAATTGCTTTTGAAAGGAAATTCGTACTTGTGTTGCGAGACTGGATGTAGGGTAACTCCGAACCAGTATAAAATCGGCTGTGTTCTTTCCTTTACTGCTTTTATTTTATTTCTGCATCTGTGTTTGTTTCTGTGATCATATTTTGTGTCTGCATATTGCATACATCGGGTCTAAGTTAACATATATCGAAAAAGATTTAGTAATTCTTTATTACACTATTCACCGCCCCCCCCTCCTGTGTTAATCCTAGCCTTAAGATCCATAATCTGCATTTCTCACAAACTTTTCATCCCCGAAAAGGAAAAAAGAGGGAAAAAGAAGGAATTAAGTAATCAACATATATTATTCAATAATATTAAATTTATAAAAAATTAAATTTACAAAATTAAATAATTTAAATAAAATATAACCATTTATAACCATTAAATACTTTTATATTCAAGTTAATAAAGTTTGGAAAATATTACATAAAATTTTCTAAGTCCAGAATTTTCGAAAGATTTCGGCAGAGTCTCCTTTGTACGGAGAGGCTTGGAAGAAATTACAGTATCAACAATAAAAATATGTTTCAAAATTTTCAAAATAATATATCCCAACAGCGGGAAAACAATATAATATCGCTATAAACTCTAATCCGAGAACATACCTGTTTGTCGGGCAAATAACGCTTATTTTATGAAACCAAAAGCGGTAGCAATTTGCTTCCATAACCTGTATTTCACTTGTATAATTCAAAAGGAGTTAAAATTTATATAAAATGAAATATTTAAAGTTGTTTCAATCATTAACAAACAAATCAATGTAAAACAACAATAATCACTTGCAATCACAGCATACAATCATCATATGAAGTCAATAGAAATCAATTATCCATCCATAACAAACAAAATAGATTGTTTGTTCGGGTTTTAGACACTCTAAATTTCATAGAATGACAGATAAGCTACCAAGTATACCCTCTACTCAACAGTCTTAGATAAAGCTCAACAGATTATACATACATCCAAACAATTAGAAGTATCATTTCCCAAACAATCCACAAATCCAACAAACAACAGATTCTAATATAATTTAAGTCTATCCTTATTGATTTCTTTTCACAAGATTTGTTGTTCATTTTTTTCATTCATTCAGTGATTAATTTCTTTAAATTTCATTTATTTCCTATAAAATTTTATTCTCATTCATTCATTCAGCGTTTATTTCATTTATTTTCATCTATTACTTACAAAATTTCATTTTCATTTACTTATATCATGTCAATTCCTTTTTATTGCATTATATTTATTCATTTATTACTTAATTTCATTTATTTACATTCATTTATTTATAGTGTTCATGTTCAATTCAATTAATTAGCATATCAATTCACTAAGTTAAGTTTATAGTTACTTACAGTACTTTCTTTCTATCACACTTTATTATAGTAACATTTCAATTATAACTTATGTTTTTAACATAAAATTCTTATTTATAAAAGAATTTCATTGAATACTTTCATTACTTTAAGTTTTACTTGTATAATAACCTATTACATTTTCTTATTAAACATTACAACTTTTAATATTTAGTAAGTTATATATGTGTTTTTAAGAATGCAATTGAAAGTTACACAAGTTTGACTCGTTTCTTTTTAATTAGTTTAATGTTCAATAATCATATCCTTTGTTTTATATTTCAACTTTCTTGTAAATTCATTTATAACCTAACATTCAATATTTTATTTCATTTAAAGGTTCCAATTATTAATTAGTTAAATTCCATTTCATTAATTAAAATCTCTAATTCATAAAAATTAAGAACAAGATGCCAAGTTCCATTTTAAATCATTTAAAATAATACACACACACACACACACTCATAACTTTTGTATACAATCATATTTAAAATTTGAAATTCATATTTGTTTATCAAATTAAATCTACGGTATAACTACTACAATGGCCTTCCCACTTTGAAACTCAAAAATGAATGTCGATGATGCGTGCACACATCATCGAAATTATTTTCCAGCGACAAAGAGGGGAGTACAGAACTTATTTCTTTCCAAATTTTTTTAAAAGAATTCTTTCAAATTATATTGAAATATTTATATCAAAAAATACTTCTAATAATATTATTATTATATTCCAAAATCATTCGAAAGAAATTTTCAAAAACCTCGGAACTTAAGTTTAAATTTCCAATTTTCATTTATTTTATATCAAATCTTATTTCCAACCAATATTTATAAATTTCACAAGCTAACAACCAACATATTACAACCAAATATATATAATTTATAAATCATTATTTTATATATAAAAATATACAATAGGTAAAATTATTTCATTGTAACGACCCGGAATTTTGGGCAATATAAATTTAATAATCTGTGTAAATAATTTAACTGGTTTGATAATTTTCTTTATAATTTTAATTTAAACTAATAAATTTATTCTTTTTATGGTTAATAAATATTTAATCTGTTAATGGTAATCAATATCTTTCTGACAATTTAAATTTGATAAGAATTGTTTTTCAAAGCTAATCAGATTTTATTCTGTTTATAATATATATAAAATTGATATATATTGTGAATAGAAGAGCTTTTGTTTTAAATTTAAGATTTAATTTTCAAATTGTAATATATATGTTTGTATATGTTATAATTTGAGTTATTTTGAAATTTAATTTTAAACTATTGATAATTTAAATATGTTTGAGATTATAATTTAAAGCTTTGTTTTAAAAACTAGATATTTTCAGAAGTTAATTTAAAGATTAATTCATATTTTTCAAAATATAAGATAATGGTTTATTTTAATGTGATAGTTTATAAAAAGGATTTAAATAAAGTTTTGTTTTATTTCTTTAAAATGTTTAATTTAAATGGTTATAAATGTATAAATGAATGTTTTAGATTTAAAATAACATGTATAAGAAGATATATTTATATTATTATTTGTTTTAGAACATTTTCTTATAAAGGTGAATTTATATTCACATGTAAGTATTAATTAATAAAGTAAATTAAATATGTTAGTTTATGTTAACATTTAAATTGAACTAAAATTTATTCAAAACATTTAAAGACATGTGTAAGCATGTTAATTACCTTAATAAAACAAATTTAAGTAAATTAAGCAAGCATATGACAAATGTAAATGCTTAAAGACATGTGGCATTCATCTTTCATTTATTTGAAATTTATAACAAAAAACAAAATTGTTTCTCCTTTGTTTCTTTTCTAAAGCTCAAAACAGAAAGAAAAAAAATTCTTAACTACAAATCTGAAATGATCAAAACCTGCAACAATGAAAATCTGCAAAAAAAAATTTCAAACTTGCAAATCTGTAAACCTCAATCTGCAAATCCAATCTGCATTTCAAAGATGAAGAATCAACCTGCAACTCCAAAATTCTGCAAGTTTAATCAACAATTGTAAAGCATGCAGTAAAGTTTTCAACAGCAAACCAAAGCACAATTTTCAGATTTAAGAATTCAAGCCTGGAATTAAAACTGTTGATTCTTTGCTCTGCTCTGCATGTATACAAGTGAGTAAAAAAATTTAAAAACGGTTTTAAAAATATCTATGGCTAAATTTGGATGCATGTGTAGAATTGTGCTGTGATAAATGAATATCTGTTTATATGAATATTGTTTATGTATGCATGATTGGAAGTATGAAAGGTCTGAGAATATTAGTGCCTGTATAAATCCATCTTCTTTGTTTCACTTACAAAATTTGTTTCATAAAGATAATTTAAAATCTTCTAAATCCATACCATATTAGACTTTGATGTTAGAATGGAAGTTGTGAGTTAAGGCATGATGAAAATTTTAAAAATAGTTTCTGGATTATTGACTGAACAAATAATTTTAAAAATAGAAGGCACAGTGAAACTTGAATTTTAGTCAAAAATAAAATGCTTTAAATTCAGATTTGAATTGCATGTATGGAATTGTGATGAAAATTCATGATTTTTGATGTTACTATCATAAATTTTAATTGGGTATTTCGTGAGGATTTGGGTTTTGTTAGTTTTGGAAACTTTTGTGAATTGTCGAAGCACGGCATGATGTTTGCAGCTGTAACTTCGATCATAGCTTGTTTATGAATCATAGATCATAGGAAAAATAGAAAGGGATTTTTCAAATGATTGATTTGTTCGTATTCGAACAAATTAGGGTTTTATTGTGTGTTGTGCTCGGCTTGACTGTTGAGATTCATTTCGACACGAAGAACGAATCGAGTTCGATCGCGTTTGGGAAGAATGAAGCTTGAGATCATGGTGTTCGATGGTGAAGCTGACGGAGTTTATAGCGGCGAGTTCGTCGTTGGCGGTGAGTTTTTTTGGTCGTGACTGTGCTGTTGTTCGAGACTTTTGGGTTCGAAGTTTCGAATTTCGATTCGAATGACAATTATTGGTTCTGGGTGCATTATCGTGCTCGTAGGTGAAGAAGTGACCAACGTGGGTGGTCGCGATGAACGTGGGTGGCCGGAAATTTTTGGGTACGTGCACCGTGCATTCGTGTATGCTGGAAATCTTGTTTGGGGAGAAGACGATTTTTTATCTCGGGTTGATTCTCGCGTTATGCTCGTGTGCGACTCGAAGAGGGGAGGCGTTGTGTTGTCACGGGTAGTACGCGTGAAACTGTCGTGCTTACCTCGAGTTTTAGGGTGTTTGTCTCGAGCTATTAGGTGTAGTGTTTCTGGTTGTACTGTAATGAAATAAGTGCAGGTTATCTTGGAGTAATTAAAGAACAAGTTTTATCTTAAACAAGTCTTTTAAAAAGTAAAACGAATTTTCAAAATTTAAAACTTGTTTGTATTGAAATTAAGATTAATCAAACTTTAAAATGTAAATCGAATTTACTTTCAAATCTTAAAAAGTTTGGGATGATTTCTTTGAAATAATTTTACTTAATTTAAGTTTGAATTTTAGTTTAAAAAGAGTGTTTGAATTTAATCATTAAATCTAAAATTTTAAAGTAAATTTAAAAAGTTAATGTTTTAAAACAAGATTTTAAATTATATTGAAAGGTAAGTTTAAATTAGATAATTAAAATGTTTTAAATCTCAAATTGATTTCTAAATGCTTACTTTTCAGATAAAGTTTAAGTTATAATATTGTAAATCAAATAGATTGTTTTGAGTTATTAAAACTTGATTAAATTCAAATAATCTATTTATGGAAATAAGTAAGGTTAGATTATTTGAATATAAATTTAAGAATACTTAACAATTTGATATTATGTAAAAGATTAATTAAGAATAATGTTTTCTTAATTAATTAAGGATTTTTAAATCTAGGAAGTTAATTAATTAATTGTTTAATTAATTTTAAATAATTAGTTAATTATTTATTAAAGTTTAAACAATCACTTAATTAAGAATTAATTAAGTACATTTACTTAATAAAGTAATTAATGGCTAATTATTGAGTGTAATTAAGAATGATAATTACTTATGGAAGAAATTAGAGAAAATTACTCATGGGGTAATTAAGTTGAAGTGATTAAGGGTAAATCACATGTTGTTATCAACTAAGAAATTGATTTATTTAATTGTTTTGAAATTAATTAATTATGGAGTAATTAATTAATTAAAGAATTAAGAATTATTTAATGATGGAATTAATTATTTGTTAAGTAATTAATTAAGAGATTAATTAAGATTTATTAATAGAAGTAATTAGAGATAATTACTTATGAAGTAATTAAGAGTTAATTACTTAATTTACTTTAGTTAATTAATTAATGTGATTAATTAATTAATTAATGGGATTAATTTAAGATTAATTACTAAAGGTAATTAATTAAAATGTAATTAATTAATTTAGTAATTAAATAAGAATTAATTGTTCATTTAAATTGGTTAATAATTACTTAATGAAGTAATTAAAGATTAATTAATTGAATTAATTAATCAAGGATTAATATAATTAAATTAGAAATTAATTAAGTAAGAAGTTAATTAATTTAGTTAAGTAATTACAAATTGTTAATTATTAATTATGATTAATTAGTTGATTAATTATAAGTTAATTATTTAATTAAAATTAATTAATAAGGATCATTAATTAATATTAATCAAGGTTGATTAATAAAAGTAATTAATTTAAGTATGATTAATTAATTGTAATTAATTGAGGTTTAATGTAATTAATTATAGTTAATTAATTAATAAAGGAGCATTAATTATTGTAATTAATGATAGTAATTAAAGGTTAATTACTGAATATGGTTTTGGATAATTACTTGAATGTAATTAAAGTTAATTAATCAAGGAAGATTAATTAAAGAAGATCATTAAAGAGATGATTAATTATTTATTTGGAACAATGAAAGGATTTAAGTAATCCAATTTATTAAGAGATAATCAATTATGTGTATGGATGATTGGTTAATTGGCTGATGGTTGATATTGGATGTTGAATGATATTGAGTGATTGGTTGATATTGGATGATTTGGATATCTCTGATATTTGTGATATGCTGCTTTGTGAGATGAATGTTGATATGAATTATCTTTTATAATATAATTCATCTATTTGTTTATATCATCCTGAATATAAGTTTAAACTGTTTAATCCCTTAAGTACAACTTGGACATTAAAAAGGCGTTTGGTTTCGGTGAGACCGGGATCGGGTTTCCATATTTGGATATCCAAAAACCACATCGACTCCAATTAAACGTTAGGTCGTTAATCCAAGTGGAGCAAGTGAAGACTCGAGGTGTAAGGGCTATACGTCAGTATAACTCTGTGGGTGATTCCGTAATGAGTTTGACGGAATAGTGCTTATAGATTCGAGATGGTGAATCAGAGTGCAAGGGCTATGGTCGTTGACTCTGAGGGTGATTCCAATAATGAGTGCAACGAGATAGTGCCTTCGGTTTCGTTCGAACCCGGAACGAACTTGTATGGAATGAATGCTTTCAGCACATCGTCAGGTGGACGATGAGCATTCTAAGATATTGTGTTCTATAAAGGTAATTGTAACCTCAAGCCTTATCAACCGGGAATGGCTAAAACAAGGGAGGTGCAGCAAGGCTTCGTGGGTAGCCCCCACTTGAGAGTGAGATTTACCCCTGTCTAGAGGTCCCTTTCTATTTCGGCTTAGTGTGTGGTTGGTCGCGCCAACTACGGGGTGGTCTTGTTCGGGATTGTCCAGTAAGGGATGGTTCCGGCCTTGTGTTGCAGGGGAGTGGGAGTACTCCTCGGTACGTTGATCTAGGCCACGTACTGTGACGGGCGGTACCCCAGTAGCCCTGCCATTGTATGGAATCCAAATCCAATAAGTGCCTGTACGGTTTTGATTGTGCCCAACTATATTGGAACGTGAGATGTAAGCATTCCAGCTATTTCTGTATTTTATTTTGAAAACCCTAGACACTATTATAATATCATGGGATTTCCTATCAAATGTTTTGGTTAGCGTAAGGTAAAAACTTTTCAATGTTTATGTGTGGGAAGTCTTACGTGATACCTTTTCTTTTCAAAGGTTTTCTAAAAGTTAAGCAATTTTAACCCATTTACTCACACCAGACCCCTGTCTGACCCGAATGTTTATTTTCTGTTTTATTAAACTCTTGGGTACTCATATTATGTATGAGTAGTCAAGTGATTCAGGTTAGCTTGACGAATTCTGGAGGAGTAATGGAGCAGGAGGCTTCGACGTGTAGTTATATATTGGTTCCGCTGTGTATGTTGTGTCTGTATCTTGTATACTCGAGTTGTATAGTTAGACAGAAATTTATAACTGTCTATTATCTGTTGTTTAAGTTGTGTACTCTGATGAAATAAGATGCTATGTGATATTTTATGTTAATTATTATATTTTATTCGTTCCGCTGTGAGTTCTCTGATGTTGTTTGTGTTCTTCTTTCTCTTTCTTTTCTTCTTCTATCCCTTTCTTTCTTCAAGATGATGTGATTTTCTGGGAGTAGAAAGTCGGGTCGTCTCACTTGGTATCAGAGCATTAGGCTCTGAAGTGTGTCTTTCTTTAAGGAGCATTAGGTTGAGTGAATACCTAGGCTCTGTAGTGGTGTCTTTCTTGAGAGAGCGTACTTGTAAATTTTATATATAGCTATATGTATATATATATATATATGTATCTATCTAATCTGTTGGGCTATCTGTTCGGATTTTCCAACATAAGTTTTAGAGGTAGATAGATGGAATAGCGGTGTGTGTGTGTGTAACACGACTACCACTGATGGAAGAGGTCCATATGTTTGAGGTTGGAAGTATTTGTCGAGACTGTAGACCTAATACCGTCTTGAGTAAGTTTTGCAGTTTGGAGTAAGGATTTCTCTGATATCCGAAGGAAATCTTTTAAAGATTCGGAGTGTATCTTTGGAGTGTAAGTTGGATTTCGCTCGGGTAAGCGAATTTTTCTAGTGTTTGGATTTGTTGGAAGTGCAGGAGTAAATGATGATATCTTGGTAATTGCATGATGAGATGCAGTATCCATGGATATTTTCTGAAGATGTTTTCTCTTGAAGTAGTTTTAGTAGTGGTTGAGGAGCAGCCTTTACCTGCCGCAGAGAAGATTCGTCTGTGTAGAAGTTGTTTGGATCTTTAGCATGGAGATTGGCTGTTTTGGAATATGAGACTAAGGTCTATGAGTTGTTTCTCTTCAGGCATGGTCTCATTGTTATTCCTTAAGGTAAGCGAGTTGTGGATGCTTGGTTTAGAGTCCGAGCTTCTTGAAGAGTTGTATGCCATCTTGGAAGTCAGTTGTGTGGTTTGTTGATAGTTTTGGGTTTCGAGAAGCATTTGGATTTGAAGTCTTTGATTAGCTATGGTAGCAGTGCCACTCGAAGTATTCGGTGTGCTGTCAAGGAGATCTTTTAGCTTCGCAGTATCATTGAGGTTGAATTTAGAAGCATCGGTGTTGGTTGTTTCTTTGATGGTTCTTCTATCAGCAGTCGGGGCAGTTGGTGATGTTTCTGAAAGGTTAACCTTGTTTGGAAAAGTTTAAAGCTGTTCTAATTGGTAAAGAGAGGACAGTTTCTTTGGAATCCGAATTAGGTAGAATCGCAAAAGTGACTTGCGATTAGTTTGGAATTTATCTTGGGTGATCTGTTGTTTAAGATTGAGGATTCTCATGAGAGGTAGGAGCTACTGAGGTGCTCAGAAGGTTGTCTGCATCTGAAGTTGAGCTCCATATTGTTTTGATTCCAGGAGCAATTTTGGTAGTTAGCCTGTTAGTTGGGTGGTTCTTGGAGAAAGGAGAGTTGGTGTAGCAGCTCGGAATTATTTTCTGGAATTGGAATTGGACTGATATAGCATTTGGAATAGGATTCTGTTTTGAGGTTGTGTGACCAAGTCTGATGTGTCACTCAGATTTTTGTGAATTTGATGGACAAAGTTTCCCGGATATATTGGATAAGTTTGTAATCGTGTTCATCACCAATATTCTTATCTATTTTAGAATCAGAGTTGTGCAGCGGAAGCGAGGTAGCAGCTGTGCAAGGAAGGAAGTAAGTTATGTTTGCTATTGCTTGAGTAATAGAGCTTGAGTTCTAGATTTCGACGGATTTTTGGGAGACTTTTCTGTTGATCAGGATTTAGGAACTGTTTGTTTTGGTTTAGTTGTTTCTGGGATTATCAGCATAGATTGAGCTGATCAGGAAGAGTTTGGCAGTCTAGGATTATTTGTTGAGTTACAGATATGAGATAAGGAGTTTTGGAATTCGAAGTTGGAGACTTTAGTGTTGTTAGAATTCTCTGGTTAAGAGAACAGATATTGGATAAGATTGGTTGGTTAGTGCTGTGGCATTTGAGATTTCTTATCTATGTTTTTGATAGGATAAGATTGAATTGCCATTTTGGATAGCTGGAATTCATTGTGTAACACGTGTCTCTGAGGGAGTACGTGTATGATTCATCATTGGTTATTGAACCTGTAGTTCAGTTGGAGTTGGGTGTTGAGCTGGATTTGAGAGTAGTCTGATGTTCTGTTCAGATTAAAGGATCTAGAGATGAGTGGAGCTCTGGATTTTGGTAGTGTAGTTAGTTTGTTGGCTTTTGTTGAGCGAGTCTTCTGGTGATTTATACTTGGGGAAACTCGTGATGGTATTAGAGATTTATTCTGATTTGTATCAGAATAATTAGTTAAGTTTGTTTGTTTATGTGATTGCTATGGATGTTAGTAACTGGTTGTTAGGAATGCTTTGCTGATTTAAATTAAAATCTGCATTGGATTATTAAATTACCTTTGCTTTTAAATTTCGGGAACGAAATTCTTTTAAGGGGGGAGGATTGTAACGACCCGGAATTTTGGGCAATATAAATTTAAAAATCTGTGTAAATAATTTAACTGGTTTGATAATTTTCTTTATAATTTTAATTTAAACTAATAAATTTATTCTTTTTATGGTTAATAAATATTTAATCTGTTAATGGTAATCAATATCTTTCTGATAATTTAAATTTGATAAGAATTGTTTTTCAAAGCTAATCAGATTTTATTCTGTTTATAATATATATAAAATTGATATATATTGTGAATAGAAGAGCTTTTGTTTTAAATTTAAGATTTAATTTTCAAATTGTAATATATATGTTTGTATATGTTATAATTTGAGTTATTTTGAAATTTAATTTTAAACTATTGATAATTTAAATATGTTTGAGATTATAATATAAAGCTTTGTTTTAAAAACTGGATATTTTCAGAAGTTAATTTAAAGATTAATTCATTTGTTTCAAAATATAAGATAATGGTTTATTTTAATGTGATAGTTTATAAAAAGGATTTAAATAAAGTTTTGTTTTATTTCTTTAAAATGTTTAATTTAAATGGTTATAAATGTATAAATGAATGTTTTAGATTTAAAATAACATGTATAAGAAGATATATTTATATTATAATTTGTTTTAGAACATTTTCTTATAAAGGTGAATTTATATTCACATGTAAGTATTAATTAATAAAGTAAATTAAATATGTTAGTTTATGTTAACATTTAAATTGAACTAAAATTTATTCAAAACATTTAAAGACATGTGTAAGCATGTTAATTACCTTAATAAAACACATGTAAGTAATTTAAGCAAGCATATGACAAATGTAAATGCTTAAAGACATGTGGCATTCATCTTTCATTTATTTGAAATTTATAACAAAAAAGAAAATTGTTTCTCCTTTGTTTCTTTTCTAAAGCTCAAAACAGAAAAAAATAATTCTTAACTACAAATTTGAAATGATCAAAACCTACAATAATGAAAATATGCAAAAAAAAAAAATTCAAACTTGCAAATCTGTAAACCTCAATCTGCAAATCCAATCTGCATTTCAAAGATGAAGAATCAACCTGCAACTCCAAAATTCTGCAAGTTTAATCAACAATTGTAAAGCATGCAGTAAAGTTTTCAACAGCAAACCAAAGCACAATTTTCAGATTTAAGAATTCAAGCCTGGAATTAAAACTGTTGATTCTTTGCTCTGCTCTGCATGTATACAAGTGAGTAAAAAAATTTAAAAACGGTTCTAAAAATATCTATGGCTAAATTTGGATGCATGTGTAGAATTGTGCTGTGATAAATGAATATCTGTTTATATGAATATTGTTTATGTATGCATGATTGGAAGTATGAAAGGTCTGAGAATATTAGTGCCTGTATAAATCCATCTTCTCTGTTTCACTTACAAAATTTGTTTTCTTAAAGATAATTTAAAGTCTTCTAAATCCATACCATATTAGACTTTGATGTTAGAATGGAAGTTGTGAGTTAAGGCATGATGAAAATTTTAAAAATAGTTTCTGGATTATTGACTGAACAAATAATTTTAAAAATAGAAGGCACAGTGAAACTTGAATTTTAGTCAAAAATAATCTGCTTTAAATTCAGATTTGAATTGCATGTATGGAATTGTGATGAAAATTCATGATTTTTGATGTTACTATCATAAATTTTAATTGGGTATTTCGTGAGGATTTGGGTTTTGTTAGTTTTGGAAACTTTTGTGAATTGTCGAAGCATGGCATGATGTTTGCAGCTGTAACTTCGATCATAGCTTATTTATGAATCATAGATCATAGGAAAAATAGAAAGGGATTTTTCAAATGATTGATTTGTTCGTATGAGAACAAATTAGGGTTTTATTGTGTGTTGTGCTCGGCTTGACTGTCGAGATTCATTTCGACACGAAGAACGAATCGAGTTCGATCGCGTTTGGGAAGAATGAAGCTTGAGATCATGGTGTTCGATGGTGAAGTTGCCGGAGTTTATGGCGGCGAGTTCGTCGTTGGCGGTGGGTTTTTTGGTCGTGACTGTGCTGTTGTTCGAGACTTTTGGGTTCGAAGTTTCGAATTTCGATTCGAATGACAATTATTGGTTCTGGGTGCATTATCGTGCTCGTTGGTGAAGAAGTGACCAATCTGGGTGGTCGCGAAGAACGTGGGTGGCCGGAAATTTTTGGGCACGTGCACCGTGCATTCGTGTACACTGGAAATCTTGTTTGGGGAGAAGACGAGTTTTTGTCTCGGGTTGATTCTCGCGTTATGCTCGTGTGCGACTCGAAGAGGGGAGGCGCTGTGTTGTCTCGGGTAATACGCGTGAAACTGCCGTGCTTACCTCGAGTTTTAGGGTGTTTGTCTCGATCTATTAGGTGTAGTGTTTCTAGTTGTACTGTAATGAAATAAGTGCAGGTTATCTTGGAGTAATTAAAGAACAAGTTTTATCTTAAACAAGTCTTTTTAAAAGTAAAACGAATTTTCAAAATTTAAAACTTGTTTGTATTGAAATTAAGATTAATCAAACTTTAAAATGTAAATTGAATTTACTTTCAAATCTTAAAAAGTTTGAGATGATTTCTTTGAAATAATTTTACTTAATTTAAGTTTGAATTTTAGTTTAAAAAGAGTGTTTGAATTTAATCATTAAATCTAAAAATTTAAAGTAAATTTAAAAGGTTAATGTTCTAAAACAAGATTTTAAATTATATTGAAAGGTAAGTTTAAATTAGATAATTAAAATGTTTTAAATCTCAAATTGATTTCTAAATGCTTACTTTTCAGATAAAGTTTAAGTTATAATATTATAAATTAAATAGATTGTTTTGAGTTATTAAAACTTGATTAAATTCAAATAATCTATTTATGGAAATAAGTAAGGTTAGATTATTTGGATATAAATTTAAGAATACTTAATAATTTGATATTATGTAAAAGATTAATCAAGAATAATGTTTTCTTAATTAATTAAGGATTTTTAAATATAGGAAGTTAATTAATTAATTGTTTAATTAATTTTAAATAATTAGTTAATTATTTATTAAAGTTTAAATAATCACTTAATTAAGAATTAATTAAGTACAGTTACTTAATAAAGTAATTAATGGCTAATTATTGAGTGTAATTAAGAATGATAATTACTTATGGAAGAAATTAGAGAAAATTACTCATGGGGTAATTAAGTTGAAGTGATTAAGGGTAAATCACATGTTGTTATCAACTAAGAAATTGATTTATTTAATTGTTTTGAAATTAATTAATTATGAAGTAATTAATTAATTAAAGAATTAAGAATTATTTAATGATGGAATTAATTATTTGTTAAGTAATTAATTAAGAGATTAATTAAGATTTATTAATAGAAGTAATTAGAGATAATTACTTATGAAGTAATTAAGAGTTAATTACTTAATTTACTTTAGTTAATTAATTAATGTGATTAATTAATTAATGAATGGGATTAATTTAAGATTAATTACTAAAGGTAATTAATTAAAATGTAATTAATTAATTTAGTAATTAAATAAGAATTAATTGTTAATTTAAATTGGTTAATAATTACTTAATGAAGTAATTAAAGATTAATTAATTGAATTAATTAATCAAGGATTAATATAATTAAATTAGAAATTAATTAAGTAAGAAGTTAATTAATTTAGTTAAGTAATTACAAATTGTTAATTATTAATTATGATTAATTAGTTGATTAATTATAAGTTAATTATTTAATTAAAATTAATTAATAAGGATCATTAATTAATATTAATCAAGGTTGATTAATAAAAGTAATTAATTTAAGTATGATTAATTAATTGTAATTAATTGAGATTTAATGTAATTAATTATAGTTAATTAATTAATAAAGGAGCATTAATTATTGTAATTAATGATAGTAATTAAAGGTTAATTACTCAATATGGTTTTGGATAATTACTTGAATGTAATTAAAGTTAATTAATCAAGGCAGATTAATTAAAGAAGATCATTAAAGAGATGATTAATTATTTATTTGGAATTAATAAATGAAAGGATTTAAGTAATCCAATTTATTAAGAGATAATCAATTATGTATATGGATGATTGGTTAATTGGCTGATGGTTGATATTGGATGTTGAATGATATTGGGTGATTGGTTGATATTGGATGATTTGGATATCTCTGATATTTGTGATATGCTGCTTTGTGAGATGAATGTTGATATGAATTATCTTTTATAATATAATTCATCTATTTGTTTATAACATCCTAAATATAAGTTTAAACTGTTTAATCCCTTAAGTACAACTTGGACATTAAAAAGGCGTTTGGTTTCGGTGAGACCGGGATCGGGTTTCCATATTTGGATATCCGAAAACTACATCGACTCCAATTAAACGTTAGGTCGTTAATCCAAGTGGAGCAAGTGAAGACTCGAGGTGTAAGGGCTATACGTCAGTATAACTCTGTGGGTGATTCCGTAATGAGTTTGACGGAATAGTGCTTATAGATTCGAGATGGTGAATCAGAGTGCAAGGGCTATGGTCGTTGACTCTGAGGGTGATTCCAATAATGAGTGCAACGAGATAGTGCCTTCGGTTTCGTTCGAACCCGGAACGAACTTGTATGGAATGAATGCTTTCAGCACATCGTCAGGTGGACGATGAGCATTCTAAGATATTGTGTTCTATAAAGGTAATCGTAACCTCAAGCCTCATCAACCGGGAATGGCTAAAACAGGGGAGGTGCAGCAAGGCTTCGTGGGTAGCCCCCACTTGAGAGCGAGATTTACCCCTGTCTAGAGGTCCCTTTCTATTTCGGCTTAGTGTGTGGTTGGTCGCGCCAACTACGGGGTGGTCTTGTTCGGGACTGTCCAGTAAGGGATGGTTCCGGCCTTGTGTTGCAGGGGAGTGGGAGTACTCCTCGGTACGTTGATCTAGGCCACGTACTGTGACGGGCGGTACCCAAGTAGCCCTGCCATTGTATGGAATCCAAAATCCAATAAGTGCCTGTACGGTTTTGATTGTGCCCAACTATGTTGGAACGTGAGATGTAAGCATTCTAGCTATTTCTGTATTTTATTTTGAAAACCCTAGACACTATTATAATATCATGGGATTTCCTATCAAATGTTTTGGTTAGCGTAAGGTAAAAACTTTTCCATGTTTATGTGTGGGAAGTCTTACGTGATACCTTTTCTTTTCAAAGGTTTTCTAAAAGTTAAGAAATTTTAACCCGTTTACTCACACCAGACCCTTGTCTGACCCGAGTGTTTATTTTCTGTTTTATTAAACTCTTGGGTACTCATATTATGTATGAGTAGTCAAGTGATTCAGGTTAGCTTGACGAATTCTGGAGGAGTAATGGAGCAGGAGGCTTCGACGTGTAGTTATATATTGGTTCCACTGTGTATGTTGTGTCTATATCTTGTATACTTGAGTTGTATAGTTAGACAGAAATTTATAACTGTCTATTATCTGTTGTTCATGTTGTGTACTCTGATGAAATAAGATACCATGTAATATTTTATGTTAATTATTATATTTTATTAGTTCCGCTGTGAGTTCTCTGATGTTGTTTGTGTTCTTCTTTCTCTTTCTTTTCTTCTTCTATCCCTTTCTTTCTTCAAGATGATGCGATTTTCTGGGAGTAGAAAGTCGGGTCGTCTCATTCATTTACCTATATTTCAAAACAAATATCTTGTCGTCTGTCCTATTAAGTATTTAGAAATCCCTATCGATGTCATAGCGTCCTATGCACCAACAAGAATTCATAAATACAAAACGGAGCAAATTAACACAATATCAAAATCCCTTTTATAACACTAACAAATATGCTCTTTCGTATGTATTCACTCGGAGACTCATCATAGGGTATTACTACCCTATTAATAAAGAGTCAGACCCTACAGAGCTAAGGTTTATCGCTAAACCAAAGTGTTGATACCAACTGTAATATCCCGCCTTTTTGTACATTTTAAGCAAACACACATGTCGACTCAAACCATACAGAAGGGCGGATTATTATGGGGTAAATAAGAAAAAGAAGAGAAAGAAAAAAATAGAATCTTGCAGCGGAATGAAGAAATATAATAATCAAATAACAGTTCATGAAGCTATTTACAAACCTTTGATTATACTAATACAATACAGATCAGAGTTACACATACCAGAGAATAATAAATAATGTAGTGGAACAGTATGATGCAGTAGGAATAATATTTAATAAATAATAATAGTACAAATCTTCGTCTTCATCCTCCAAAAAGTAAGTTCTTCAGATCCTGAAATGCTCAGGCTGACTCAAGCGAATTGAAAAGACAAAATACTGAGTCAGAACTAAAAGATCTTATGTTAGTTAAATCAATGGTAAATATGTGTGTGACGGCGTCAGAGATGTTTACGGGGTTTGACATCTCCTATCCAGTGTCTAACGTGAGTACAGTAACTTAAGAGATGCTCGGGATTCACGTCTCCTAAGGATCCGTTAAACTCTCTACTATGTAGTAATATAAACTATTATAATGATGTCTATAGTAAAGTAAACTATTAAAATAGCATTAAGGCGTTACCCATATCTCCCTTAACACATTTTATATATTCCCATAGTCTATACAGTACCATAACTCCCCCTGTAAACTGGAGGGCTATCAAAGGGCACTATATAGATATGGCACAAAACAAACTCGTAAAAGGAACGCTAGGGCAAGTGAACATGGCACACGAGGAAATGCCAGGGTAGATATACCATTAGCATATCCGGATTGGTGGTAACGCATAACAGCTACTACCGCGAACCTCGAAACACGCTCCCAATCAAAAATCGAAGGGTAGCCACCAAAACAATCACAAATCAGAATATAATATCGAAGATGTGTGTCCAATCGGAGGAATGACCTCACTTGGCCCGACATGGCTCCTGATTTTAGTCACATCTAAGCTGACTCACGGGAGTCAGGGTCACGTCATACCTTATATAGAAATCATTCTCCAAACCATCCTACTTCATTTCTGGAATCTCCACCACGTACACAGTTTTTAAAGTGGTCTTGGGTATTGGTAGAGAGATAACAATATCCGATCTCGGTTTCTTTAACAAACAATCGCTTATTACACACTGGATGGTTCTTTTACATTTCCAAAATCATTTCATAATTGATATCAAAATATCATGTTCAATTCAAATCATATCACTTTTGAAATCATTACTTACTTCCAAAATCATACTCACCTTTAAAATAATAGTTCGATGATTATATTTCCTTTCAAAGTCAAATTTACAATTTATATTGAAATATCGTATTCCCAAAATTATACCACTTTCAAATCAAATCGTTTCCAGAATCATAATTTCTTTCAAAAATCATATTTTCAAAACAAATTAAGTCCTTGCTTCAAAATCATCATTTCAATATATTATATAATTTAAAATTCCAACTTATATTATAACATCATTTAACCTTATTCTCTTTTAAACCAATAAGTTGAATTCAAACACACTTTACTTGGTCTAGAAATTTAGAAATGGTTTAAATAATTATAAATAGTTAAAATACTCCAAAATAGTTTAATTATAGGTAAAGTGCTTTTAATTTGATGTAAGATAGTTAAATAGATTAAATTTAGATTAAATATAATTAAAATAGATTACTTAACTTTAAAATAGATTAATTATATTTAAAATAAGTTAAAATGGTTTAATTAGTTTAAACATAAATCAAATTGGTTTTAAAATAGATCAAAATAATTTATGTAGTTAATATTAGTTAAATAGTTTAATAAATTTGAAAATCTTAATAACTAGAAAATTTAAAATGATATAATTTAAAACAGTTTACTAATAAAATTTAAGTTTGAAATTAATACCAAATTAAACTATTCATTTCATTTCAACATATTTGGACCATTCCAAATTTCCAGATCGACAAACAAAATTTAAATAAACTATCAAATTTCATATTGTTTCGGTTCATGTTCAAATATCAAGTTTCGGATTATTCCAATTTCAAAATATTTCAAGGTTATTTTCAAACAGATTTAATAACTTAATTTCGATAGAATTTCTTTTATACTTAAAAGTTTAACTTCAAACTTCCAATTTAATTTCTTAAAGAAATTCCTTTTTAAACCAATTCACATTTCAAGCAAAACTTGATATTTCGAGAATACTTCAATTTCCATAAATAAAATTTTCATTTCAAAACATCATTTAATTAAATCCAAAACTTTAAGGATTTTAAATCATTTAAATTGACCAATCCGGTGTCCGTATATATTTCTCTACCTTAGGATCAAGTGATATGGATATTTATCATTTCATCCGCAATTTAAAATTTACGGTTATATATCATTTTAAACCGCAATCCCGAATTAAATAACATCCATAACTAACTTGCAGTTTATAACGATATAAAACACAACATCCATTCAACCAACATCAACATATCAACATCCAATACAAACATCACCCAAATCAATCAATAAATATTAATATAGAACTGATAGTCGATAACAGGTGTTTACTGGCAGTTTATATTCAATAATAAATTAAATAATGATTTAATTCAAATAAATACAAAATTAACTGAGATGATGACTGAAAATATACCAAACAGTCATAAATAATTCCTAATCACATCATAAATTTAAGTTAACAAACATAAGAAATTTTAGAAGTTATGAGTAGGTTAAAACACTCACCTTTAATTTAATCTCAGCTATACCATTCAAAACCCTAGCCTAGCCTGGAACTGTTCGACCATGATGCAGCGGCCACTAACCCACACCTCCACACACGCTTCTACCCTCATCAACGATCGTCGACAACTTGCCGAGGTCGAGCCGCCTCCACTGGAACCACCCCGACGATCACGGCCACTTTCCAGTTCACCAGAATGAATGGTCTCCACTCTATTCAACCTCAAATCGCGGCGACTTCTGGCGCTAAAAACCCGTCACAACCGTGTCGATCAACTCCCATACACTCCCTCTTCTACGCAGCACCATCGGATCGAGCTATCATCGAAGATCTACCGTCAAATCGATGGCCCTATATGAACGGCCGAAACTAATCCATTGCTTTCTGGACAACTAGAGGTTCAAAAAGGGAAACGAATTATAGATCTGAGATGCGCTCGTCGAGAGCTTCAAATTGATATATAATTGGATATAGTTTGTGGAGTTTAAATTTTTTGATTTGGTTTTGATTTGAAATTGCAATTGGGCATTAGGTTTTGTATGCCATTGGAAATGAGAAGGAGAAAATGGAATTGTGCGTACAAAAATGAGGAATAAGAAATGACCTAGAGTTTATAACAAAAAATATATAGGCAGAACACAATAGAGATGAATGGGCTTGATTGATTTGGAAAGTTGAACGATAAACGACCCGAAAAGCCCGTTCTATCTCCGAAACGCAAATGGGTTAACACATATATCAAAATAGATGTTTTCAAATATTTTAAACTGAATGGAACATGTTTCAAGTCCTAATTCCATCGTATGAAGAAGCTTTATTAAATTCAGCTTATTTCAAATTGATTTCAATTAATTGATTTCTGGGCGTTTCGAATCTGTACGATCAAAGGACAAGTCCGATCATTACGAAACCTGAAATCCTAAGATAATTCACCGTTATAGATCCGATGAAACTGGTTTTGTCGAAATCCGAGTCAGTGGCCAAAATGGCTTTATTTCAGTTAATTAAATAAATTAATATTAAATTAATAAAATCAAATTTTCAACTCAAATCTAATAATTTACAATTTCTATCCCTTCTGGTTACTTAGAAATTTAAATCCTTTAAAACCAGTTTCTATATCAATTCAAGTTAATAAATTCACCAATTACAGTATTTAATTTCAATTTCAGTAAATTCATTAATTATCAATTGAAATTCCAATAAATCCAATTATTTGATTTCTCAATCTTGTTATTAAATCAATTATTAACTTATCATCTTAAAGGTATATTAACATTGATTTATATACTAATACATTAATAATTTCCCAATTCATCTAAAGTTCCATTTACGTAATATTTAAATATTTAATTCCATTTAATTTCAATTAATCCAATTATTAAAATTTAAATTCCAATAAATTAATAAAGCTTGATTTCCATTCTTTTATTCAACCAATTATCATATTATGAATAAAATTAACATTATTTTCAAATATTAATTTAATTTACATTAACACGGTATTGAATTTAAATCATTGTAATTGATTTCCAATTTAACTAACCAGCTAAATAAATAGGTAACATACAATAATTATTACCGTTAACTTTTAATTACACTATAAGTTTATTACTTTCAAATAAAGGTTATAAATACTTACATAACACCAATTCTATTTAAGTACCATCAGCTATTTATTTTAAACAATGATAAAATATTTACATTTGTTTCTTATATTCAATTTTATAACCAAGTATAACAATTTTTATTATTTCATTATTGGAACTTCATTACGATTGTTAATAATTAACTTGAATTAACATTGTTTCATTTTAATTTAGTTATTATTCCATTAATATACCACAAAATTTTATTTCCTTCAATTTTAAATTACCAAAATCTTATTAAACTAACTATTTTAATTATTGAAAATTACGGGTCGTTACAAACCATGTTAAATATTTATTTTAAACCTTAGACGTTATTATAATATCACTAGATTTTCTAATAAAATGGTTTGGTTATTGTAAGATAAAAAACCGTTCATGTTTATTTACGGCATGGTCTTACGAGATAATTCTATTTTTAAACGATTTTCTAAATATTAAAATTCATATGATTTGAGTTTCTCACGTTGGTTTACTAAACTGATCCGAGTGTTATTTTCTTATAATACTTGGGTTAGATCCAAGTATGTCTCTAGATTTAGTGGTGGACGCTTAGTATAACATCCCCTATTTTGAGGCCCGAAGCTAAGTGCTATAGATGTTGCACATCTATAATATTAACTTCCGGTGACAAAATACGATAATGTTAATGGTAACCATAATATCAGAAGCACCTGAATATGAAACAAAACCACAGATTCCAAAAACAACATACTTTACTAATTACATTTCAAAACATGTTTCATATTTCATTGCATAATCACAAAATGTATCCCAGGTTTTGATCAAATATAATTATTACATAATATGCCAAGAGTGACATATAAAGATACCCCCTTGGATGATAAGATTACTAAATAGACAAAAACTCTATTAATACATCACATCGAAAATAAAAATAGAAATAACAACTCCAAAATAGCTATGCCTCCTGCACCTCTTCAGAAGCTTTATTCGTCCATATACTAAAACATGTAAATTCTCAACTCTCAACCTACTCAAATTATATTTTGAGCACCCGAGAGTTTAAGGGGAAATCATAAACTTCAAGTCAGACATAAAGCATGGTGTGAATAATATTATACATCTCGGTTTACTGATAGTAAGTAAGACTACGCTGTCTAGCGGAACGGATTTCCCCTCACTAATATCCCTTTTTAAAACATATCTTTTGCAAATCAAAATCTTGCAACCAAATTGGTTGTGGCAATAATAGCAATATCATGTATGCATACAAATTAGGTAATCAATCTGTCCGAACATTATAGTTTAATTTGGCTAACTACTAACCTTTGGCTGACTCGGGACCACCAGACAAAATAAAAAAATAATCTAACTTCTCTTAGACACACTCCTAGATGGTTTGTCCGTAACTTACTTCTCCCTAGGTCAACTGATCCTAATGGTTTAGCAGGCTCGCCAATAACCTATCTTTCTCTGTATATTCATTTCTATGTGTACTGTCATTTTAGTCTTACCTATGACAAAGCCCTACACACCGGAATTTTGGTCTTATATTAGCCAAGGGCTACTAGCTAAAGTATAGGGCACGACCACATACATGTCCCATCTGGTATTCCAATATCTAAGTCATTTACTTAGGATCAACTACCCATCAAATTTTCCTTGAAAACATTTCTTTCAAATTGATTTAACCCTATAAATCATACTTAAACAAGGAAAATATATTCTATGCTTTATTCAAATCACTATGCTATGCTATATATACTCTACACAAAACATTGTTGATGAAAACATTCGAAACTTTTGTTTAAAACCTTTAAACAATCTCTTTCGAAACCTTTGAAAGTATCTCTTTTGAAAACATTTAATACCCCTTATAATACAAGTAAACTACACTTTATAACCTTACGCCGAAAGGCTAGAACATACCTTTTGAAACCGGTTACAATAGATTTTTCGAAATCATTAACGTATCCTTTCGAAAGTTTTATAAAACATAAGACATCCCCCTTTTCAAAACACTTTAAAAATGCCTTTCGAAAATATTGAAAACACTCCAATTAAACACTAAGGTAAACCTTTCGAAAACATTGGGGAACCACCCCTTCGAATTATGATATACCCTTCGTAAGAATTAAGTCCTTTACATAAATCAAACCTTTCGAAAGCATTGGGTTCAAGTAAAAATACGTGGAACATAGTTTCGAAACCATTCCTTTCGAAACCTTTGGGCTTAAATTTCAAAATCTCAAAAGGGTCTTAAAAGAACCAAGTAAAAGAAACTCTTTCAAAAGCAACTTCCTATGTAAAAGAAGTGAATGGGTCGAAACCAATCCCTTCGGAAGCATTGGAGAACCGACTCAGGGTTTAAAGCAAAAGAACCCTCTCGAAGGCATTGCTTCGAAAGGTAGAAGGCGATAGCAGGGGTTTCGACCTTTTCGAAAGGATTTCCTTAAAACAAAGGCGAAAACAAACTCTTTTCTTTTAAAACACTTGACCAAGTCGAAAGCTATCTCATTCGAAAGCATTCTTTTCAAAAGCAAAGCAAGCAGCATTTCCTTTTAAAAGCAAGACAAGGTCTCGACCCCTTCGAAAGCCCTATTTCGACTCTATATATTTTGCATATCTCTAACCCACTACATACCAAGTCTTTGATACCATGTGTATTGGTTTCGACTAGGATAGAGGTGGAAGTATAGTATCAAAAGGTAGCTGCCGAAAATGGCAAAACAGAAAACCATAAAAAACTGATTTTTAACTTTATAAAGTAATTTCTTTCTCACTAACTTGCTTTGTTTGTTAATATATGATTGGTTGCAAATATTTTTCCAAAACCTTCTCTACAAATACTGCCAAATTTCAAAGATTAACATTTTTAAACATTTACAAATTGCCCCTTCTCCTTTAATAAACATATAAAACATCTAAGTGCCATACTTTAAATAATTTTATATACTTATTGAAACATTTAGGAAAATTCTACAAAAATTCCCATAAATCATTTTTTGTTATGTTTTCCAACATATGTAAATTTCTGACTCAAAGCCAATATAAAATAGCTGTAATTAATTTTAAACCCAATTTAACCAATTTCTTCACAAGAAAATTCATAATAAATCCATATTAATTCTGAAAAATATGAAACTTGAAACCCATCGCTAAATAATATTCCGGACGTTATATCAAAATCACAAGGCATTTGGATGTCGTTTAATAGATTTTTTAAGTTAAACCTCATCATAAAATCTATATGAAATAGCATAAATCATCAACAAGTATATATATATATCCATTTAACAATAAAAGCACAAAAAATTGTTTGCAAAATAAATTTGGATCTCGGCTAAAATTGAAAATAATAAAATGAGATGTAACATATTATTCACCTTTAGCTTGTGATTAAGGAGTTAGAGATTTGCTTCTTGAACTAGATTGATTAAGATTATCTTCCTCTTACCTTCTCCTAATGGTGGCCGGACTCTCTTAGATTTAGTTTTTAGTTTATGAATGTGAAAATGAACGTGGCTTGAGGGTATATGGTATAAGGATATATCTTATTCATGTTTTTCCCTTATCTATTACTCTAGCCATTTCATTTTTATTCTCTCTTGTTCATTGTTTAATTTGGCACGGCTACCCTTCTATTATTCAAATCTCAATTCCCTCAACCATTTACATTATTTCATTTAATTTAACTAGTTAAATGTCTTAAATATCGTTAATCAAAATTAGGGTCATTATAGACTCCCCTCCTTAAAGAATTTCATCCTCCAAATTACGATAAGGCACTCATCAAAATCAATCATAAAGGTAAAACATACCATGAAACAAGTCAGGATAAGCGTCTCTAATCTTGCTCTCAGTTTCCCAAGTACAGTCTCTCTCATCTTCGCTCTATTGGACTTTAACTAATATGATTGTCTTGATCCTTAGCCTCTTCTCATCTCTCGCGGCTATATGAACTGGCTTTCTAACTATAGTCAAATTCGGTTCCACTACTAAGTCCTCTAACATAGTTGGTGCTATAGTAGTCTTCGGATCTCGAATATACTTCCTTAGGTGAGAAATATGAAAAACATCATAGACCCCTACCAAACTGTTTGATAACTCTACTTTATATGCTAGTGTCCGGATACTCTCTATAATAGGAAATGGTCCAACAAATTTCGGTGCCGATTTTCCTGATTTCCCGAATCTGGTCACACCCTTCATTGATGATACTTTGCGAAAACATGATCTCCAACTGAGAATTCTAAGTCTTTCCATCTCTTATTAGCATAATTCTTCCTAGACCGAGCTTTCTTCATTCTAGTTTGAATGAGCTCAATCTTTTCTGCAGCTTCTCTAACCAAATCCAGACCAAGAACTAACATATCCCCTGTTTCTAACCAACAAATGGGAGATTTCCATGACCTTCCATACAAAGCTTCAAATGGTGCCATCTCTATACTAAACTAATAACTGTTGTTATACGAAAACTCGACTAATTGCAGATGGTCTTCCCATGATCCTCTAAGATCTAGCACACAAGCTCATAACAAATCATCTAAGACTTTGTTAATCCTTTCTGTTTGCCCATCTATTTATGGATGGTAAGCAGTACTCACCTTGAGCTTACCTAATGTCTCCTGTAGACTCTACTAAAACTTGCTAGTGAATAAGGAATCTCTATCATTTACTATACTACTAGAAATTTCATGCAGTCTAACTGCATTATTTATAAATAACTTAGCTAAAACAGGTGTCGTCCTGTTTGACTTAACTGGGATGGAATAGACACTTTTGGTAAACCTGTCCACTACAGCCCATATACTTTCATTTTCTGTATTAGACCTTGGCAATCCGTCTATAAAATCCATTAAGATAGAATCTTATTTCCATACTAGATCATCTAAAGGTGAAATGAAGTAACCCACTTGGTTTCTAATGTTTGACTTTACCTGTTGACAGTTCAAACATTGTTTCACCCATAAGCCTACATCTCTTTTCATAACTTTCTAGAAGAAACTTCTTTTCATGTCCTGATACATCTTAGTTCCTCCCGAATGAATAGTGAACTTCGAACGATGGCATTCTTCTAGCATTTCCTTCCTATTGTTTCCTATATTCGGAACACATAGTCTCCCTTTCTTTCTTAACCACCCATTTTGGTCAAGACTGAAAACTTTTAAGTCATCACTCTTTGTTCCATCCCTTAACTTTCTAATCCGTTCAACTAATAATGGTCCTTCTTCTGCTTAGAAGCGATCTTTTCGATCATCACCGGTCGAATTTCTAAACATGACAACACTACAGTTTCCTTGCAAGATCTAGCTTCAGATATCCACTGTATCCTACATGTAGGCAATGTTTCTAAATCTTTCCACTCAGCTATCATTGCCAACATTCATTCTGATGTTTCTTGCTAAGTGCATCCGCCGCCTTGTTGCCTTTTCCTAGTGTGTACACAATACGAGAGTCATAAACGGCTAAAAACTCTAACCACATCTGCTATCTCATATTCAGCTCTTTCTGAGAGAATAAATACTTCAGTGAATTATGATCCATATACAATTTGAATCTATCTCCTAATAGATAATGTCTCCACACCTTCAATGCAAAAATTACTGTAGCTAATTTCAAATCATGCGTTGGATATCTAATCTCATGCGGTCTAAGCTGTCGAGTAGGCAATCACAACCCTTTGCATCAACACATCTCCCAATCCTGTTCCACATGCATCTGTATACACTACTAAATCCCGATCCCCTTCTAGAACAACTAACACAGGTGCATTTGTCAATAAGTGTTTTAGCTTTCGGAATGCCTACTCACACTTATTAATCCAAATGAACCTCACATCCTTTTGCATTAGTTTGGTCATTGGTGCCACTATCTGTGGAAAATCTTTAAAGAATCTTCGATAATACCCAACTAATCCAAGAAAACTCTTTATCTCAGTCACTATCTTGGATCTCTTCCAATTATTCACTGCTTCGATCTTAGTTGAATCTGTAGACAACCCTTTCTCTGAGACTACATGACTAAGAAACTTCACTTCCTTCTACCAGAAATGAAACTTCGAAAATTTTATCTTCAGTTGATGTTGTCTCGGCGTCTTAAGCACCTCTCTAAGATGAACTCTATGCTCTCCTTCATCCTTAGAATATATCAAAATGTCAACTATGAATACCAACACGAACCTATCTAAGTGCTCTCGAAAAATTCAGTTCATCAAATCTATAAAGAATTTTGGCGCATTAGTCAGTCCGAACGACATTACTAACCATTCATATGATCCATATCTGGTTCTAAAAGCCATTAAAGGAATACTATCCTATGACACTCTAAGTTAATGGAACCCTGTTGCTAAATCAAACTAGGAAAATACTTTGGCTCCACTCAAATGGTCGAACAAATCGTCAATTCTAGGTAATGAATATCGATTCTTTATCGTCTTCTCATTCAACTTAGGATAATTGATACATAACCTCAATGATCCGTTCGGCTTCTTTGCGAACACTGTGGCTGCTCCCCAAGGCGAACTGCATGGTTTGATAAAATTCTCGCCTTCCAAATCCACCAACTGCACCTTTAACTCCCTCATCTCGGTAGGTGCCATTCTACTTGGCAGTTTTCTCGCTGCCTTCTAGCACGAAATTTATCTCAAACTCAATTGCTCGTTTCGACGACAATACTACCATAGGTTTAAAGACATCTATGAATTCTCTAACAATGAAAACTCGATTCAACTCGTCTTCTACGTCCACAACACCTAACAAAGCATTAGCCTCAAAACTGGGGTTTTCTATGGTGTATATGACATGATCACTACAGTCAGGGTGTCTAAGTGATATTTTCCTATCATAGCAAAATATCCTAGCATCGAATTTACTTCACCAATCCATACCCAAAATAAATCCGAACCTTATGAATTCAAACACATGCAAACTGCAAACAAAGGTATGATCTAACAATTCATACACTAGGTGGTCACATTTCATCCCGAGAGTTACATAACCTCCTATCGGATTTGCAACCCTTAAGGAAGTAACTAGGTTTGAGGGTTCTAGGTTAAGCTAAACTACCAAACAATAAGATACAAAAGAATGCGATGCACCGATTTCATATATAATGCTAATTGAAATACTATGAATCATATGCGTACCTTCCAACACAACCTTTCCCCTTTCCTCTGCTGTTGGCACCGAGGTAGCTAGCTTCAATGCAAACACTTTTCCCTTTCCATTCTTGGCTGGCTCCTTGCACTTTTTCTTATAATGTCCAATTTGATCGTAGTTGAAGCATATAATGTTCTTCTTCCCAGTCATCTTCTTTCCATCTCCCGAGCGATATTCATTTGCGAAATGCACTTTCTTGTCACATTTATAGCAGACAACCTCCATCTTTCCTTTCTTAGTAGCTCCACCCTTCTAATCCCCTTTCTGGTGGGAAAACTTCCTTTTCCGACTCTGCCCTCCTTG
Organism: Allium cepa; assembly: GCA_030765085.1. NCBI lineage: Eukaryota > Viridiplantae > Streptophyta > Magnoliopsida > Asparagales > Amaryllidaceae > Allium > Allium cepa. The sequence continues at coordinate 750,040,588 of CM060941.1, forward strand.
AGCTTCCTTTGCCTTATTTCTTTCAAGCCATGCCTCAAGGCCATCTCAACATCAACATCACATGGGTCCCTAATATGCGGTAATGTGTCCTTAGTAAGCTCAAGCTTCAACCCACGAATGAACTTTTCATTCCTCTTAATAACAGTACCGACCATAGCACAGCCACATCTCGCTAACTCCTCAAACATGGTCGCATACTCAAGCACTGTCATATCTCCCTACTCCAATTCAGCAAACTTCTTGAGCAGAGTAGACTAAGCAATCTCTGACACAAATCTCTCCTCAAACCTTCTTTTGAACTCAGCCCAAGTCATAGTCTCCTCATTGACTCCAACCGTAACATTGTCCCACCAATATAGTGCTGCTCATTGTAGCTATCTAGAAGCGAGTCCCTCTTCTGCTCATCATTGAGCTCCAAATCAGCAAAAATCCTCTCGCAATGAAGTAACCAATTCTCCATTTCAATTGCATCTTCAGTACCAATAAATGTCTTTCCTCCCAGCCGAGCATAATCTCTACTCAAAATGGCATGGTTATTCACCATCGGAGCTTCTTGATTTCCTCCTCCAACATTTCCTCCAACTACTCCAAAAACAACTCCCGGTTGCATCTTGTTTACGAAGAACTGATACATTGCTTCTATGTCGACTTGCAGGACCCCAGCACCCACATTTGCAACTTATGCCTAACCTGGGATCCTCCTGGTATTTGGTCTGGCATTTTCATTAGTTGTGATTCTTCCCCCACCAATGTTAACTCTTCCACTTCAAGCATCCATATCTTCATTCAAGTCTTTGTAAGATATAGAAGAATATCCTAAGAGAGATGGGAGAATAGAGATATAGCATATACTTATATATAGCAAATACAAGTATGTTACTACAGCGTCATCCTATACCTGATCTTTTCTTTAATTCCTTAGGATTATAATTTCAAAATCGTTTTAAGTTTAAAGTTTTTCATAAACCTATGCTCTGATACCATGTTGTAACAACCCATATCTTGAGGCTCGAGACTAAGCGCTACAGATGTTGCAGTCATCTATAGTAATAACTTCCAGTGACAAAATACAGTAATGTTAATGGTATCCATAATACCAGAAGCACGCGAATATGAAACAAAATTACAGATTCCAAAAACATCATACTTTACTGATTATATTTCAAAATATGTTTCATATTCCATTATACAATCTCAAAACATATCCCAGGTTTGATCAAATATAATTATTAAAAAATACACCAAGAGCGACATATGAAGATGCCCCCTTGGATGATCAAAGTACTAAATAGGCAAAAACTGTTTCAATACATAATATTGGAAATAGAAATAAAATAACAACTCCTAAATTGTTATCTACGCTCCAGCACATCTTCGGAAGCTTTATTCTTCCATATACTAAAACATGTAAATCCTCAACTCTCAACCTACTCAAATCATATTTTAAGCACCAGAGAGTTTAAGGGGAAAACATAAACTTTGAGTCAGACATAAAGCCCAATGTGAATACTACTATACATCTCGATTTATTGATATTAAGTGAGACCATGCTGCTTAGCGGAACGAGTTTCTCCTCACTAATATCCCTTTTTAAAACATATCCTTTGCAAATAAAAATCCTGCAACCAAACTGGTTAAAGCAATAATAGTAATATCATGTTGCATACAAATCAGGTAATCAATAGAATATCTGTCCAAACACTTTAGTTTTATTTGGCTAACCACTAACCTTTGGCTGACTCGGGTCTACCAGACAAAATAAACAAATAATCTAACTTCTGTTAGACACACTCCTAGATGATCTATCCCTAACTTACTTCTCCTAGGGTCAACTGATCCTAATGGTTTTGTGGGCTCACCAATAACCTATCTTGCTCCGTGTATGCCTATCAAAGTGTACCATCATTTTAGTCTTGCCTATGATAAAGCTCTATAGCTATGGGCTACCAGCTAAAGTATAAGGCGCGACGTCATCCGGTCCCATCTGGTAGTCTAATATCTGAGTCATTTACTTAGGGTCAACCGTCCCGTCAAATTTTCCTTGAAAACATTTCTTTCAAATTGATTTAACCCTATGAATCATACTTAAACAAGCAAAATGTACTCTATGCTATAGTCAAATCATTTTTCCATGTAATATATACTTTACACAAAACATTATTGATGAAAACATCCGAAACCTTTGTTTAAATCCTTTAAACAATCTCTTTCGAAACCTTTAAAAGCACCCTTTTCGAAACCATTGAAAGTACCCCTTTCGATATAAACAAACCACTTCACTTTATAACCTTAGGCTGAAAGGCCAAAACATACCTTTCGAAACCATTTACAATAGATTTTTCGAAAACATTGAAATTATCCTTTCGAAAGTTTTAAAAAACCTTAGACATCCCCTTTTCAAAATACTTCAAACATGCCTTGTGAAAATATTGGAAACCCAAAATTTAAAAAGTAAGGTAAAAAATTCAAAAACATTGGAGAACCACCCTTCGAAACCTTTATTTTATACCTTTTTAAAGCATTAAGTCCTTTACATAAATCAAACCTTTCAAAAGCATTGGGTTCAAGTAAAAATAATGGAACATAGTTTCAAAACCATTTAAAACCATTCCTTTCGACACCTTTGGGCTTAACTTTCAAAATCTCTAAAGGGTCTTAAAAGAACTAAGTCAAAAGCAGCTCTTTTGAAAGAAACTTCCTAAGTAAAAGAAGCAGACAGTGTCAAAACCAATCCCTTTAGAAGCATTGGCGAAGCGACTCGGGGTTTAAAGCGAAAGAACCCTCTCGAAGGCATTGCTTCGAAAGGTAGAAGGCGGCAGTAGGGGTTTCGACCCTTTCGAAAGAATTTTATTAAAACAAAGGCGATAACCTCTTTTGAAAACACTTTTCCTTTAAAACACTTGACCAAGTCGAAAGCTTCTCATTCGAAAGCATTCTTTTCGCAAGCAAAGCAAGTGGCATTTCCTTTTGAAAGCAAGACCAGGTCTTGACCCCTTTGAAAGCCCTGTTTCGACTTTATACCTTTTGTCTATCTCCAATCCACTACGTACCAAGTCTTTGATACCATGTGCATTGATTTCGACTAGGATGGAGACAGAAGTATTGTGTCGAAAGGTAGCTGCTGAAAGCGGCAAAACAGTAAAACCTTGTAAAACTGATTTTTAACTTTATAAAGTAATTTATTTCTAACTAACTTGCTTTGTTTGTCAACATATGATTGGTTGCCAATACTTTTCCAAAATCTTTTCAACAAATACTGTCGAATTTCAGAGATTAACTTTTTAAAACATTTACAAATTGCCTCATCTCCATTTATAAACATATGAAACATTTAAATCTCATGCCTTAAATAATTTTATATACTTACTAAAACACTTAGAAAAATTCTACAAAAATTTCCATAAATCAATTTTAATATGTTTTGCCACATATATAAATTTCTGAACCAAAGCCAATATAAAATAGCCATAATTAATTTTAAACCCAATTTAACCAATTTCTTCACTAGAAAATTCATAATAAATCCACATTAATTCAAAGAATTATGAAACTTGAAACCCGTCTTTAAAATAATATATCAGACCTCATATCAAAATCGCAAGGCATTTGGATATCATTTAATAGGTTTTTAAAGTTAAACCTTATCATAAAATCTATATGAAATAACATAAATCATCAATAAGCATATGTGTGTGTGTATATCCTTTTAACAAGCAAAACATGGAAAATAATTTGCAAAATATATTCGAATCTCAACTAAAACCAAAAACAATAAAATGAGATGTAACCTATTATTCACCTTTAGCTTATGATTAAAGATTTTTTGATTTGCTTCCTGAACTAGATTTATTCAGCTTCTTTCTCTTAATTTAGCTTATCTTCCTCCTACCTTCTTCTAATGGTGGCTGGCCTCTTTTAGATTTAGTTTTTAACTTGTGAACGTGAAAATGAATATGGCTTGAGGGTTTATGGTATAAGGATATATTTTATTCCTATTTTTCCTTTATCTATTACCCTATCTATTTCATTTTTATTCACTCTTGTTCATTGTTTAATTCGGCATGACTACCCTTCTATTATTCAAATATCAATTCCCTTAATCATTTACATTATTTCATTTAATTTAACTAATTAAATGTTCTAAATAATATTGATCAAAATTAGGGTCGTTGCACTTTAGAGCTTCTGGAGACAAGCTGGATGCCTCTAAGACCGATGTATTTTGTTTTCTGTTATATTTCTTATTTTATTAGTATTTGTGAGGACATGTTATTATAACTGTCTAGGCTGATGATTGGATAGGTACTCTGATTATTGTATATATATTAATGTTCTTTCTTTTCGGCACTCAAATGCTCGGCAAGTAAATACCACGGATGTATTAATGTCGACTTTGAGGGTCAAAAGGGCGGGTTGTTACAATAGTATCAGTTATTCGGTTGAGCAAACTCCTAGGTATTAGTGGGGTACACTCATTAGATATAGGGTTAATAACACCCTAGAATGAGTTGAGTATGTGTGTGTGTATGAGAGTGCATATTTATTATTGTTATAAAAATATTTTATATTGTGTTTATTTATTTGTTGAGTGATTTATCGATTCTGGTCGATACAGAAGGTACAACTGTATTGATAGGGGTTTCAAAACACTTGAACAAGGCAAACTGACGCAGTATTGTTTTTGTAAATTGGTAGATGTTTACAAAGGAATATTTTTTGTGTATAAAAATAATTTTTAAAAATTGATATAGTTATTTATGGTATGTGTGTTTGTCAGGACATTATAATATTCAACTATTATTTTTTATTGTTTGACTAGTTATGCTCATCCAGTTAGGAGCATTGACTATTCTTAGGCAAAAGGTGTTGTGTGCTTAGTAAATTATTCTCTTTGTCATTGTACGATCGAAATGAGTTCTAATTTGAATGAATCCAATGAAAATTAGTAATAAATATTTTGTTAAAAACTATTTTATGTGGAAATATGTACAACATTATTTCAAAATAGGATCTAAAAAAGAAGTAGTGCTTTTATGTTAACTAGTCAAGTGGCTCTAAAATGACTAAAAATGGGCAAGAAATGTGTTCGGATGGTAAGCACTTCTCTTAAGTATTACCCTTCTAGGTAAGGGGATGTATAATATTATTTGGTAGGATCAAGTTCCTTGGTGTCGTTTTGGGCTTACTCAGTCTATATATATATTTTCTATGAATAAAAATATATAGTATCTTTTCAAAAGGGTTTTGAAATATGAATCGGGTATTTAGTTCTTAAGTTTCCTTAAAAAAACGGATTCAAAATTAAAAGATATTTTGACAAAAGAGTGCATTGATAAACGAAATTTTTAATATGGGTTTATATCATTTTTGGTTAGAAAAGATAAAAGATTAAACCAGATAGTTGTATATACTCTCAGGATGTAGAAGGGAATTATACAAGTATAGAACTTAAGTTATGTTTTTACGAAATGATTCCATAGATAAATTTTGGAAGTAAAAAGAATTAGAGTAGTAATTAATTATAAAGTTATCCTAAAAGGATAAAACCATAAGTTGACCATGGATAATTTTATAAGCATGACAGTTGTTGATCCAAGGTTCAGGTACATGATTTCTAGTTAATATACACTAGTGTGAACTTAGCGTTTTCACTCAATTTCTAAGGGTGAGTACTTGAGATGGATTCTTAGAATGATGTGAGTGTTTTCTGTCACTGTTTAGGACTATACGAGGAAAATATAAGTATCGGATTAAGGAACCGGATCAGGGTTCAGCAATAGAGAAGTTAAGTGATCTATACTAGTTTGGGTGAGAGATTTACGCATCCGAGCAAGTAATCGGATGGGATTTTGCATACGGATGATTCATGCACATCGTATGGGCGTAAGAAAGAATGTTATGTATTAGTATTATTGGCATCTTCGTTGATTGTTTGTGATGAAATTTCAGGGTTGAAACTCTTTTAAGAAGGGAGAATGTAATGACCCAAAATTTTACCACTTTACTTTATGAATATTTGGTAAATTTTAAATATTCAATTAACGATTCTTAATTATTAAATAACCCCCTTTTAATTAATAGATAATGATGATGATCTCTCATTTTGAATATTATTTTACATAAATAAACAGTTCGATGAAAAATTGAAAATGTGACAGAAATTCATTTTTGAATTTTTGACTTTTTATCGAATGAAAGTTGGTGCAAAGTTTTTGCGTACTTATGTACATATTTATATCACACTCTTACATATATAATAACATGTTAAAATAGTGTAGAAAGAATCAGTAAAAGAAAGTGTGATTAAAGGTTTTTAGGAAGTGTTTAAAATGATAAATAAGTGGCATGACTTATGCTTTTTTATATACTATTTAGAGCTTAAGTATTTTATCTTTTCTTAACGTCATGATAAGGGACGTGGCTTTATGTACTTGGCGCATAGGGAGATGTGGGTGTTGTGACTTTTAAGGAGGGGTGGTAGAGGCTAGTTAGGTAATTCGGCAAAGGGATAGTTAAGGTCATTTGCCACATTTTCTCAAGCTTAAAAATACATAACACACACATTTCTTCATTTTACATTTTCATTTTTTTTCTTTTCTTTTTCTTCTTCACTCTCTTCGCTTTTCTAAAATGCCTTAGTAAAATGAATTCAAACCTCCCCCAAATTCAACCCAATTCAAGTATAACTCCTAGAACATCTTCACAACAACTATCATCAACTTAAATCTTAAAGGGAGGAGGCATAAGGTTTATCCTATGCCTAGGCCGTGAGCATTAATGGAAGGGGGACCTTGGTCCTTGAGCATAAGGAAGGGAGGAGAGGAGTCAAGAGGTTTGGACATGAAGGAAAGTGGTAGCTTTGGCATATAGGTGATGGTAGGAAGTTGTTCTCAGAATATAGTGGCTTGGGTTGGGTGTTAGCTTAGTTAAATGTGAGATTTCTCACTTTGAAATGTTTGTGTGTATATATCTAATTTGTGTAAAAATTAATAACTTTATTATTTTTTGTATAATTATTATTGGATGTAATAGTTATCATTGATGTTTGGGTTGGTTCTTGCTTATAGGGGGATGCCATACATAACCATTGTTTTGTAAGGGACTAAAGTAAAAGATGTCGAAGTGTTTCGTAGTGAACAAGTTGTAACGAATACACTTCAAAATACTATAGAAATCTACGGAGTTCCTCGCCTTATTGACTTCATCTACATATATTCTTGTTTATGTAAGTGCTCGTGATATGACTTGGAAAATTGAATTATTTGGAATAGAATTAATTGTAGCACTTGATGATGTGTGAGGGTAGTCATTAAGCCTCTTTTCAAACTTGAAAAATTATACTCATGAATTTTTAAATCGACTTCAACTTTAATTTTGAAATAAAGTGTTTTCTATACTTATAATGGATTAAATATAAAAAGAAATATGGTTTAAAAGCTAGTTGATTTACAAAACAAAGTTATAAAAGTTACGGTCCATATAGCGATGGTTGCTATGGATGCATTTTGGAAAGATATGAATATTTTAAAATATGAAATGTTGTTCTCTTTAGATAAGTATAAAATATTTTCAGATGTATTTTATAAAGGTTATATACGTATTTTAAATGGAGTTTGAGGTTTTAAATATACCTTTTGAGTATTTAAACAAGCGGTTTAATTAAAAGAAATCCCTTGACATTTTTAAAGTCGAATTCTTCTAAAAAGTGGTGGTTTTTAATTACGAATTTGGACCAGTGTAAAATTTGATTAAAAGTGTTTAAAAGAGGTTTGAAATTTACGTAAATGGTTTTAAAAAGATTATTTGATATAATATAGCAAATAGTACATTATAAAATAGAAAACTCTTTTATTTCCAAAGTCAAACTTTTTTTGGAAGTAACGATATTTAAGTGATGCTTTAAATAAAAAGTAAACTATATTATAAGTGCTTTAAATTATTTTGGAGAATGAAGAGGGCAAGTTTGGAATTACAACCTCTATGTTTTATTAAATGGTTTTCGAAAAATGGAAGGAAGTTATGGCCTATAATATTCTACTTATAGTAAAAGATTTTGGAAAGTGGAAAAGGAAGTTTGATTTATAACATTTTGTTTGTTTAAATAACTATACAGAATACACACACACACACACACACATACATATATATATATAGTATTATAATTGGCATTAAGCTCCAAGGTAGATAAACCTCAACATATCTCGAAAGATAAAATGTTGTCTTGTAAAGGCGTGAGAAGTAATAATACCCCGAATTGAACGGCGGCATCGTTAACCCAAAGATAGATTAAGTTTGAAATCGAAGATTGATGTTAAGTACATGAAGTATTATTTCCGTATACGAATTCTGTTATTTATGGATATTGAGTGGTCCTATACTTGGCACTAAAAGCTAATGAGTAGATTGATCCTCTATCTGTGAGACCTAAAATTAGAGTGTTTAACCAAAGCAAGGCTAGGAGCAATCTGTGCTCTGACTTATCTGGCTTTGTTTCTAAGGAAGGGATAGAGTAAGTCGAAATATCAAAAATATGACAAGTGTAGAAGATTTGATTTGCATAAATGACCTTTATAACTTATGGTGGTATGGAAAGTATTCTTTTCATACTTAACACCAAATTCCGAGGTAGGTAACTCATCTCTACATGTGAGAGTTTAAGAAAGTACGTCAAGGCAACGATAATATGCTAGCTTGTCCGACTACATTGTTAATCGAGCGATAGCACAAGTCTGAAATCGGATATTGGTGACAAGTATATTTGATCTAATTTCTATAAGACCCATTTACTTACACCAAAAAGGAAAGTGGTTTGGGCTTATAAACATTGTTTTTAAATGACTTTTATTTTTGACCCATTGAATATGATTTTAAAAAAACGGAAAATCTTCCATAAGATTTGTGAATATACTTATACCATCGATTTAAGTACATGGAGATGTTTTCTAAGTATTGAAAGTGAAATTTTTTATGAATTTACTTATACAATTGAGATAAGTAAACTTTTTCAAGTATGAAAAGAGTAGATAGGGTCTGCGAATTTATTTTTGTAAAAGGTCTTTATAACACAAGTATTTACAAAGTGATTTTAAGTAATGAAAGGTTTAATTAAAGAGGGTTAGTGGTTGCATATATGCTTAAGTCATGCTTGGTTTCTATATGAAATTAAATCTCTGATTGGATTGTTTGCTTATTTGGTAGTTAAATAGCCAACTATCAAACCTTGGCCAGTTTTGAAACCATTGATTGTTAGTTTAGAAAGATGGAGATTGGATAAGTTATCCAGAAACCACTTTGAACTAGCATAAGCGTTTGAATTGATGATATCTTGAAGACAATGGAAATCGAAAACTGAGTTCTTTAAGTGCGAGGGCTACTTGCTACTAATCCCGAGGGTGATTCCCAAAAATGATGTAGTAGAAGTAGTGCCTTCAGTTAGTTCATGTCTTGAACAACTTGTATGGACGAATGCTGACATTACATCTTTTCCTAGAGGGCGGTGTTACCATTTCAAGTGGGATTTGCTAAAAATGAAAAACGTAGCCTCAAGCCTCACACCTGGTAATGACCGAAACATAGGATATGCTTCAGGGCTATGTGATTCGCTACCATTAGGGTATGGTCGTCCCTTGTCTCTAGATCGATATTCAATTATGTGTGTGTGTGGCCACAGAAACGGTTTGTCAAAAACAATCGAGGTGATGGCATATTCAGTATTGTCTAGTAGAGGGTTATGCAGGTCCTAATTTGTAAGGGGTCCATGAATGGCCCTCGATACATTTTTTCTACAGGTGTATTGTGGCAGACGATATCCCAGTAGCCTTATCATTTCATGCAATCCTTTTTCCAATACGTGCATTTATAAATTTAGTTATAAACTAAATATACTGTTGAATGTAATTAATGTAACAATTCTTGCTACGTTAAATATTTATTTTAAACCCTAGAAATTATTATAATATCGCTAGATTTTCTAATAAAATGTTTTGGTTATCGTAAGGTAAAAATTCGTCCGTGTTTATTTACGGTATGGTCTTACGAGATACCTTTATTTTTAAAGGACTTTATAAATATAAAAGTCCATATGATCTAAGTTTCTCATGTTGTTAACCAGACTGATGTGGGTGTTATTTTCTTAGAATACTCGGGTCAGACCGAGTATGTTTTTAGATTTAGTGATGGATGCATTGGAGCTTCAGGAGACAAGCTGATGCCTCCAAGACCGATATATTTTATTTTCCTCTATATTTCTTATATATCAGCATTTGTGAGGATGGACTGTTATAACTGCCCAGGATAATGATAGGTCAGTTACTCTGATTATTGTATGTATATTAAAGTTTGTTTTGTAAAGATCATTTAAATATCATATATTACTTGTTACGATGTGAGATTATGTTCTGACTTTTCTTTTCTTTCGCCCAACAATCTGTCTTTTAGACACTTGGATGCTCGACATGTGAATACCGTGGATACATTAGTGTCGACTTTTAAGGGTCAAAAAGACGGGTCGTTGCATATATGAAAATATATATAAACATATTTATATGCTTATATAAAATTATTTAAATATAATTATATATATATATATATATACTTATATAAATAATTGTGTGTATACATATACGTACGTATATGTGGACAATATGTACTTGCATATTGGAATAGCTAACGTGTTCATTGCGTTGTAAATCCCAGTATCTATATACATGCATGTTATACCTTACACGGGTTAATATGTTACACATGCACACACATATATGTGTATAATATACGTGTATATATATATGTATACACGTACATAAATAAAATAAAACTATATAATTAATAAATTTAAATAAAATAAAATGTTTTATTTAAATAATATTTAGAAATTATCTAAATAAATTAGACTTAATAGGACCAATAAAATTTCAATAAAGTAAAAAAAAAATAGAATTCACCCATGAATTCTGTTGTGAAATGACCCCGTTCCTACATTAGCATGAACATCAAGCACTCATTCATAAGCACTTCAAGCTTGGAGCTCTTGAGTTGAGCGCTTGCTCAAATGATCCTTTAAAGTTTGCTTCAAGGCAAGTTCACGAGGAGCCAAAGCATGCTTTGAGTCGCTTTTTCTTGGAGTGCCCACTCATGAGTGCTCATGACTTAAGTGTGCTGCCTTGAAGCTTGCTTTGAGGTTTGCTTTTAACAGATAGAAAGCGTGCTTTAAGTCCACTTTTTTGAGTGTTTCTTTGAGTTTATTCAAGAAAAAAATCTAGTAACTTTTACATAATGAATGTAGACGTAAGGCTATTGGATGAAATTTTGTTTTTGTCTGCCATGGAGAATTGAGAATTAGAAACAAGAAGGATCAAAGCCGTGGACAATGATAAAAAGGATTAAGGGCAAGTTGTTCAATATTTTCATTACTTGTATATTTATATACCAGATTTATTTTTAATTTTGTCTGGTTATGTCTAGGTTGGAGTTGGTTGCTCTCATTTCATACGTGGAATCACATAGCGATGGCCGGCAATCGAGTATTTCATACTTTTTTGTATACAAGGATAGGTTAGTTTGAAATAATATCCTAACATCGATGATGCATCTCCAGAAAAGAATGGAGGAAATTTTATATATGTGATTTACTATACTATTCCATTATGTTCTAATCGCAATAATTGAAACTTGCATTCAAGCAAGTCCAGTTTATATTTTTGTTGAGATTTTATTCACGTATTGCATGTTATGTGTCATTATGTTTATGGTAGAATTTAAGTGTATAACTTCTGTTTGAGCTCCGATCGTGAAATTTCAAGTATGAAAATTACTCAGAACATCACCACAAACATAACGGTGCAAGTTTCATAATCAAATTCCATTTTTTGCACAAATTTTGTTTTTAGAGCCTTATTAATTATTTATTAATTTTATGGTGTGTTACATGTTGAAAGATTGAAATATTTTAAAGTCCCACATCATCTAAGATTTGGATATATTTTACTATATATATATATATATATATATATATATATATATAATAGAACAAGGGGAATATGAATAGAAAGAAGCAAAAAGAAGACATGGCTAAACATATATATTAAACCTAAAAGATTAGGCACTTACGGCACATGGGCGCGCGCATGAAAGAGTGGTGACTGTTTGGAACAGTTGGCTCGTTTTTATTATTCTTCTTAATCCCTTCTCCTTTGTGTTATTCTACCGTTCAACAAATCATAGATTGCTCTTTCAGTCGATTGCTGCCTCCAAGGGGAGTCTCTGTTGTATCGTGGAGGAATTCCACTACTATCCCCAAAGCAATCTCATTCGTAGTGGAGGCGATAATTCCTTAATGAAGTGTCATTCTGACCCCATCCATTGGTTTACTGACTGTTACAAACAATTACATCTCTGCCTTTTCGTGCCTTATATAAACAGATCTGAATTACTCAGAATCAATTGTTACTATTTTTCTCAACCCCTTCTCCCTTATGCTATTCTATCGTTCAACAAATCACATATTGTTCATTCAGTCGATTACTGTCTGCAAGAGGATTCTTTGTTGTATCCTGGAGGAATTCTGCCACTATACCCTCAGTAATCTCCTTCGTAGTGAGGCGATCAATTCCTTAAAGAAAGTGTCATTCTGACGCGCCTCAGAGACAACTACCTGGTTCACCGTTATGCTAAAACAACTAACATTACATGCTCTTGACTTAAGTGCATTGCCTTGGAGCATGCTTCGAGGTTTTCCTTTAGTGTATCGAATGCACACTTCAAGTCACTTTTTGGGGTGTTTCTTGGAGCTTATTCTTGAAAAAAATTCTAGTGCCTATTCGAGTTTGCTTTTCAGCCCTTTTTCCACAGTTCAAGTTCTCTTTTTACTTTGTTAACACGTTCAATTCAGTTGTTTTTTGAGCTTTAACGTAGGATTGGCTTTGGGTCTTGTTTTCAGTTGCGTTTCTGAATTCACTATTGTTTTTTTAGAGTAAATTCTTAGTTGTCTTCTATTTATTTTATATCTACCAAAAATTGATATAACATAATAGTTACCAATTTATTGGTATAAGTGCCTTTGTTATACTAATAGAAACATGCTGAGATGCATTTTTATTTTATAAAAATGTATATGCAATGGTATTTATAATGTCATTGGTTGCATCCAAGTCTACTACAATGTCATGGAGCGAAGATCTAAGTATAACATTTTTTTACTTATTTAAATAATTATCGAATTTCTAAACATATCAAGGTAGTATTTGGTTTACAAATAAGCTTTGTGTTTTCAACATGTACGTCAAATGGTATGTGAAATAAGAATGGATTGAAAAATACTAGTCATTTTAATAAAAGGGAGAAGAAAAAATTAGAAGGTAATTTTTATATTCCCTAAACATAGAAAACAAGTTAAAGTTATTTTCAATTTTATATGTTAAAAATAATTTTCAAATCAACTGTTTTCCATCTCATTCTACTCTTTGATGTATTTTAAACTACATGTTGAAAGAAAAAAAATATATACTATTTTCAGACCAAAGATTAACTAACAAAAGACTAACATTGTATGCTATGTTACAGGAGAAGTCACTAAACAAAAAGCAGAATAGCTGTGTCATATAAACCCACCAGCTTTATACAACAGTGATCAGTCAATTGATTATTGGATGGCCAATTGATTATACAGGATGGTATTTCTCTCACATATAATGGAGGAATGCTATAAGTTTTCCACCTACTTCTTGTATACTACATACAACTAACTAACCCCACTCAACTGCAATTAACGTAAAAAAAGCTCACTTTTGTTACTCATCAAATTAACTTTCACTTTATACATCTGCATCTAAATTATTGGATCTTTAATCAAGCTGTATAAATAAAAAGGTTATTGGTATCAACCGTTGAATCAAAAGAGATGTAAACATTTTCTTTTCATTTGCTATGATCCGTAGCTATTAATACATGCATAAAACTAGTAACCGGTAAACTAACTTGGGATTCTTCATAACTACACTTCGTATTAAAAAACAAAAAGAATGGAGAAAAGCTCGGGGAACTCAAAACGAAGAATAAGCATGGCATCATGCATCGCTGCCACATCATTCCTAACGTTCATCTTTCTGATTGTAGCTTTGATCATCATCCTGCTCTTCCGCCCACAAGCTCCGTCCATCCATGTCGCCTCCGTCCAGTTCCCTTCATTCTTCTTCAACTCCACCGCATCCATCGTCCATTTTGTTTTCGCTGTACGTGCATCTGTACGCAATCCCAATCGTTCGTCCTTCTCCCACTACGACAGCAAAATAGCGGTTGTGTACTGCAAAGGAGTCGTTGGTTTTATGTATGTTCCGGCAGGGGATATTGGCGGAGGCATGATTGAGTACATGGATGCAAGATTTGACGTACCAGGTTTTCAAGCGATTGGTGATGTTGGAAACGATGGTGTTCTTGAGTTTAAGTTGGTTTTGGATTTGAAAGGGAGGGTTCGCCTTTTCGCTTACTTTATGCATCCACTGGTTGTTACACACAAATGTTGGCTTCGGGTTGGGATTCAGAACGCAGATGTTATTTTTTTGAATTGTCAGCAGGCATAGTAATCCATGTTGTCAATAGCGAGATCTGTAGTTTGTGTTTTGCGACAAGGGACGAGGGCATTTAAACAGGGCATATGAGTAAGCGGGGACTACGTTTGAGCCTACGAAAACATGTTTGAATGAAGTGTTTAAGTTGTGATTTGTAATTTAATTGATTTGTAATTCTTTGGTTGATTATTTTCTTATTATTTTTAATTTTCTAATTATTATTTTTATTGTGTAATATGAGTAATAATTGCAAATAATAAAAAATAAATGAAACGATTTTTCATTGAAACAAACATCTACATTTTAAATCCAAATACATGCAAAAAAACAAACACAAAAAACTACATGTTTCAATGAATGTGGAATAAAGTCAAGTGATACATCATAAATCCTTGCATCTCATCATCCGGTAATATCTCCACCACATTCAAGTTTAGGAAATCTTCACGAAAAATATGAATAATCTCCCACCGCGAACATGTGTAGCAGCAGACGACATAGAAAAACAACGTTGTACGGCGTTGTTTAAATGGTCTATCTGAACGAACGACTTTCCACCGATAGACCTGCTCGAGCTCTCATGCTCGATCTGTCTGGTGGGTCTGCGCTGAACGGGTGTAGTGTCACCACCCAATGGGAGTATAGATCAGCATTGAAAGACTGAGATATTTTACAAGTCTCCTTTCCTACGCAGCCTCCAAATAGCTCATCCAACTCTATGAATTTGAAGGGGGGTTTTTTCTGAACTTTCTATATCTTCTTGCAGTGGTGTTCCATCACTTCTCGAAACCATCCTAATGTTTTTTCTCTTTATCTCGTATCTCTTCTATTGCAGAAGTCTGTTCCAATCGGTCCAAGCGTACTTGAAATTGCCTCAATTATTCTTCATCTGCATATGTCTTCGGTACAGGTTCAACTTGTCATTAAATGCGACTGCCATTAATGAATAAAACCTGCTGACCGAACTCCTTCTGTCCAGTCGAAAGTCAACGCAAAGATTTATGAATACCTCCTCCCTTTCGGTTAGCCATAAAGCAATGGGCCATATTGAAAACTAAAAAATAGAAAAATAGAAAAAAAATGCCAAAATACTATATGTTATACATAGGAAAAAAAGTAAGCATGGCAGGAGAGAAAAATACTTGAAATATGGACGAGCGGATTGAGAAAAATTGAGAAAAAAGAAGGAAGTGGTGGCTATTTTGGTGCTGACTGGAGAAAGGGAGGCTGATTTATTGACGGTTTGGAGCTGAAAAGATTCGGCCGTCGGAGGAAAAAGACATGACGCGTCTGACGCATCGAACGTGAATATATCCATTTCTCCAACGAGCCCAACGTTCCATTTTCTGGATTTGAAACGCTAGGGCGTCCGACACGTCAAAAACGGTAACATGATTAATTTTGGTTGCGAAGTTACGTTTGACTCTAAAATGAGTGTTGTGCTTTGTATCATAAACATGTATTTTATTAAAATATAAATTATTATTTTTCTTATTATTACTATTTTTCAAATTTCATCAACATGGATCAAAATTGATTCTTTCGCAATGTTTAATTTGCAAATTGCATGAAATGATTAAATATACAATAACCTTGTAATTGATATTTTTCCACATTTCAGACAGTTTTTTCTATACAATAACTATATGTATCAAGCGATGAAAATAACCGTTGATAAGACATTTAGTCAACTTCATAATTAAACTAATGCGCAAATTTTACTTACCAACAATAGGTTAAAATGTTGAAAATGGGGAAGAACATGAGTACTTAAAGTAAACAACACCAAACATAGAATGGTTCGACGAGCTTGTCTACGTCCACTATGAAGATCTTTTACCATATATCTCTCTTACAAGAGAATAGCAAAAAAAATAAAGCACTTAAGGTTAAAAAAACAAGTTAATCTCAAGTTCTTATGCCTTGATTTACTATGTGAAATGATTTGGATAATATGTAGTACTTGGAATTATAATTTTTCAATACCTTTGAAGTGATGATGGATGGGGTAATTATAGTAGCTAAAGTGGATAACAGATGGCGGAGATTGTGTGGTAAAACAAATGGGACGAGTTCCTACCCGTTGATCTGGTTGCTTAGACGGATGAAAGATAACTGTAAAGAAGCAAGTGGATGTGTGGCTAAGAAAATATAATCATTACCCCTCTGTACCATGTGCAGGCTTAGCATTTAGTACACATTTAATGATGATGGTTTGCATATTGGTTTAGTCACGCGGCTATAGTGTTTTGCACAGAGAGATGGACCAATTATCATTTCTTTCTTGTGCTTACGAGGCAATCCTTGTCGAGATAGCTGGTTGATTGATGGAGTAAAGGAGACTGAAAGTAGTTGAAAATCCAACTAAGATGGCGTAAGTCTGAATGTAATGTGATGGGGACCGCTTGAGACCGGTAATGAAAAGTTGTAATGAAGTTGGACCAAGGTTGAGACATGCTTGAACTAGCCTTATCAAGTATGTTGATTTCCTGAGGTGACCAGGAGTGGTGCTAGTCGATGATTGAAGTGATACTGAAGTAGACAGGGCGACTTTGGGTCCGGATGGGAGCAGATCGGCATAAAGGAGCTGATCATCATCGAGCTGGACCGAAATGGATTGGAAACTGTTGGGCTTAGATCTGCTTTAATGGGCAGTTTGTGAAGAATGTCTAGGGATAGAACAATCTCATCTTGATGCTTCGTTGAGTAGAAGGGTTGGTCTAGGACCAACCTGGGTTTGGACCAGGATATGAGGACCGATCGTAGAATAGGTCGGTCGACCTTAATTGGGACAAATTGCCTTTTTTATGAGAAAAAGTGCACAACATTTTGCTCCCAAACCCAATTCTGTTTGCGGGTGCGGGCTTTTCCAATCACAAAGATTTTGTCGATCGAACACTCTACTATGCATTAATGCGCCTGCCAAGTAGCGACATGCTATTGGCATGACGGTTGATTTTTCAGACGTGGATGTGTCATTTCTCCATGTGCCTAAAGTGACATAGTACTGACCTTATCTAAACGGTGGAGCTTTTTTTTGCCTTTTGAATCCAACTCGCATGATAGAAGGTGTAGGTATATAAATATTCCCTTCTCTTTAGTTCTGAACCCACAAAATCTTTACCGTGGAATTCCTTTATAGCTTATAGATTTTCATGATTCTCTATTCAGAAAAGCATCTAACTTCATCTTCCTCTTCCTCTCTAAATGTCTTTGAATGTTATTTTATTTTTGTAAAAAAAATTAGTGTTATAAGAAGGGAGGAAGCTTTTTAGACCTCGAACTATTTTTGTTGATTGTAGTTTAGACCACGGTTTAGAATCTATTCTAAGATGGATCTTGCTTCGTCGCTTAGCCTAAGTTCGCGCCTCCAATTTCCGATGGTACTCAACCATCCTTGCCATGTCAATGGTCCAACTGATGTTGGCGGATTTCCTCTTTATCTGACCCCAGCAGTTTCATGCCAAGGCGGGCTTAGATGCTTCAACGTCTTGTTGGAAAGTGTAGTAGTCATCGCATCTACCTCTGATGTCACAGCTAAAATTTTGACTTGCTCCATGATGTTGATGATTGGCACCTTTTCCAGTTCTCTTGTTCGATTCGATATAGAAGGCTTCGAATGTGGCCATTCGCCCCTATTTCCATAGGTTAATACCGCTCGGGCACTGTAAGAAGTGCTCATCGGCACATTTGAAGCTACCTCTCCAAGGACATGTGTTCTCATTCTTTTCTTTTTCAACTAGTTAGCGATTTAATGCCTTTAAAAGCCTAGTGGTGGGCTTTTTCCTTCTGCACCGTTTGAACTAAATGAAACAGATCTTTTGTTGCGAATTTTGACCTAGAATCTTGTTGCTATCTTGGCTTGTTTATCTACGCATGGCTTGTAGAGTATAGTGCTATGGATGACTAATATTTTCTGCATTTTCTAAAAAATCCTTTTCTTTTTAGGATATGTTAAATATCAGTGTGATAATAAGGAGAATTGGGTACGGTCGTTCATGTAGGACATGTATCGACCGGATGCAAAATGGAGGTTTGCATATGCATGCGCTGGAGTGCATGTTATCTCGGGGGTCTTCTTGGTTGCGAACGATCAAACATAATGGAGAATGTACCCGGCTCAAACCAAAGTATATGCTGCTATGAGATTCTCCTGGGTGACACATCGTCAGTCATGAAGTGACTGTTGATCCTAAATCGAACCGAAGCACGATGCTGGCTCGGGTACTTGTGTGTGAGTGAGTTGCATGTGATAGAGTTAAGGGTATGTCCTATGTAATTTATTATATATATTTAACTCCTTGACCAATCTTGTTCGAAATAAAGGTGTTTACTTTCTATTATATACTCGGCATAATGTGTTATATTGATTAATTAATTCAATTAAAAGTATATTTAATAAAAAACCATACATGGTACATTTTATGATAGTAGTCACAATGTATTGTAACCGTGAGTAATTTATCATAATGAAAACAAATATACCATTTTAAATGTTCCTAGTCAAGATGCATCGAGATTAGATATCGATACACCCGTTGAGACTAGTGAACGTAACGCACTCTTAATGTTGAACATGTATTACTCATGACTACTGGGGGCACCAAAGTGTTATTGAAAGTTACTGTACGGATCGTGTTATATGGAATTATATTAAACAAGTGCAAAAATAAACTATAACAATGTAAAGTAAGAAAAAATAAAACAAGCACACCAGGAATTTTTATACTGGTTCGAACTTTCCGTTCTACGTCCAGTCCTAGACTCCTTTCTAGAATTTCACTAACAACAATCCCCACTTAACCCGGAGGAACAGGTTTATACAACTCTTGAACAGCCGAACAAGGGACCTGAGCAGCAGAACAGGATTTCGCCTCAACAGCCGAAGAGGACTTCAACTTATACAGAATGTATGTGACACAGTGTGCAGTTAATAACACGAATTTGTCTCTTGATAGTACAAATTTCCTATAATATTTCTCCTTTATGATATATGTGTGAATGCATGAAGATAAAGGAAGTAAGAAATGAATTTGAATGATGTTGAAAGTACAAATGTATTAGAATCAAGAATTTCAAGAATAGAATGATAATCAATAGAATTGATATTTTTAAAACTTGATTCTAATGTGTTTATATAGATAATAAATAGTAGCAATTGTTCATGAAGAGTTATCATCAAGAGTTATATTTATCTGTTGGATTAAAGATCGCACCTCTTCATGAATGGAAATGTCTTTTCAAAAAAATAGCCGTTGTAAATATTCAGACGTCTGAAATTAAAAATTCAGACTTCTGAAATGCAACGAAATCAAAACAGAAAGAAAATGGACAAAAAATTGTTATATTCAGACGTCTGAATATTGTAGTTTACAATATTTAAACTTCCAGAATCAGACGTCTGGAATGAGGCATTCAGACGTCTGAATGTAACATAAAAAATGAGATTTTCTTTTTGAACCAAATAAATGAAAGGATAATGCAATATATATCATATAGGAGAGCTTTAACATATTTTAACATCTAGACACATACTCTATACGTACTTAAAGATGAAGCTCATTTGAATCTGATCTTTGATCGATTCCTGTAAAAACAAGTTAGTATACAATATAGTTGCTACAGCCAAAATATCGTAATTACGAGATATCGTAAATACGAAGTTCCAACATTCTCCTCCTTTTTGACGATGACAACTATATACAGTATAAGCATATATAACAGAAAATAGAGTTATATTAACTCCCCCTTACTATAAGCTCCCACTCAATATAAACTCCCCCTGTATATCTCCCCTTTGACATCGACAAAAGAAGAAAAGTTTAAAAACATAAACAAGGAGTAAGAAAATCAAAGAAGCATCAGAATCATTTGTAGATACAAGGAGCAAATAGTAGCACATGTTTAAGTTACACACCGAAGGAAATAGTAGCAAATGTTTTAAAGTTTCATACTAAAGAAAATAGTAGCAAATGTTTTAAAGTTACATACCAAAGTAGACAATAGGAATAAACAAGCAATTCAAAAAGATATGTTATGAAATATTGAAGTGAAAGATTCATACCACCACCATTTTAGAAAGAAGTACTAGGATGACGTCACTTTCTTCATCATCGACATCATCATCATCGTTGGTACCAGAGCTAGATGACCACTGAAATGGTGCGGGATTAAAGACCTCGGTAGAAGTGGAAGATGAGCAACCAATACGTTCCAAAATTTTATTTAGGAAGCCATGAATAGAATTAAAATTCTGATTCCGGAAAAGTTACTCCATAATTTCTAAGAATTTTCATTATATATGCACCATAATGAAAAGTTTTATAACGAAGGCGACGATTAACATCCATAAACTCCTCAAGAATAACACGACCCCAATTTACAGATTGTTTCGAATATATGACATACAAAGATTGGAAGTTTCGTTTGTTGATAACTTCATAACTTTCGGTTCATGGTAAGACGGAACGAATCAGGGCTCTATGTAGAATACGGGCTTGTGGCCGGAGATTGACAGATGTAAGCCTAGTGATATCATCGGAAAGGAATCTATGGGAGACTTCATCTCTAAGTTCCAAAGAGAGTGAAGCTTCAATTTCATCCAAATCTGTTCCGGATGAAGGACATTGCAAAATATATCCAAGACGAACTAAGGGAAGATAGATTTTAACACCACATACCCAAGTCCAAATACAGTCTTCTCTATTATGGGGATGATGATGGTCTAAGTTCATATTGGCATAGAATAATTTAACTAAAAGATGATTTATCTTAACATTGTTTGCAGAAAAGGACAAGAGAGATTCTAACCCACTTGAGCGAGCAATTTGTTGAATCCTATAAGGTTCAAATTCGTCAAATTTGACAAAAGCTTTCGGAAAGAAACCAGATCTATCCATTTGAGAAAATCTTTTCTTAGCTTCATCATTCCATAGCCATTGATCTATATTTGTTGTAGATGAAGAACTTGGAGCCCTTGGATGTTTTGTTCTTGGAGGCATTGGGGATTGTTGTTTAAATTTTTTGAAGATTGAAGGTCTAAAAATGGAGTTTTGAAAAGTGGAAAAGGTGCTGGTTCGGATGTAGTGGGAGATGAAGTAGAAGATAGAAGTAATTAAGGTGGTTGGTGGTTGGAAAAATTTGAAAAACTCCTTGAATTAAAAATCATCAGTTGAATTCAGACGTCTGGAATTCCAATTTCAGACGTCTGAAATTGTAAAATGTGAAATAGAAGAAAAATAGTGTAATTTGAGGTACTTTCAGACGTCTGAAATAGAGTGTTCATACGTCTGAATCTGAGTGAAGAAAAAAATTCTTCTACAATATTCAGACGTCTAAAACATCTATTTCAGACGTCTAAAACATCTATTTCAGACGTCTGAAATATGTATTTCAGACATTGTTGCATAAACTAATGATGAAGGCATTGATATATATATATATATATATATATATATATTTATATTTGTGATATAGAATAATATTTTTTAAATGATTTACAAAATATGAATATGATTATTTAATAACAAGAAATATAGATGAAAGAAAGAAATCATTTATCCGAAATACTCGGAGTCTTGCATTCTTCCGGTTCTATCTTGGTTATCTCTGTGTATGGTCGTATTGGAGACCAATATTGTTGACGTTCCTAAGAATTCGAAGAAACCGGGGGACGTTGTGGACTTGGCTCCCATGGATTTGAAGATGAAGGTTGAACTACATCTTTCTTTGGAGATGTATCACAGAATTTTAACGCCAGTTGTTCAATAAAACTAAGTCGTTTGGCGTTAAATTTCTGTTCGTAATACATTTCTCGCTGCAAATCCAACTGTTCTTTCTGGTAATGATGAATCTCGGATTTTTTTTCTTTGGTTGACGGAGAACCGAAGAAAAGAAACCGTCGTGATTTCTTTTTTTCTGGCGTATAATCAGAATGTTCGCATGAAGGATGAGGTTTATCCTCTTCATGTGGTGTTGGAGTTGCCAAAATTTCGATAGAAGATGTAGAATAACTTGATGGAGTATTGTCCGAGTCGGAGTTGGTGTTGTAAACCACTGAGAGAAGAAAGTAAAACATTTTGAAATCCATTGAAATAAGAAAAACATAAACTATTTGGTAATAAAAGATACTAAGTTTGTACGTATAAATAAAACAGCAAAGGTTTATATTTAAAAAAAATTGTTAAGGAATGAGTGGCTGAAAGTCATAGTTTAATAATACTCTTTCGTTAAAATAGGAAAGAGAATAAAAGGCGAGGAATGAAAAGAATATCAATCAAGTAAAAAAATTAAATTATGAAATCTCGTAATAGTTAATAGAAAAAAATATATGAAATCAAGACCACATAATTGAATATGTCATAAAAAAATTATAGATTTCTAGGAGAGACAATACCAAGCTCTCGTCTTAGTTTGATAAAAATATTTTCTAAAAGTGATTTTGTAAAAATATCAGCCAATTGATTTTCAGAAGAAACAAAATCTAAATTGATTGTTCCTTTTTCAACATTGTCACGAAGAAAATGATGACGTATGTCAATATGTTTTGTTCGTGAATGATTGATAGGATTTTTAGACAAGTTAATAGCACTAGAGTTGTCACAATATATAGTTGAATTAGATAAATTTATATTGAAATCTTTAAGTGTTTGTTGCATATAGATTACTTGAGTACAAGCCAAAGCAGCAGAAATATATTCTGCTTCACATGTAGAAAGAGAAACACGGTTTTGTTTCTTACTAAACCAAGATACAAGTGATTTTCCAATAAAATGGCACGTACCACTTGTACTTTTTCGATCTGTTCGAGAGTTACCGAAATCAGCATCACTATATGAAACTAATTCGAATGGACATTCTTTAGGATAGAATAGACCGAAATCTTTTGTGTTTGTAAGATAACGTAATATACGTTTTACTGCTTTTAAATGTGATTCCTTTGGGTTGGCTTGGAATCTAGCACACAAACAGACACTCATCATTATGTCAGGACGACTTGCAGTTAAATATAGTAATGATCCAATCATACTTCGATATAGTTTCTGATCTACACTTTTGCCATTATCATCTTTTTCAAGATGTGTCGTTGCACTCATTGGAGTTGGTTTGGCAGAAGTATTTTCCATTCCGAAACGTTTGATTAAATTATTACAATATTTTTCTTGATTAATGAATATGCCATTTTGAAGTTGTTTAATTTGTAAACAAAGAAAATATGTTAATTCTCCCATGTGAGGCATTTCAAATTCTTTAGTCATTATGTCGGAGAAGTCCTGACACAACTTGTCATTAGTAGAACCAAAAATGATATCATCAACATAAATTTGAACTATCAAAATATCCTTTTTCGAATGTTTAATAAAAAGTGTTTGATCAACTTTTCCAATTTGAAATCCTGAGGAAATTAGATAAGTCTTTAATCGATCATACCAAGCACATGGTGCTTGTTTTAAACCGTATAGAGCTTTCTTAAGTTTATAAACATGATTAGGAAATTTCTCGTGAATAAATAAGGGAGGTTGTTCAACAAACACTTTTTCTTTTATATAGCCATTCAGAAAAGCACTTTTAACGTCCATTTGATATAGTTTGAAATTGTGAAAACATGCATAGGCCATTAAGATTCGTATTGCTTCTAGACTTGCAACCGAGCAAACGTTTCTTCATAGTCAATTCCTTCTTTTTGATTATATCCTTGTGCAACTAACCTTGTTTTATTTCTAGTGATGTTACCTTGTTCATCCTCTTTGTTCTTGTAGACCCATTTGGTTCCAATAACAGCTTGATTACTTGGCCTAGGAACTAATTCCCAAACTTCATTGCGTTCAAACTGGTTTAGTTCTTCTAGCATTGCAATTATCCAGTAGTCGTGTTTGGAAGCTTCTTTGGAATTCTTTGGTTCGATATTAGAAAGGAATGCTACGTGGCCCATTTGATTTAGTTGATTTCTAGTTCGTACATTTGAACTAATTTCTCCAATAATATTTTGAACAGGGTGATCCCGTAATATTTTTGGTGGAGATCTTAATTCATCATTATTATCAACAATGTTTTCATCAATTTCTAAGTTTGTAGATCCCGTATATGTAATGTTATCCTGAAAATCTTCATCATCTTCTATACTTGGTTTTTGTAGAAAATTTTCATCGAAAGATACGTGTAATGTTTCTTCAACAGTATTAGATCTTTTATTAAATACGCGTAAGCTTTGCTACGATCTGAATATCCTAGAAAGATTCCTTCGTCGGATTTCACATCGAATTTACCAAGCTGGTCTTTTGTATTTAATATAAAACATTTTGAACCAAAAACTTTAAAATAAGAAATCTTTGGTTTTCTTCCAGTAAAAAGTTCATAAGAAGTGTTTTTCGTTAGAGGTCGAATAGAAACACGAATCAAAACATAACAAGCAGTTGCAACAGCTTCTGCCCAAAAATGTTTTGGAAGAGTGCTTCCATTTAACAAAGTTCGTGCACATTCTTGTAAAGTTCTGTTTTTACGTTCTACAACTCCATTTTGTTGTGGAGTTCTAGAAAATGAAAAATTATGAAAAATACCTTTCTTTTTACAAAAATGATCAAAGACTTCATTTTCAAATTCTCCTCCATGATCACTTCTTATATTCTTTATCTTTAAACCTTTTAAATTTCGCATTCGTTTGACAAAAAATTTAAAATGCTCAAACGTATCACTTTTGTTTCTCATAAAAATGGTCCAAGTATATCTAGAAAAATCATCTACTATTACACATATTTATTATGGTTTAAGGATTGAACTTGAGTTGGCCCAAATAAATCCATGTGTAGTAATTCAAGTGGTTGCGATGTAGAGATAACTTCCTTACATTTAAAAGATGATTTGGTTAATTTTCCTAATTGACATGCATCACAAATGTGATTAATTTTGAAGTTCATTTTTGGTAATCCTCCGACTAAATCATTTTTAGAAAGTTTGTTTATAGTTTTGAAGTTGATATGACAGAATCTTTGGTGCCATAGCCAAGGATCATTTTCAGTAGTTATTAAGCACATATCTGAATTGTGATTGATTTTCATATTCAGAACATAGATATTTCTGTCTCTATTTCCTTCAAATATAAAATTTTGATTTTTATCAAAAATGCTACACTTATCTTCAGAAAAAGAGATTTTGAAACCTTTGTCACATAACTGGCCAATACTTAAAAGATTGTGTTTTAAATTTTTGACTAGTAAAACATTAGAAATAAGAGGTAAATTAGATGTACCGACATTGCTGACATCGCCTTTTCGAATGATATATCCTTTGGAATTGTCTCCGAAAGTGACTGAGCCTCCATTTGAGTAAGTAATATTTGATAGCATATTCTTGTCTCCAGTCATATGTTTTGAGCAACCGCTGTCGAGTATCCATTTTCTTCTCTTTTTAAGTGGGTCCTGCAAAAAATAATAATAATATTGGTACCCACTTTATGATAGGGTCCTAAGAGTTAGGTCTTAGGAAACCAAACCCAAGTGGGTTCGGTATCCCCCATACAAATATAATTTTTATTTTTATGAACAGTTTCAAAGAAGTTGTTTATATATTTATTCCTAAATCAAACTATTGTTTGTTTTAGGAATCAATATTTTTATGGTTTTAGAACTATTTTTCCTTTTTGGATAAGTATTATAATTATAAAAATTTCCCCAATTTTCCTTTTTAGGCGGAGATTTCTTAGTGTATCCTAGTCCCTTCTTATTGGTGGATTGAGAATTTTTAATGATATTGGATAGATTTTCTGCACCTTTATTAAAGTTAGAAATATTTCTAGTAATATTATCTAACTTGGTTTTGAGGCAAGTATTATCTAATTCTATCATTTTGATTTTAGTTTTTAGCTCATGATTTTCAGAGACAAGAGAGTCATTCTTTTCTTTTTGAGTTTCAATTTCTTAACTTAATAAAGTAAGTTGAGAGTTATCATTACAAAAGATATCTTGAAGTTTTCCAAGTTCTTCTTCAAATATTTTCTTTTCATCATTAAGCATATCTCTCTCGAATTCTGCTTTTCTTTTATTTTCTAGAGCCTCTTTATATTTTCTTTTGATGCTTTTTAAGGTATTAAGAAGTTCTGAATTAATTTCAATCACATCATCGAAAGTAAGATCATTTACCTCACTATCTGTAGCCATGAAACAGATATTTGCTTGTTCTTTCTCACTATCACTGCTGCTTTCTGAAGAAGAAGAATCCGAGTCATCCCATGTTACTGAAAATGTTTTCTTTTAGACTTGTCCTTTCGATTCTTATTGTGATATGTCTTCTTTTGTTCTGGACAGTCTTTTTGCATGTGTCCTTTCTTATGGCAATTAAAGCATTCTAGTATTGATGAAGATGGCTTATTGTTGTTGAAGTTTCTTTTTCCGATGTTTCGATTTCCTTTTCTGTACTTTAAAAAGTTTTTAAAGTTTTTAGCAATGAATGCTAAATCTTCTTCTTCCGAGTCTGATTCTTCTTTTTCAGCATGGAATGCCATATTCTTTTTGTCTTGTGCTTGTACTCTTTTAGCCTGCAAATTCACTTCACATGACATTAGATTTTCTATCAACTCTTTTGGTTTCATGGTAGAAAGATCATTAGCTTCTTCAATAGGTAAAACTTTTCTTTCCCATTCATCCGTTAAAGAATTAAGGATTTTTGAAATAATATCGAAGTCAGAATACTTTTCTCCAAGTCCTAGTAAAGAGTGATATATATCTTGAAATCTAGAGTACATATCATTTATATATTCATCCTGCTTCATTCTAAAATTTTGAAATTGACTTTTGAGCATGGATATTTTGCTTTGTTTAACCTTGTTAGTCCTTTCGTGAGTAACTTTAAGTGTTCTCCATATTTCATAAGCAGTTGTGCACATGCTAACACGGTTAAACTCATTTCTATCTAAAGCACAAAATAACATATTCATAGCTTTGGCATTTGCAGTAGCATCTAGTTTTTGTGTGTTTGACCATGTAGAGTATTCTGTCGTAGGAATGTTATACTCTGTTTGAGTGATATTCCATGAGTCAAAACCACTTGCTTGCATATAAATACGCATACGAGTTGCCCAATAGTTGTAATTCATGCCATTGAATAGTGGAGGTCGTGCAGTAGATTGACCTTCATTAAAACTAGTGTTAGTGACAGTGTTAATAGTGCCGGTGTTTTCCAACTTAGCGAAATCTCAGATAACTGTGTAACAGTTATAAGATGCCTGGCTCTGATACCAATTGAAAGTTACTGTACGGATCGTGCTATATGGAATTATATTAAACAAGTGCAAAAATAAACTATAACAATGTAAAGTAAGAAAAAATAAAACAAGCACACCAGGAATTTTTATACTGGTTCGAACTTCCCATTCTACGTCCAGTCCCAGACTCCTTTCTAGAATTTCGCTAACAACTATCCTCACTTAACCCGGAGGAACAGGTTTATACAACCTTTGAACAGCCAAACAAGGGACCTGAGCAGCAGAACAGGATTTCGCCTCAACAGTCGACTTATACAGAATGTATGTGACACAATGTGTTCTTAATAACACGAATTTGTCTCTTGATAGTACAAATTTCCTATAATCTTTCTCCTTTATGATATATGTGTGAATGCGTGAAGATTAAGGAAGTAAGAAATGAATTTGAATGATGTTGAAAGTACAAATGTATTAGAATCAAGAATTTCAAGAATAGAATGATAATCAATAGAATTGTATTTTTAAAACTTGATTCTAATGTGTTTATATAGATAGTAAATAGTTGTAATTATTCATGAAGAGTTATCATCAAGAGTTATGTTTATCTGTTGGATTAAAGATCGCACCTCTTCATGAATGGAAATGTCTTTTCAAAAAAATAGCCGTTGTAAATGGTCAGACGTCTGAAATTAAAAATTCAGACTTCTGAAATGCAACGAAATCAAAATAGAAAGAAAATGGACAAAAAATTATTATATTCAGACGTCTGAAATATAACTTTCAGACGTCTGAATATTGTAGTTTACAATATTTAAACTTTCAGAATCAGATGTATGGAACGAGGCATTCAGATGTCTGAATGTAACATAAAAAATGAGATTTTCTTTTTGAACCAAATAAATGAAAGGATAATGCAATATATATCATATAGGAGAGATTTTAACATATTTTAACATCTAGACACAGAATCTATACATACTTAAAGATGAAGCTCATTTGAATCTGATCTTTGATTGATTCCTGTAAAAATAAGTTAGTATACAATATAGTTGCTACAGTCAAAATATCGTAATTACGAGATATCGTAAATACGAATTTCCAACAGTTACATGCAGATAATTATTAGATAACTATGGAACGACTTACTCGATAGTTTTCTATTGGTTAATATAACTAAGGTCAAACTGAAAATATCGACTGCGACTGATTTACACAATTCTCTAGATTTGAGAATATTATGGATCTTCAATATGAAAGCTCCACTTTGATATAATCAAGTCATTGCAGGAGTCCATTAAGTGACTATAGTTGGGTCGAATGAAAGCATTGGAAGTAAAGCACTATTCAAGAGAGGATTTGTCTCCTCGGTTATATGAGGTTAGTACCACGGTCAATTTAAGTCAACTCAAAGTCAAAGTCTTTGGCCAGAGCATTTTAGTTAATAATAATTGTTATAATTGAACCAAGGAATTTGTGTTTGGAATATAGAGTTGAATATGAACGATACTAAAATTTTGACCATTACTAAATTTCATATGTCCAAAATGATATAGTTTGGACAAAGAGAATCGGTGTAAATAAATATCCCAACCGAGTAATGCTTAATAAAGTAAAATTGAACTTTACTGAACTAAGTAAGTGATAAATTTGACCAAAATGATGTACCACCTACTAAGTGATGTGTGAATATTAACATTTGAATAGTTTGATATTAATCACTGACCATATTTATACCCAACGAGTCACACAACCATAATGACGAATTCTCTTTAGACCAAACGATTTAATTAGTGTATAATTATTATAAATTAATTAAATTGATTAATATCAATGAAATTTTAATTATAAATTTTTGAATATGATTTGAAAAATAAATATTATTAAATATATTTATAATAGTTATAAATATATTCATCAATGTGTTATATCGATAAGCAATTAAATTCGATTTAATTAATAATATTATTTAGAGTTAAATGAGATTTTAGCCCATGGTGATATGATAATAATTCAGTTGTTATAAAGGCAATAGGGGCGGCTAAAAATAAGCTAGAGGGGTTGTAAATGGATGGCTCATAGTTATGAGAATCAGTATGAGATACGATCCATATCTTTCTCCTTTTCATCTACTATAAAAAGACCTCTACCCCTAATTGTTTAAAGACTTTTTGGCTGCCATTATCTCTTCTATTGCTAGTTGATCACATCCCTAGAAGCTTAAACAATTCCAGCTCAAATCAATTTAAAACAAGTATTATCTGATAGTCAAAGATCCATAGATTATAGATTAGTAGTCTGCCAAATCGAAAAGCTCTTAATGGAGAGAAAGTTCATCATTACTAGGTGTGCTTTAAGACATTAGTTTTGGGTATGTCTAAACTATGTTTTATTGCTTATAATCTCATGTTATTATTTTATTATACATACATATATACATATACATATATATATTATATCGTTTGTTACATGACAATTCCTATATGTACTGATGTTGCCACATACTAAATTGGTTATACGTATATAATAATAAAAAAATCACATATAAATCAGATATGCAAAGCCAAATATTTTATACATAAAATTATTATTTTAGTAATACATGCATACACACACACACACACACACACATTAATATGTCATTAAATCACAATTATATGATTTGTATTTATTTATATCACCATATCATCATAATAATTAAATATATATTTTATAAAAGGAAATTTACCGTGATTATAATTTTCGTTAATAGTAAAGTATATTTAAATAATTATTTACTATTATTTAAATCAATATATTATTTGAATAATTCATATAAAATAAAATATGTTTGAAAATTATTTTTAATTTTTAACAATTATTTTACCATGAAATAAGCTCTTGGCCAAAATTGAGAATTTAATAATTAATTTTTATATTTTTTTATAAATCATTATAATACATGGCCCAAATTAATTAATTAATAAAAAATAAATTTGGACTGGTAAAAATTATGGAATTTTTTTTGAACATCGAATCATCATGCTATATTTTTTGAAAATTTAAAATTTTAAAATATGTTTCAATAATATTTTTAATAATATTCTATTGCATTTCAACTAACATATATGTGTGTGTATGTATGTTCATACATATGCATATACATATATATATATAATAAAATTTTGTTATGCTGTGTATACAGTCTAGAAGTAAAAAAAACTAATTTTTTTTTAATTTTATCAATTAATACATACATACATACAAATATATATTTAGGTTTCATAAATATGTTTATCTATTTATAGAAAAAACTTTTGTATAAATTATGTATATATAAATATTATTTTAATATTTGTTAAATAATACATAATTATGTATATATGTATATATAAATTAGTAAAATTTTACATTAACATATAAGTTATATATTATAAGTTATATATATTGTATAAGTGTTTAAATATTTTCTTCCTTAAAAAATTATTTAAATAAATTTACTTATACATTTACATTTATGTGCGTGTGAGTATGGATTTATAATATTTATATAAATAACAAATTTATATATTTACATGTATTTGGACAACATACAGTATATATCAGATGAGCTAACATGCTATTTGCGATATAAATACCAACAACTATATGTAGACATGTTATTCCTTGCACGAATTATCATGTTGCACATGCACACGCATGCATATATGTATATGATACATATGTGTACATTTTTATGTATAAAATATAAATTAAATAAACTTATATATAATCTATAAATTCAAACAAAATAAGGTATTTTTTTAAAATAAAATTTAGAAATATTCTAAATAAATTAGACTTCAACGTCCCAATACAGATCCAATTAGGGGAAAAAATTAAAATCCATCCATTATATGCGCTGCATGTTAGCCTAGTTCCAACAACGGTATCGGAACCCATAAGTAATACGATCTAAATTAGCCATGTTAGAGTTAAATATTAAGCTCATACCCCAACGGTTGTCCCTAATAGAAAACACCCAAATTTGAATTGGGCATTGTGCTAATTTTTAAAATTGTTTGAAAATTTAAAAATATAAGATTTTAAATTTAAAATAAAATATACATATTTTATGAAAGTTATAACATAAGAAAATATTTCAAAATGTTAGAAAATTAATATAAATTAATTTTGAAATTTATATAATTTATTAATAAGATTAATAAAATAAATTAACTAAATAATGTATACACGTATTATATATTATGATATATGTAATGTTGTTTAAAAAATTTAAAATAGCATAATTACACATGTATATATATATATATATATATGAATTCGAAATGAATACAATTTAATTAAAATATTGAATTAAATAAATTAACTAAAAGGTTAACTAATAGCTTTCAAAATTTAGAAAATGGTGAAGTCTCCTCCTTCCATTGTTCCTTCCCTCTCATTCTCAGGCATCTCTTTCGTCCCTCCAAAATACCTCCATTCACCTCTCCACCTTTACCACCCTGTCCCTGCCTCCCCCTCGCCACCCATTAACAGTTCAACACGATCCATTTCCCAAAACACGGATGATCACCCTCTTGGATACCCTCGGTCAGCTCCTGACAAGGTACGATCGTATGCGCAAGTAGCTGCCACACCTAGACAAGAACCTCTCATTCCGACTCCCCAGCGTTTCAACCGCAGGCGACCCTTCTCGGCTTTTGCTTCTTACCGCCAAACCCTGGAATTTTTGAAATCAAAAAAAAGATGCTTCAGATGTGCGGGCTTGGGCCACGTGGCATCCAACTGTAGGGAACCGAAGATTTGTTTCGGGTGTGGATTTTTTGGGCATAATTATTCCAGTTGTCCTTCCAGAATTTCTACATCGGGACTTGTCATAAACCCCTCAGTTCCATCAAATAATCATTTCGCTTGCAGAGATAAATCAAATCCATCTTTTCTCGGTTCTGGTTTCAATACTGCACGAAGTAAAAAGCCCATTCCTTCTCACCCTGACCCCACCCCGAAAACAAAGAGACCCAATCAAATTCCCTCCTCTCTGCTTTCATCCAGTGACACACACTCTGAGCTCCTCTCTCCAACGGATATCTCTCATCATTTCCCAATGGCAGACTTTTCTCTTTACATCACTGCTACCATTATTGATGGCATCTGGACAGTGGAAACCCTCAGTCGTGTTCTTCAGCCAGCCTCCGATCATAGAGAATGGCCTATATCGTTCCTCGATAACAACCGCTTCCTTGTTGCCTGTCCCTCCACATCCATCAGAACCATGGCCCTCTCCCTCAAAATCCTAACCAAAGCTGGAGGCTCCATCTATCTGGAAGCCTGGCCAGAGTATGAAAGACCGTCCCCAATTGTCCTTGAACCCCCTAGCTGGGCAACGGTCAAAGGTATACCAGAGTTCCTCAGTCACAACCCTGACGTCGTGCGAATGGCCATGAACCCAGTAGGACGATTTATTGAGTATGACAGATGTGATTGGTCAGAATTTGATCGTCGACTTTCATATATTAAAATGCAGTTTCTTGAGGGTGCCCCCCTTTCCCCATCATATAGGGTTCGACTCAATAATGCAGACTACCTCATCACCGTATCTCGATGGGACCACGCCCATCCGCATAGCAGACTGGAGAACTACCTTATGGGGCTGGACTATGGTCGAGATATGAAATGTTTCAACGACCCTCTTGATATACCATCGATTGAACTAGACTCGGATGAACGTTTTGACGTAATGAACTATGAACCTGCCTCGCCACTCTTTCCTCTACCCGTGCAACCCAATTTGGACGATGAAGCAAATAGCATCCTTGGCCCCAATGCTGATCCAGCCCCCCAAAGGTGGGACCCTTTTCTTTACCTGGACCTCTCGACGCCTCTTCACCTCCAAGCGCCTCCCCTGGATCCTGCTCCTTTTGATTTTCATCACCCAGCTCCTGACCCCACCCACCCTCTTTCCCAGGCACCCGTTCAAATCCATCCTCCTACCCCTAATCCCACTCCTTCGTTTGATCACAATCTGGCCTCCCCATCATCTCAAATGTCGTTGCACCCAAGGAGGAAAGACTTCACTCCGGCGCAGGTTAGAAAAAACGCTCGGAATTCAAGATCCTTGCCTGGTCATATAGGTTGTTTCTATAAAACTGTAGTTTTTTCTTCTGCTAATTCTAAATTAAACAGAAAGCTAGCACGTTGCATGGGAGTAACTATACACGATGAGCATTATACTGTCATGCAATCCCTAGAACATGAGAGAATGTCCTTTTCCCAATGAAAATTGTATCCTGGGATATTCGTGGGTTAGGGGACCCCTCTAAGAGACATTCAATCTATCTGTCTTTGTCCCCCCTTAATATTGACATTCTTTTGCTGCAAGAATCGAAACTGTCTGATCCAACTCCTTCTCAAATTAGACAAATAGGTGGACCCAACCTCACAGGCCACACACATTCCAACTCTATTGGCACTAGGGGGCCTAATCACCATGTGGAATGAAATCAACTGGTCCTTTTGTCAAATTATATCCCATCCCTCTGTCCTTCATGTAGCGCTTAAACACGTGCAGACTGATACTATTTATTTCTTTTCAAACATATATAGCCCCCATACGATTCCAGAAAGGCTGGATCTTTGGTCAAGCTGCTCAGATTTTGCGTCATCTTTATATGGGCCTTAGGTAATTGCTGGTGACTTTAACACAACCAGATACCCAGATGAAAGAAGCTCAGGAAACCTTTCTCTCGACTCAGAAGAATTCAATGCTTTCATCAATTCCTGTTCTCTCATCGAGCCCCCCATCAACAACCGCCACTTTACCTGGACTAATAAACGCCAATCGCCTTCCCTTGCTAAACTTGATCGTTTCCTTTTCAACCCATCCTGGGAGGATATCCATCCTCTTTCCAACTGTATTGGCCTTGCCACCATTTTATCCGACCATTGTCCTCTCTGTCTTGATACAGGCACCCTTCCCCTATCCAAGCGCCCTTTTAGATTCGAAGGGCTCTGGCTGCTTGAACCATCATTTGTGGACTTCATCAAATTGGCTTGGAACCAGCCTATTAGGTCCCCCTCAGCCACTGCCCGTGTAGTCTGTAAGCTTAGATCCTTAAGAAGGCTTCTCAAGCCCTGGGCAAAAACCATCTGGGGCTCCCTTCGTAGACGTATAACCGCCATCCAAAATGACATCCTAGCCCTGAACATCCAGGAAGAAGCTCTCCCCCTAGATAATGATGACTCACTTAAACTTTTAAATCTAGAAGCTGAACTCGATCGTCTAATGAAACAAGAAAAGATTGGATGGAAACAACGGTCCAAAGCTAAGTGGTTGAAAGAAGGCGACAAGAACACTTCTTACTTTCATAAATGTGCAAATGGCCGCCGTAGGTCCCTTTTCATCCCGGAAATTGTTCAAAACAGCTTCCCAACGACAGATCCGTCAGATATTGCGAACCTCTTAACTGACTTCTACCGTTCCATTCTCGGCAAACCCTCCCCTCCCTCCCATAGACTGGAACCTTCTATATCCCAACCCCCCGCCAATTCCTATTGACTCACCCTTTTCAAAGGAAGAGATTCTGGCAGCCCTCAAGGACATGGACGATAACAAATCTCCGGGACCAGATGGCTTTGGCCCGTTTTTCTTCAAACACTTCTGGGATGTTGTTAAGGGTGATATTCTACAAATGTGTGCCGAATTCTGCACTATTCCAATGACCATAGCTCGCCTAAACTACGCCAACATCGTTCTCCTGCCCAAAACTGTTGGAGCCAACTCTCTTTCAGCATTCCGTCCTATTAGCCTCCTAAATAAAACGTTTAAAATAATTACCAAAGTCCTCGCCAATCGCCTTCAAACCTTTATGGAATCGTTAGTTGGTGTGGAGCAGTCAGCCTTCATCCAGGGTAGAAATATCCTTGACTGCGTTGCGGCGACTCAAGAAGTAATATCTTCCTGTCATTCGAATAATATCCCAGGGGCCCTGCTAAAACTTGATTTCTCCAAAGCCTTCGATTCAGTGAATTGGAACTTTATTTTGGAGCTTTTTAGGCATAGAGGTTTTCCATCTACATGGTGCAACTGGAACAAAAGCATTCTCTACTCGAGCCTTTCATCAATTCAGATCGGTGGCGCATCTGGTGGGCTCATTAAATCAGCTCGGGGTCTCAGGCAGGGAGATCCCACTACGCCATAGATGGCCTTCTGCAACATTTTTGCAAGGTGTTGCCAGGTAAAATGTTGCGATAGCTATACAATTTTGGTCCTACTGCAACGTTGAATTTTTTGTGTTGCCTTATCCATAAAAATGTGTTGCTCAAGTTAAACAAGTGTAATTGATGCAACATTTTTTTATAGTGTTGCTATAGCAGACCTTTGCATATCTTTCGCACCGATCCGCGCCAATCTACCAAGGCAAATCCTACGTTGAAGAACATAACACCTCATCAATCCGTACACTACTCCTTGATCTTTTAGAGCCGCGAAGGAAAAAGTCACCGCAAATACTTTTTATTTTCATTCTTCTCTGTCTTCTTACAAAGGTTCAAGCGAACATTCTTAATTTGGGGTTCAGCGATTTCGGTTCGATTAGGGCTTCGATTTGGGGGTTCAAGCTTTATTCAGCGATTTCGCTTCTGCCTTTGTTGGATTGAGATGCTCTCGTAATAGTAGGGTTAGCTTTCGAATTTGTTGGATTTGATGAAGCTTTTGCAAGTATTGGCGGAAGGAGGTTACTTTGATGTCCAACGGAACTGCAGCCACCATTATTAGCATTTGCTTCCGTCAACATCAACGAAAGTAATCAGGTGTCATGGTTATTCAACAACGCTCCAGATCTACTCTCACCATTGTTTTGCAAGTTGTTGTCCATTTCCAAAACAAATAATCCAGGGTATGGTACTTTATCCCTGAATTAGAGGTTGCGCTTTGGAAACTCATAAACATTTAGAAATTAATATCAAATTTCCTAGATCTAAAAAAAGCTTTAAGTTCCAAAAGTGATTACAAAATTAATTTTGAGAAGTATTTTATCTTAAATTTAATGAAACTATTATTTTAGTGGAATTTTCTACTATTGGGATAACAATTTAAACGACACAAGTTGAAGATTCATGAGCATAAAAGCTAATTTGGCATTATCTGATATCAACAACAAAGAAATAATATAATTTTATTATATTTTGTGCTACCTTCAAAAAAGTATATGTAATATTGTTGCTCGATATTTTAGTACTATGAAAAACTTTATTTCAGTGAACTCATTTTTTAATTATAATCTAAGTTAGAGAAGAGGGTGTTTATTCTTTGCAAAATAACTTATAAATTGAGCATTGTGTTATTATCCTCTTAAAACCAAATAATTATTAAAATTAAGATTGATCTTTCTAATTTTCATCATGTGTTAATACTTAATACCAACTTCGGTCAACATTACCGCTAGATTATTATCTGACAGTAAAAAAATCATTAACATTTATTCTTAGTGGTAAATGAAGTAATACTAATGTTGTTTTATGATTGGTCTTCAAGATTCTTCTAAGGAAAATATTGGGAATCAAAAGTTAGTGAATTAGACATGAAAACTAATTGGGATTTATATAGGCAACCTCCTACTTTCACTTATGTTTACATTTACGGAACTAATAGACGATATTTCCAGAAAATTCTACCATTACCACAGTACTAGCTTATTTCATCAGTCACGGTATGATGTATGAAATATTATACTTATTCCTTATTATAATTTTGTAATCGGTCATTTTATAACTAAATTTGGTTCACAATTAAGTATTGAACATGTTCTACTGAAAATTTGGGATCAAGTTATATAGAAATTATATATGATCTACTTATTCATAAATGTTTTCTAATTATCCTTACGTGGTTTCTATTGTTATATTCTTACTATGTGCCTATTTTGTGATCTTATGTATAATTGTTAAGTTCAGCGAGCGTATATATTTGTGATCTTGCCTCTTTCAGTACTTTATTAAGTTTATAATTATTAGTAAATTTATTTTCATTTTTATTCTACTTGAGACTGACTGTACCGTATTTTTTAAATTTCAACACCAACGTTTTATTCGTGTCCCAATAGGCTCACTTGATTGTAAAATTGTTTGAACGCATTCTTCTTCAACTCTTAACAAAATATATTGAAGTTTTGGGAAATTGATTAAACCGTTCTTTTGAAACTAATCTTGACATTTTATTAATTACCATTTATTCTCAATCAATCACCAGTGAATACTTTTAATTTCCCTGTCAATGCTCTAATTATGAATTTGGGATATGGATGTCAAATATCATGTAAATATATTGCCAACTGGGTGCTTTCAAATATGGTTTTTGTAACTGCATAAGCACAAATAAACGTATTTTATTAGTAGACGCGAAGCCAGGATATTTCATATTTTTCATATACATTGTTAATTACAATAAATTGTTTACATTATATTTTTGCTGTAGTTATGAATTTGGGATATGGATGCCAAATATCATGTAGATATATTGCCAACTGGGCATGCTTTCAAATATGGCTTATGTAACTGCATAAGCACAAGTAAAAGTACTTTAATCACTAGAAGCGAAGCCAAGATAATACATATTTTTCATATGCATTGTTAATTACAATAGATTGTTTAGATTATATTTTGCTAAACCTTTCCGACTGTCATACCACTGGTATACTACTAATAGCGAGTAGTGCTTTCGTTTGCTCTGAAGCCCTCTTCAATCTCCCAATAAAATTTTGCACCTATACTTGGAAATTCGAAGGTCATTTTTCCTTCTTTGCGAGAACTTCATTCTCTTCTCCTATCTGTAGTGCAGTCAGATGGTAATTCCGTAAATTAAACTAATGATCGTCATTTTCTACGCCCCTTTTTCCACCTAACCTAATATGTATTTAATCTGCTGTCGTTCTTCACCATGCAGAGAAATTAAATTCTCTCGCTGGCTCCTATTGATCTATTACTTAGATTTTTATTTTGGAGTTCTGATTTTCTTAGTTGATTAGATCATATTTACATCCATTTAAATTATACGATCTTGATGGTTTTTGAATTTCACTATTAACTCCTCCCCTTCGGATCAACCAAAAAACTCAAACGCAACTTTATCATGTAAGTTTTGATTTATTTTCACTTGATTTGATTACTTTAATTACCTATATTTTTGCTTTGTACATTTTCTTTCTTGGTTGTTTAATTTGCACTAAGATTCAACTAGCAGTTTTCAAGAAGAAAATGAAGAAGCAGCAGCAGCAATACATAAATAAATGAATAATCTCATTGTTGATTGGATCATATTTTTATGCATAATGATTAAATCGGTTTTGGCAAATTTGATATATTTTGCATTAATACTTCAAAGAATTTTACATTTTTAGTCGTGTAAAAATGTGTTCACTCATGTTGTAAGTTTCATATTGTAGTAAACTATAGTTTTTCTAGATTGAATATTAAAAGCTTGATTCATGATATAATAAAATTTTCAAAAAACAAATAGTGCATTGCGAACTCACTTTATATCCATGTACCTTCGCAAAGATATTTTCTGAATACTACTGGAATTACTACATAGGAACATTCAGATTTGAATTGGTTGATAATTAAAGTTACTATGAACCGCTTCATTGATGATTTACATTTTATTTAAAAAAAAATTCATTTCATAATTTCAGTTTGTGAGTATAATTTTATTTATATTTCACTATATTTTTATTGAACAGAAAAAGTATTATAGTCGTACTTATTATGGCTAATAAGTTTTAATATCATGCTTAATTAATTTGAGGTACATGAATTTCCAGTTCTGAGAACTTGACTCTTGGATTGTCATCAGTTTCAAATGAAGGTCTACCTTCATGTATATTTTTGTGTCCATTATCAGTTACAAATAGCAAATTTTAGAAGCATTAAGTTCTATTGCATCAAGGCTCATGGCCCGTCCTGTACTTAGAGTTGAAAGTTGCATGCAAGTTGTTTTTCTTGTATCATCATTCACTCTTCTCCTTCCTATTCTAACCACGGTAAATCCTCTTTTATTTTCATAGACATAACTAGCTATTAAAAAAATTCAATTTATGATAATCACTTCAGTTATTGTACCTTATCTGATTTTATTGTGCTGCAGTTTTTGACTACACCTCCATCTGTTAAAGGTGGAAGTATACCTTTCGCTGCATGTATGCAGCTCTTTGGGTTTTGCACATTTGAAGCATCTTGTGGAATATTTTGGCCATCTATTATGAAAACGAAGTCACAATACATTCCCGAGGAGGCTAGGAGCACCATCATGAATTTCTTTTGCATCCCATTAAATATTTTTGTGTGTGTTATTCTTTACAATGTAAGCTCTAAACTCTTGAGTTATTTATTTTTAGACTTAACATCGTTATTTATAGGACAAATTTTTACATAAGCTATTCAAAAAAACTTATTAGCCAAATATGCCGGTTTGCAAACTTATTATCAAATCGAGCTAGTTTCAACAGCTAACTCAGGAAATTGAAACTATCTGGTATATGAATAATTATGAGTTGTGCAAAATGTTGACAATGGTTTCTGCAACTTTGAACTGTGCATATGAGACTATTAGACAACTAAATACTTCGCAGGTGCAAAGTATTTTCCGTCTACCGCTCAAAGTTGTGAATAATAGTGTCAACTTTTTTTGCACAGCTTGTAGTTGTATACCAGACGGTTACAGTTTGCTGAGTTTGGCCGACAAGGCAAAAATAAAGCTACTTTGATAGTAAGTTTGCTAATCAACATGTTTTGGTAATATTTTATTTTGAGTAGCTTATATTAAAAAAGAAGTCCTTAAATGTAATATAGGTGCGACCCATAGACAATATTTTTTGCCAAATTGCTCATATTGAACTTTACATCCACTTCAAAAAAAATTCTTTCTGAAGTAACCTTAACTCAAAAGCATAGTACTTTAGTAATCAAACTAGAGATGGGATCGAAATGATATTACGTTAGCAAAGAGCAAGCACAGTTGTATTTGCCATCTAACTTTGCTTGATAAACATTTTCGCTAGTGTTCGTATTCATTAACTACACCAATATCTTTAGCTAGCTACTGACATCACTGATGCATTGCAGAGCATATATCAATGAAGGAGATAAATCCAGAGGCAGAATCATTGAATATTAGCTAGCTAGAGGAACATGAGTTGGATGGAAGCTAAAATAAAGTAAATTTGCTAGAATCCAAGGTAAATCAGAAGGTACAAGAGAATTTACTAGGGTGCTTAAGAAATTAGGTGATGCCAACCTAGAGATGAACATCAATGTAGAGGATCTAACTTCCACAATAATGTCCGGTGAGACTGATAATCTGACTGGAGGCACCAGCTCTTAAGTCTCATTTATGAATTGTTATGTGTACCGGATATTTTGGGGTAGCTTTGTAGTATTTTGGGGTAACTGGATATTTTGGGGTAACTCACATGAATTGTGATGTGTACTGCTGTATGAATTGTTATCTGTACTGTGTATTATGCTGTGTATTATGCAAGTGTTTTATGTGATATTGTATTGTGTATTATGCAAGTGTTCTATGTGATATTGTACTGTTGTATGTGCTCTCAATGTCTCTTCAGTATAGTGTTGCAGTAGCTTCAGAATAGTGTTGCAGTAGCTTCAAAATAGTGTTGCCACCGGGTTATAAATGTTGCTTAAAATAATGTTGCAATAGTCATTCAAGGTGTTGCCATAGGGATGGATCCAGTTGGGTCGTGGACCCTACATTATGGGCCCCACAAGATGTGGGCCCCACAACTTCAGAAAGTTAATATCTATAGCAACATTTTTGGAATGTTACTACAGATACCTATGGGTGTTGCCATAGACCCAAATAGGGTTCTATTGCAACAATATTACTTATGTTGCCTTAGATAGTCAAAATGTTGCCTTTGAGGTCTAAGGCAACGGAAAAAATTGCATCACCCTAAAAGTGTTGCCATAGACCTATGGCAACTTTTTTCGGGCCTGAGCCAACATTTTTTTTTTTGTGTTGCAGAAGGCCATTTATGGCGTAGTGTCCTCTCTCTCCGCTCATATTCGTTCTAGTGGTTGACGTTCTTAATCGTATGATCAAACTGGTCGTATCTAACAATCACCTTGATGGTATCTATCCCCCCAATTCTAATCATAACTCCTACCCTAATCCCATGATCTCCAACCTCCAGTTCGCTGATGATACTATCCTCTTTGTCACACCTTCTCCAGATCACATACACTGCCTTAAGGTCCTACTCTACATCTTTGAGCTCATCTCTGGCCTGTCTATTAATTTTAATAAAAGCTCCGTCATTATGCTTGGCAACACCGATCATCTGGGCCCTCTCATCTCCTCCTCACTTAACTGCCGCCTCGAGACCTTTCCATTATCCTATCTAGGTATCACCCTGCGCCCCACCAAGCTTCACAGATCTGACTGGTCCCCCCCCCCCCCCCTCATATCTAAACTGGAATCTAGACTTGCAGGTTGGAAAAAAACTCCTTATCGTCTTCAGGAACTGGTCCTGGTCAAATCCGTACTCTCGGCTCTTCCTACATACTGGCTCTCGTTCCATAAGATCCCTATCTGCGTGACCAAAAGAATTGATGCCATCAGACGAACCTTCCTCTGGAATGGAGGGAAAATCAAATGTCTTGTCAATTGGAAAACCGTTTGCTTGCGCGAGAACCATGGGGGCTTAGGTGTTTCCAATCTGACCTCTTTCAATCAGGCACTTCTAGCAAAATGGCTCTGGCGCCTTCTCTCGCCTGGTCAGTTCATCTGGAAGAACTGGATCCTGGCTTCCCTCTACAAAGCTGACCCTTTCCTCGCTCTCCATTTCGCTCCACAACTCAAGCCATCCCCCTTTTGGTCAGGTGTTCTAGCTTCAGTGGATCGTTTCAAACCCCTTATTCGGGTGGACATCGGCAATGGCTCCAATTGCCTTTTCTAGTTTGACTCCTGGCATAGTCTTTCCCTTCTAAACCGTTCCTTTCCATCTCTCTTTTC
The DNA here is from genome assembly GCA_030765085.1 of Allium cepa. Taxonomy (NCBI): domain Eukaryota; kingdom Viridiplantae; phylum Streptophyta; class Magnoliopsida; order Asparagales; family Amaryllidaceae; genus Allium; species Allium cepa. Next base: position 750,083,348 of record CM060941.1, read on the forward strand.
CCACTCTAACCTCCCTCTCCTGACAGTGGCTGACGCTGTCACCCTGGGCTTTCCTTGCTTATGCCCTCCAACCCTCTTTACCACTGATACCTTCCTGGAACTCCTCTTCGTCCTTCGTCTGCTGCGATCTGTATCTCTAGACCCTCTAGTGAGAGACAGTCATACTTGGACTCTTTCTCCCCCAAAAGGCTTCTCTGTATCACAATATTCCTCCTTCCTTAACCACCCCGGCTGACTGTTCCCTTTCGCTAGTGTCTGGAAATGCAGCATTCCTCCCCGCATCAAATTCTTTCAATGGTGCCTCATTCACAGCCGTATTAATACCAAAGATCGCCTCTTGCGTATGAATATCACATCAGACCAGATTTGTATCTTGTGTAACAATGAAGCTGAATCGATCCGTCACCTTTTCTTTGAATGTGACATATCCTACTATGGATGGGTTTCGGTTTGCATTCACAACCTTGGACAAATACATTCAATTTCTGACTTTTTTTATCATTGGCAATTCTGCGCACCGAATCGTCACCTGGATACCCTCTTAGCCATCTTCAGCAGGGTTATTTGGAATGAGAGAAATGCCTTAGTATTCAACAAACCAACCAACTCACTCCTTAGCATATGCAGCAAGATTTCTAATTCCTTTGCGTATTGGACAGGCTCCTCCTTCTCGGCACCTTTCAGGCTTCGTCTCCCTTCAGCTCGATCCCCTTCAGATGAATCTGTTGGCAGCGCCTCCTCAGCGGCTCCGACTGGTCGCCCCGGCTGCAGCTAAGGATCGGAGTGCCTTAGCTACTGACTTCTTGGGATCCCTCTGGGCAGTAGCATTTCTTTTATGTTTATACTGAACCTATTTATGTATATTATATACTCCATGGGTTATTACTTCATACTGGATTGCTGTCTCTGTAACTTTAACTCTGGCTTTGCTGATTTTGTTCTTGCCATCGATCAGGCATGTTGATCGATTTACCTACGTATATATATAAATCTTATTAATTGGCTGTGTAGTTTCATGCTACACACCCGTTCTCCTCAAAAACTAAAAGGTTAACTAATTAAATAATATACACGTGTATATGACATATGTGTGGTACTATAAAGGTTATAGTATATAATTAATAATCAATATAAATGTTATATTAAGATAATATAAAATTAATTAAAATTAATTAAATAAGTTTTAATTAATATAATATTATACATAAAACTATTACATAAGTAATATAAAATATGAAAGTTCTATGATAATAAAACTAATATAATATGAATGTATAATTTAAGGTTGAACATTCAAAAAACCCTAAATAGACTTAAAGAATAAATACGTATGTTTATTTATGTATACCATGATTCTGATGTGTCCGACACTTGAACCACAAGGGTACTTCATAAGAAATACATTATTTCATAAGTCGATATCATTCGATATAATATATTAAAGATTATGAATATTTAATATAACGTTGTCCTCGCCATTTATATATTTATAGATTACTTGCATACTCTTTAGTTGTTGAGCTTTTCTCAAGCTAGGGATATTATGTGTAGTGCTATTAATATATTGAATTAACGAGGTAAGAAAACGACACATATTTGTTGAGCTTTCTCAAGGTATATGCATTATACTTAGGCTATTGTGAAATGATATGTCCAAGTGAATAGTCCCACTTTACTTGTTGATCTTTCCTCACCGTAGAGGTGGGATTAAGATAAGGAACTATGGGTTAGAAGTTGTACGTTATATAGCTCATAAGGAGTTATCCATCGTATATGGAAGTATGATTTGTTGTGCTTTTCTCAAGGTGAGAATCCTAAGGTATACGAGCCCTAACATCCACTAGTGAAGTTGAAAGACTTCTATGTTTCACTTAGAGTTTGTGAAATATAAAATACTAGTGGAAGCCTTATTAAAAAAATGAAATGATAACATTTAACCTTTCTAAGGCTATAAGAACATATGTTATACAATGTTTAACAATCTACAATGGTAAATTTGTGCATTTAATATAATTAATAAAACATTTATCAATTGAGATATACTTACTAATGAATACTTCTTGCATGTTAATACTTCAATATACATGCAAGTACCTGATTTTACAACTACTAAATACATTTTTAATTTGGTCACTTGCTGATTTTACAACTACTAAATATATTTTTTATTTGGTCACTTGCACGTTTATTTGATCGAGACCATGCATTGCATTCTATGGGTTTCGAAGTCTAAAGCAATACAGAACTACAGATATTTAATCCATGTACTATCGCATATAAGTGTTATATGGGGATTGGTCATAGTTCCTAGTGTATGATATTTCATGAAATTAGTTCACTCGAAATAAGCCAATAAACAGTATTATGAGATTGAGTATTCAAGTTGATTGATTACAAAAGGATAGTATTGTGTTAAATGTAACAATAGACCGAAACTACAAGAAAGATCTAAGAATTCGATTACTGAAATGTCAGTTTGATCGGTTTACGTTAGGTACGTCATATTTGATGTCTGCATCTTTGTAAATAGTTTGTTATAATGTTGTAACAAGGGTTTCTTTTAAATGGTTTGATCATTTAGAAAGAAAAATGAATGTACAAGAGTAAATGCAATCTAAGGTACATTTGGGATGAAAAGAGTGAATAATCACTTCTACTTCACAAAAAAACATTGGAAATGAGAATTGTAATAATAATAATTGGTACTTAACATTGAAATGAGAAATACGATTTCTATTTCGAAATTTATTTTCGTATAGAAAATTGTTTTCTATGAGATTAATTTCTCTGAGTTCAAAGTATTTGACTAAAGAACCCTTTATTGTAAAGTAGTTGCAGCATATGAAATAAATAATCCATATTAAGTAAATGATGGATCTTCGAATTTGATATGCTATTATAGTAGTGGCGGAAATAATGAGAGCATACAATGTAGCACTCATGGATTGCGTCAAATTACGAAAATTATTTTTGTAAAACATATCGAACATTACTTATGAAATAATGACTATATTTTGATGTCGGTTAAGAAATAGACATAGTTATATTTCAGTGTGAATATTATGAATATTTATAATGAAATACAACTACAGTATTGTATTTTTTTTCATAATAAAGTGATGCATTAGAATATCCAGAAATATCTAAAATTATTTGCATTTATTTTAAATTATAGACTAAGCCATAGTTTTGTGACATAATTTTATTATATGATTATGAATCATATGATATTGGTTGATTATATCTGAAATAATTAACGGCTTGCACCCATTTGGTGGGAGCATCATAAAAGTTGACGAACTCTTTGGACTGATACATATATATGTATGTAATCGTAAGTTTATTAACACAATTTGGTACCACGTACTTCATCACATTCACCGACGAGTTATCATAGATATGGACATGTGTATCTGATATGCATGTATAAGTGTAAGATAAGCTCGTAAAATATAAAAGGGAAGTAAATAATGTAACATGCGATAGAACTAATTCGATAGGATCGAATGGATGAGTATATTGAAAGGAGTTCTGCATGTACCTAACATGAAGAAAGATTCTGTCTCAATAGCTCACTTCTCCCTATAATGCACAATGATGTATTAATAAGGAGTAATCAAACTTTCTTGGACAAAGCATGATTAACAATGAGTGAAGTTAAGTTAAATTCACTATAAGGTGTGTACTTAAGAGTAGTACATAAGGTTGAAATTAATATCATCCAAAGAATATTTTGCAGAACATATAAGATAAGTGTTTATAAGAAACCTTTATATATCCTAGACCAAGGATTTGGCAGGTTATGCAAGTCATAAGACTGCATGTAATAATTGTATGTAAGAGATCTTATATGAATCGTTCCAAGAGAATTTAGGAAATGATAGTCATTAGATGACTACTTTATGTTGTGAACATAAATATATTATGAGCTAGTGCAAAATCAGTTTTATATAATTCAATTCATGAAATGTTTATGAATGCTCATTCTGTTGCACATAGAAACAATTGTTGTTTCAAGAAATAGCAACTTCACTGCGAAAGAATTTCTTTAAGAAATTATTGATATAAAAATGGATTTGGATGCAATCCAATGATAAAACTAGTTACAAGAGATAAAATGAAATTGCCGAACCTAAATGAACATAAATACATTGGAACGTCTAATGAGTATTCTTGTACGTTAAGGAGAAACTGTGAATTTCTCGTCAACGTAAAGAATGAATATTCCTTGATTGTTCAATTATACCATTAAGAGTATTGACTCTAGTCACTCTACGATATGGTACGATGCGCAAATCCAAGATAGAATCCAACTACATTATCAGAATATGATTTTGATAGTTGTATCTAAAAGGATATGATCCTTTGGCCGCCAATATGTCTTTAAGAGAAAGACAAATACAGTTGAAATATAGTCAGTCAATTGATAAGAATAATATCAAAAATTTCAATTTTTGAAGTTAACGTAGTAGATTCACCATTCGATGTTCTCAAGTAGGTTCGAATTTTACTCACGAAATTATCGCATATTATGGCTTCATGTTTTGATATATATACACACACACATACATATACATATATATATGTATGTATGTATGTATGTATGTATATGTGTATATATATGTATGTATGTATATATATGTATATATGTATTGAAGTAGAAAATTCTAAATAATAATTTAGAGTAAACTGTTTGCACATAATAACCAAAGTGTCTCAAAGTTAGTGGAAACGATATTAAGTTTGTGAGCTTTTGGATATGGTCCAAAAACATATATGAAAGCGTCGTTCGACAAGCATCAAAATTGAACAAATGGTTTGATAAGAATATCAGATAGTTTGATTGTCAATCAAAATGCAGATGAAGCGTGTGCTCATTAGAAAGAAAGTTAAAAAGGTACAAAGATATTTCTAAACCATATGTAAACAACCCTATGTTGATTGTCAACGGTGTACTTGTGTTAAAATCAGTTTTAGTTGTTTTAACAATCGACACTAGATTTACAAATGATATCTTTTATAGTAAGTACAAAAGCAGTTGGGAATGTGCAAAACAATATTCAAAGACACCTTATTAAGATGTTTGATACGGAACATGTAAGATTGATTCTTTATGCATTGACAATAGAAACCATCATACATGTTATGTTGTCTATGATATCATGATTTGTTTATGTGCCTGATACGTGAAGAAAATATCAAATCCAAACTAATATCACTAAATGGTTGTTTGAAGCGTTCTCGCGTATTTATGAAATTCTAGAGAATTGTTTACGAAAACAAACTCCTTATGATGGAATGTTCGGACTTAAACTTCATAAGTGATATTGAGTACAATAAGTCAGTAATAAACTCAAGATAAGAGCCTTTAAGTTGGAAATGTTCCAAATGAGAGACTGTGGCTGATTCAATGAAAAAGGCTAAGTACATTGCCTTTAATAACGCCGCAATAAAAAATAATGTGTATATATATAAATACATATATTTATGATTGACCCGAGAGTACTTCCAAATGTTAAGAATCTCATAACATCGTTATTTGATAACAGTATCACAATATAGTTCTAATAGAACTTAGAGCTCATTGGAAGTCGGGAAACATACTTCGAATTATTTCACATGATAAAGGTAGTTTATCAAAGCCAGAGAGATTTAATCGACAGAGAAGATGATTAAAGCTATGCATACATGTTCACCAAGGGACCAATCCAATTGGTTTTGAGAAAACCGATTGGAGAAGTTGGAATAAGATTACATAATTAACCCCAAGTACAAGTGGGAGGTTGATAGAGTTAGGGTATGTCCTAGGAGCAATTATGTAAATTGTTATATATATTTAACTCGTTGACCAATCTTGTTCAAAATAAAGATATTTTCTTTCAATTTTATACTTGATATAATGTGTTATATTGATTAACTAATTAAATTATAATTATATCTAATAGAAATCCATAAATGGTACATCTTATGATAGTAGCTAAAAGTTTTATAACCGTGTGTAATTTATCACAATGAAAATAAATATATCATTTTAAATGTTCCTAGTCAAGATGCATTGAGACTGAATATCGATATATTTGTTGAGACTTGAGTACATAATGCTCTTCAAATGTTGGGCAGTGTATTACTCATGACTTTTGGTTGTACCTAGGGGTTATGTACTGATAGTTATTTGATAATTATGGAATGACTCGCTCAATAGTTTTCTATTTGTTAATATAACTAATGTAAAACAAAAAAATATCGATGTGATTGATTTACACAGTTTTTCTCGACTTGGTAATATTGTGGATCCTCAATACGAAAGCTCTAATTTGATTATAGTTAAATCATAACACAACATTCATCGAGTAACTATAGTTGGATCGAGTGGAAATATTGGAAGTGAAGCACTATCCAAGGAAGGATTCGTCTCCTCAACTATATGAGGTTAATATATGGTCAACTCAAAGTCAAAGTCTTTGATCAGTGCATTTCAGTTAATAATAATTGTTATTATTGAATCAAGGACTGTTTTTGAACTATAGAGTTGAATATGAATGATATTGGAATTTGACCATTACCAAATTTGACAAACCCAAAATGATATATTTTTGAAGAAGAGAATTAGTGTAAATAAATGTCACGGCCTGGTAACATTTTGTAAGATAAAATACTGAAACTAAGTAAGCGATAAATTTGGCCATCTGCTAAGTGATGTATGAACATAACATTCTAATAATCTGATGTTAATAGTTGATCGAATTTACACCTGACAAGTTACACAACTGAAATGATGAATTCTCTTTAGACCAAACGATTTAATTAGTTTATAATGTTATAAATTAATTAATACCTACGAAATATTAATTATAAAATTTTAAATATGATTTGAGGAATAAATATTATTGAATATATTTAATAGTTATAATTATATTATACCGACAAACAACCAAATTAGATTTAGTCAATAATATCTATTTGGACATAAAGGGAATGTTAGCCCATGATGATATAGTAATAATTCGACTATTAAGAAGGCTATAGGGGGAGGCTAAAAATAGGCTAGAGGGGTTATAAATGGTGGCACAGATTTAGTGAGAATTGGTATGAGATATAATCCCTATCTTTATCTCTTTCATTCACTATAAAAGACTTTTAAACCTAATTGTTCAAAGGCTTTCTGTCCACTGTTATCTTTTCTATTACTAGCCGATCAGATCCCCTAGGAGCTTAAGCAAATCCAACTGAAATCAATTCAAACCACGTATTATTTGATAGTCAAAGATCCACGGTTCATGAATTAGCAGTTTGCTAAATTGAAAAGCTTTCAAAGGAGAGAGAGTTCACCATTACCATGTGTACTTTAAGGCAGTAGTTTTAGGTATGTCTTTACTACGTTATATTGCTTATAATCTCATAATACAATTTTATCATACATACACACACACACACACACACACACACACACACACACACACACATATATATATTGTTAGTTAGATAACGATTCTTATATGTAGTGATGTTGTCACATACTAGATTGGTTATAGGTATATATAATCAAAAAAATTCACATGTAAATTAGTATGCACAGCCAAATATTTTATGTATGAAATTATTATTTTGTTAATTAATAATTTTTTTAATATGCCATTTAACTATAATTATATGACTTGTGTTTATTTATATCATCTTATCATGCTAATAATTGAACAAATATTTTATACATGTACATTTACAATAATTATAATTTCAGTAATAGTAAAGTATTTTTAAATAATTATTTGCTATTATTTAATATTATTTAAATCCATATATGATTTAAATAAAATTTACTTATAGATTTGCGTGTGTATATATAATATTTATATAAAAAACTTATATATTTACATATATTTGGATAACATACAATACAGGATGAGCTAATGCGTCTGTTGCAATGTAAATACCAAAATCTATATAAAAGCATGTTATTCCTTGCACAGGTTAACATGTTACACATGCACATACATACATATATGTATATGATATGTAAGTGTACATTTATATCTTTAATAATAGTTCTAAGAGCTTTGGTGCCACACTTTTTTGTATAACGTGAACTACAAGAAACATCATTTTATATATTATCAAACCTAAATCACTTAAAAATAACATCTAATGTTAAACTTCTTTTACAGATTAAAACGCCTCTAAAAGTAAGATCTAACAATTAAACATGTTTTAAAATTCAAAACAGTTCTAAAAATAAGATCTAAAATTAAACTTCATTTATTATATATTACCGAATCTTAATCAGTTAAAAATAGCATCTAATATTAAACTTCTTTTACAAATTCAAACGCCCCTAAAAGTATGATCTAACAAGTAAACATGATTTAAAGTTCAAAACACTTCTAAAACTATGATCTAAAATTAAACTTCCTTTATAAATTCAAAATATTTCTTTACAAATATACAAAACTTAATATCAACTGAAAATACATTTTTTTGACTGATTTAAACATATACAATTTACAAAGAAAATAATTCACGCGCGAAGCGCGTGCTTCGCGCGTGAGCAGTGACACTCGTTTATAAAATGTAAATTAAATAAAATTGTAAATAATCTATAAATTTAAATAAATAAAAGATTTTATTTAAATAAAATTTAAAAATGCTGTAAGTAAATTGGACTTCATAATCCCAATATAGTTCAAATAAGGATTTTTTTTGAAATTTATGTATAACTTCCGCTACGGGCTGGCCTGGTTCCAATAGCATGGTGCTGAGAAATGCTAATGTGCCGCCCGCTTGCAAGAACTTACAAGGCGATTTTTTTAGAAATGAGAACTTATCTGCAATGATGGGCCTGATCATAGTAATGCCCCTGGTTCTTTCACATGATTTGACCAGCTATGAGAGGGTTGGAGTTGACGTTAATGCTTCAGAGTTGGGGATGGTCTTCACAAGATTCAAGGTGTCGGCCAGCTCTGTGAATGTAATGAGGAACCAGTTGCTGATTATCGAAAATTCTCGCTAAAGCATGAGAGTAACCTTCTTTTACTTTCCTAAGGGAAGTCCCTTTACATTCCTTTGTCTTTTGCTGATTACCTCTGATTCTGCCAACCTAGTCTTGGATAGGAAACTCATGATGAGGCAATTGTAAGAGATGGTGGCATCAAGTTCAACGAGTTTCGAATGTCCTATTAATAGATTATAAGCCGATGGCGATAAACCACCATAAAATTTATCTAGTTGTTTGCAATGAGGAGCTCTTGGCTAAATACCATAACAAGTGAGGTAGTGCCCATCGGAACAATGCCTACACCCCCAAAGTCGTAAATGGGTAGGCACATGGGATGAGGCTGGAGGTATGAAGCATGTGACACCCCATATTTTGAGGGTACCATAATATGGAAAAAATAATAATTAAATAAACAATTAATCAAATTAACTTTTTAAATAAAGTAAAGGTAAGTTAATTAATAGAAAGTGGATGAATGTAGAATGGGGAGTTAGGGATTTATTAAGAATATGCTAGAATGAGATTTTCGACCACAGCCCAAATTATAAACCATTATACTCCAGCTTCTTGTACATTCTCTCATTTTTCCACAAACTAAAAGAAAGAAAACAAAAAGCATAGGTCGACCATATTTTCAGGGAAAGAAAAGAAGCATTCATTCTTAAGAAAACCAAGTGTTTAACCAAGTTTGATTAAATAAAAGGCTAGTAATTTTTTCATTAAAACCTTCCAAACCTATATGGGTCAGAGTTTTATGTTTTTGTGATGTTTTGAATGATAGTGAACTAATGTGAATAATATTTGCTCAAGTTTGGAATATAAATAGGATTTCTTTAATGTGTTTAGGGAAAATGCAAATTAAACCTTCTTTAAATCATTCAAAACTTTTGTTCGATGTGTAGAATAATATTATGGAGATGAGTTTCTAATTTTTAAAATTTTCAAATTAATTGGAATTAATTAGACTTTTCCATGTGGGAAACTATGTAATCTTAGAAGTTAATTAATTTAAATATAAAAAATAAGATAGTTATTTTGGCCTAGAAATTTTATATGAGGTAAATAAGATAGTTAAGTTTTTTGATGAATTTTTGAGATTTTCCTGGGTATTTTCGAACTACTATGAATTAGTTAGTAAAGAAAATAGTTCATTACTAATGGAAAATAAATAAGTCAATTAAATATGCAATTAACTAAATATAAAAAGAGTGTTGTAAAGTTGGGTAAAGCAATGAGAATTCGACATATATATATATATGTTAGATGAAAAGTAAGTACTTGGAAAGATAAGAAAACAATTTTCAAATTAATCATGAAATTGCCATACCAACTAGTGATAGTCCATATATATATATATATATATATATATGATATTTAAGTTAGAATCAACGTGCAATAGCTATGTTTGGGGATCAACTTGCGATAGCTAGTAAAGAGTTCAAAATGTACCGACTCAAATTAGATCAACTTGCGACAGTTCATAATAGGTCAACCAGCGAGGCTAATTGGAATCAACTTACGACAGCTATGCTGCTATCAGCATGCGATGACTATGTTAGGATCAATATATGACAACCAAGTTGGAGTTAACTCGCGATAGCTAAGCGAGCTCGACTTGCGACAGCTAAGGCGATGTCTACATGCGATGGTGCTATGGAACTCAACATGCAATAGCTGGGGTACTACCAACATGTGATGGCCCTAGTAAACTCAACATGTAATGGTTAGGGAATGTCAATATGCGATGACTATTGTTAGCGTCAAAATTGGTCATTAACACCCGAATCCAAATGAAAACACTAAATACCAGTCATTGCTCATAGATAGAATATAGAGAAAGAGTAATAATGTGAAGAACAGTCAAAATTAAAATGAAAGCAATAAAGAAAAATAGATTCTATAGTGGTTCGGCTAACTCCGACCTACGTCCGCTCCGAAAATGTTCTTTTTATTGCTGTAATAGTCAATTGCGGTTACAAAATGGCAAAGTAATCTTAGCCTTAGAAAATAGAAAGCCGAAGAGCCGAAGAGAAGATCCCTTTTCTGGAACCTCGCATGCCATATTTATAGGCAAAACCTGTCCTGAGTAATCCGGGCCCATCAAGGCCATATCCGAGCCACCTCCAATGCCGAACCATCCAAAAACCGATCCACATATGCCGAGCGAGAATGTCTATTCACATATGCCGAGTGAGAATGCCGATCCACATATGCCGAGCAAGAATGCCAACCCACATATGCCGAGCGAGGATGTTGATCCCATGACTTGCCTGCCGACCGACTCATTCCAGTGTCGAATGGCTCACATACCGGTCCACATGTGTCCTTTGTCCCTGATTGAACCAACTTATCTAGGCAGAACAATCTTACCAATGCCGAGCCGCCTCACTGAAGCTAAGCCGTACCACCAAGACCGAACCACCTCGTCTAGGCCGAACCACCTCACCAAGGCCGAGCCGCGCCACCAATGCCGAGTCACTTCATCTAAGCCGAACTACCTGAATGCTAAATAATGTTGTGGCTTAAGTTCTAAGCCGAATCCTGGTTGCTTCGGACCCTTGCCGAGAATAGTCCATATTCGACGACCTGAAATAGTATCCGATAAAATAATCTGGGCCTAAGTCCTAGGCCGAATCCTGACCATTGCCGAGCATAGTCCATACTCGACGACCTTTTAACAAAAAACAGACAAAAAGTTAACAAAAATCTAGAATCCAGAATCTAGATTCAAACCAGAAATCTGGAAATCCATATCAAAATTCCAAATCAAAAGGCGAGCATCCAAACCAAAATCCAAGCCAAGAAAGCAACAAAGCAGGGAGTTCAAATCAAACCCCGAAACCAAAGCAGAAAAAGCAAATGTCCAAGCCAAAGGGTAAAAATAGATTTTACAAACCGGGGCGTCTTGGGAAACCATCATCTCAGAGCATGCCTGAGGGTTATCCCCGACCCTGTACATGAGTACGTGATTTAGCCGTTTGCCTGGAGTTTGTTACTTATTCCAAACCATCATGATTAGTTGACGACCAACCAGGGACCATTCCTGTGTCTCATGCCTTCGTCGTTCAAGATTGGCGATGGCTGCTCTTGTTCCACCGCCGCATTCCGAGTTCCGATATATTGCTGCAAATGACCTTTCCTTACATGTTCCTCGATTAAGTTCTCTAGATACCTGCAACTATCATGCCCGTCCAGGTAATGAAAAAGACAATGCCTTCCTGATGCCCTTTCGCATTCTCCCTCCTTGTCGGCCTTCGATACGGAAGGCGATCTCGAGTATCCAAGAATATCTGCTCCAATGTTGCATTCATTCCTATGTAAGTGGAGAATTTCGTTTCTCCCCAGCGCTTCCTCTTTCTTTTATCCTTGTCCTTACCCAAGCTTTCACCGAGTAGTCCTCCATTCTTAACCATGTTTACTTCCTTTAACCTAATATTTAAACATGCATCCTCTTGTCGAAGAAATCTTCAGCTTCATGGAAGAATTCCCCAAGATCCAATGGTGGATATTGTATCAACGACACTTTGAAATCCAAATTATCCCTTACTCTTGATACCGCAGCCATCAAAATCATTGATGGATCCACCGAAGCAACTGCTGCATTAAACCGAGTTAAGAATATCCTAAGCGATTTATCCACCCCATGTTTAGCTGACTTCAGCGTCATCACATTCTTTGGCCTTTTTATGTGAAATCGAAACTGACCTAAGAACTTGTCCACCAGTTCTATACATGTTCTAATGGATCCATCCTCCAGCTGTCTAAACCACATAGCAGCTATATCGTCAAGCACAAGGGGAAACATCGAGCCATAACCTCTTCTGTTGCCCCCCAGCACTTCCATATGTCTTGTGTACCTCATCAAGTGGTCAGTGGGATACGTCTTTCCATTGTATACTTCTAAAGTCGGCAGTTTGGAATCGGGCGGATTCCTAACTGTCCTGATGTTCCGGATAAACGGACTTTTGTTGACTCCCTCTGAATCCCTGTTTGTCAGACCTCCACGAATAGTCCGCCTAATAATGTCAGCCAATCCAGCGTTTCCAACCAAGGGTTGCCCCCTATCCACATTTCCTAGCTGCTCCGCAACTCCGCGCGGGAATTTTAGTACATATTACTCGTCACATACTTCTGTGTTTCTGTCGATGCCAGGTTGCACGGCATCACCTGGTATACCTCTAGGGGATGGTCTTACATTACTGGGTGGTGTGCCCCCGAGTCTTGGTCCATCTAGATTGTTAGTTGTCTGTCGACTGGAAGCTGCTCCCTTCTGAATCACTCCATCTGCCCGCTGGTTGAGTTCCTCTGGTCCAGATCTAAGAACTTGAGCACCTACAGTTCCTGGTTGTCCAAATATCCTAAGATGAGTCTGCATCATCTCCTCTTGTCATTTCATCATCTATTCCTACATAGAATTCATCATAATCTGCATCTCTTCTCGAGTTATGTAGATAGATGCATGATCCTCTCCAACTTTAAAAGAGGCCGCTTGACTTCCTTCCTGATTGCTCCTTTCCACTGCTTGCTTTCTCGTTGGTGGTCTAGCCATTGCTTTCTAGAATTCAAGTTCCTAAATCCCTGAGTTCAACACTCAGTGAAAGCACCAAAATGTTAGCGCCAAAATTAGTCACTAACATCTAAAACCAAATGAAAGCACTAAATACCAGTCACTGCTCACAGATAGAATATATGTAGAGAGTAATGATGTGAAGAACAGTCAAAATTAAAATGAAAGCAGTAAAGAACAACAGATTTTATAGTGGTTCGGCTAACTCCGGCCCACATTCACTCTAGAAATTTTCTTTTTATTACTGTAATAATCAATTACAGTTACAAAATGGCAAAGTAATCTTAGCCTTAGAAAATAGAAAGTCGGAGAGCCGAAGAGAAGATCCCTTTTCTAGAACCCCGCAGACTGTATTTATAAGCCAAACCTAAGTTATTGGACTTCCTAAGTAATCCAAACCCATCAAGGCCATAGCCGAGCCACCTCCAATGCCGAACTATCCAAACGCCGATCCACATATGCCGAGCGAGAATGCCGATTCACATATCCCGAGCGAGGATGCCGACCCACATTTGCCGAGCGAGAATGCCGATCCCATGACTTGCCTGCCGACCGACTCATTCCAATTTCGAACGGCTCACAAGCCGGTCCACTTATGTCCATTGTCCCTGACCGAGCCACCTTATCTAGGTCGAACCATCTTACCAATGCTGAGCCGCCTCGCTGAACCCCAGTCATACCACAAAGACAGAACCACCTTGTCTAGGCCGGACCACCTCACTAAGGCCGAGCCGCGCCACCAATGCCGAGCCACTTCATCTAAGCTGAACCACCTCACCAATGCTGAGCCGTCAATGCCGATCGACCCACACCACTACACTGATCTACTAGCCTATGCTGATCCACTTGATTTAGTCAAATCCGCATGTCCACGGTCTCGTAAAAAGGTGGGTTAACAATCTTTGAGGGCTTAACATGCGATAGCCATGTAAAGTAGAAATGAGATGACAAATAAAGCTAAGAAAATGGTAAGTATGTGAATGAATTTAATTTTTCATTGAAATGAAGTGGTGTGGCCATTGAAATGATAAGTTAATGAGAAGCAAATCAATTGAAGAATGAAATTGATATTAAGCTTGATTAAGATAAGACGAATTATTAGTGATAACTGAAATGTGATTGTAAGGCCTTGGTGGCAACAAGATGTCTAAAACACGACATCATTTTTGGTAATTTTAATGGAAGGCCTTAATGGCTACCAAATGCCTAATCATGACAATATATTTGATAACGTTGATTGAAGGCCTTAATGACAATTTATTTCTATTCAGGATAATAAATGCGATTGACGGACTAAGGTTTTTGCAGCATTCATTTGTCTGTTCACGACAATATACGAGGTAGATGAAGTAACACTTTTAGCATCCAATCATCTATTCATGATGTTGTATATGATGATTGTTGGTGTAAGACCTGTATGGCAACCGTTTGTCTAAACACGGCATAATAATTAATGATTGTTGGTGTAAGACCCGTAAGGCTCTTGTGGCAACCGTTTGTCTAAACATAACATAGTAATTGATGATTGTTAGTGTAAGGCATGTATGGCAACCGTTTGTCTAAATACGACATGATAAATGATAAAAAAAAGTATAAGGCCTTAGTGTCAAACTAGTTATTCGTTCATGATAAAATTAAGAGAAAATAAGATAAACACCTAAGTGAAAATCTTAAGTGTCTAATACAATTGATGAGGGTAAGACTTAGGTAACAACTTAATATGTTTAACCAAATGCTAATGCCCTTAGGACAACACAACACATGAGTCGTTCAGGACCACATCCTTTCGAGAGCAGGATACCGGCTGAGATGAAGCTGACCCTTCGAGAATCGAACAACGTTCCGGTCTAAGAATTGACTATAGCAACTAGTCGAACATGCATGTAAAAAAATTCAGTTATAGGATGAAATGATGATTTATGTTTGCTCATGACATAATGCTATTACATAGTATGATGTAATTGATAATGATTGGAGGGATAAAATTATTTCGTGCTTTAGCTGCTCTATTTACTTAATGTTATGAAAAAT
The DNA here is from genome assembly GCA_030765085.1 of Allium cepa. Taxonomy (NCBI): domain Eukaryota; kingdom Viridiplantae; phylum Streptophyta; class Magnoliopsida; order Asparagales; family Amaryllidaceae; genus Allium; species Allium cepa. Next base: position 750,098,935 of record CM060941.1, read on the forward strand.
AATACCGAACAACTTTGTTACTTAAAAATAATTCTACCAATGACTGCAGCATCATCGACATTCATTTTCGAATGTCGAAGTGGAGGACATTACAACTAGGTATCGAAGTTTAAGCTAGGGAAACACCCAAGTAAAACAGAGTTAGGCATAAAATAAGTAGTGGAAAACGAATATCTTGGGGAGGGGGGTTTGTGTGCAACATATTTGTATTTTGATATAGATATATAGAAGAATATATCCACTCATCTACTATTGCTCTCACTTTCTTTACTCCTGTTTCTTATGAGCCCTTGCTTATGCAAAAAAGCAAGAATGGATTTAAGTAACCAACGTTTGGTTTTAGTGAGTAAAGAGCGAATCCTAGTAGAGGAGATAATAATACTCAAACTAATGGCAAAGGAGGGAAGGCAGCCTCAGATGTTCGAACAGGATCATTTAATGAAATGCCTACTCCAGATGTAGGGAATTTAGATATGAATGCAAGCGCCACTATAGTTCTTGGCAAACTTAGCACGCGAACAAGTGCCACCGTAGGTCCACAATGTACCAAGTGGCCTGTTGCAGTCGGTTAGGGAGGATTTTGCTAAAATGAATAAGAATTTCTGAAGCCTGGAATGAGATATGTTTGATGGAGCGAAATAGATGTTGGAGGCAAGTGAATGGCTGGTGGTGTTTGAGAGGATTTGTAATGACCTAAAGCTGATAGATGCTCAAAAGGTGAAGCTTATATCTAGATAGTTTAAGAGACTTACGAGTGTCTGGTGAGAACTATGAGAGCTGAGATTCCCGAGCAAGAAATTATGTGGGATAGATTCAAAGGGGTGTTTGAGGAGCAACATACACCCGACTTAGAGTTATCAATGTTCCAAGAGTTTGTAGAATTGCAGCAGGGAAGTTAGAAGGTGCTGAAGTATTTGCAGAAAATTTAATGCATTGTTTAAATACAGACCTGATTTGATTAAAACTCCAAGTAAGAAGGTGGAGATGTTTATCCTAGGATTGAGGTTGGGATTGAGTGAATATCATCTAGCACTTCCGTTTAATGAAGTGGTGGATATGGCAAGGAGATATGAGCTGATGTGTACCGAAAGGCATGGTGTGGGATGGAAGGCTCAGGCTAATAATAATAAGAAGTTCACTCCTTATCAGAAAGGCATGAAAGGCCAACCGCAGAAAGTAAAGGTTCAGGATAGTGGAGAACGGAAAGATGCAGCAAAGATAACTTGGTATAATTGTGGGTACAAGGGCACAATGCCAATTATTGTCCAAAGCCGGTTGCAGTTGCGAAGCTCAAGTGCTATGTCTGTGACAAACCTTGGGCACAAGAAAAAAGATCATCCCAAGTTAAAGCAGTCAAAGGTTTTCCCTTTGGAGGGACCATCAGCCGACCAACAGCTGAGGAGAAAGGGAAGAAAGTCGTGCCAAGAGGTTTGAGCTCGATCTCTAGCACTTCAGGTAGAGTTCTTTTCGATACGGTGTTATCCATTCTTTTGTTTTTAAGGATGTGGTGGATAGACTGAAGTTTAAAACTGTCTATTTAGCGACATCTGTTCATGTGGATAATTCAATTGGTGTATGCATATGTACTTGAAGGAAAGGAATTGCATGAGCGAGGAGTGATTAGATCAAGACATTTGGCTCTTAAGAATTTGATCGATGACATATTTGAATATGTTTATTGATTCTATTTCTTTTCGGCTTATATTGAATTGAGTTTTGAGTTACATATGAGAAAAATTGGTTCCTATATTATTGATTATGTATCATTAAAGAAGTTAAGAGCTTGCATCATTGTGGTGTCTGACTTAAGAAGCTCAATATCTACTTCGAGTGTGACAATTTTATTTTTTATTTCAACCGTAAATGAAGTTATTGTTTGAAATTTGAATATATATTGAAATTTTTTTCACCCAAAGCTATTACGATGGTATTTCATTTGGACTCATGTATTTCCGATCAAACTAGAAACCCTTGTATTGTCAATAATTCATGGGATATTTTTGTGTCTGTTTAACCATTACTAATTTAATATGAGATTCAATAGAAAGCTTTGGCTAAGTCTAACTATTTTAGTCTTTTGATCATACCGGAATGAAAGAGGTAAATCAAAATTTACAAATTGTTTATAGAAAGACAATAACAGTGCTTCTTCCTCTTCAACGGTGCAATATGCGAATGATGATGTCTCTTCTTGACATTGGTTCTACTTCCATAATTAATAAACTTTGTCTATATGGATGAAAATCAAATCAAAGCAAAACAACTTCTCGTTTACAGTCCTACGATGCTAATGTTAAGAGGAATAGTTAAATAATTTTGAGTTAATTTACAAAAAAAATTAATTAAGGAGGAGGGGAGGGGCCCGAGGGGGTGTTTGCTTTGGTGGGGTTTTTTTTTGAAAGAGGGGGGGGGGAGGGGGGGAAGGGGGTGGTTGGGGTTGGTTGGGGCGGGGTGTTGAGAGGAGGAGTGGGTGTTGGGGGGACTTTTCATAACGTTATGGCTTTGCAAATTTTGCCGCATGGGCTCATATTTAAAGTAAAACACGAGCAGCAACAACTCTCAATATTTTTGGAGTAAAAGCTTCAAGCTAAAATGGCAATTCTTGGCGGTGCGTTATGATGCTAAACAAGTACTTGACATGTAGGACGTTATAAAACATAATGGTCTCACAAGTACTACCCATGTACATGTGATAGCATTTCAAAATTATGTTCCCTTCAACTAAAAATTTCTTACAGTAGTCCACAGTTTTCTTGGTAATAAGAAAATGGTGGCTTACATTAGAAACACCATTTACTTGCCTTCATTTATTTACCAACAACAACAAAAGGGAACCGTTGTTGCCAAAAAAGCTGTTTATGGTAGAATCTACGACTACAGCAAGTTGGGAAAAAAGAAACACCATTACATTAGACAATACCACCATTATGACAGCTTAACTGATTTTCGTAACCTCGGATTAATCCTTCAAACAACAAAAGGTCTACTTACTGGGGTTCTTGAAATACTCTGAAGGTATTGAAGGAGGACAAAACTTCTTGGCCACAAACTTGTACTATAAGTCATTAATATGAATTCATATTAAAAAAAGGCGCATAGCAATATAAAATAAAAGTCGATTAGAAGGTACAGGTTTTTACCTTATGTTGGCTATATTTCTCTCTTATTGCAGGTAGATTACTTCCGGTGTTGTAACATATTTGATGATGTAGAGCTTTCACACATTTACCCAAATCTGAGGGTTGGTACTGTGTATAGTAGCCTAAAGTAGGGTTCTGCAAAACAAAATATAGCCAGAAATACAAATATTTAACCTTAGTACAGTCAGATACTTAAACAAAGTGACATAACTCGTTCCTGTTTCAGAAAGAAATAACCTCATACCCAAGGATGTTTTGCTGGTTGGAGAATAAACCGAGATAGAAAAACGGCAGAAGCAGATATTATGGAAGGAAGATAACTAAGCATGCTGTAATCAAGAAGGGATAACTCTGCAATGTAATTTGCAAGAAATTCCATCTGCAGTAGTGGAACCTGCATTTGTGTATACGAGTTAGCAAGTTCAATATACACACGTGTCGTATTAGGAAAATTAATGAGGTGTAGAGAAGACGAAAATCACCTCATCACATCCTTGAGCGATTCGAACAAATCTCCTGTATTATAACATTCAGGGAAAACAAGTAGAACATGAATGTGATTCTGACAAACCTAGAAAGGAAAATGGTTGTAGAGAAAATTATGTACCTCAAAAAGCACTGTGTGGTTGGTGCTGACATTTCATACTTCAAATACTTTAAAACTTCTGCCTCCGTTTGGACTACTTCTTCCCTAGTATACGTGTTATCCGTTAAGTAGCAAAATTCTTCAACTTGGGGAGCACAAATCTCTTCATATTTACTGATAAATTTCTTAGAAGCTTTGTTACCATGGATAATGATTGTGATAGCATGAAACAAATGAAATGTATGCAAACTTACGATGCTATTAGCATGCAAGCAACTCCTAGTAGTTGTAAGCGTTGACGTTCAATATCATTACCAGAGAGGTACCGATCAATGTAATTAGCTGTGAGATATAACGTTTCGGGTACTAGCCTATATTCTTCTGTAACCTGAAATTTTTTGCTTTTGTTACTAAACTAATTATATAATTATTAAACTGTAAGAATGAGAGTAAGAAATGGGTTTACTTCCACGAGCCAGTCTACTAGGATTGCCCGCATTCCGGCATTTATGTCTTTTTGGATCCTCTCCATGTAGTCACCTGAAGGCTGTTTCTTAAGCTACAAACCAATATAAAACGTTTTTAACGTAGTTGGTTGGGACTCATCTATTAATTCACAACTATCTACTTCATTATTTTGTACATTATGTATGCATATCATATTTTTATGATTTTTAAATATTACATTTAGCATAATAGCTCAGAATGTGTATGTAGCCAAATTGAACTGGAACAGCTTTTAAATATTCAGATTGAATTGTGCTTTTATACTTCAATTGAAAAAGCCGCACTAAAAATGGAAGAACTACGCTTCTGCACAATATATAAAATAACGTATGTTAAATTACATAGAAAAGCACTTAGATATAGACCCAGCAAATAAACATTATATTTCAAACACTATCCCCACTTAACAACTATGATAATAAACGAACACTTGGGGGTTAAAAACCATTGAAAAGTTTGCACTTTCTTGATATCTTGATGCTTTGCCAAATAAGTTATTCTTTGTAGCACGGATAAACATTTATAACTAATAAAAGAAAGATATATTACCTCAGCCTCCCGTAAGCAACTGTAAATCTCATGAGCGTAGGCAGCACACAATTGTGGATCCTCCTGACCTTCATCTAAATCAATGATTCCGTCAAATTTCACTGGTTTAGGGACATCTTTTCTCCAACTGCAACCTGTCAATTGAAGTTATCCCAACATTGCAATGCTGTATCTAAGCATCAATAGACTTCTCTAAGAAAGAAATACATTTCAACAATAGGATCGAGGAAAGTGTTTGTGTATACCCCACTAAATGGCAGTTAACCTATCATAAACCTAATGTTGACACACAAAAAACAGCTTTCACTTAGATTGAGAATCGTTTCAAAAATGGTCATAATGATACATTAAACCAAGGTTGTAAAAATCGCTAGGCGGATACTAGACGGCAAGAATGACTAGGGATTAATCATTTAGGTGGAGATTAATCGAAGTTGGGTGTTTTTGATAAAGTTATGTATTTTGGTAAAATATTAGTATTTCTTTGGTACTAATTGATCCAAAATGAAAATCTAGGAATTTTGATGGGCTAAGGAACAGCCAGTGAGGCAATACCGCCTGAAACTAGTATGTAAATGCTTTAATGAAATATCAAGCCTCGACTAGTGCCTAAAAAGTGCTTATATACCTATTTAGATGCTTAGATAATGTGGTATGCCCCATCTAGACAGGCACATGTGGATGACTAGGCAAGGCCTAGGCGGAGGTCTAGAAGGATTTTTACAACATAACGTTTAACCAAAGATATTCAAGTATGATAAATGGACTAGTTAAGGAAACCTACCATCAAAATTTGAAGTATCAGATATATGAATTTTTTTGCATGTTATCCTTCCCAAAGAAGCAACTGCTAAGGATTCTCCATCATCTACGTACTCAAAATCAGGGCTTTTCATTGAATCACAAGTGGACATACTTTCATCTAGTGAAGTAGAATCAGTAAGTCTGTCTGGAGATATAATAGAGCTGCTAGGTACCAGACTGGATGCAAAATCTTTTGCATGTTCATCGTATTTAAGTAGACTGGAAGAATTGCTTGAGGCAGTATTTTTAGGTACAATATGAGCAGACTTTGCCAAGGAAGATGTAGCTAAAGAATTACTGGAGACTGGCTTCACAATGGATGACAAAGTCATCGAATTACAGCGCAACCCAGCATCAGGATATGAACTAACTGAACCTCTTTTTCTTTGTGAAGTTGGGGGTTTTGGAATCATCTTCTGGAAACATAACAAGTCACGTCAACCATATAATTTGACAAGGAAAATGGCTAAATCATCTGCTATAAAGTTAGCTATGCAACAAGTGTGTTAAAATCAAAGATAAAGTATAACAAAATAATAAAATAAAACAAAATGAAAGGAATAAACTTACATTTTGGTTTTGGGTATGTATCAACTGTTAAATACCCTTTGTGTTACTGAGATCAATAAATACAATAAGTATATAGTACGCTCATGCTATGCTTGTCAATAAAAACAACCATTGTTTTTCAGCACTCTTAAGAAATTTGATTGTCTGCCCAACCGGTTTTGGATTTGGTTCCCCTAGCCTTAAATTATAACTAAATTTGGAATAATCATATTTATAAATCAATTAAGTCTATTAAGTAAATAAGGAGACTGTCATGAGCATGAGAGTTTACAAACCATGTTATCAAAGGGTCCATCTGGGTTCTGTAGGCTTCGTCTAAGCTTTATATTTATAGCTTTAGTGCTTCAGTTCCGATAGATGCTATAGCGCTGTCCCATTTTTTAAAGCGTAGCCTATATTTATTCTCACTTTGAGCTTTTAGAAACTTCACAGCATCCCTTCTTTCGTGAAAGCAAAGTTTACAAAAGGAATAATATAGAAGCATAGGCATTTAAATTATGTTCTTACGTTTTAATATATGTTGAAAGGAGATAATGCTTCTTATTTAACTCTAACTTCTAAAAAACTAGGATCTTGCATAATTATGTTGCAAGCTGGTGCCTATCTTGTGAATAAGATGAGATGGAAACAGCAATAATACTTCAAAAAATAAAGCAGGAAAAAGTAGTAGTTGTTGTTATTGAAGGCCTGGAAATGTCTCGGTTGGAGTGGGAGGCATATTGTCCAACTTAAATTTTAATTGGGATTCATTAATCTTTTATTTTCAGGACTCTGACATAAGTTAAATATGCAAACTTTTCTTCCAATTTCTGTATGTTAAGTATCAGATGTATGGATTCCAAGTGGTTGGACTAAGATATTTACGGTACTCATCGTTAGTTCTTAGATTATGAGATTCATGGCAACAAAATGTTGCCTTAAATAAAATCAAATGTTCAAAATAAATACATGAATAACGTATGCACACATACACCAAATGTATCCATGAAGTTCTCTAAAGGGTAGATACGTAAGCAGCATGAGAAAAGCAAGTTGCACTAATACAAGAAGAAGCATGAGAAAGCAAGTTGCACTAAACGTCAAATTTTACATTAAAAAAACTCAAAAAGAAGATTTAATTTGAGTTCCAATATCTGAAATTTTAACTTACCAAAAATACAAAATCACAAGATATATAAATGGTATAACTAAAAAAGTTGAAAAACGAAGTAATAAATAAACTCTTTTTTTGTATTCTAAGTATTTACAATATATCTTATTTTTCAATTTAAGGTAAACTATACATTTTGTTTCAATGAATTATACAAACAGGAAAATAGACACAAAGACAAATTTACAAGAAAAAAATAGGTTGAAGGACAACAAGTTTGTTTTTTTTGATAAAGTTTGTTTCGTACATATATTCTAAGCATTTTGTACAGTGTAAAACCGAATATAACGCTGGTTATATTAGCATTTCGTATAATGTAAAAGTTGAATATAATGTTAAATATAACTATCATTTTTTCTTTAGTCTAAAAATGAAGTTTGTCATTTTTTCTAATTCCCTTTTACACAAATATATGTACGAAAAATAATTGACAAATTTCAAAAATAATTTGGGACCGAAATTTACTAATTAAATCGAAATATCTAAAATAACAAAATCCCAAAACCGGGATCTCGAACCTTTAAAAAATACTATAAAAAGAATAAAACTAAATTATGTTTTTCAATTAATTAGGAAAATCGATATGATTTATTCTCCCTCTCACAAAATAAAAAAAAAAGTTTGTCTAAAATCTAAAACTCGTGTTTATTTTTTTATTTTATTTTAAAAGTAGAAAATTTCAAATATTAAAGAGTTGAATAATTAAAACTTCAGTATTCAAAAATTAATTTTCTAAAATCCCATATTTTTCAAACTCGAGATTTGGAAAGAAAAATGATGTTTTTCAACATTATATATCATAATTTTGTAAATTGACCGTTCAACAATTTTGAAGATTTAAACTAAAATATACTTTAAGAATTTCTGAAATTTCCTGTTTTTCAAACTTGAAATTTGGAAAGAAAAATGTTGTTTTTTTAAACAATTTTAAAGTTTAACATTTTTGAAAATTTACAGTAAAATATTCTTTAAAAAATAACTTTAAAATTTGAAACTTGGTAAAACTTTTGCTTTTTTCCCTTAACTGTAAAAAGAAGTGACATAGGTGCACAAAGCAACAGAAGTAAATTAAAATTTTCTTCTTATTAAAGGTATTACTTTTTTTCCTTCCCTGAATTTCTTCTTCTTCCTCTTCTCCTCCTTCTTCTTCTTTTACTTTTTATTTTTATTTTTACCATTACGATTTTTATTAATTACGGTTAGCTAATAAGCAACTACTCAGAAAAACATCATTCTGTATCTTAGCAATATATCTTCTACAGCAATCAAACAAAACAATAGGTTTACATTTCAGCATCTAACCTCAAATCCCAAGTTCAAAATCATCTAATAATCATGTTTAGTAAACCCAAAATCTAAAGATAAAACTATAAGCTAAAAAATAAATAAAGAATCACCCACATTGATCGCTTTCTTTTCCTCATCCCTAGCAAGATTCCTCCCTGACGAACTCTTATTCGTCAAATTCCCAAGTGCAACTCTCTTTTTCGTCTCTGCTGCTACCGACGCCTTCCCACTAACAGGCGCCTTTGGTCTTTTCATGACCGTTGAAGAACTCCCAGGTGCTGATGAAACAGATGATCTTCTATTAGAGGAAGCCATCTGCCTAAACCCTAATTTTTCTAGATCGTAATTAAAGAAACGGGATTTTGGGACGCGGCTACGTTGGACAGGGCTTTTATTTTTGGAAGTCTCCTATTATTTATCGTAGCATGTAATCGACAGCCAGCGAGCGAGAAAGAGGGAAAGTTTGATTTTGAATTGTAAACAAACAGGACCGTTGATTGTCTACGAGAATCTCGAGCACTAATTGATACATTTCGAAAAGACGTGTAGTTAGAAAAAGCTTTTAATGCTCGACGTTATGTGATGAAATACTGTATTTTTGAAGTTCGATTTTGTTCCCAAATGCTCGGATTCTATTCGGGGTTCGTATGTGATCCATCAAATCGAACTGCACTCAAAAAAATTTAAACTAATAACCGAACAAAAAAGACAATAAAAGAAATTATCATACTAGTATAACCGCACAACGGTGGAGAAACCGACCGTTCGATTGTATAACTTTGATAAGAAATATACATTTAAAAAATTTGTTGATATTACTTAAACATTAAGTGATAATATGTTGAAAAAGAATAAATTGAGATTTGAATCTGAAAATATGAATTTCAAATTTAAATATTAATCAAAACATTCAAAATTGTCGATTTGAAATTGAAAATTTTAAAATTTTAAAATCATAATAGATTTGAATTTGAAATCTTTGATGCGCAAAATAAAAGAAGAAAGTTTAGGGAAACCGCGATGAGACAAGATCCACCTTTTTTGGCTTTAGGAAAATTGATTTTGGCTAGTAGAATTAGGCAAACCTCTCTACGGTCGGTTTGATTAGAACAATTGATTGACGCAAAGATAAAACATAAAACTTGTAAGTATTTATTTTATGTTTATATATAAGAAGTCACCTATTTTCATTTGGTAAACTTTGTTACTTATTAATAAACTAATTATTAAAAGTATTACAATACCATAAATTTGGATAATATAATAAAAGTTCGGTTAATATGGTTAAATCAATAAGCAACAAAACTTAGTTTGCAAACCGAATTTAAACCGATTTAATTTGGTCAACTAGCTGAACCGATGGAAATAAACCGGTTTGTTCGATTAGTTCGGTTCTAACTGAATATTACTCACCTCTGACTCTCTCGCTTATTTAAAAGGACAAAAATAACCATCAATAAAAATTATGACTTTTCTGTCCTAATTTCTATTTTTTGATAGAAACAATTGTTTTGTAAAGCCACCCACTAAAATTAAATTATCTATACTATGCTAAAAAAAAATTTAAGTAAAAGGTTATGCAACATTGGGCTACAGCCATACTAGTTATATGTTTGCATCAAAAATGGTCACAAACACCAAATTGTATGTGAAAGCACCAATTTTCAAAAACAATATCCAAATGGAAAGATAAGCACGCAGATCACAGAATAAATAGCAGAAAAAGTAAAGAAACACACGAGTTTTATAGTGGTTTGGCAAACTCCGGCCAATGTCCACTCCAATAATCTTTTCTTTATACTGTAAGATTTAAAGTATAGTTGTTTTGGCTTTAGAAAATAAATGGAGGAAGAGATAAGAATGGGTGAAAGAGAGCCAGTTAAAAAGTCTCTTGCAATGAGCCAAGTTCGCTGTATTTATAGGTGAAGACTTAGATGGATTTGGCTAAAATTTCGGCAGAAAAACCTCCAGACCCGTACGACCTGACCCACAAAATTTGGGATCGGTCGGACACAAAAAATAATTTAAGCCGATCTTTTCATACTATAATGGGGTTGTGATCGTTTTTATAGTGTCTCTCCATGCCTCTAGTCCTTACTCCCAAAGTTTCATGCAATTTCGACTTACCGTTTGTGAGATATCGATCAGTCTTCATTAATTTGACAAGAAATTGGATCATAGGATATCATTTCATGCTTCATTCATTTGAGCTACAATCGATCATGTGAGTTCCCCATGATGTTACATAGCTGCTCTCCAAATTTCATGCAATTTCGACGTACCGTTTGTGAGATATTTAAGTAAATCTATGGATCGTTATGCTGATTTGTACGATCGTTCCAATAACGATCGACCTCTTTTCCCAGTTTTCATCCTTTTGGTCTACAATCGATCATGTGGGTGCTCTACGATGTAAGCTACTGCTTTCCAAATTTCGTGCAATTTTGACGTACCGTTTGTGAGATATCGCATTTTCCGTAAAACTATGGATCATTATGCCGATTTATACGATCGTTCCAATAACGATCGACCTCTTTTTCAAGATTTCATCTTTACGATCAGTCATGAGGGAGCTCCATGATGTAAGCTACCTGCTCTTCAAATTTCGTGCAATTTGGACATACTGTTTGTGAGATATCGTATTTTTCGTAAAACTATAGATCATTATGTTGATTTGTATGGTCGTTTCAATAATGATTAGCCTCTTTTCCAAGATTGCGTCCTTTTGATCTACGATCGATCGTGGTAGTGCTCTATGATGTACGATACTAGCTCTCCAAATTTTTGTAATTTTGACGTACTGTTTGTGAGACATCGCATTTTCCGTAAAACTATGCATCGTTTTCCTGATTCGTTCTAACGATCGACCTCTTTTCTAAGATTTCATCCTTTTCAGTTATGATCAATCAAGGGAGTGCTACATGATGTAAGATACTTGCTCACCAAATTTCGTACAATTCTGACGCACCATTTGTGAGATAGCGTATTTTTCGTAAAACTATGGATCGCTATGGATAATTTATACGATCAATCTAGTAATGATCGACCACTTTTTCAAAGATTTGGGGGTTTTGTAATGCGATTTTACTATAGACTCCAATCTTTAATATATTAATGCTCTGAAAGTTTCAATTGCATTGGCTTTGTAGATTTTGAGATATAGATCGATCTTCATCGATTTACGCTGTTTTATGGATCGTTGCCTACCAATCCGTATAAATTCTTCCTTTGCCCGAGCATACAAAATCTAATTGACTTGAAATTTGAAATGTGACCTCACGGGGCCATTCTTGTAAACTTTGTATTGATTGCACCTTGATTGGGATGTGTTCTGAATCCGCCCAACTATTGTCCATAGTTCCAAATATCATCGATTTCCAAGCCTCATAGCCATATCTTCGAGCTTCCTGCCTTTATGATCACATAAACCATTTAGCCAACTTTTATGGTATATTGTCTGGTCAAAAGGCAGTATAAAATTTTCCCCCCAAAACATGTCTTGCGGTAGGAAGGCTTGTTTTGAATTGCCTTAAGACCAATGTTCGAAACCCGTTGATGACATGTGAACAAATCTGTGATCTTGATTGATAGTTAGTTATAGCCGTTCAGGATCTTTAATCAAATTCATAGCCGTCCCAGGCTAATGAGGATCGCACGAGATTGAGGGCTTATTCAAGGCGTAATGTGATCGTTCGAGATCGAATGACTGTTCGAGATTAAATGCGATCGTTCGAGATCGAGTGTCATTCGAGGTGAAACGTGGTTGTTTGAGATCAAGTGTCGTTCAAGGTGAAATGTGATCGTCCGAGATCGAATGTCGTTTGAGGTGAAATGTGATTGTTTGAGATCAAGTGTCGTTCGGGGCAAATGTGATCCTTCAAGATCGAGTTCCGTTCGAGGTGACATGTGATCGTTCGAGATCGAATGACGTTCACGGCGAAGTATAATCGTTCGACATTGATTGCCATTTGACGCAAAATATTCAATTTTCACATTCAAGTGGGTTTCGAAACCATTTGTTGTGGCGGTTCATCACCATCTCAAAGCATGCTTAGGGATCGTTCTCGATCCCATACATGTGTAAGTAACTTAAGCCGTTTTATTGTGGACTTTATTACTTATTCCTTGTCATTTCGATCAACGCTAAACTGCACTGCACTGCCAGGTATCCTGCCTGGGATCGATCCAGCTTAACCTATGGGCATGCCCCCAAGTGTGGATCGATCGGCACCGAACGTTCTGGAACGATCGGCCCCAATCTTTCTTGGTTGGTCAGGGACCGCTTCCAACTATTTCGCTCCATCCTGCATCATGTTAGCTTCATTTTCATGGTCCTGATTCTGGTTTTCCTTAGCTCCTGCTCCTCTAACTCCTTGATCCATATTTCCAACGTTTTTTGCTACTCCATTCCTTTAGTTTTGCGCTCCAGCTTGTCCCATCTGCCCGAGGAGATTTTGGATCATCTCCTCTTGTCTCTTTAGCATCCTTTCCTACATAGCATCCATCGTCGTTTTCATCTCATCTCTGGTGATGTAGACTGTGGTTTTATTAGCTCTTGAGCAGCCTCCTGACTCCCTTCATGATGGATCCTATCCGATATCTATCTCCTTGTTGATGGTTTCATCATTGCTCTAATTCTAAGTTCTCTAGTTAGTTCCAAATCTGAACTCCAAATTCGCGAGGGCTGGCTTTCTCAATGAAAGCACCAAAATGTTTGTGCCAAAATGCTCACAGACACCCAGTTGTATGTGAAAGTACCAATTTCCAAAAAAATATCCAAATAGAGAGATAACCACATAAATCACAGAATAAATAGTAGAAAAAATAAATAAACAAACAAGTTTTATAGTAGTTCGACAAACTCTGGCCTACGTCCAATCCAATAATCTTTTTTTATACTGTAAGATTACAAGTACAATTGTTTTTGCCTAAGAAAATTAATGGAGAAAGAGATAAGAATTGATGAAGGAGAGCCAACCAAAAATTCCTTTGCAATGAACCAAGTCCGCTATATTTATATATGAAGACGTGCATGAATCAAGCTAAAATTTCAACAGAAGAACCTCCAGGTCCATACGACCTGACTCATAAAATGTAGGATCGATCGAACATAAAATAATTTAAGCCAATCATTCCATACTAACTCCAATGGGGCTGTGATCATTTTATGGGGTCCCCCATACCTTTAGTCCTTGCTTCCAAAGTTTCATGCAATTCCGACTTACCATTTGTGAGATAACGGTCGATCTTCACTGTTTTGACTAGAAATTGGATCATAGGAGATCATTTTATGCTTCATCCTTTTTATCTACAATCGATATGTTGATTCCCCATGATGTTCTCTACTTGCTCCACAAATTTTATGCAATTTTGGCATACTGTTTGTGAGATATCGCATTTTCTGTAAAACTATAGACCGTTTTTCTAATTTATACAATCGTTCCAATAACGATCGGTCTCTTTAGCAAGATTTCATCTTTTTGATCTGCAATCGATCATGGGGATGCTCTATATGTAAGCTACTTGCTTTTCCAATTTCGTGCAATTCTGACATACCATTTGGGAGATATCGACATTTCCGTAAAACTATGGTCATTATGCTGATTTGTACGATCATTTCGATAATGATTTAACTACTTCCAAAATTTCATCCTTTTGAGCTACGATCAGTCATTGGGGTGCTCCACGAGTTAGCTATTTTCTCTTTAAATTTTATGCGATTCTGACGTACCGTTTGTGAGATATCGCATATTTCGTAAAACTATGGATCGTTATACTGATTTGTATGATCATTCCAATAACGATCAGACTCTTTTTTCAAGATTTCATCCTTTTGAGTTATGATCGATCATGAAGGTGATCCATGATGTAATATACCTGCTCTCTAAATTTTTTGCAATTCCGACATACCGTTTGTGAGATATCGCATTTTCTATAAAACTATGAATCGTTTTGCGGATTTGTACGATCATTCCAATAACGATCGTCCTCTTTTCCAAGATTTTATCCTTTTGAGCTATGATTGATCATTGGGTGCTGCATGATGTAAGATACTTTCTCTTTAAATTTCGTACGACTCCGACATACCATTTGTGAGATTTCACATTTTCCGATAAACTACGGATTATTATGGTTGATTTGTACGATCGTTCGAATGATCAGCCTCTTTTTTCAAGATTTGAGAGTTTTGTCATGCGATCATTTTTGTAGGCTCCACTCTTGAATATATTGATGCTCTGAAAGTTTCAACTATATTGGCTTTGTAGATTATGAGATATTGATCGATCTTCATCGATTTACGTTGTTTTATGGATCGTTTCCGATCGATTCATATAAATTCTTCCTTTCCCCATAACTCAAACATACAAACTCTGATTGACTTGAAATTTGAAATGTGGCTTAATGGAGTCTTGCTTTCACTTCAAAAGTAGTAAAACCTTATACATACATAGAAATATATTCCAGCTAACAAGTTCAGCCAGTAGCCAAAATATAATTTCCCAAACATACTACCACTCGGGCTACAAAGATACTACCGTATAATACCAACATCATACACACCTAACATCATAGGAAAATGTCTAGCATAGTATTATCATAATATTAGCATATATTATACATATACAAGTCAAAACCACCAAGAACAAAGATCGACCCGTGAAGTTATCAAGGCAGAATGTTACTTCTCTCCAAATCCACCCTGTTGGAGTTCATGATCAGAAACTGTATAGGCCACGTGCCATCACCTTCCTAAGAATATATTGTAGACATGATATTATTAGTAACCAACAAATAACTTCTAGAAACTAAATTAAAACATTTTTCATTTCTCTCAATCCAAATCCACCTGTAGAAAGGCCAAAGCTAAACAAGCTTCTAAAGTGTTTGGATTGTTGTTCCAAAACTGGTGAGGTTCTAGATCAGGAAAACAGTTGGAAATGTGGAGATTAGCTGTGCATAAACTCCAAACTTGGAAAGCAAAGTCGCACTAGCAAAATATGCGAGGAGAAACACATATGAAGCTACCACATAGAAAGCAAGGGAGGGCTGAGCCTAATTTAAATGATGAAGTATTAAGTTTGTTTAGTAAAAAAACAACATATGTATCTTCAATTTAGCAGGGGACCTAGACTTCCATATGTTTGGTAGGTTAAAATGACTACCAGTAGAGTTATAAAAAAAAATAGCAATCTCACAAGAAGCCTTTACTAGCATTAAAACCCCAAGAATAGTTGCCACTAAGCTGTCTTAAAGTAAAGGAGGAAGAATCCTCTATGATCTTAAAAAGATCCCTTAAGTTGTCACCGGAAATCACATTAATGAAATTCAGGCAGCAGTATCCCACCGAGAAAACTTGATTCACTGTAATGGATTTGAAGAGAGGTTGAATAGAGAAGGACATAGTGATGAAAAAGGAATAGGGAATAGCCAGGGATTAGTCCAAAAAGCAGTTTTCAAGCCATTACTAATGTTGATAGAGCGGGTGATTTTATATTCTGAGCAGCGGTTGAGAACCCTTTTCCAAAAGGCAAAAACTGCTCGAGGAGGAGAGGAACTGAGATCTGACAGGGAGAAGAGGCCATCATAATATCTATGATAAATTCACAATGCCCATGGCTTGTCACAGCTTAATAATAATTGCCAACCCCATTTTCTCAATAATGCCTTGTTAAAATGTGAATGATTAATCACATCTAAACCTTCCCTCCTTCTTTGGTGTACAAACCCTATCCAAAGCAACTAAACAGTTTGAAGAAGTAATGGTGTCTGAACCCTTCTAAAGAAAAGCCCTTCTAATACTATTAATTTTGTTAATTACCCAATTAGGCACCCTGAAAGATGAAAGCCAAAAGGAAGGAAGGGAGGATAGAATTGAGTTAGATAAGACTAAACGACCTACTCACGATAAAGAAGATCCCTTCCAGCCAGCAAGTCTATTTTGAACTTTGTCAATCAAAACTAACTAATCTTTTCTATGTAGCTTCGAGGGCCTTAAAATAATCCCAAGATAAGAACAGGGGAAGTTACCTAGTGAGCAGTTAAGGCTACGAGCAACCGAAATTCATAAGGACGGATTAGGGCCTACCATTATCATAGAACTCTTAGAGAAGTTTATACGAAGGCCAGAGATCATTTCAAATGTGTACATGAGGAGTTTGATAGTGGCAATTGAAGAAGGTATAGAAGATGAAAGCAGAATGGTATCATCAGCACATTGAAAAGAATTAAAACCCATATGGATGATATTGTTACCAAGATAGGTCCAAACGACCAAAAGAGGAAGCCTTATCCACCATATTAGCAAACGTATCTACGACAATGTTAAATAGTAAAAGGGAATTATGGTCAACTCGCCTAAGGCCATGAGACATTCCAAAAAATTGGCATTTGTTTCCATTGATACAAACAAAAGAAGTGGAAGTAGAAAGGATTAATTTAATCCAGGTTTCGAACCTAGGTAGAAATCTTCTGTCAGAAAGAACCTCAAGAATGAAATCCCAGCTTATTGTATCAAACGCCTTGGAAAAATCAAGCTTGATGACAACACAATCAGAGCGGGAGGACTGATAGTACCAGATTACTTCTTGAACTGCCATAACATTGTCTAGGAGGGATCTACCCAAAGTGAACGTAGAATGTCTAGGGCTAATGATAGATTCCAAAAAAGGCTCAATATGATTAGCCAAAACCTTAGTCATAAGTTTAAAGATGGTATTCACAAGACTAATAGGATGAAAGTCCGAAGTTCAACAAATATCATCAAATTTTGGAATGAGGATGATGTTAGCAGAGTTAATTCTTTCGATAAGTGCAGGCTGCTTAAATTTTTTGTCAAAAACGCTCACAATACTAAACTTAAGGAAGCCTCGATACCTCTTAAAGAACGAAGGCGGAAATCTATCAGGGCCAGGTGCTTTTTCACTAGCCATGTTGGACAAGGCCTCCCAGATCTTAGTTACTTCAAACTCCATAGCTACACCTTCGCTAATAGGCAATGAATTTGGGAATAGGGATTCCCAGTCAACAATATCCTTTTTAGATTCATTATGATGCGTCATGATCTTGAAATGGTTGGCGAAGATATGTAAAATCTCAGCCTTATCCACCACCTCACCATCTCCATTAAAAATACTGTAGATGAGAATCAATCTATGCCTGTCATTAGCTATTCTATGAAAGTAAGCAATGTCGAGATCTCCTTCCTTGAGCCACTGAGCCCTGGACCTTTACTTCCAGCCAGTTTCTTCTTGATGCATAATTCTATCTAGATTTGCCTCTAACTACTGAAGGAAAGCTCTCTCATCATCAAATAAGGGGGAAGACCCCTCTATAATGTTTAGATCTAGTTTCTTTTGGATATGCTCCTGTCTAGCCTTAATTGACCCTAAATACCCATAGAACAATTTTTAAGAGCTTTCCTAATAAGCATGAGCTTAGTGATCAAAACCACAATAGCAGACCCATAAACATGGAAAAAGGACCAAAGAGACTCCACTATCTCATCAAAACCAGGCTCTAAGGCCCAAAAAAGATTGAACTTGAATAGAGGTTGATGTGGGGATCCATCTCAGAGTCAAGAAGGATAAGGAAATGATCTGAAATGATGGTAGGAAGACCTCTCAAACAGGAGAAAGGATGCATTCTTCCCATGAAGTGTTAATGAAAATCTATCAAGTTTAGCGAGGGATGGAATATGACGCTTGTTAGACCAAGTGAATGCATGATTTAAAGGAGGATCTATTAGGTCCACAAAGTCAATAAAGTTATTGTAAGGGTCCATATCGGAAGACATAAACCATGAATTACGCTCCAAACTAAAACAAGTCACATTGAAGTCACCACCCACCACCCAGGGACTATAAATATGAGACTTGAAATCAAGAAAGTCTGCCCAAAGAGTACATCTCTCTTCTAAGGAATGTGGTTCGTAAATGTTAGATATGAAGTAAAGAATGGTTGAAGAGTTATGCTTGAGAATCACATGCAAAAGTTATTAGCGGACAATGTTTGACAGTGAGTCTAAACCGACTCATCCTAAGAAGTAATAATTCCCCTTCTAGATCCAATAGAATCTAGCACAGCCCAATTTGATGGGGTATTGCCTCTGATATCCCTTAATAGAGACATTGGAGGACCACATAATTTAGGCTTTTGAATTAATAAAAATCCTAAATGCAAGGGATGGATAAAATTATCAATCAAATTGCATTTATCTCTACACCCTAGTCCTTTAACATACCAGGATAAAAGCTTCATGGGGAGCTAAAAGCTCGCTCATTTTCTAGATTTCTAGTAACCAAAATATCCAGAGAAGCAAGGGCAATACCAAAAGAAGAGGCAGTAGTAACTAAAGAAGCATAATTATGAATTGAAAGAATATTGGTTATAAAAACACTACCTTGTAGCGGGTGACCAGTTGAAACTGCCGTTCTAAGCAAATGACATCCACTTCTTTTGCTCTTCTTGCTATACTATTAAAACTAAGCTCCAAATCCCTTATTCTTCTTGCTCCTCTCTTCACTCTTTACTAACCTATTTATTTACTGCATAGCTTAAGATTTTTGTTTCTTTTTTCTGCTTGCATCGTCAGATGAAATCCACTTCCTTAAAGAATCTGTATATAGGGCCACTTCTAGAGTCCTCCGACTCTGCTACCGAGGCCTCCTAGTTGGTCTCCTCTGCTTTGCTTCCCTCTCTCTTTGTTCCCCCCATCCAGCCCCTCATCCTGCAATGTTAGATCAGGTAGTGGGAAAATAGGCCCTTTCCCAAAGGCAACCAAGAGCTGGTCGGTATATGCGGCAGGCCTCTAGGGTCTTTTTTTTGTGGTTGAGTAGTGTAAGTGCGGGGTTGCAAGGCGAGACTTCCTAATTGGTTTCCCCTGACGACATCAACATCGAGAGTGACACCCAGGCTCAAATGAACCACTGTAGAAAGCATAAAAGTTGGGAAAAATCAATTAATAAATTGAAAGAGAAGCAATGCAAAGCTAAACTACCCTCGACGGATCGACCCCTACTGCCTCCTAGTTAATGGCGGACAGGGAGCCTTAAGCTACTGCTGCTAGATTCTGGCTCCACAAGGTTTAGTGTGTTAAGTGGCATGTGTTGAGCTACTTGTACAGGAGAGCCACAGGAGGAGGGGTTCTCGGAGGAGGATCCCTCGCTTTTTGGCATATCCGGCTCCTGCAAAAAACATTTTCGATGAAATGGTTTGCAATAAAATTGCGTTGCACCTTAATTTTTTTTAATTTTAAAAGCTATTGTAAGTGTAGATGCATAGGCCACCAATGATGAAACGTGGCTATAAGGACTGACAATTTGAACAGAATAGGAGGCAAAGCAAGAATATAAGTTTGCTCAGATTAAAGCATAAGAAAACTTCTTTTTGGGAGGGGGCAAGTTTTATACCCAAAATTTTCAAATCTTAATATATAAAAGGTCAATAATGCAAAGCCATTGAAGGTTAATAATGTAAAGCTATCACATATTAAAAGATGAAGCTATCGTGTGATAAAGAGCGAAACTATCACATGTTGAAAGATGATACTATTGCATATTGAGAAAAACGAGTCATTGAATGTTGAAGATGAATGAGCAATCGCATGTTGATGTGTTATCACAAGTTGATTGCAATGAGTTATCGCAAGCTAAAGAGACTTGGCTATTGCAATTTGATAACAATGAGCTACCGCAGGGGGAAGCAACTAGTCTATATCAAGTTGATAGCAATGAGCCATCACATGTTGAGAATAAAGAAGCCATCACATGTTGAGAATAAATAATTCATTGCAAGTGGAGAATAAAAAAGCCATCACACGTAAGAAAAACACTACTGTATATTGAAAAATTAACTTGTTGCATGATGAAAAATAAAGCCATCATCAATACACAAGAGCTATCAAAAATATAGAAAGAAACACTATTAAAGTTTATCTTTCTCCTTATTAAGTTTGCTTTATTAATGCAAATTTATTTGCCAATTCCATCATGATCGCTTGTTATATTACTTCCACTTTTGATTCATGGCGACCATCATTCCATCTTGAGAGAGTTATTGTTATACCCTGAGAGCAATTATGTAATTTGTTATATATGTCCGACTCTATAATCAATCTTTCTCACAATTAAAGTTAATTGGTGTTTGTTTCCTTTTATATACTTTGTTATATTACACTGTAAATAATTAATAAATTAAGTCAAAATATATAAATAATAAAATCTTTAAATTAAATGTTATGTAATCATAATTGCAAATAGTTGCAATCATGAGTAATTAGTCACAACATAAAATACCATTTCATTTTAAATATTACCAGCCAAAATGTTTTGAGAAAGAATTCGATACATCCATTGAGACTAGAGCACGTAACACTCTCTAAACATGGAGCAGTGCCTTACTAATGGCCGTTGGGAAATTAAGGGGTTACGTGCTTATAGTTACTGGATAACATAAAATAACTTGATTGAGAATTTTCTATTGGTTGATAAAAACTAGGTCAAACAAGATATCTCAGTTTATCAACTTAAGAAATGGGAATACCATGAAACATTGACATAGATATTCCACTTTAATTATAGTTAAATTATGACATGGCGATCATCGAACAACTTTATTTGGGTTTGAGTTGAAATACAGGAAGTGAAACTCTATTCAATAGAAAGTTCGTCTCGTCGATTGTATGAGGTTAATATCATGGTCAATTTTAGCCAACTTAGAGTCAAAATCTCTAGTCAAAGTATAACCGTTAATAATAAATGTTGTTATTGAATCTAAAACTTTTTAGATGAGCTAAATATTTGAATATGAATATTATTGGAGTTTTAACCAATACCAAACTCAATATATTCTAACTGATAAAGTATTGATGAAGAGAACATATGTATATTATATCATCACTTAATGGTACCGCTTATCACTTAATGGTACCGCTTATGGTGATCCAAAATATGACTTAACCAAAAAGATCTATAAGGGATGAATTCAGCCAAACCAACGCTATCAGCTAAGATGATGCATCAATGTTAATTTTTGAATCGTTCAATATTAATCGCGACTAAATTCACACTTGTGTGTCACACAATCACATCTATAAATTCTCTGAAATCCACATGATTTAATTAGTTTGCATGGTGTTATAAATTCATTAAATTAATAAATATTTAAGAAGTATCAATTTTTAGTATATTTGATGTTTGTAATATTTATTAGTAAATGGGGTGGCTCCTAGAAACTTTTTGGTAATTGTTTGGATGTATATATAAACGTTGTATGTGTGCATATCGATACACAATATACGTATATAAACATGCTTTAAATATAAAAAAATTGCTAAACAGAATGAAGATATTTCGACCCATGAAATGTCATGGGTATGGCTGACTATAAAGGAAGGAATAGAGGCTATATTTGACTGAATGGGAGACCGACGAAAAGGTGGAAGATATTTCTCCATTTGTCCCTTTTATAAATAGTAATGCATGCCCTTTTTCAACATGATTTTCCCTACTCTAACCGACATCTTCTTCTAGATATCCCCATCTCATCCAAGGTTGATTTGCCTTTGCTTCTATACATCTAAATACAATCTTCGAAGGTGGTAGCACTTGTCTAGTTACTTGTTCGAGTGGCAAATTAAAGGTCATGGGAGTTAATTCGAAGGTTGACATGTTACAAATGATGGGATCTATTAAGATACAAATCTATTTTATGAATTCATGAATACATGATCAACCCTTAAAACGTATGCATATATCCATATAAGAAAATAACTTGGATTTAACAGAAAAGATGAATTAAAGACAAAGAGTGGTGTAGACTTAACATAACGAAGAACAAATAAAGGTCTGGATTTAATCGGCTATACTAAAATTGCACTCCGTTAACTCTTCATGTCAGACAAATCCGTTATGTAATTTGTTTGATGATTGTGCACCACTTATTTTCTTCTCTAAATTTTATTTATGCGGTTTCCATTCTTCCTCATCGTCGATCTCTATTTTCGTTGAGTTTGGTTTCAAATCTAATTGATTTCTGTACCACGTTAGGGTAAGATATTTTATCTCTCTATCATTTTCAATTACATGAATGTGACATGATTTCATTTTTCGTCAAACTTATACCTTTGTAACTACCTTGCTCCATTTATTAGAATACGATTTATTTACAACTATCTCAGTTGCTTTTCCCCTCCAATTTCAACATTCTTTTGTTACTAATGCTTTAACATCCAGTTCTCTCTCTTTAGTCCAGACCTAACATAGACGAGGCATCATAGGGTAAGGTTTGTAATCATGAATTAATTATAAGTTCTCTATTCCTGAAATCATTGCATGATATTTTTATTTTAAAATTGTAATTCTATTTGATCTGTAACAACCCGCCCTGAAATGGGCCTAAATTCCGACCCAGGATAGGCCCATCGAAACTTCGAACTATCTCAAAGCTGGCTGTTGGTTGGTAAAAAGAACAACACAGAGCTATTTATGTACACATTTAAAATCTCATACCGTAAGGATAAAATATAATAATAACAACGGTACCCATTTTATTTAAAATTCATTCATAAGTATAACAAAATATCCATAATACCAAAACCCAAAATAGTCGTACATGTCTGATACACTATTCCAAATGTACAACGTTGTTTTTATTTTATGTATACATCAAAAATTGTAGAAAATAGCAAGTAAATAAATAGACTATTGCCATAATTCACATCATTATCTCTGCCTTCAGCATTGCTCTTCCTAATCTATGTTGTAAAGAGGAAGAAGTCAGAACAACATATGTTTGGTGAATAAAAATTTCGAGCGTTACTTTATTAGTATTTGGGCAGTATAATTCAAATAGGAATATGCATTACATTTTCTACCTACATCACAAGTCTTTTCAAATATAAACCTAATGGCTTTTCTTAACATAAACGAAAAGGCTTTCCAAATACATGCTCATAGCCAACTTGTTATCAACACAATAACCCAGATCTATCATCCAGAATGTTCTATCAATATAAGAGATAGTACTCAAGTCACTTAATATCTTTTGATGAGAATTATGCAAACTTCGACCACTTAATACCTTGTTCAAGGCCGGTCCATGTCATTTACTACCTACAATCCCAAGGCGTACTCCTCACTAATAACTCTCTATCTAACATTGCATGGAATCTCTTCATCCACTTAATACTTCTTATCAAAACCGGACCTTTCCAGAGATATCCTCTATCGCGCCTAACCCATAATCCTGACCATTTACTACTTCATACATAGAGAAGAGGCAGACCCTTACACAACCACTTATTACCTTCAATCTTTGAAGTAGGTCCTTCATATTATGACCTGCATCTCA
The DNA here is from genome assembly GCA_030765085.1 of Allium cepa. NCBI lineage: Eukaryota > Viridiplantae > Streptophyta > Magnoliopsida > Asparagales > Amaryllidaceae > Allium > Allium cepa. Next base: position 750,122,876 of record CM060941.1, read on the forward strand.
TGGTGATGTCTCACATTAGTTCGATTATTCATAGGTACTAGTAGCTAGACTAGCTGGACAGATTTACCCTACATAATTTGGGACTAACCTCGCGTCATCATAGTAACTTATTGGGCGATGTCTTACATCAACCTCAAAATCAATCTTCTGGTAGCCAGATTAGCCGGGTAGACTTCTATGTGCTTTTGACTGACCTTGCATCCCTATAACTTAGTCATAATCTATATCATTCTCTACATATATTATCACACATCTCAGCATTTACATATTTAAGGCATTTTAAGAGATCTTTCTTATTTCATCTTTAACATTAATTACCTTCCTAAGGGGGATTGTAGTAAAATTAATAACCTATTTTAAGTACGCAATAATATGTTAATTACGCTAATACACCCACACACAAACATGTGTCTACTAATTTCTACGCACGCGGAATTTACGCCCCAACTAACGTTTAAATGTCAACTATTTCAACAATTATACCAGTCTCATCCCATATTATCGGCAACACCAAAATTCCAATATTCATATCCAAAAATTTCAATCAATATACTTGTATACAACAAAAATTTAAACCCAACTTATCACATCAAAATAATGGAATATATTGATACTAGAAACTTATAATTCCAATTTTTACACTCTGTTCAACTCCTTTTTCACATAACAATAAAAAGATATTTAATTCATTGGAATAAGCAGTGCAAACTATGAATAAACGTTCATAACTTACATACCATTACTTAATCAAAATTCTTTAACCAAATACAAAGGAAAAGAACAAGGAGTGGATAGAAGGTAAAATTATCAAAACTGAAAATCTGCATTATTTCTATTATTTTGACATAAACAATTGAGATTCCAACACAGAATTGACATTTCAGATTGAAGGAGTTTTGGGGGTTTATAATATGATGTTTTCGCAAACCAAACTTCCCCAAGGCATGTTTAAACTCAAACTATACAAATCAATTACTAAAACAAAAAAGCTAAGATTTTCACTCACTATATATCCTTACCTTTGCCTCCTTTGGATTTGGCACGCGTTTTTTTGATATATATACAGCAAGGGATTTGTACATATAGAATAGATTCAAAAATTATAGAGGAGAATAGATCGAGAAAATAAACAATAAACAAAACTAGATGTATATGATTTCTTACCTAAATCCTAATAAAGTTTTTCTGAATATGAAGAGACAAACTGACATAGCTTCGCTAATATTTTCCAAAATATTTATGAATAAAAGTGCGGGTCTAGGATTTTATTTATAGTGATTGACTTGATAGTCAATGGTCGACCGCCTTTCCCTGCCTATTGACTGTTAGTTGTCAACCTGTCCTAGGGAGCGATTGACTATGACAATTGTTTTGGAAAGATTTTCGTGCCAATGTTTTTTGTTTATTTTCTTCCTTAATTATCATTTAATACTATTTTTTACATTTACCTAACCATCAAGTCTAACCACTGTTAACTTTCAAACTTTAAAATTAATATCATTTGAACTTGAATTCTATTTAAATTATTTTAAACCTGAAAACTTTAAATTATATAAGAAAGCCGATCATAATTTTGCTACGAACATAATGACATAACATTCACGGTCAAATTCAAATTTTTGAAAAATTTCCATTTTATTCCTATATTATTTAATTAATTTACCAATTTTATTTATGGTTGACTTTACGGGGTGTTATATTCTTCCCTCCTTAAAAAGAATTTCGTCTCTAAAATCTTTTCCAAGGAGCAACGCATAACACACGCTAAACATCCATGTTATACGACTAATTTATATACACATCCATTTACTCATCTAAAAGTATAATGTGATTATTTATTATAGACATACTATAAGTGATTTCAATCTCAGCATTGAGTGTGTAGCTATGATATATAAGTGTGTATGCAAAACACCCTAAACATGCATGAAAATTTCTACATTAGTGCAAAGTGAAGGTGAAAATTGTAGCAACCATCTCCTACCATCCAATCAAACAACCACAATGCAACCAAAATTTAATTGTGGAGGGGAAAGTTTACCAGAGAAAAGCTTAGGGCAAGAAGTCCTCATGCTTTTCGTCAGATTCCCTCCCCATCAATGATCTTTACAAAAGAGAAACTATTACACAACCTCTTTTCATCCCGATCCACTACATAAAATGGATGTTTAATTGCTGTCAAGTTCGGTTCTATTTCCAATTCTTCTTGAATCAACGGCTCCATGGTCAAAGATGGGTCATGAACATACTTTATCAAATGAGACACATGCAACACATTATGAACTGTCGCCAATCTCTCTGGCAACTCAACCTTATAAGCAAGTGATCCGATTCTCTCAAGAATACGGAAAGGTTCAACATACTTTGGAGCTAACTTACCAGCTTTTCCAAATTTAACAACTCCTCTTATTGGTGAAATTTTTACGAACATCAAGTCTCCAACCACAAATTCCAAATCTCTTCGTCTCTTATCAACATTACTCTTTTGGTGATCTTGAGCCTCCTTTATTCTTTTCATAATCATTTCTACTTTTTCTGCCACCTCTTGGATTATGTCTGGTCCAAGAACTAATCAATCCCACGTCTCAAATCCAACATGTTGCTGACTTACACGGTCTTCTATATAGGGCTTCATATGGTGCCATTCTGATGCTTGCTTGAAATCTATTGATGTATGAGAACTCAACTAAATGCAGATGATCCTACCATGATCCATCAAAATCTAGAATACACGCTCTTAAGAGATCCTCTAGAATTTGATTCACTCGCTCCGTCTATCCATCTGCTTAGAGGTGGTATGTTGTGCTTAAGCTCAACTTTGTTCCTGAAGTTGTTTGCAATGCTTCCAAAAATTGACCAGTAAATATAGGGCCTCGATTACTCATAGGAACTCCATGTAGCCGGACTATCTCTCTCATAAAATTTCAACTAGAGAAGTAGTGGTCCTTGTTGGTTTTACCGGAATAAAATGCGCCCTCTTCATTAGCCGATCCACGATAACACATACTCTTTCATTTCCTTTTTTGGTTCTAAGAAAACCATCGAAAAAAACCCATTGATATCATTTTCCATTTCCAGTTAGGTACTTCCAATGGTTGTAATAATCTGGTTGCCTTTTGATGATCACCTTTGATTTGTTGGCATCATAAACATCTTCTAACAAAGATAGAGAGATATCTCTCTTCATTCCCTTTCACCAAAATATCTGCTTCATGTCCCTACGCGACTTTGAGACACCTGGATGGACACACAACTTAGAACGATGGCACTCAAACAAAACTTCCTACCTATGTGCTGTTGACATTCGGTACACAAATTCATCCATTCATCCTCAAAACCCCTAGTTATCAATCTTAAAACTTGTACACTGTCCCTCTTCAACCTTCTTGATGATCGTGACTAAGCCTCTGTCCACTCTTTGCTCGCTCGTTATTCTTTCCAAGAGAGTTCAGGTAACATACAAAAGAGTCAAATGACATTCCTACTCAAGGCATCTGCCACTACATTGGCCTTTTCTGGCATATAAAGAATATCCAAGTCATAAGCTGCCAGAAACACTAACCACCTCTGTTGCCTCAGGTCCAGATCCTTTTGAGTAAAAAGATACTTTAAAGATTTATGATGCATGAAGAACTCAAATAATCACCTAACTAAAGAAAGGAAAGTTACTCCTAAAATCTCTAAAGATTAGAAAGAAACTAAGAGGAATAGAAGAATCCTTACCCAGCAAGTAGTGTCTCCATATTTCCAATGCAAAGACAACAGCTAGCAATTCCAGGTCACACATAGCCTAGTTCTTCTCGTAAGGCTTCAACTGCCTGCTTGCATATACAATCACTCTATGCTTCATCAGAACAACACCAGTCCCACTCCACAAGCATCTATGTAAACCGTGAACTCGCTATTTCCATTTGGAATAGCAAAAACAAGTGCACTGGTCAATCTCTTCTTCAATTCCAAAAATGCTTCTTCACACTTGCGAGTCCATACAAACTTCTTCTCCTTCTTAATCAGCTTAGTCAAATACGATGAAATCTTAGAATAATCTTGAATAAAACTCCTATAGTATCCAACCAAACCTAAGGAACTATGAACCTTAGTAGGAGTCCACGGTTGCTACCATTCTTGAACAGCTTCCACCTTTGCTGGATCTACTGAAATACCTTCTCACATCACAATACGTCCAAAGAATCTTACCTTCGGTTTTCAAATATGGCACTTAGAAAATTTTGCCTTCATGACATGTCTCCTTATATCTCCAACACCACTTCTAAATGATGTTTATGCTCCTCCTCAGGTTTGGAGTAGATAAGGATGTCATCGATGAAAACTAACACAAACTTTTTAAGAACATCTCAAAAAACACAGTTCATGAGATTTATAAAATACGCAGGTGCGTTGGTCAGCTCCAAACGGCATAACCAACCACTCAAAGAAATAGTCGAGGCCTCTAAAGGCCATTAATGGTATACTATCTTCAGCAACCCTTAATTGATGGAATCCAATAGCTAGATCCGCCTTAGAAAACACCGAAGCTCCATGAAGTTGGTCAAAGAAATCATCGATGCAAGGTTAGGGATACTTGTTTCTAATGGCCAGCTTATTTAGCTCTCTATAATCCATGCACAATCTTAATGATCCATTACACTTAGCCGCAAATACCACATCTGATCCCTAACTCGAATGACTGGGTCTAATCAGCCCTCTTTTTAATAGGTCATTGGTTTGCTTTTCTAATTCATTCCACTCTTTCGAGGTCATCCTTCTTTTAGGTTGAACCATAGGTCTAGCATAACGGACCAAATCAATATGAAACTCTATCTCTTGCTGCAGGGGTAAGCTATTGACTTCTTCAAACATATTAGGAAAATTCATAACAACTTCTACATAACTAAACTCATCCTAGGACGATTCCTAGGAATACAGGAAACTAGACATATTAATACCAAGATCCTTGCATGGTACTTTAGCAATTCTTTCCAACTTAGTTTCTAATAATACAATCCTTTCAGCACAATCTAAAATAGCTTTATTCTTTGATAACTAATCTATACCCAAAATAATATCAAATCCTTTAAAGTCTAAGACATAGGGGTTGCAAGAAAAGTGATGAGAAAGATAGTAAATTAACACATCTTCACAAATCATATTCAAATGGGTTACCCCGCCTATGGGGTTAGACATACACATAGGGTTTTCTACAATACTAGGAATAAGATGAAATTTATCTACTGATTCTAAAGAGATAAAACTATGAGAGGCACCATAATCAAATAATACTCGAACAAAAATACCATTAATCTATAAGGTACCTTCCAGGGCGCATTTCCCTATTGCATCCGTTGAAGTAGATGGTTCGTTCTTAATGGCATACACCTTAGATTACTGCGCCTTCTTCATGAGTGGGCAGTCTTTAATCATATCATCCAGCTAATGACAATTGAAACAAAGCGACTTCAGGACTATTGGAGAGATGGGTCCACTTTCCTACTTAGGAGCTTTATGGTTCGAAAAGGACCTTGAAATATGACATTTCTGCTTACAAAGGTAACAAATAATATTCTTGAACCTTTTCCCTTTATTCTCTCTTAAATTAAGCTTTCTTTTATTTGAGTTGTTTCTACTCGCATTCCCATCAGTTGGTGCCATTGGAGTGGGCTTCTTCTTTTCCAAGGCCTCAACCTCAGAGCCACATCAACTATATCCACAAAAGTACCCTTAACACGACCATTCATTTTCTCATGGTATTCTTCCCTCATACCCAAAACAAACATCTTGTTTTTCTCTAACGAGGTGTTAATCAACTCTGGTCCTAAATAAGATAGCTTATTGAAATTCGTCTCATACTCTACTCTAGATAAATCCCCTTGCTTTAAGTCCATGAAGTTTCGGTACATCCTGATCCTTCCTGTTGTTGGCAATAATTGGTCCTCAAAAATTTATTTAAATTGGGCCTACGAATACTCTTCTTCTGGAGCATCTGTAGTAAGGGAGTCCCACTAAGCTATTGCTCCCTCTTGCAGTAGCCACGCTGCCAAGAACCTTTTCTGTTCATCGAATAAACCAAGACCTTTAAAAATCTCTTTGCAATATTGCAATCAAGCTTGCACTTCCATGATAGACTTAGTTTCTTTAAATGGTTTCCCTCCTAAATTGGTGTAATCCTGGCATAAGGTTACAAAATTCACTCTTGGCTACTCTGGCACTACCTCTTTGGTAGTTCGAACTCCTCCAGGATTTGAGGTTCGACAATTTGTAGTCGTGGTGCTACATGCTCCCTTATCTCATCTACTCTGTTACTCATGTCTTACTAAAATAAGGGTACTAATCAAACCTATCAAGTTGATCTATTTATCAAAGATATATATATATATATAGATATATACATGAATAAAAATTACAAATACGCACTCTCAAAGTTGACCCTTAACCCAAAGCCTAAGTGTTTGCTTAACCTAGGATCTGATACAAAAATTGTAATGATCGCCTTTCTTACACCAAAAGACGAGCCATTAAGGGTAAAAGAAAAAAAAGATAATAAGAAACTACACAATCACAGAATCTCACCATGAATTTGAACAACATATAATAGATAACATAGGATATTATATTGTCATTTCCATAATATGAATACATCAGAGTCATTACATTACAAAGTCAACTGGACAACCTATCCATACAAAATGCATATATCGTACATAAACCCAGCGGAATAAGATAATAACTAGTTAACGGTGAAGCCAGCTGCTCCAACTCCTTCAAAATGCTTTCGTAAGAAACCTGGATCACTTAACCATTCCTAAAAATCTGAGTACCCAAGAGTTTTAGGAAAAGAAAAGAAAATTCCAGGTAGACATTGGTCTGGTGTGAGTAAACTTAAAACAACTTAAATTTTACTTTTGTAAAAGGCTTTGAAAATAAAAGGTATCTCATAAGACCATGCCGCACATAAACACAGACGGGTTTTTACCTTACGAGAACCAAAACACTTTATACAGAAATCTAGTGATATTATCGTAATGTTTAGAGTTTTCAAGTAAATAATTCACATAGCTAAAATTGTTATATTGATTAGTTCTAGCATAATAGGTATACAATTAAGACCGAAGGAACTTATTGGGAAATGAGCTCCATATAATGACTAGGCTATTGGGGTACCATCCGTTACAGTGCATCTCTATATAAAATAACACCGAGGTTGAACCTATCGACTCTGCCAACACAAGATCGCCTACCCTTTACTGGATAGTACCTAATAAGATCACCCCTTGGTTGGGATCAACCTTCCATCAACTAACCCATCGATGATCTTTACAAAAGAGAAACTGTTATATACATACATCCATTAAAGTATAACCACAAATCACAATCATCATCTTGGACAATTATAATAACCCTCCTCGTAAATGCCGATGATTCAAACAACAAGAGACGGAAATTAAACATATACATAAATGCGGCTTGAAGGTCTCCAACTCATCTCTTAGGCTCAAATGAATCCAAAGCGATCTGTAAATATGCTCGGTCTGACCTGGGCATTATAATAATATAACACCAGAGTCGGTCTGGTAAACCAGTGTGAGAAAACACACCCAAGTGGATTTTTTTAAGTTATAAAACCTTTGAAATCAAGGAAAGTCTTGTGGATCATATGTTATCTAACTTGTGTATAATATGCAAGTATATAAGTTAATACTACAGTAGATAATAAATAGTAAAGTATAAAAAGCATGCAAAATAGAGTTTTTATACTGGTTCGGACCTCTCGTCCTATGTACTGTTCCGAAGCTCCACTTCGGTATTTCCTTTAACCAAATTACCCTCACTTCGTCCGGAGGAATAGGCTAATACAAAAGTATTTCTGATAGTCTTATGTTCCAAATAACACATTTTTTGGCTTATAGTATAGATCTTCCTATGATCCCCTTTAAGTATGTGAATATAAATGCTTTGAGTTGTAGGAAGTGATTTAACCAAAATTATATTTTGGTTATAATGGATTAAGAGTATGGGAACAATGTATATGCAAGAAAGTGTTTAGAAATCAAAAGTAGAAATAATAGATTAATTCAATTTAGTTGATTTCTACTCCTCAATCAAAGTAGTATTTATAAATTCAAAAAGGTATAGATGAAGAGTTGTTACTAATTGAGAAAGTCTATTCACTTAAATGGCTGTAACCTTGAATTGAAAGGTGATTTCTTTTTATTTCAAATGGAAGTGTCTTTTCAAAATTGACAGTTTTGCACATGACAGACGTCCGTGGTAAAACCTCAAACATCCACAACTTAAGAAAATTTTAACCCAAGAATTGTCACAGACGTCTGTAGTTTTATTTCAGAGGTCTGTGGGTAATAGAAACAGTTTTATAACTTTCTTTTGATGCATATGAAATAGAGTATGAATAGAGTATGATTGTGTATGCGTATATACTCAAGGAGACCTTAATTTATCTAAGACTCTTTTATAGTAGAATAACCTTACTAACAACAATATGGTCAATGAATCTTCGTTTCTTTTGGAATCTCAATATCTTCGAGCATGGTGTCTTCTTATAGCATATACTTGCAGTCTTGATAAGGGGTGTGTGTGTATGTATGCATATATGATTGTATAGTTGTTATCATTGAAACATAAGCTGGAGGTTCTAACAGTCTCCCCCTTTTTGATGATGACAACTATACAATCAAAATCAACCATACAATGGAAGTATTATTATGTTTGTCTCCCCTATGTAGATGCATAGATTTCTCCCCCTTTGTCATTATCAAAATGGAGGTAAATTATATAAGATACATGGATAATAATAGACATAGCATGTTATCCATTAAGATCACGGAAAATATGGAAGTGCAAATAAAATTAGAGACAATTGTAGCAAAAGTTGTATATAGTGAAACAAACAAGCATAAGAATTGCAAATAAAAGAAAACTCTAATTGTACTAGTTTTGTGAGTAATATAAGCCCCTATAGTTCTCGTAATATTCCCAATTAGAAGATGGATCCTGCGCATATGTACCCGACCATCGCGCTTGGTCATTGTACTTCTCATCTTCGTGGCTTGAAATACCTTAAAATGCCATGTACGATTGTTGTTGAAAATGCAGAGTATCAGACACGTACATGTCATCACTATCAGCTTCTTCTTACTTAGGTTGTGAGTAAATAGGAGTCTTCCATTGGTCACCTCTATCGTGAGACGTATATTCGGGCAAGGCTTGAGAGCGATAAACTGGTATTTAAGCCCGAGGTGGAGGTGTTGGTGAAGGCGAGGATGATGAGCGAGAAAAAGATCGACCACATACTTTGCACATTAGCCTAAAGTGATGACCACTTTGTCCAAAGTCTTCTCCATTTTTGTCATCCTTATGGAGAAAGAATGTTCCAATCCAGTCATCTTTCTATTTAAAGCTCGTTGGTTAGCTATGATTATCTTTTGGTTTCTAATTGCCAAATCACGAAGAGATTCGTTTTGTGTTGGTTCAACGCAAGCTCCTTGTATTTCATAGTCCAAATAATATACGATAGCATGATTAGAGGAAGGTGGTTGTTGTGAAGGATGAGGGGCGTAAGTATGCCGAGGAGCGCTAGTTGGAGGAGGACTATGATGTTCTGGTTGATGCTGTTATGGAGTACATTGGTCGAAGGGGATGATACGAGGTGGCCTTTTGGGAGGATGCATCAAGGATAGATATTATGGTCCACTATATTTTGTTGGAATTTCTTCGTATTGCGATAATTACGAAGGAATCCAAGATCTTCCAAGATGCACATTATGTACTAAGCATTTACAAAAGAGCGACAATGCTGAGTCCGAAAACCTCTAATTTTTTCATGAATAAATTTTGTCCAATTTCTTGGTAGGCGACCAAATTTGCATACAGAGCTCGATGGTCATTAGGATAAATTTGCTCATGGCTACCTAGCCAAGAATGATTGTGTTGATTATTATTCGATTTAGTAGTCTAGCACATGGGCGTAGGTAAATGGATTTCCACTAATGCATCCTATCTTCCCATATTTGATTGGTAACCTCTTCTTTGGGTAAAAGACCGTGATTCGCTATATCTGTTAAGTCAATTCCCTCATAAGAACGTCCTAATATGAAGCCAACCGTATATACATCAATTTTAATTTCTTTTCCATAAACACTTGACCACAACCAACCATCATTGTTCTCTAGATTCCAAATCTACGTACTACATTGATTGGAGTACAAAAGGTAAATAGCTAGAGGATCGATGTTTACCTTATTGGCATCATAGCTAATTAGATGGCAGTAACCAGCATCCGCAATTATTCCTAGAATTTCATATTCAATCACCTTTTCAAGGTGATGGAAAGGATCGTAGTGAATTTTCTTTTAGAAAAGCGCCTCAAATCGTTTGATGGCATTGAGATTATTGCGGAGCCATTGGTTATGTGAGCTTGCATAACCGGGGCTTGAGAGGATGAGGAAGATTGGCCTTGCTTTTACTTTTTACAGATAGTCACCTTCTTGGGAGCCATTGATTGATGAATTTAAATGTTTTAGAAGCTAGGGTTTTAGAAATTGGGAATTGAAATGGAGGTAAAAGCGAAGGAAGGGGTTAAGTTGTCTATAAATGGCTGCTAAAAATTTAAGGCCAGAGTAGCGATAGATGTCTATAGAGAGACTTAACAATCATCTGTGATGGTTCCATAGACGTATGTAGCTACAGAAAAACTAAACAAGGAGTTTTGACAGACGTTTGTGAGGTTTCCACAAACATCTGTGGCTATAGAATTTTTTTTCCATAACTTGCGGCAGACGTCTGTGCTATATTCACGAACGTCTGTGATGTGTATTTTCTGACATATAGAAAAAATTTAGGGATAGTTAAATTACACCAAACATCATTATCAAAAGTATGTAAATTAGGTCCTTATAATTAAGTTGTTGAATAATTGCGTACATTTATGCAATTATTTAGTGAATAATTGCAGATAATTATGCAATTATATCCAAAAATCGTAGATATTTCTGCGATTATTCATCAAAAAATTGCCGACAAGAAAAAATTATGGAAATTTTCATAGAATAATTGCAGACATTTATCTATAATTATTCACTTAATACTTGCATAAATGTATGCAATTATTTAGTAACTTAATTTTATAGACCAAATTTACAATCTTTTTTTGAGCAGGATTTTTCATGTATTAAGTTTGATTTTAAGGACCTAAGCCTAATATTCACAAAAATTTAAATATCAATGAAAATTTTATTAAAATTTTAAGATAAGAAGACAGTACACGTACCAAAAACTTAATAATAAACATAACTTATATGATGCGTAGCATAAATTTAGTTTTTGTCGGAGAATTCTGAATTGTTGATTTGTTGTATATCCCATGAATTTGGTTCAACTTTTGTATCGTCAATTAACGGCTTCAATGGAGACTAACTTGGACGAGCTAGAGTGTCAATCTAAGCTTGGTTTGATGGTCTCGGTTTGCACAGATTTCTCGAACTAATGTTATGCGCTTTTGTAGGAGTTTCTTGTAATCGAGGAGATTTTTGATATATGCAATTTTTTGTTGGTGAATGACCACAGATTGCTAAAATACACTTTTTGAGAAAATTTAGATATGATCCTTAACGTTTTTGGTCGTAATACGCTTCATTTTGTATGCCGATCATTTCTTGTTGATAGTGATATATCTCATCGACTTTTCAGTGAGAGATGTTGATTTCAAATCAATTGAATGTTTAGCTTTCTTTCTTAAGGAGAAAAGCCAATATGGTATGCTGGTGATGCAACAATGTTTAGAGAGACTGAACGAGTTGATGTAGTTGTGGATTTAGTTGGTGATACATAAGTGCTATCTGATAAGGAGGACTTACAGTCGATAGTTGAATAGATGGAGTCGTGACCGGAAGACATTTTTATGTATTATTTGTTTTAATAATTTATTTGTGTTTATTTTTTTTATGTAGAATATAAGATGAATTTATAAGATAAGGTTTTGCTATATTTAGAAAATAAGTAGAGGAAAAAGAGTTAAACCTTAAAAATTTAACAAAGACTAGTTAGTTCTTAAATGGTTATTGTTTAATTTTTTTTTTTATGTGGTTGTTGTTGATTATAATTGTACAAAATCATTTGTGTAGTTAAAAGTCTATACGAGCTATTTCTACAAATATAGTTAACCAATTCTTTGTACGAAATTTTATATAGATCTCATCTTAATTTAATAAAAGTTATTTCACTTAACGATTTTTTTAAAATACCAGCTGTTTGATTTTCGATATTAACAAATTCAGGAGTTATTATTTCTTTATTAACATTATCTCTTAGAAAATGGTGGTGAATATCGATATGTTTTGCTCGTGAATTGTAATGACCCGCATTGTTCCGATAATTAAAATTTTGAATTAAATAAGATTTTTGTAATTTAATATTGGAAGAAGTTAAAATTGGTGGTTTATCAATAAGAAATGACTAGAATGTAATGTTAAAAATGTTAATTCAAGACAGTTGATAACTACTTTAATGTATGTTAATTGAAATGATTGTAAAGTTAAAATTGGTTATAGGTTGTGAATAAAGAAATATGGTTTAATAATGTAAATTTAACATAATAAATGACTAATTGAATGAAATCTGAAATAATTGTAATAAATTGTAATGTTACATTGGTTAGAAATTGTAAATAAGAAGATAAAATCAATGTGAGGTTATTTGTTTTACTAGTTAACAATAAACTTCGAAAGTGTTTGAATCGTTAATCGTAACAATGGTTAATTAATCCATTAAAATTTGATTAGTTATAAATAGTAAATAAGGGAATGAATTAAATGTTATGATTACTTGGTGAAATAATATGTAATTCATTGTAATTGGGAAAAATCAGGATGGTGTAAGTAGTTATAACATTTATTTGAAGATAATAAACTTATAAGTGTGATTAAAGTAAGAAAAGGTGACAATTGTTATATGTTACCTATTTAATCAATCTGTTGAATTTAATTTGGAATAAATTGCTACTAAATGTAATTCAATATTACGTTAATGTAAATTAAGATGAAATAGGGCAACATTAATGTAATAAGATATAAACCAATGCTAACTATGCCTATAGGGTAATAATAGATGTTAATAGAAGAATAGAATAATTTAAGAAATAAATGTTGGAATATGAAATGAATAGTAAATAGTTGTGGTATAATAAGAATTCGTTTGAAATCTAATACTGAATATAAACTGCAATAATAGTTGTTGGAATCCATTAATTGACAAGAAAAGACAAGTGCATTGTAATTAATATGTTCAACATAAGAACTTACATTTTAAATTAAATTAATATAAAGATTTTAATGAAATTTAAGCTTTGAATTGAAAAGAATAAATTGTATGTTTTCTTCTAACCGGAATAACAAATGTTCAATTTGAATGAAGGATGGAGTTAAGGTTTTAATGAAAGAATAACATAATTTTTTATTTGAAACGCATCTTGGAGAAGTTGATTTTCAATAAGATAAAAATATTTACTTTGTAAATAGTGTATAAATTTTATTGTATATGAAATTTTATAAAACATGTTTGAATGGGTATAAATGAAAAGAAAACAGTGTTTATAATTAGAATTTGTTGAAATTAATAATGAAATGAATTGCAATTTGATTAATTGAAATGTTCCAATTAAAAGGAAACATAAATGAAATTGTAATGAATGAGTAAATATAGAAACCTGCATTTGGAGTCAATATGAAATGAACATTTTAATTCAGATAATTGCATGTTTTGAGATGTATAAAAATAAAATTTTCATTTTGAATAAGTACGATGTTGGAAAAAAAATTGAATTTTAGGATAATACACACATACATACATTAATATCCAAATATCGAAAAATACCAGAGGGTTCATGGTTGTGTAAATGTTGTGGAATCAGTTAGAATTTTCTTTAATTAACAATTTTACATTAATTACACATGTTCATGTATATTTATTTTTCCATTTCATATATGGTTAAAACTGGTAGATTTGCTGCATTAACGTGACCGTTACATTAATTAAAAAAGTAAAGTAAATCATTTTATAATGCATAGATAGATATATATTCATTAATTAATAAAATTGGTTTGAGTAACAAAAATAAATGAATAAATTGATTGATCGATTGTTAATCGATTAGTTGCGATAATGGAGTGTGCACATATATTAACGTAAAACAAATGTTTTAATAAAGAATTAAATTATAAACATGTTAATATTTGGGTTTGTTGAAGTAAATTAATATGAGTAAGTTTTGAAATTTGGATCCTAAAGTTTTTTTATATTATATATAAGTGGTCCCTTCATTTACTTTGCATTTATTATCACATCCACGTTCTCTTTCTTTTTATTTTCAAGTTCTCCTTGTAGGTTTCATTTGAGCATCCATTTAACTATTAGACTACTCATTTATATTTTATAAATTAATAATTGCTTCATTCTTTTCATTTGTTTCTTATTTGTTCGTTTGCTCCTTTCAAGTTCTTTACATGAAGTTTTTTCCTTTTCCATTTTTAATATGAACATCCAAATTAATTTTCATCCATCTAATTATCATTTACTATTCGCCGTTATTGAATTTTATTACGTTCATGCGTTATTAGTTCTTGTAGTTACCTTTCATTAGGAACTCTTTCTTCTGAAGCATCGTATTAAAGAATGGAAGATTTATTTTATCTTTATTCACATATTTATTTCTTTACTTTACCTCTTTCAGTAATACCATTTTAAGGCTGTTCATATTCTTGCTTTATTTCAAGTTACTAGTTTTTTACATATACTTTATTAGCTTTTCATTTGTTTCCATCTTTATCCTTGTAGCCTCATTTCATTTTTCAAATCTCATCTTCTGTAGCTTCATTCCTCCAAATAAACTTCCATCTCATTTTCTCTCTCTCTCTCTCTCTCTCTCTCTCTCTTCATTTTGTTCCTTCTTCATTTTTTGCTTCCTCAAATCTACTTCCTTTTTTTCAAAGCTTCCATTTTCTTATTATTCAAATCTTCTTCTTCTTTTTCAAAGCTTATTTTTCTCTTTCAATTTTTCATCTTCTTTAAATTTTCTTCTACTTTTCCAAACATTCTTCTTTTTCCAAATTCTTTTCTTAATATCCAGATCTATACAAACTTCTCTTTCTCTTCCAAAACATTCTATAAAAAAATAGAAGATTAAGATGGCAAGGAAACAAAGAAAAAGGCGGAAGTAGTAGCAGATCCAAATACGATTAGAAAAGGAAAATCCATAAAGTAGTGTTTTGACCCACTCACAACTAGTAAATTAACTTATGTTAGTTAAAATTGAATTTATGATGTGATTTGGAATTGATTGGTTGATGTTTGGTACATTTAAATTGTCATTCTAGTTAAATTTTTTATGCATTTAATCATCGTTTATTTTAATATTAAATTTAATTGTCAATTTAATACCTATTAATGGTAATCAGTTATCTATTAATGTTTATTGGTTGATTTGGGTGATGATTGTGATGTATATTTAATTGTTGATATTTGATGATTTGATATTATATTTATATTGTTATAACACTGCAAGTTCTCTTAGTTATTGTTAGAAAATCCCTATGGGCTGAATGATGCATACCTGAACGATCATATAGAATAAGAGAAATTCGTTATGGGTTGAAATGATAAACCCAAGCGATTTTTATTGGTTTGGAATTTAGGATTGCGGATTGAAATAACATATACCCGTAAATTTGAATTTTTGCGGATTGAAATGATAAATATCCGTATCACTTGACCATTGGGTAGAAAATTATATACGGACACCGAATTAGTTAAGTTAAACGATTTAAAACCCTTAAATCTTGAATGGGATTAAATGATATTTTGAAGGAAATTGATTTATATAAATTGAATTACTTTGAAAGTCTAAGCTTGAAGGTTGGAATTGGAAATTGGATTAAATCGAAATGCTAAAGTATTTTAATCTATTTTTAATCTATTTAAAGTATTTTAACCCAATTTAATCTATTTTAAATCTAATTAGTGTATTTAAATTATACTAATCTATTTTAAACTATTTTAACCTATTTTAAAAATATATTAATATATTTAAACTATATTAATCCATTTTAATCTATTTTAAACTATATTAATCAATTTTAATCTATTTTAATTATCTTAAACTATTTTTAAAACTATTTTAAACTATATAAACTATTTTCTCAAATTTAGGATTTATAAAGTGGAAGTTTTATATTTAAATCCATTATTTTTAAGTAGAATACCATTGAATGTGTTATAACATAAGTAGGATTTAAATGACATATCTGAGGAATATGATGATTTAAATGAGGGTTTAATCTATTTTTTAAAATATAAATTCGAAAGTGATATGATTTCAAATGTGATATAACTACGAAAGCAAATATGATTTCGAAAATGATATGGTTTTGAGAATATGATATTTTGATATAAGTTATAAATTAGTTTTGGAAATGTAAAAGAACCATACGGTGTGAAATAAGCGTTTGGTTGTTAAAGAGACTGGAATCAGATATTGTCATACCCTTTGCCAATACCAAAACCACTTTAATAACTGCGTAGATGGTTTGGCGAACGACTCTGTATGAGATATTTACATGACCCTGACTCGCGTGAGTCAGCTTAGATGTGACTAAAATAGGAGCCATGCTGGGCCAAGTGAGGTCATTCCTCCGATCGGACACATTTCTTCGATACCATATTATGACTTTGGGATGATTTGGTGGCTACCCCTTGATTTTGATTAAGGAGTATGTTCCGAGGTAGGCGGTAGCAGCTGCTATGTGTTACTACCAGTCTGGATCCGGAATTGGTATATCTACCCTGATGTTGCCTTGAGTGTCGTGTTCACATGCTCTATCGCGCCTTCTACGAGTTTTTTTTGTCGTACATATGTAGTGCTCCCTGATAGCCCACCTACAGATGGAGTTTACAGTATCTGTATCGACTGCGACATTATATAAAATGTGTTAAGGGGGATATGGGTAACACCTTAATGCTATTTTAATATTTACTTTACTGTAGACGCTATTATAATAGCGTATTGTACTATGTATGTAGATAGTCTAATGGATCCTTAGGAGATGGAAATCCCGAACATCTCTTAAGTTATTGCACTCACGTCGACACTGGATAGGAGATGTCAAACCCCATAACCATCTCTGACGTTGTTACACTCATACTTATTTTCCATTGATTAACTTACATAAAATCATTTAGTTCTGACTTGAGTGTTTTTTCTTTCAATTCGCTCTAGTTAGCCTGAGCTTTTCAGTTTATCGAAGACTGCTTTCTGGAGGAAGGCGAAGATTTTGTTCTATTCTTATTTACTTTATTTATTCCACTACATCATGTTGTTCCGCTGCATTTATTTATTATTTATTCTTATTGTATGCAACTCTGATCTATAATATAAAAGTATAATCAATGCTATTTGTAAACAGCTTCATGAACTGCTTATTTGATTATTATATTTTGTCATTCTACTGTGAGATTCTGTATTTGTTTCCTTTCTTTCTCTGCTTTTTCTCATTTACCCCATAACAATCTGCCCTTTTGAATGGTTTGAGTCTGACATGAGTGGTCCATCTTCGATTTAAAATATCTAAAA
Organism: Allium cepa; assembly: GCA_030765085.1. NCBI lineage: Eukaryota > Viridiplantae > Streptophyta > Magnoliopsida > Asparagales > Amaryllidaceae > Allium > Allium cepa. The sequence continues at coordinate 750,140,508 of CM060941.1, forward strand.
TGGCAGGTCGTTACAGTTGGTATCAGAGCTTTGGTTTAGCGATAACCTTGGCTTTATGGTGTCTGACTCATTAGAAATAGGTTGTAATACCCTAGAATGAGTCTTTGAATGTATATATGAGAGACCGTATTTGTTAGTATTATAAAAGGGTTTTGTATTGTGTTAATTTGTTCTATTTTGTATTTATAAATCCTGCTATGACATTGATAGAGATTTCTAAACAATTAATAAGGCAAACCAATATAATATTGGTTTTGAAATACAGGTAAATGAAATAATTTTACCTGGCATATATTTCTTATATAAAAGAATAATTTTATAGAAATTTATAGAATAAGTGATCGGAGTTAATGAAATTTAAGTTCGCAATTGTTGTTTTCGGTTATATTTTTAAGATGAAAAGGAATGCTTGTTTTCTTAAACGAGAGTTGGGTGTATTTGGATGCTAGAAGTATTTTACAAAGTATCAACGGTGAAAAAAAATGTGGTAAGAGAATGAGAAAACTGATTATGTATATAGTAGCACCCTTTTTCAATTCATGACAGGTTATCTTTTATTTCTCTTGCATGTTTGCATTCACCACCCGTATATTTTGTATTCTTTTGTTCATCTACTACTGGCTCTCCACCAGAATACAGAACTCATACATACATATGTGAAATCTCCTTATTAACAACAAAAATTATTATCTACAAAAAATAGAATTTCAAGAAATGATTTTCAATTTAATAAAGAGATAATGTAATTTTTGCGATATAGCTAAATCTTTATCGTTCCTAGTTAGTTTTTGTACATTGAAATTAATTTTACCATAAATATATAACAGAGGATTCTGGTTTTGGAAGTGAGAAGATAGAAAGAATAAGAATGAACAAATTAAAGCATCCTGTTGATAAAGAAGCGACTTTAAAATGGACTTGTAGCTTTTGCGAAAATATAACCGGTGTTTTCAACTAAATATATATAAATGCTATAGAAGTGACGTAAGCTTTTAAAAAATTCCGACATGCATTTCCAGCGATTTTTGAAGGTGGTCCAAATCAATAAAAGTCCTTATCATTTTCAGGAAATTTGAAAACTGACGTAAGAGAAATATATTAAGCACAAATTTTTATTATAAGCCGAAAAAAAACTTATTTCAACTTTAGGTCTTGGTCAAAACTCATTACAAAAATATACCTTTTTTATACATATGATAGCTATATGCGCAAGCATATAAATTTTTTATAGAAAAATACACTTGCATATTTCAAAAATGCACAAACACAGATTAAATACATTTATACAAATTTGGATCGCGCAAAACCTTATCTATTTTTATAAATAGTCTTGAGCGAGGTCTAAAATTGAAATAAGTTTTCTCTTCTCACATCTAAAATAAAAATTCGTCCATATATTAATAACGATACAATTTGTCATAATGTCTGTAAAGTTTATATTCAAACCAACCGTTAGAGAGGTTTGTTTACTGGCCAAAATCAATTTCTCTAAAGACCGAATTATACTGCTGTTGTTTCTTTTTTGTTTTCCATAGGCTTCTCCTCCCCCAAATTTTCTCCTCTTCACCATAACTGCATATTCTTCTTTGACAGTTTCCGTTCTGTTTTATCTGCGAAGGTATTCTCCTTTGACATTTTCCCTTCTGTTTTATCTACGATTGACAATTTCTCATCCGTATTCTCTGTTCTTAAACAAAATAAAAACCTAATCCAGTGCTAGAGATTGTTCGACCACGCCTCTTCTATCTCGGTTGCTCGCGATCTCTGATTTTCTAGCTCAAATCGATTCTATGTGAATTTATAGGTAACACGCCTCTTCTATCTCGGTTGCTCGCAATCATCTCTGGTTTTCTAGCTCAAATTGATTCTATGTGATTTTTAGGCAATGATCTTTGTCAACTATTTACTGTAGTGAATTTTCATATCTTATTCATTGTGTTGTTCGGTCTATACGACTCTTGGAAGATACATCCTAATCATATGGAGTATGGTACTATTCTCGATTTGGAGTCCCTTTCTACATGCATCATATTTATAAGATAGAATAGTATGTTTCTTATTCACTGAGTGGATCTATAATTTTATCAAGGGGGAAAAAATTTTTTTTAAGTGATTTGCTCATTGCAGGAAGAAATCAAATACAAATCAATACTGATAGTTGAAAATTTGTTACTTGCAGTTTGGTAGTGCTGAATCTTAGATGTAGCAGAACTCCAATGCATACTGCAAAATGCCAAAATATTGAGCACGTTTCTCTCAATTTTTTCTTTTTTTTCTAAAGAAAATACACAAAAAGTTTTAGAGGAAAGACAAATCAGTATATTAAATTTGGAAAATTCTCATAAAAATTGTTCAAAACAAAACTGCCTAATAATAGTTATTTTCCAATTATACAAACTTGATATGTGTTTTGGACTGCAGGTTTGTTCATAGGTAGTTTCACAATTTTATTTAGTGCGTACGCAATACTGGCACATATTTCTGGTATCTTCTCATCATGGTTATTTCAATCTGGCTACATTGAAATTGTTTATCCTTTTTTTAGGTGAAATTATTTCCATCTTAGTCTTGGACTCTTAAATTTTGCAAACACCTTCAGTTTAGTTTCGATGTTTCGGAAGAGAAAACTTGGTAACCATGTGTGTATATTATACGTTAGTTGTGTCTTTAAAAAAATAAAATCATGGGTTACTTTTTTAAGTTTTCTTTGGTGTGTTAGAAATCCTGAGCCTGAGCACCCTTGAAATTCAAATAGTTTCATAGCTTTATTTAGTGTGTACGCAATACTGGCACATATTTCTGGTATCTTCTCATCATGGTCATTTCAATCTGGCTACATTGAAATTGTTTATGCTGTTTTTAGGTGAAATTAATTCCATCTTAGTCTTGGACTCTTAAATTTTGCAACCACCTTCAGTTTAGTTTCAATGTTTTAGAATAGAAAACTTGATAACCATGTGTGAATATTATACGTTAGTCGTGTCTTTAAAAATATAAAATCATGGGTTACTTTTTTAAGTTGTCTTTGATGTGCTAGATATCCTAAGCCGGAACACCCTTGAAATTCAAATTATAAACGATCACTATAGTATGAGCTGTCATTTTATTTCTATAATGATTTCATAAGACTAAAACCAGTAGATACAACAGTTTTTTTTTTAAATTTTTTTTCCTTTAACTAAAAAGGATACTTGAAGAAAGTCTTGTGTTCTGGTAACTTAGGAACATAAGTGTAATAAAGATTATAGATGCATAGCATCTGTAGACATGGTAACATTTTGTTCAGTTTCACAAGGGAAAATGATTAATAGGAGAAAATAATAATAATATGCATATATAAAAAGTGGTAAGTATATATGTAATTCCACAACATCTTTCCATTCTACTATTATAATGATAATGATATTATTCTGGAGGTGTGATGTGGAAGCACTCATTTTTTGAGTTTCTAAATTCCTAAAGCATATATTGACAAACATTTATTTTATGTGTATGATGATAATAAGCTTTAACAAACTTTGTATTCCTTATCTTGTTTGTTTGCTCTTTTGATGAACATATTTACTTCTACACTTTTACTTACCAGATCATTTACAGATGGTATAGTTTACCTGTTGAAATTAGTTTTATGGAAATATCTTTCACACACACAGAGACATATTTTGGCATAAATACCTTAAATATTAAGAAAATAGTTTTTTTCCTTTTCGTATCCTTCTTTGACGGGATTTAAAAGATTCATGCAAAATTCTAAACATCATAAATGAATTACGATCCCCATTCAATAATTAAAATTAGTTTTCTTAAGTCTGGAGTATAGAGATGGAGCTTTAAATAAAAGGCATATAATAAAATTCAGTTCGTGAATTCTTATGTTCCCAGTTTACAACAATTATTTCAAAAAGAGAAGTCAAAGACTTGTTAGAAGAGTCTTTGATGGCACAATTTATATAATATTCATCCCTGTTATTATGAAATATGAACTGTATGATAATGAGACAGTTCATTATTCTTGTGCTTAACGTCTGTTTATATTATAAATCATATTAGGATTAGATTTAGAACATATACGTTCATCAGTAAGACAATAATTTGTCTTTTGGCTTTTATTCATTTGCAGGTAGATGAATATTTATCTGTAAAATATATTGTGCATTAAGTATGTAAATTAAATGTGGTTTTATATAGTACAAATAAAGGGTTGTGACCTACTTGGAATATTAGTATGGTGTAACGACCTTCTATGTTCAACCATTCGCATCCGCACATACTGGACTTGAATTGCACAAAATATCAGATTGTTAATCTAAATTTGGCAAAACTCAGCAAATACAGTAAATAAATTAATTACAGAATCACAGACACAGAGTAATATAATGATAACGCAGTTGAATAGATAAATAGCAGTTCATGAAGCTACTATATAAACAGTAGAGTTTGAAATAAAATACAACAGAATATCTCAAATACAGTGAAGTCTCCAGTACAAACAGATAACCTTTCCGAACAAATCAACTGGAAAAGATGAAAGCTGAATCGATAGTTGGATCTCCAAACGAAGCTCTAAACTCCAAAGATGAGTCTCAAATGCTGTATCACTCAGTCTGACCCGAGCGTAAAGCAAAACACAAAACACTCGAGTCAGGATTAACATTCTTATATCAATAAATCCAACTCAAGTAAAATATCAACTGAAATACAAGTAACTTAAAGGATGTTTGGGATAACCATCCTCCAAGGATTCATGGAACTATCTACAATGTAGAAATATACATTATAACACCGTGGTCATTTCAAATTAATTTATACTTCAAAATAAAACATCATTTCCATTTCAAATATATCTATTTTCAAATTATAATGCTTTCAAAATTTAATTGATACTTTCATATATACTTTATTTAACTCCTTATTATTTAGTTTTTTTTTGAAATATTCACTTAGTAGATCCATTATCATTTAAATAACCTTAAATTGCATTTTTTCCCAATTTATTTAAACGTGAAATATTCAACAAAATCAAGTTATAAAATCATATCCTTTAAATTCTCAAATTCCATAAATTTCAAATCGATTTAATTAAATAAAATTCTTGATTAATTACAATTTCAAGCAAATTCAAATCTATCTTCCCAACCTTAACTTATAAAATCATTCAAAAATTTATTTCTTTTAAAATAGAATTTTAATTAATCCTTAAACATATTTAAATCAGACTTTACTAAATTTAAAGCTTATTATTAATTTTATTTAATAACAAAGCTTATTCATATACATAATGTAACGACCCGTAAAGTTTCGATAATTAAAAATTTTAATTTAATAAGAATTCATGGTTTAATGTGGGAAGAATTAAAAATTTGTAATTTATTTATGATAATAATAACTAGAATGAATTGCAACAAATTTTATCTAAGTTAATTATTTATGAATTGAATGAAATCTCAAATCAATTGAAATAATATATAGTCAATGGTAATGGAATGAAGTTGTATTATATAGGAAATTGTGACACTTGTTTGTAAATAATATAACTGTGATATAAAAGTTAATGGTGATAATTATTTGAGTTACCTATTCATTTAGTTAGTCGAATTGAATTTGGGAACCAATTGCAATTGAAACGAAATTTTATATATTAGTTGAGCGCATTATCTCTAACTGAAGTTAAATAATGACGTGGAATTCATTTGAGGTAATAAAGTAATCGACTGATAACGAAAATTTATTTAAAAATCCAATATTGAAATCCGTCAAATATTGAACGATTAAATTGTTTAAAATTTAATATTACAAGTGTTTGAATAATTAAATTCAGACTTTGATATGATTAATTTGAAATTGAAATTTTAATGTATGAAGATAGAGCGAATAACTGAAATTTGATTTAACATGATTCAAATTGGTTTCCAAAGTGAATATAAGTTATACTTGGATTATAGTAGAGTTAATAAGATTTTAAAATTGGAATTTTAAGAAATTCTGTAAATTTTGAAAAGTCGTCGATTTAACCGACGAGTTAAAAATAGCCTTACGGGGCACAGTCTCAGAATTCGACGAAACCAGTTCCATTAGATTCGTAATAGTTTGTTTTTATTAAGTTTCAATTTCCACAGCAATCGAAGTTGTCATTTGACCATGGCAGCTCAAAACGCTTAGAAATTAATTTAATCGATTTAATTTAAAATTGATCGTTTATTTCCGTAACTCACGCATACGATCGAATTAGGCCCTGAAATATGTTCCATTGTGTTCGGAATGTGGGTAAAACATTATAAACTCCTAGCGGCATGCCTCGATAGGGTTTCAAGTTTTTGAGTTGCGTAATCAAGACGGTTTGAAAATTTAATTAATATATATATATATATATATATATATATATATATATATATATATATTTGATTTGACCATACCCTTCACATCTGTCTGTTTCTTCTTATCAACCGACACCCTAGTACCTATTTCCTATTTCCTGTTCAAACACGCATACTCTCCTTCTTCTTTATTTGCACGCAAGCTTCAGGCAGTAAGAAAATAATAAATCAAAACTTCAAAAATTTCTATCTCTTCAAATACTCGATTAAAAATCACGAAACCAATTTTAAAGATCAAATTTCATCGTGAGCTCCGAAGTGGTATGCGACTTGAAAGGTGCGACTTCGATCTGGGTTGCTCGACTATGAAGGTCGAATAGGCAGTAGAGTTAGGGTTGCCTGTTTCTCGAGCTTTGGTCATCGATAAGGAGCGGTGTTTGTGGCATCGCATTTGTCACGAGGAATAGCAACTGGGTGCCAAGTTTGGAGACGTGCGGCCACTCCTAGAGGGGCACGATTTTTTTACTGTAGCGGGAGGTTGTACGCACACATTTCGTTTGGTAGGTGCGAGCTTCGATGTGAGGGGTCCGGGTGATGGAGATTGAGAGGAGAAGCTTGGCTGCGCGATCGGTTTCGATTTTCATCGCCTGTAGCTCCGTATCACTAGGGATTAGTGCACGACTTGGTGGGTTCTTTCCTCGTGCACGTACAAGAATTTGGGGAAGATGGATTTTTTGTGGGCTGGGCTTCATTGCTTTGGGTATGGATTAATTTAAATATAATATAAATTGTTTTATAAATTCAAATGTCGATAACTTAAAAATGTATAACTTCTACATATGAGGTCCGATTGAGACGAGACTTTTGCGTTGCAATCATGTTGACAAGATCTTCGCAATGAACTAGTCTGGACGGATTTGGAGACGGTTGAAATTTGGGCTAAAATCGGGCGTCGTTCGGTTTAAATTCCAAACCGGAACGTCTCGGTGACAACTGAAAACTCAAGGTGAGTGTTTTCTAACGCTCACAACGTACTAGAATATCTTTATGCTAGTTAAATTTGACAGTATGAAGTGATACAATTTTACTTGTTGTTGTTTGATAAGCTAAAATCGTCATCTAGATTTGTCATCGAGTTTAATGCTAGAATATTAAAATTGACAGTCAAATTGAAATTAAAAATTTAATTGCGATTAAATTACCTGATATCGATAACTATGAAATTGCCGTGAATTGTATTGTCTATTGGATAATGTATTTCGATGGATGCTATTGGTTGATATTTAAATGTTTGGATGTTTATTTGCTTATATATATCCTGTTATGCATACATATGACACTGTGATTTGATTTAAATGATATTCATCCCCAACATTTAATTGAAATAACTAATCACTTGGCCATAGGATAGAAAATTATATACGGACACCGATTTGGTTAAATTAATAATTTTTAAAATCGTTGATTTGATATTTATTTAAATGTTTTGATTTAAAAGTTATAAATAAAATCAATTTATAGAAATCGAATTTATCGCAAAAATTGAGTCTGGAATGTTGAAATAAATTTTGGTTAAAAGAAATTGTTAAATAATTTAAGTTGAGACTTTGAAATTAAAATCGGATATGATTGAATTTCGAAAATTTATTTGTTTTAAAGATTGAACAGTATTTTGAGCTTTGAATATTACTAAGTAAAAGTGACATAAAAATGATATTTTGAAATTGTGCTTGGAATTGAATCATATTTGAAATTTGGATTTAAATTTGAATATTTAAGGATAATTTTGTTAAGTGTTATAAATTGATATTTTGAAAAATCAAGCTCCAAATCGATATAAATTGAAATTGAATTAATTGAAGGTGAATGTAGAATTGAATTAATTTGAAGTCAGAGTTGACATTGATTTGAATTGAAATCGAAATCGAATCGGTAGGATGGAAATTGAAATTGATTTGAATTGGGAAGTTATAATTGAAATGGTTTGGTTTTGAAGCTGTTTCATTTTGTTTTCTAAATTACTCTGTTATATAAATCATTTTTAAATACTTAAACTATTTTAACCTACATTAACTATATTAAATTATTTTAACCTATCTTAAACCATGTTGACTTATTTTAATCTATTTTAAATCTACTTAACCCAATTTAATTTATTTTAAACTAATTAACCTATTTTAATTTATTTTAATTATATTTAATCTGATTTAAAGCTATTTACCTGTTTAATTATATTTAATCTATCGTAAATCCATTTAATATTAAATTAATTTATCTATTTGAAATCCATTTAAATATTTTAAGTATTTTAACTATTTAAACTACTTTTAAACTACATAGAACTATTTTCTAAAATTTCAAGCTGGTCAATAGGGTGAAATGTTTATATTTAAGTCTTGAGTTTAAATACGAATTGGGTTAAATGAAGTTGCAACCTAAATTGAAATTCAAAATGATTTCGAAATCGAAATGAGATATTGAGGCGAAAGAAAAATGATTTTCGAAACGGAACCTTACATTTTGAATAGATATGATGATATTTAAAATGGATTTGATTTTTGAAGCAAATATGATATTTTGATATCAATTATGAATTGATTTGAAATGTAAAAGAGCAATCGGTGTAATAATACGTAGTTATTAAAGAGACCGGGATCAGATATGGACATACTCTCTATCGATACCGAAACCACTTTAATAACTAGTATACGCAGAGTGTTGATCCAGAATGAAGTGGATGGTTTGGTAAACGCGTTGAATGAAGAAAGAGAACGATATTGGATGACCCTTGACATGATAAAAATAGGAGCCGCGCCGGGCCATTGAGGTTCGCCATCTCTAGCGGACACACTTCTTCGATACCATATCTATTACTTTTGTGATTCGATTTGGGTGCACCACTTGATTTGGGAGTGTTGTTTCGCGGTGTTGAGGTAGCTGCTGGCTATGCTCAACATCAGTCCGGATCACGCAACTACTAGTATCCTAGTTGGTATCGCCTCATGTACCTTGTCATACTGATTATCCTATTCGCGACCACTACATTTGTTTTGTGTTATACCTATGGGGTACCCTCTGATAACCACTAGTTTACAGTGAGGTTTACGGTGCTGTATAGACTATGGCATTATAAAATGTGTTAAGGGGAATTATGGTAACACCTTAATGCTATTTTAATACTTTTACTTTATTGTAGACATATTATAATAGCGTATTGTACTGCATAGTAGATAGTTTAACGGATCCTTGAGAGATGGAAAATCTCGTAACATCTCTTAAGTTATTACACTCATGTTGACACTGGATAGGAGATGTCAAACCCCGTAAACATCTCTGACGCCGTTACACTCATATTTATTTATGATTGATTTAACTTACATGAGGATATTTTAGCCCTGACTCGAGTGTTTTGTCTTTTCATTACGCTCGGGTCAGACCTGAGTTTTTCAGCTTATTGAAGATCTATTCTGGAGGACGAAGTCGAAGATTTGGTATACTATTACTATTATTATCTTTGCATCATGCTGTCTGCTGCATTATTTTATTTGTTCAAGTGTATATGTATGACTTTGATAAATGTTATATAAATAATGATCAAAGTATAGTAAACAGCTTCATGAACTGTTTATTTGACTATTATATTTTATCGTTCCGCTGCAAGATTTTGTGTTGTTTCATTTCCTTTATTTCCCTTTCTTTTCTTTTCTTATTTACCCCAATAACCATCTGCCCTTTTGAATGGTTTGGAATCAACATGTGTATTTGATCGTCGGTTTAAACTGTACAAAAAGGTGGGTTGTTACACATAATATTTCAAATTTTAAATAAACTATATATATTTCCTTTCAAAACCATAGAAATCATTTTCAAAATATTTATATATAGACCAACAGTGCCTGTATAATTATCTATCCAATGGTCAAGTAATACGGATATTTATCATTTCAATCCGCAATTTAATATAAACAGGTATATATCAGTTAACCCGCAATCCCAAATTCAATTCAGATGAAAATCGCTCAGGTCTATCATTTCAACCCATAATGATTTTCTCATATTCTAAAGTTCGTTCGGGTACGTATCATTTCAACCCATAGTGAATTCTATACTAACAGGGAACTTGAAGAGTGATAACAGATATGATAATAACATAACAAGCATATATCATCAGTGATAAATAAAAAAATAATGGTGTCAGAAGTCACAGGTGAATAGATACAGATGATGGCATATATATAACAATTTTAAATACCAACAACAACATATTTCAATTGTCGTTTCAATTGAAATCAAATTTAATAAATATAAGAACGTTAATCTGAGTGATTACTCACCTTTCGAGGTTAGAGAAGATAAAAAATGGGAATGGAAGCGAATTATGGATCCAAACACGAATTCCAAAGAGAGAAAAAATGGGCACGAATTCGACGGATAGAGCTGATAAAATAGAATCAATGAGAACAGTCAAACTAGCTTGATATAACTGAAACTAATATCCATATTATATACATATGTTCACAAAATAATCAATTCTAGAACCCTAGACTTAAAATAAAATTTATTTGAAAACTTTTATATCAACACATATTATACATAACATACTGTATCCAAAAATCTTCATATTTAAAAAAAATAAACTAACATCATTTTATATATGCACTTGAAACTATAGAAGTACAGCTACTATAAAATTTTATACATAAAATAAACACATATAATAGTGCAACAGCAATTTCAACAGCTATAAAAATCTTTATAGTACATATTTCTTCAAAACAATACTCCACTGGAACAATATATGTGTATACTTTCATGAGTTCACTAAGTGACTAACATATTATAAAGATTGTATAAATTAACACACATATATAAAATAAATAAACTAACTTATAGGTTTAAAATAATTTTACATCTCAGTATATAAATACTGTCAAATATACAAATCGACTATTATAAACACACAACTATCCCTAGACTTGTATATATATAAAATAAGTTATATAATTATATAAACACACATATGTATGTATATATATTGTAACCAAATATACAAAAATAAAATGAATATATACGCTCTACTATATACATATTGCGAACATCCAAAAGCACTCGAGCTGCAATGCAGAAACCAACACCTACATATATACAGGCTAAGGCAATATACAGTTTATATTATACTATTTTATATATGATATTATTTAAGAATCTATATATATATATACTTCGAAACCAAGCATGTTTACGTGTTCAAAAAAACAAAACTTTGAAGTAATAAAACTGCATTGAACCAAAACTATACATATTTTAAAATCCAACAGAGTATTCATACATACTTAATATATAAAGCACTTGCAATGCACAGTAAAGCACACGTTACTCTTATAAAAGCCAATGCATATCTATACAAATTTTAAACAGTATGCAACCAAATATATCTTCTTATACAATATAAACTAAGCCCGTGAACATTTATATAAAGTAACTGTATAAATATATATAACTAGCATATGTATATGTGAAACCAAACTCAACTCAACTTTTTTGATAAAATATACATATATATACTATATTTTATATAATTTATATAAACTAAAATATATAAACTCACATTATCAGGTGAAGGCATGGTAATTGGCTGCGAATAGAGCATGCAAGGTACAGATTGGCTGAAGTGAAGAGGCAGAGCCAGGAGATTCTAGTGGAGCAAGGTAGATGTGGTCGGTTGTTGGCGGTTGACGTGGAGTTTGCACGCCAGATCGAGGTCGGAAAGGAGCCGAGAAGGTGGCGTAGAAGGTTCGGTATGGATGCGCAGGCGGTCGGGTTGTGGTGCTCAGGCGGCTTCGCGCCGTGGTGAAAGAACGGTGGATGTTTGAGGGAGGAGGACGAGGCCGGTTGAGGTGGTGCTCGGAGGTGTTGGTAGGGAGGAATTTATACAGGCAGAGGTTGTGCTAGAGGATGGCTGTAAATTAGGTTGAGAATTAAGGGGAGAGAGTGGCCTACAGGCAAAAGAAGGCAAACCAAAATATACCTACATTATAATATATATATATATATATATATATATATATATATATATATATATATTCTTGGCACGTTCAGGATTTGAGGAAAATGAACAGTCTAATATTTTTTGAATAATGTGTAGACGTTTTTCTCCTTTTCCTTTTTTTAGAAAGCTGGACGAAAAAGGAAAAGAAAAAAAAGGATGAGAGAGACGTGAGATAGAGTTCTCTGGTGAATCAAACCGGACAATAAAAATGAAAGGACACAACAATAAAAAGTTAGCAGCAGGATATTAAAAGTCACGCACACAAATACAGGACGCATTAAAGGCAGACGACCGTTTGATTTTCAACCGTTGCGAATTGAATGGACAGAAGAATTCAAAAGGTTCAAAATGTACTAATACGACGCACAATTTTATGGTTTCTGTCGCGTACCAGACCTCAAAATACAGAAATGAATATATTATGGTGATCAGCGCGATGAGACAGACAAGGAAAAACCGAATATCTGTGTCAGGACCTTTCTATCAAAAAGTCCATACAGACACCAATATACGTTGCTATTCTGTACGGAAAAATCCAAACGGAGCTAGAAATGTCCGAATTTCGCGAAACGAATTTCGCAGTCAGATTCAGAGTGTTCTAAATAAATTTTCTGATGTTGACGTATTTAGGTTTTGAAATACTTTCAATTTCAACTGTTATTAACTGATTTAAATTGAATGTCTAGCGATTGATAGAACACCTATATTATCCGACGAAGATTTTCCATTTTCTATGCCTAGTAGACGCATAACAGATATCAGATTTGCCAAAAAAATTCTGTTGTTTGTTTAAGTGATAGATTTCAGTTTATTATATTCAAAAGAAATTCACCTTTATTTAATTTCAAAATAAACTATATTTCAAATTACTAGAATTGAATATACCGCAGAGATCAGCATGACGAGGTGATCAAAGCGGTATACGGATATTGGTGGTACGGTCGAATTATAAAATTCGAATTTCCGCTAGCGGAAAATGCAGCTAAAACGCAGAAAATAAGATCGACGGAGCTAAAGAAATCCGAATTTGGAAAAACAAAAGACGATGTCTCCCTCAGAAGATGATTTAGAAATTTTCTTTATAAAAATATTCAAGTTTGGAAAGCATTTTATTATCATCAATTTTTAACTGATTTAAATTGACATAAAATTTCACAAGAAAACAAACTTCATTATTGTCAGATGAAAATTTACTAGTTGCTATGTTTAATTAGGCGTATTTCAAATAATAAATTTTTATTTTCAAATTTTATTGTTTAAAATTCCACGAAATTTCAATTAATTAAATAAATAAAATCACTAAAATTTTGGGTCGTTGCACCTCCCTCACTCAAAACTTTTCGTCCTCGAAAAGGAAGGAGGTAGGAGAATAGAAACAACAAGAAAGAAATAGATTTTGAAATATAAATTAAACAATTAATTTAAAACCATATAGATTTCAATTTAAGTTAATTAATATTTAATAATTTGGTTAAACCCCTTTTATTGAATCCATTTTCTTATTTATAAAGATCAATTACTTCAGAAAACACTAAAAATTTGTTATTAAAACATGTAGTATATAAATAAACAATATTTCAAAAGGATATATTCAAAAAGGAAAAGAAGGTAGATTCGGAAAACAGAATATATGTGCATAAATAAAGCTGAGCAGATAAAGTAGATGCAAAAGAATAGTATCGGGCACGAATAGTTAATTTCAAACAAAAAGGATTTCCATTTCAAATATTAATACAAAATTTCTTTGTTGAAAATACTTTTATACTAAAATACCTTTATAATTAAATACTTTTATATCGGAACAAATTTTCCTTTCGAAAATACTTTTATAGCTCGATGTTTCAACAAGTTTATCCTCGTTCTTACAGACTCTAGCCATGCGTTGATCAGGCGCAAAGATAGAATTCTTCAAGTACTTAGTAGACATGTTTCAACACCCAGTGAAAAATACTTGAAAACCATTCAAAACAAATATGGAAAGTACAATCCAAACAGATCACCTGGATCGCAGATACACAATGGTTACGTCTGGATTCCTCAGGAAACATCCGTACCTTTAAGAAATCACCGCCTTGCGAATTACGCCATGATAACCAAAACTGTGGACCGCAGGATACATAACAATGGTTATGCCTGGGTCCTTCAGGAAACATCCATACCCTTTAAGCAATCATTGCCTTGCGGATTACGCTACCCAAAAACGACCATGGGTTACGCTATGGTAGGACACTCGAGTATCACATTCGAAAAACCAAAATCAGAGAGAATAATATCGATTGTAGCCACAAAGCAGATATCAAGAAGAAGGCACTTTCTATATCTTTGCTTCGAAAATATATATCAGACAGTACCTTTCAAATCAATTTCAGATATCATACTTATATAAAGGCCATTATATATGATTTCAATTTCAAATCGAATACTTACCAAATCAATAGTATATCAAATCACACTTATATAGACTTCGATTATATAAGATTTCACTTTCTAAATTGAGTACCTTTCCAAATCAATAGTTTTCAAATCAACTTCATACTTATACAAATCAATTTTATATAAGTTCGATAACTCCCAAATCAAGTATTTAATAAAACAAGATTCTCAATTTCAATTCATCTCAATATCAGTTCGTTTCAAAATCATAAACGATTTCCCCAAATTATTTCTTCCAAATTAAAATATCTTCCATTTCAAAGTTTCCAAAATAATAGGTTTAGGAAATAATCCTGGTTTCCAAATCGACATAATTTAGGTCAAGCAAATTCATTTCCAAAATCATCATATAAATACTGGGTTTTAAATTCCCATCTATTTTCGAAACCAAATATTTTTCTCAAAATTAATTATACCCAAAAATGATTACTAAATTTAAAACCATCCCCTTGATTTGGAAGTGTTCGATCCTTCAAAATAGTCGGAGAAATCAAATTTTCAATCAAAGAATTGGAAATCAATAACCAATCAGTAAATTAATTTCAATAGATAGGGTCAAACCAAATCAAATTCAAAACTTGTGGACTGAACACCGGACTCATTTCAAATCGTTTCAAATATCTATGCATATATCTTTCGAATATCAAATCGTACTTTGGAATTTGAAATCAAAATTGATTTCACAAAATCTCTCGCATAGCAAAGCTACTAAAGTGGCCTCTCTCCCACTTTGAAACTCGAAAATCAATGTCAACGACGTGTGCACTCATCACCAAAATTATTCTCCAGCGACATAAGTGAGTTCTGGACTTCTATTTTCTTAAAACTTCTTTGAAATTTCTTTGAAATCATTGGAACTCATTTGAAACATTTCTTATTCAGGAAAATTCTTCCAAATAGTATTATTATATATTTTCAAAATCTTAAAACCAATTTCCAAAATACCAGTTCACTCTCTCAAATCTCAAATTCAAAACCCTTCAGTTATAAATCATTTTTGTATAAATCAATTTCTTATAAAAGTTCAAAATTTTGGATCCTTTCGAAACTTTAGATTCTCGTTCTTAAAAGGTACATAATCCTTATCGAAAAAATTTCACTTTTATATATAGAATATAATCATACTTATCAAAATAATAATTTCGATATATAAAACAATTTTTAAAATACAAACAAAACCTGATTTTTCAAAGGATGATTCAAGAATGGATTTCAAAACAAAGATAGAGATTCAAATTAGAGGGACTCTAATCCAATAGAATTCTGATTCTAAGATAGGCTTGAACGAAGATGAGATAATTAACTTACAAAATAGAAGTTGGATATACCTTCTTAAATCGCGGGCGACCTTAACCGGTCAATCGTGATTTCAAAATAAGATCGGTGTAGAATTCCGAGGCAAATCGACATTCGATCGCCAGAGATAGGATTCGTCATAACAAGAGATATCAACTTCTAAACCGAGGATATATAAATCTTCGATGAATCGATGCTATTGTAAAGAAGTTTTACCCCTTTACAAATCATTCGAAGATTGGCGAGACTGCCGAGTTATTATAGGGATTGTTTGAAGTGGAGTTATGAGATACTCCAGAATACGAATTAAGGAGAGACAATAATGGACTTTAGAACCAAGGAGAATGTTCCAAAATTCAAATGAACCCGAATTGAACAAGAAGGAATCAAGCTCGAATGAAAGTGATTTTTTAATTAAATCTACTCCATATGCTAAGTTTGCCTAGAGCCAAAGCTCTGATACAAACTGTAACAACCTGCTATTTTTAACCATTCGCATCCACACATACCGGACTTGAATTGCTCAAAATATCAGATTGTTAATTTAAATTTGACAAAACTCAGTAGATAACGCAAATACATCAATCACAGAATCACAGACACGGAGTAATATAAAGACAACGCAACGGAATAGATAAATAGTAGTTCATGAAGCTACTATATAAACAGTAGAGTTTGAAATAATACAACAGAATATCTCAAATACGGTGAAGTCTCCAGTACAAACAGATAACCTTTTCGAACAAATCGACTGGAAAAGATGAAAGCCGAATCGATAGTTGGATCTCCAAACGAAGCTTCAAACTCCAAAAGTGAGTCTCAAATGTTGTATCACTCAGTCTGACGCATACGTAAAGCAAAACACAAAACACTCGAGTCAGGATTAACATTCTTATATCATTAAATCCAACTCAAGTGAAATATCAACTGAAATACAAGTAACTTAATGGATGTGTAGGATAACCATCCTCCAAGGATTCGTGGAACTATCTACAATGTATACATATACATTACACCACAGTGGTCATTTCAAATTAATTTATACTTCAAAACCAAAATATCATTTTCATTTCAAATATATTTATTTTCAAATTATAATGCTTTCAAAACTAAATTGATACTTTCATATATATTTTATTTAACTTCTTATTATTTAGTTTTTTTCGAAATATTCACTTAATAGATCCATTATCATTTAAATAACCTCAAATTGCATTTTTTCAGTTTATTTAAATGTGAAATATTCAATAAAATCAAGTTATAAAATCATATCCTTTAAATTCTCAAATTCCATAAATTTCAAATCGATTTAATTAAATAAAATTCTTGATTAATTACAATTTCAATTAAATTCAAATTTATCTTCCCAATCTTAACTTATAAAATCGTTCAAAAATCTATTTTTTTAAATAAAATTTTGGTTAATCCTTGAACATATTTAAATCAGACTTTACTAAATTTAAAGCTTATTATTAATTTTATTTAATAACAAAGCTTATTCATATACATAATATTTTCAAATTTTAAATAAACTATATATATTTCCTTTCAAAACCATAGAAATCATTTTCAAAATATTTATATATAGACCAACGGTGCCTGTATATTTCTCTATCCTATGGTTAAGTAATACGGATATTTATCAATTCAATCCGCAATTTAATATATACGGGTATATATCATTCAACCCGCAATCCCAAATTCAATGCAGATGAAAATCACTTGGGTCTATCATTTCAACCTATAACGATTTTCTCTTATTCTAAAGTCCGTTCGGGTATGTATCATTTAAACCCATAGTGAATTCTATACTCACAGAGAACTTGCAGAGTGATGACAGATATGATAATAATATAACAAGCATATATCATCAGTGATAAAAAACAAATAATGGTGTCAAATGTCACAGGTGAATAGATACAGATGATGGCATATATATAACAATTTTAGATACTAACAACAGCATATTTCAATCGCCGTTTCAATTGATATCAAATTTAATAAATATAAGAACGTTAATTTGAGTGATTACTCACCTTTCGAGGTCAGAGAAGATATAAAATGGGAACGGAAGCGAATTGTGGACCCAAACATGAATTCCAAAGAGAAACAAAATGGGCACGAATTCGACGGATAGAGCTGATAAAATAGAATCGATGAGAACAGTCAAACTGGCTTGATATAACTGAAACTAATATCCATATTATATACATATGTTCACAAAATAATCAATTTTAGAACCCTAGACTTAAAATAAAATCTATTTGAAAACTTTTATATCAACACATATTTTACATAACATGCCGTATCCAAAAATCTTCATATTTTAAAAAAAAACTAACTAACATCATTTTATATATGTAATTTAAACTATAGAAGTACAGCTACTATAAAATTTTATACATAAAATAAACACATGTAATAATGCAACAGCAATTTCAACGGCCATAAAAATCTTTATAGTACATATTTCTTTAAAACAATACTCCATTGAAACAATATATGTGTATACTTTCATGAGTTAACTAAGTGACTTACATATTATAAAGATTGTTTAAATTAACAAAAATATATATATAATAAATAAACTAACTTAGGTTAAAAATATTTTTACATCTCAGTATATAAATACTGTCAAATATACAAACTGACTATTATAAATATACAGCTATCTGTAGACTTGTATATATATATAATAAGTTATATAATTATGTAAACACTCTTATATATGTATATATATTGTAACCAAATATACAAAAATAAAATGAATATATACGCTCTACTATATACATACTGCGAACTTCCAGAAGCACTCGAGCTGCTATGCATAAACCAACACTTACATATATGCAGGCTAAGGAAATATACAATTTATATTATACTATTTTATATATGATATATTATTTAAGAATATGTATATATACACACTTTGAAACCAAGCATGTTTACGTGTTCAAAAAAACAAAACTTCGAAGTAATAAAACTGTGTTGAACCAAAACTATATATATTTTAAAATCCAACAGAGTAATCATACATACTTAATATATAAAGCGCTTACAACCTCAACTGCATTCTTCCTTCATTCAACTTTGTTCTAGTTATAATGGCTACTACAACAAATAATCAAGAAAGCTTCAATCAGATTCTGGCCTCTAATTCTATCACACCCGAGCCTCCTCCTCCTCTTCTCCTCTCTTCTTCATCTAATCTCAAGGGGATACAGCCACAATTCGACAGTGAGGGGTTCCAAATGGTTAGGAACCGCCGCAATAAAGGGAAACCTCCTCTTCTTCAATCTAAATCTTCATTTCGTTACAAGAATCAATACAGCAACACTCAAAGAGATTCAAGAAATAACCCTAATTCTCAAAAAGCAAGAACTGATTCTCTGGTTTCAGCAAATTCTGCTATAAGACCTCATTTCAATCATAATGCCGTTGCCAATCAGGGGCACCAAATAAGCAAACAAGGGATCTTCTCACATAAAGTATCATCATGGGCAGATTTGATTAAAGAAGGGGGAGTCAACCAGCAATGTACCCTGAAATATCAAGCTCCAATAACCATTAATAACAAGAAAATGGTGGTTATCAATGAAGCAGTTAGCAAGAGAACGGAGTCGAAGTGGGGCTGCTCGGTGATAGCCTATGTTTATGGTAACAGGCCATTTTATCATCACTTTAAAGCTTTCGTTCAAAGAACATGGAATCCCACGGGAAATTTTGAAATCTTTACAAGAAGCAATGGTTTCTTCATCATAAAATTCGAGGTAGAAAGTGACTGCGAAAAAACAATCAATGGTGGGCCATTTTTCATTAATGGTAAGCTGATTATTCTGAAAAAGTGGAATTCCAAAATTTCTTTTGATAAAGATTTATTAAACACAATTCCCATTTGGATTCGTCTACCAGATTTAAGTTTAAAATTATGGGACTGTGAAGCTTTTGGGGCAATTGCAAGTACAGTTGGTACCCCGTTGAAAATGGATGAGCAAACAGCCAAAGAAAGTAGATTAAGCTATGCTAGAATACTGGTTGAAATCAATGCAAAATCAAATCTTCCAAGTGTAGCTCACATCACAATGCATGATGGAGAAACTATAATTCAGAATATTGAGTATGAATGGATTCCTCCAAAATGTATAATATGTGAATGTTTTGGGCACAAAACTGAAGAATGTTCTTCAAAAAAAGTTTGGAAAGAAATAATTAAAGATCCAAATAACAATCAAGAAAAGGTGATTCCATCTGATTTTGTTCATAGCAGATTGCAAGAATCTGTCAACAATATTGGCAACTCCTTATCGATAGATTCTGAACAACAAGAAACTCAAGTTTCTGGAAAAAGGGAAAACTCCCTTTCAGGGAAGATTAAATATTTTGAAAACATGAAAAAGAGAAGTGATTGTTCTCAATCCCCTGTCAATGCTCATGAGAAATATATCCCAGATCAAGAAATGACTGAAATTCCAGAAGATGTTCCAATTCAGAGTAATACACAACAACAAGAAGAAAAATTTGAAGAAAGTTTGGAAATAGGTTTGATTACAGGAGACAAATTTAATACTGAAAGTAATACAGAAATCACAATGCAGAACTCAAACAATTCACATCAATTAATGGATGAAGACCTGATTCAGAAAGCAATCAAACTTATTCCAAATTCTCTCAACACAGCAAAAAGAAAGAAGAAGGTGAAAAAGAAGAATAAAACAAAAAATTTACAGGACATCATTGATCAAAACAATGAAAGCAGCAGAGAAAAAGACGAATTTCAAGAAAAATACATAATGAGAAACCCAAGATGGGAAGACCATCTAAAAATTCAAGGAGTAAAGCCACTTAAAAGAAAAGGGGCTAAATGCATTGAATTCATGGATGAAAGGAAAGATAAGGAGAGCTCAGTGGATAATGTTTCCAGTCTCCCTACCTAGTTGCTGTGATATCCTTTTTTTGTATCCTTTTATCAATTTTTTTTTGATTAATTATGTCTATTATCTCTTGGAATATTAGGGGATTAAACTCCCCTGCTAGAAAATTGGATTTGAGCAATCTAATTTTCTCTAAGAAGCCTGGTATCATTGGCATATTAGAGCATAAACTTGATGATGAAAATCTAACTAATTTTCATTCTAAGTATTATAAAAATTGGGGTCTTGTTAATAACAATATCATGGGTGGTTTTGGTAGAATTATGATTCTTTGGGAAACTGATATTTGGAGCTTGGACCAATATTTTTTGAATTTTCAATATATTCATTGTAAATTCTCTAATAAAGGGGGTTTTCAATTGGAAATAACTTTTGTTTATGCTTCTAATAGTGAAAAAACTAGAAATTCCCTTTGGGAAGATCTTGAAACTCTAAATATGAATTTAAAAAAACCTTGGATTATTATGGGAGATTTTAATACTGTTTTACATCATTATGAAAAAAGAGGAGGTCTTCCAATTCCATTTAAAAAACTGGAATTTCTGAATAACTTTTTAATCAAAACTAGTTTAATTGAGGCTAATATTTTTGGCAATAAATTTACTTGGAAATCTGGTATTTGTAGAAATATTCATTGTAAATTAGATAGAATCCTTATTAATTTTAACTTTGCTAATACTTTTTCTAATTATCAATGTTTTACTCTTCCTCAAGCCACTAGTGATCATACCCCTATTCAGATCACCTTCTCTGATAATAAAAATATTATGTGTAAATATCCTTTTCGATTTGTTAATGGTTGGCCCTTTGAAAAAGATTACACTGATGTGATTAAAAATAGTATTCTTTCCCCCTGCTATGGCTCTGCCCAATTCAAGTTCAAAAATTTTCTTAAACATACAAAGGATAATCTGAAACATTGGAATAAAAATAGGAATAAAAATGACATAAACACTATTAGAAAAGAATGTGAATCTCTCCAAAACATTATTGATAATGATAGCTCAGACAGATCTATTATTAATCAATTTTTCCACTGTCAGAACAAACTAAATAATAGTTTGCTTGTGCAAGCTACCAACATTAGACAAAAAGCCAAGGTGGACTGGATCACTAATGGAGATGAAGCTAGCAAATTTTTCTATGCCAAGATGTCTAATAGAAAAAAAATTAATGACATAGGAAAGCTGCTTGATAAAAATGGGAAAATCTTAAATGATGTTTCTCAACTTGAGCAGTTATCTGTTACTTATTTCATTGAGTTATTCAACACTGTTGAATATAAGGAGGAGTTCCCAAATATTGAACCAAAATTTATTCTTAAAGATAGCAGTAAAGACATCCTTCTTGCTCCTATTATGATAGATGATATAAAAAAATATATATTTAATTCCAAGGATGATAAAAGCCCTGGCCCTGATGGGTTTGGGGCAAAGTTTTATAAAATCCACTGGGATGATATTAAATTTAAAATTTTTGATGCAGTTAAAGAGTTCTTTGCTTCTGGAAAACTTTTGAAAAGTTTTAATCATACTTTTATTACTTTAATTCCTAAAGTTAAAATTCCTTTAGAAATTGGGGATTATAGACCTATTTCTTGCTGCAACTTTATGTACAAAATTATTGCCAGCATTCTAAGTAATAGAATAAAATTTTTTTTAAAGCATTTAATTTCAGAAAATCAGTGTGCTTTCATCCCTGATAGATTCATTATTGAAAATAACCTCTTGGCTCATGAAATCATAAGAGACTTTAACAAATGTAGTAAAAACAAAGTTTGTATTAAAATTGACATTCATAAAGCTTTTGACAAGATAAATAGAGCTTTTATTATCCACATGATGAAGCAACTTGGTTTTCATGAAAAATTTTGCTGTCTTGTAAAAGAATGCATTGATACTGCTTCTTTCTCTGTTTTAATTAATGGTTCTCCTTGTGGGTTTATTAATAGTAATAGAGGCATTAGACAAGGGGATCCCCTTTCCCCTTACTTATTTGCTATTGCTATGGAATTTTTTACTATTCAAATGGATGCTGAATTTTTAAAAGGAAATCTCAAGCCTTTTAATAGGGTTACACCTAATATTTCTCATCTTTTATATGCTGACGACCTTCTTCTGTTTTTAAATGCAGACTTGAAAAGTGCTTATACCATTAAAAGGCTCTTTGAAAGACTTAAAGATTATGCTGGTCTTCAAATCAATGAAAGTAAAAGCAAAGCTTATTTCAGCAAAAACTGTGTAAACAAAGAGGGGATTATTAACATTCTCAACATTAAAGAAGGCCAACTGCCAGTCAAATATTTGGGTCTTCCCCTCAGTTCTAATCAACTCACTTCTAGAGACTGCTCAAGACTCTGTAACATCATTCAAGATAAATTAGAAAGTTGGTCCAGTAGACTTTTATCTATAGCTGGTAGACTTGAGCTAACACACACTGTCATCACAGCTATCTTAATGTATTGGATTCAAACCCACAACATCCCAGTTTCCATCACTCAAAGAATTGAAAAAATGTGTGCTAATTTCATTTGGAAAGGAAAGCATCATAAAATTTCATGGGATAATATCTGTAAACCAAAAGAGAATGGGGGATTGGGGTTAAGGAACATTAAGGATCTTCAAAATACATGCAATATGAAACTCTTTTGGAGATTTGTTGAAGGAAATTCCCTTTGGTCAAAGTGGATGAAAAGCAAGTATGTCAAAAACAAAAACTTTTGGACCATGCCAGCTAAAATCCATAACTCTAGCTCTTGGAAGAATATTTTAAAAAGTAGGAATACTGGCATCAAACTGCTAGAAAGGAGTTTCAAGGATGGTAAAAATACTAGCCTCTGGTTTGATCCTTGGATCAATGGAAAATCATTGATAAATTTATTAGGCTGGAATAACTTGTTATATTTTGGTGGTGCTAATTTAAAAGTGGAGCATATCATTCAAAATCATACTTGGAATGCAAATATTCATCCAGCAACTTCCATATTCAAAAAGAGTATTGAAAACATTAAAATTGATATTAATTTGGGTGAAGATTGCTGGAATTGGAAGCTCTCTAATAAAGGCAAATTTTCATTCAAATCTACATTGAATTTTTTAAAAGGTTTCGATGCAGAAATGGATTGGCATTCAGTTATCTGGAGCAAAGCAAATTGCCCAAAAATGGCACATTGTGCTTATTTTGCCTTACTTAACAGGCTGCCAACCAGGGATAGATGTAGCAAATGGAACAAAAATAGTGAAACAGTTTGTCTTCTTTGTAAAAATGATAAAGAATCATCTGAGCATCTTTTCTTTGATTGTGAATTTTCCAGACATATATGGCATATTGCCAAAAGTAAGCTCAATTTCAACAAATACATTTCGACTCAAAACATCAAGGAAAGTATCAACTTCATAAATAAAAATTTCAAAGCCAAATCGAAGAAATTCAATGAAGCTTGCATAATGCTCTCTGCTGCTGTTTATTTCATTTGGAAAGAAAGAAATGCCAGATTGCATACTAAAAAAGAATCAGATGCAATTCAAACTTGGAAAATCATTGAAGCAAATTTCAATATTCTACTTCACAAAAACTTCACCAAAAGAAATCAAACGCTACTCCCAGAAAGCAATGATCCTCAAAATCCAGAAACTATGGTTGAATCATACTTACAAAGTGGGAAGTTCAATAATTTTTTCCCAAAATATCACCCTCAGAATTATAATCCGAGAATTACACACTTGAGGAGGGATACCACCCTTGTCAACACTACATTCTTTGAAGGTGGCCATTCAGATACCAATACCAGAGCAAATCTCTGCAAAGGGAGTAATCAAAATTTTAGCTTTAATATTTTATCCAATAATTCATGTAACATTCTGGAATACTACAATAATAATTTCTTACCTGATATTGGCAGAAATTACCACGATACTAAGAAGGAGATGTCGAATTTGAGGGCTCCCCTGAATCATGATAATACAAATCAGTCAGTGATCAATCTGCTTATGGTCGACAAATATCACTACATCAGTAATCTGAATGGTAATATTTATCACATATCTGAGTGGAGTAAGGGGGAAAGCAGCAACTTTTCTGACAAAATAGAGAAGGCGCCTGCTTTGAATTCAAAAAGGAATAAGCTTTACTGCATGGATGAGCCTCGGGCTGTTTTGGATCACCAAATCCACCGTAGAGGCAGTAAAACACATCAGATTTCCAATCCCAATAGTGATTTGGAGATCAACAACATCTTTCAGAATATTATTGATCTTAAAGATCAAAGCTTTACTGAGCATATGAGAAACCGATGCGCCTCTCGTGATGGCGATCCCACCTCGATAAATTTTCAAAGGGATTGGAAGCCCCCCTGATTTCTCTTCTTTTTGGGTGATTCGCTGAGGCTTTGGATCGCCATTTTTCTTTGATTTGTTTGTTCATTTTGTAATGTGGAGGCGCAGTTTGTTTTGCGTTTTAGGGTTTGCGTAGTGTGGTTGTTGATTACGGGTATTTTACCCGGTACTCCTTTGTGGGCTTGGGCCTTTTTATCTGTTTCAAAAAAAAAAAATATATAAAGCGCTTGCAATGCACAGTAAAGCACACATCACTCTTATAAAAGCCAATGCATATCTATACAAATTTTAAACAGTGTGCAACCATATATATCTTCTTATACAATATAAACTAAGCCCGTGAACACTTATACAAAGTAACTGTATAAATGTATATAACTAGCATATGTATATGTGAACCAAACTCAACTCAACTTTTTGATAAAATATACATATATATACACTATATTTTATATAATTTATATAAACTAAAGTATATAAACTCACATTATCAGGTGAAGGCATGGTAATTGGCTGCGAATGAAGCATGCAAGGTACAGATTGGCTGAAGTGAAGAGGCGGAGCCAGGAGATTCTAGCGGAGCAAGGTGGATGTGGTCGGTTGTTGGCGGTTGGCGTGGAGTTTGCACGCCAGATTGAGGTCGGAAAGGAGCTGAGAAGGTGGCGGAGAAGGTTCGGTATGGATGCACAGGAGGTCGGGTTGTGGTGCTCAGGTGGCTTCGCGCCGTGGTGAAAGAACGATGGATGTTTGAGAGAGGAGGACGAGGCCGGTTGAGGTGGCACTCGGAGGTGTGGGTAGGGAGGAATTTATGCAGGCGGAGGTTGAGAACCAAGGGGAGAGAGTGGCCTACATGCAAAAGAAGGCAAACCAAAATATGCCTACATTATAATATATATACTCTTGGCACGTTCAAGATTTGAGGAAAATGAACAGGCTAATAGTTTTTGAATAATGTGTAGACGTTTTTCTCCTTTTTCCTTTTTTTAGAAAGCTAGACGAAAAAGGAAAAGCAAAAAAAGGATGAGAGAGACGTGGGATAGAGTTCTCTGGTGAATCGAACTGGACAACAAAAATGAAGGGACACAGCAATGAAAAGTTAACGGTAGGATATTGAAAGGATATTGAAAGTCACGCACACAAATACAGGATGCATTAAAGGCAGATGACCGTTTGATTTTCAACCGTTGCAAATTGAATGGACAGAAGAATTCAAAAGGGTCAAAATGTACCGATACGACGCACAGTTTTATGGTTTACGTCGCGTACCGAACCTCAAAATACAGAAATGAATATATTATGGTGATCAGCGCGATGAGACGGACAAGGGGAAACAGAAATATACGTGTCAGGACCTTGCTATCAAAAAGTCCATATGGACACTGATATACGTTGCTATTACGTACGGAAAAATCCAAACGGAGCTAGAAACGTTCGAATTTTGCGAAACGAATTTCACAGTCAGATTTAGAGTGTTCTAAATAAATTTTCTCATGTTGACATATTTAGGTTTTGAAATACTTTTAAATTCAACTTTTATTAACTGATTTAAACTGAATTTCTGACGACTGATATAACACCTATATTATCCGATGAAATTTTTTCATTTGCTATGCCTAGTAGACACATAGCAGATATCATATTTGTTAAAAAAATTCTATTGTTTGTTTAAATGATAGATTTCAGTTTATTATATTCAAAAGAAATTCACCTTTATTTAATTTCAAAATAAACTATATTTCAAATTACTAGAATTGAATATACCGCAGAGATCGGCACGACCAGACGATCAAAACGGTATACTGATATTGGTGGTACGACCGAATTATAAAACTCGAATTTCTGCTAGCGGAAAATGCAGCTAAAATGCAGAAAATAAGATCGACGGAGCTAAAGAAGTCCGAATTTGGAAGAAAAGAAAGACGACGTCTCCCTCAGAAGATGGTTTAGAAATTTTCTATATAAAAATATTCAAGTTTGAAAAATATTTTATTATCATTAATTTCTAACTGATTTAAATTGGAATAAATATTCACAAGAAAACAAACTTCATTATTATCAGATGAAAATTTACCAGTTGCTATGTTAATTAGGCGTATTCCAAATAATAAATTTTTATTTTCAAATTTTATTATTTAAAATTCCATGAAATTTCAATTAGTTAAATAAATAAAATTTATTTTGGATCGTTACACTTGGCCCGCCAAAGTCCAACTCTGGTGAAATCTTGGGCTACCAACTATGGGAGCAGGAAAAAAATATTTATGTTACTACCACACATAAATAGGAAAAAGGAAACAGATATAAAAGAAGAAGGCTACTTTCCAAAATGCAGTTAAGTCTATGTGCTTGGTTTTTTCGGTTGGCACTTGAGATGAAATCATTAAATTTTAATTTATTTTTAACTTTGAGCGATACTTCAAAATTTATTTTCATATTCTATTTCTTTATAAATGTGAAGTTTTTGTTTTATAAAACAGTATTAAAATAGTGTAGCAACTAGTAGAATTATACTTCACTTATAAGGTCCATTCTTAAACTTTCAACCGTCAATCACTCAGCTTAATGTGTTTTGATGTTTCCTGAATGCAACATCAACCGTCAATCTAGTGTCTTTGATGTTTCATGACAAATTTATAAGTTCTTATATATAGAACGGTGAAAATTTTATTTTTAAAAACAAATAAGAATATCCTTTGAGGGGCTCTATTATATATTGATTACATGGTATACCAATGCTGGTCCAAACATGAATTCAGGAAAGCTAAGCTAGTATTTGGTTTGACAACAAGTTTTGTATTTTTTGTTTTCAATATGTATGTTAAATTGAACAAGAAAGTAGATGAAGGTGGGAAATGATCGATTTAGAAAATGATGTTAAATTTAAAATTGAAAATGACTTTTTCACACTTTGAAAAATAAACTATCTTCTCCCTTTTCATTCTCTTCTTTGGTGGAATGTCTAGGATTTTCCAACCGCTCATTCTCTCGCACGTCATTTGATATTCTAAACGCAAAATACAAAACTCATTTTCAAGCCAAAAAATACGTAACTATTTTATATTATTAGTCATTCCGTGTGTACGTTAACAGGGGTAAATCTAAATATCCACTTTAGGATGATCAGATTCGAGAGAAGGCATAAACTAGCGTATAATGTAAGACAGAACATGGTAAATTAAACATAGTTTCACGAATAAAACATAAAATAATGGCAATAAGTCAATGTTTGAGAAGGGTCGCCTATTCCCTGTTAGCTTCACCCCAGCATGTTAATGAAGTAGGTCAAAAAGACTTTATCCGCTGTTCAAATAAATGTGTATTTACCCTCCTCCGTTGTTGTGGACCAAATTCAGAAAAGTCCAATGGAAATACCTTTTATGATACGTCTTCATGTATTTATGTGATAGGGGAAGGAAGAGAACTATCCAATAATCTTCTTTGTTGTTAATAGAGCAACATTTTGCTGTAGCTAAATTTGTCCTCACTAATTTTCTTTCAAGAAAATCCTTTTATTGCATTAACATGAGTGTTCAAAAAACTACCATCTGTTTAATCAGACTAATAGTTTTTTATTCTAACTTTACTTCATTGTATTAGGCGTTGTAACACTTGGCATCAATTGATCCAATTGATTTATGCAATGAAGCGAAAATTGAGCGTTGTCATGCTACAAGAGATTTAAGTAGCTTTGGTCGTTACGTGCACCATGTTCTTACTTCATGTGGACATGCATCTTTATGTGTTGAATGCAATCAAAGATGTGACAGTTGCCCAATCTGTAGGATCTTGATTCCAAATACTGGGACATGGGTTCGACTTCGCCTATATTACAAATGCATTGAAGCTGGTCTTATATCTA
This sequence comes from Allium cepa, assembly GCA_030765085.1. Classification (NCBI taxonomy): domain Eukaryota; kingdom Viridiplantae; phylum Streptophyta; class Magnoliopsida; order Asparagales; family Amaryllidaceae; genus Allium; species Allium cepa. The sequence goes on from CM060941.1 coordinate 750,169,724, forward strand.
AAAGACATGATGAAAGATTTCATGATAAAAATGAGAATGGGGGGCATGCGATGGCGGATATTCAGAGACTATATTCTCTGTTTGATGTTGCATTAGAAAACAATCTAGTGTCTTTGATATGCCAATGTATCCTTTTGTTATTTTTTTTCCTTTCGTTCTGAGACTTCTTATGGTATTTGACTATTTGTACTGTTGTACTGAGTGTTGCCTTGAACAAAATCAACAGATGTTACAAATGTATGTATGGATGAAACTGCTGTATCAAGTGACCCTGTTATCGCTTTTCTTTTGGACGAAGAAATTGTGAAAGATTGGTGCAAGCAAACATTTACTGAAATTATCAGTGAACTCCAGAAAAAACGTATTTGTTAAAACATTTATAATTTCTTATATTGCCTTATTGTTGTAATTAAACTAATACTTAGACGAATGATGTGTTAGATTCGGTTGGAGAGGATGGTATGAAATCAAACTTGTGTTCATTTCAAAAGTTGGCACTAAAGTTGAATAGAGTTTTGTAATGTTCTCGAAGTCATGTCTTCATCATTTAAAGAAACCTTTTCTGAGCCAGTGGATGACTTACAACATCTGTTGGAGTGCACTTTAAAGGCTAAGCAGGTTTGGTTTATAGGACTTTGTTTTTTTTAATGTGCATTTGTGAATATACAATGTTAACTGCCTTGCTAGATCTATATGTTACGTCCTTGTTGTCTCAAACTTATTCTAAATAATTCAACATATATTACGTTTCAGTGTCTAAAAGTTTGCTTACATATTTGAAAGGAAGTCGTGCTGTTATTTATTTAAATTAGAATCCACCCAAAGGACTATTTGACTGAAAACCTACTAGTGGTACTTCAACATCATGCCTTGAATCTTGTCTTTGATTACTTCAGTTTTATGCTTTGTAGCTTGCATGGATTAATGTTACTTTACCAATTAGTGGTACTTACGTTTTTGATTACTTAGGTTTGATGCATTGTATTTATTGGGTTAATTGTTACTTTACAAGTTTACACCGGTGAGGGGTTAAAAAATGCTCTGAACAGAATTTCATTTTAAAAACCTAATATTATTTCCTCTAGTCATACAATGATGACACAGATACTTCCGTAGTAATATCAATTTTGAAAGCCATAATTTTTTTTAAAATGTGATCTGAAGTTCCAACCTATGATTATCCAGTCTACGTCCAATAACTTATTTCATACTCTACTATTCATTACAACCAGTATTTACTGTACTGAAATAACCTTTTGTTGTCTAATATGTATCTCATGACTAAATATCATTAACATTTTCAGCACTTGGAGGTTATGACTTGGTATATTCGACATCAATTTTTGAAGGCTACTCCACCACGCTATCCAAATTTTTCATCATGGATTAACCATTTTCATTAAAACAAAGAAGCTGCAATTAAAAGAGCATGGCCTGATGTATTAGACAATACCGGTTCTTTGACATTCGAACCTGCATTATTTATTGAAGAAGCATTATCAAATCTTGGCATTGGACAAAATGATATTGTGGAAACCGATGTTGTAGGTATTTTGTGCCTGCAAGATAAAAATTCCCTACTATATTTGCAATACCACATGAATGAGCCTAATAATAATGATGTTATAGCCTATTATCCTTTTAAGAGTGTGAGGGATGCAGCTGATATTCTCATTCTACAGGTACCTCTGATATAACAATTGCAATCCACCTTTGTACCATCATAAAATGGGAGCAGAAGATAAATTCTTAGTATTATCATCAGATGGACTTTACCAATAATTTACAAATGAAGAGGTTGTAGCTGAAGTTGAAATTTTCATATCTATAACTCCAGAAGGCGATCCTGGTCAGCATCGTCTCGAGGAACTTCTTTTTTGTGCTGCAAAAACTACTGGTATGTGAAATTATTTTGCTTTCTCAATATGCAGACATAATTTACATGGGCTCAGACACAATGCACTAGTCGATTGGATGTTTAACCTGTATACTATATTCATTACCATGCATCCTTAATCATAGATAGAGTTATGTATAACTGTCCTTAACTTATGCATAGCAACATAGTGTTAGTCATTCTTAACTTGAATTATATCCAATTCTTATTGAAGTTTAGACGGCATGGGTACAAAAAATGATGTGTTTATTTTCTTTTGTAACATGTAGAGGGTTTTTGAGATTGATTTAGGCTTAGTTATTTTCGGTGCTAAAAATTTATAAACTCTTTCTAATACGTGACATTTGGATGTTTGTTTCAGGAATGGACTTCCATGAATTGTTAGAGATACCACAGGGTGACCGAAGACGATATCACGATGATGTGTCAGTTATAGTAATGTCTAGAATATGGAAATCCTCTGTATGAAAATATACATATTTCACTATACATAGCTGAAAAGAGAGGGTAATAGAGTTTTGCAAACCAGCTTCGTTTTGTATCATGTTAAAATTATAAGAGAAACAATGCTATCTTGAATCAAGCCGTATAGGGGTTGTGTGTATAGGTTGGTATTCATGGTTGTTAATTCATCTTAATATTATATTCAAAGGAAATGTGAATATTGTAAAGATACTGTTTTGTTGAACTGACGCAGAGGGAATTATTCTCCTTGCCTATTTAATGCCATTTAGTGCAGGTAATGCACTCCACATTTCATATTAGTTTAAAGAAATAACAAACAAAAACAAAACTCTGCAAGTATACATGACATAAAATATGTATACCATTAAATGTATCCTTCCATGATAACTGCAGCCAATTTTATCCGAATTGAAACTTATGTACAACTATATGCAAGAGCAAGGTACCTATACAACTATATGCAAGAGCAAGGTACCTATAAACCACACTAGGCCGCAATGAAAAGAATCGAGGTCAATATAAGAGCCGATTCGCTCCAGTTGTTCAAATGATCCTGTGATACTAACACAAAGCAGAGATTTCCAAAAAATCTTCAGATGGCCAGAATTTTACATAAAAAAGAAAAACCAGTAAAAGTGCAACTTTTTCTTGAATCGGCTTCAAGCCTCTATATCTCACCAGCAAGATATCAGATTCAATAGTATCATTTTTGTTATTTTAAAGAAGACCAACATACACATAGATTTATTTAGTTTCGGTTTATCATACCTTATGTCTAGGTAAATATTTGTACCTTGTTTTATGCTATCTAACGAGAGCACCTCCAGCAATTTATTAACAAATGCCTAACCCCTTTGAACAAGCTCACAGTATGATCAACAAGCAGCTCAACACCTATCAACTAGGTGCCTACTGGTCAACAATGGACCAACCTAAGCATATTTAACATGTGTTTGGACTCAAGCACTTGTTCAACAAGCACTCGCATCCATTTGTAATCCCCGATTGGAAAATTACTCAATTGAGTTAACAGAATTACTTCGAAGATTACTACTTGTAATCTTCGCTAAAACCTAAAACTTTATTATTATTTGGAGATGTTGGAAATACTCTTAAAATTCATGTGTCAGCATTGAGACAGACAACAATAATGAGCGCAGATACAACAATATATGCAGAGAGCATACGTCATAATTCTTACAATCAAAATTATAACAACAAAAATGAATGCTTTTTAATCATATAAACAAAATCAAGTCTACCTCAAGACTTCCCAACACTGTATACGAGTGGGTAAGTATATTCTCAATACAACATAATCTAAAGGAAATAGGCAACATAGTGAGGAGATCCGAGAAAGAATTGAGAAACTATTGCGTGAAACAATTAAGAACAGTGGAACAATTGAGGTAAAAATAATACACACACAACACACATATAATAGAAACAACACAAAATAATAATATTACACTTTTATTGTGATAAATAATAAATTTAATAATAAATGCTATTATAACTAAATCCTAGGAAATGCATGTTGGGCAGCATATTTGCATTTCCAAAAAATGTGTGTGCGTTCCAGTATATTGAGTTTGTGAGACTGACTTGGCATACCTTTTCTTTTATGTTCTTTAGAGAGGTCACTAGCTTTGGAATTGGCATGCTTGTATGCCTATTGGGCTGCACAAAATAAAAATTTTGATAAGAAAATATCCGAATTAGTAGTTTGTTTACCCGAGTGCCAAAATATAAACATGCATGGTTGATTTCTCCATATCAAATCTACAATTTACCATGTCCGTGTTAATAGCGACATAGCTAATATATGGCAGGCAAACTTTTAACTGTGAATATAAAGTATGCTCTTTATTTGTCTGTGCTTCTCCACATCAGTATCTGTCACAACTACTCAGTGCAAACTCAGTTTGCACTTTGCACTCCTCAATGCAAACTAACAGTTTGTCCTGAAAGTGCAAACTAACGGTTTGCACTTTGCACTCAGAAGTGCAACTTGCGGTTTTCATGTGTGAATGCAAAAAATTAATTTTCACTCAAAGTGCAAGTGCAAGCTCACAGTTTGCACTTTTGAGTGCCAACTGCAGTATGTCAGTTTCACTCAACGCGCACACTCACATTGTGCACTCAGCAGTGCAAACTAAGAGTTTGCACTAGTGCACTCACATATGCAAATGTTCCATAAACTTAAGATCTTAATGAAGAAGGCAATTTTGGTGGTAATAATCAACAACGAGTACCGATTGATTGAGCCACTTTCTTCCTGCAATAAAGCTCGTCCTCTCTTTTTTACCTATGTAGTCTTGATATAGATAACTAACCAAACCATGAGTATTCAGTTCTATTATACAATTTACCACCAATAATAATTTCCATTTGTTAAATTACATGTCTCCACCTTCACAATGACCATGACATAACATCTTCGCATTTATGAGCTTCGACATCCATATGGATTGAGTTGACTAAAGCAATTAACAGAAAATCCTATACTACATGTCTTGTGTTCTAAAAATGCTTATGAAAATTCTATACTGTTTAAAGTTTATAATCAAAGATACTAATATATACCAACCACGTTTCATGAAGTCGAGAACACAAGTCTAAAATAACTTGATAAATAATGAATAAACTTTTTTTTTGTGGAAATTTGACTTGGATTATTATATATGTCATCAATACATATAAATCATTGGAGAAAATCCAATTGATTCGGTCATCAATACGGTCCTAGAGCAAACCATGTTAATATTGAATCACACGGATGAGCAAATCTTCAAAAGTGTACCCTAGGAGCGTAAATGACTTAACACGAAAAGAAGCAATTGGTGTAGAAAAAGAATGCATATAATGGAACCGAATTATATAATTTCTCAAATAGTTTACTTTCAGAATACTGAGCGGAAAGTAAAAAAGGCATACACCAAATTAAGATATGAATAGATAAGGAAGATATGTATTTGCAGGAACTGAAATGAAGTAGTAATGAGCACAGAGTAAAGCTCTAGCGTCTTTTCTCAAAAGTGAATTCAAAGTTTAGTTTTTTTCTTCCAATAATGTTAGTTTTTTTTTTTTTTTTTTCATATTTTTTACTTCAGTAATGTTAGTTTTTTGTATAATAATAGTAGTTTTAGATAATTTATTTAAACACTGTAATTCAATAATTTGAGATTTATTTATTACATCAATTTTTGCATTTCCCATCCTTTTTAATTAAATATTCACAAAAATGATGATATATATATTCAAGTGATGTTTATTTGGTTTTTTTTTTCAAATTCAATAATAAGTTAGAGATACAAAGAAGCTCAAAATCAAGAGTATATTGATTCTTCTTGATACATATACGTGTGTCTATAAGCGGTTCATATCAATATATTGATAGCAGATCATTAGTATCAAGTTGACATACATTTACAATTCGTATTATAATTGATTTTACACATTTTCAATCACGTTCACTTTCTTTTTAAAATGCGGTTAATTTTTCATCAAATTATTAATGAAGGAAAAAAATTAGCAAATATTTTTTCATTCATATCAAATAATACAACGGTCGGTTTCTCCATTGTTGTACGGTTATACTAGTTTACATGTATGTATGTTATTTTTTTCTTTCCTTTCACATAAAAGAAAAACCACCTATAAAGATTTCAAATATTTTTTGTCCCCCGTTTTACTCTTTCTATTCCTATAGACATAAATTGTCATCCTCAATTGACTCCATTTTTTTCTCCACTCTTTCACGCATTCCTCTCTCAACCCCATTTATTTTACCTTTATGGATTTGGATCACCTTTTACCATTTTCCTCTAAATTTTCACAAATTTACCTCATTTTTTTTTTCAATAATGGATGAAGTGCAGTTAGATGAAGAACTCACAGAATAAGATTGATTAATCAAACTATCAATTGGCCATCCTTTGCAATTTACTCTTAATCTTTGGTACGTATATCCACCAGTTATTATACTTCATTGCCAGCAAATATCTGGTACATATCTTAGTTCTCTGATTTTTAACAAAGCCTGCCCACAGATGATACCAACCAATTAAGAAAGATACATTGCAAAACCTTCTGCAACGCCTACTTGTTCAGCAATGAATTCTACAACATCAGAAAAATCATCATCTCGGCCTCAAGAAAACAAGGATGGCTCTTCCGAAAACATGGCGGCTAGTGCACGATCTAGTCGAAGCTCGAATTCTGATTATCACGAAACTAATAAAGTAGCATCGTCAAAACCATCTTTTGAAAATGCAAAAGATAACAGTGCCAACAGCAATAACATATCGAATCAGCGTCGAAGCCTGGAAACAAAACCAGCCTCAATGGAACATTCTACAAAGTCAAGCGACGCTGAAGAAAGAAACTCACATTCACCGTCAAGAACTCAAGGTATTGTTGCCGACATTAACTCATCTTACAGAAAATACATCATATCATACATTGAGTTTCTAATGCACATAAAATGTCAGAGGCTGCATCAGAGAAGACTTCATCAGAGAACGAAAAATCAGAAGCTAAAGAAAACCATAACACGCACCTGATCCCTAAACATCCTCCTCAATGTTCAGAAGCAGCAACAAAGAAAAACGCTGTAAATAACAATGGAAAGAATCAGCCACCAGCAATACCAGGCACAAAGCTGAGCGATGCAAAAACAAGCAATTCCAAAAACTCTACAGGCCAAGGAAGCAACAATGGCAGAAGCGACAGCACAGATAGCAATTCAACAGGCACTATAAAGAGGCATACGGGAGGCGACTGTAGATGGGAGGCGGTTCAGTTGGCAAATGCCAGAGATGCCCCTCTAGGGCTGAGTCATTTCAGGCTGCTGAAGAGGCTGGGGTATGGGGATATTGGAAGTGTGTATTTGGTGGAGCTTAGGGGCACTGGGGCATACTTTGCGATGAAGGTGATGGATAGAGCGTCCCTTGTGAGTAGGAATAAGCTGCTTAGGGCGCAGACCGAGAGGGAGATTCTGGGCTTGCTGGATCATCCCTTTTTGCCGACTTTGTATTGCTACTTTGAGACGGAGAAGTTCTACTGCCTTGTGATGGAGTATTGTAGTGGGGGGAATCTGCATTCGCTTAGGCAGAAGCAGCCTTGCAAGTATTTCACTGAACAAGCTGCCAGGTAATTGTGCCATGACAAAAATTAATCTTTTAATAAGAAAAATCTTCGAGTCTCTGTGTACATGCGATTAAACAAATGAGCTATGTTGTGAATCTGTACCATTGGTACGGATTTTTAACCGTTTCTCTAGAGCAAATTATGAACACCTAAACAATTTATATATATTGATTATCATACATGATGAAAAGTACTATAAAAAGAAAAGAAGAAAATGGTACAAGGGACATGATTAGCCAGGGAAAGAACCTAAAAATAACTATTAATATGGAAATAAGAAAATGCAAGTTCAATTATATTATATCCACTTATATTATGTATTGATCAAAATACTCTGGAGCGGTTCTCTCTATACTAAAGAACAAACAAAAAAAAGTTCTAAAAATCAAATTAAATCTAAAGAAAAATTGAAAATTTGAAGTTTTTAAAATATAATTCGTAAATATTCATTTTGAATACTTCAAAAAATCCTAAACTTTCAGCTTCTGACAGTTTGGATTTCTTTGATTTTTATGAAATAAATAAAATGACTTCAGTTTATAGATTTTTTTTTTTTTTTAAAAAAAAATAAAAAGAGTAAGACGAATTTAACTTATTTTATTTTGATTTTCCTTTAGCAATTTAAGTTTTCCCTACAACATTATTTTAATGATGTCCCTTGTCTAATTTTTGTACCCTTTATCAATCATCCACACAAATTGTTAAAAAATCCCATATCCATACTAGTGTAATTAGAAATTCGTACCTCATTGGTACAAATACATGTTCCTTTTTCTGGATATAAATATCTACTGGTGTGGTATTGAATTTTTACAAATTATGGAATTTTCTTTTGAACAAATTACATATTGTTCGTCATCATCCATATCTTATTCTCAACTGACAGCCGGATGAATTATCATTTTCCATCGTTTAAACCAACAGTTCAGCTGAATTTTAACCGTACAGCTGATACATACTGTTTACGATAAATAAATTCTTATAGAAGTCCATGATTTATACCAGCAGTAAAGATTCAAATTCTTTTTCTGGAAATCAATTTTTTTTATTAATTAAATGAAACAAATTATGAAAGACAAGAAAATGATGTATAAGTCTCACTTTGACTGTTGAATATTGACCAGATTCTATGCTTCGGAGGTTCTCCTAGCACTTGAATACCTCCACATGTTAGGCGTAATATACCGCGACCTGAAACCCGAAAACGTCCTTGTAAGAGAAGAAGGCCACATAATGCTGTCTGATTTCGACCTCTCGCTGCGCTGCTCCGTCAGCCCAACCCTAGTAAACTCTCAATCAACCAACTCACTCATCCTCGAAGGCGATCAAGCCGTCCAAAGCTGCATCCAACCATCCTCCTTCTTCCCCCGCATCCTCCCCAAACGCAGCCGAAAGTCCAAATCCGACTTCGGAGTAGGAAGCAGCTCTCTCCCAGAACTCTTAGCAGAGCCCACAACAGTCAGATCAATGTCCTTTGTAGGGACCCATGAATACCTAGCTCCTGAAATAATAAAAGGAGAAGGTCATGGCAGTGCAGTAGACTGGTGGACTTTTGGGATATTTTTGTATGAGCTTCTGCATGGGACGACCCCTTTTAAAGGATCGGGTAATAAAGCTACCCTGCATAATGTTGTAGGACAGCCCTTGAGGTTTCCAGAAATGCCAAATGTCAGTAATAATGCAAGAGATTTAATAAGGGGTCTATTGGTGAAGGATCCTCAGAAAAGGATTGCGTATAGAAGAGGTGCAACCGAGATTAAGCAGCATCCGTTCTTTGAAGGGGTGAACTGGGCTTTGGTAAGAAGTGCTTCACCTCCACATGTTCCGGAACCTGTGGATTTTTCGCAGTTTGCTGTGAAGGAGAAGAAGCAAGATAATGATGTTACTGGGAGTAATAAAGCTGTTTCTACCGACTCTGTTGCTGGAGGTAGCAAAGGTGTTTCTACTGACTCTTCACATCTTGATTTTGAGTATTTTTAGTTTTGATCAGTGGATTGACGATTGTTTTGTTAGTAGATATGCTGGCTGAAAATATATGATACATCATTTTGTTGAGAAATGTGAATATTTTGTATAAGGTTGATTTGTTGTGTTAGTCAATAAATATGTATACTGAAAAGAGGAGGAGCTTAATTTCTTTTCCTGACACTTGTATATAACTATATATCAAAATTTACATGGGTACAATTCAGATAATGTATGTATATTAAACAAAGATTTCAAACGGATTGGATTATTGCATGATATCATTTTCTTCTAGTTCTTCTCTTGCGTTGTTACTTCGTTATTTTTGTGATCTCATTATGTTTTGATAAGCCAAAATTTAATGATAAGTTTAAAAATCTTTTTTTTTTAAAAAGTCATATGTACATTCAAATAAAGTGTTATGTATATTGAATAAAAGTTGTGTCTATTAAAGTGAAAAGTCGTGTCTGTTTAATGAAAAGTCATATCCGTTAAAACGAAAAAGTATCTTTCTTAAAAGTTGTGAGTTGTGTCTATTTATAAGGATATGAAGTCTAGTATAAATATATTGTCATTTTGTCATGTTGTATTGAACTTGAATTAAAGTAGTCATGGAATAGATGTGATTTATCTACGTCTCCTCTAAGACCATATACCTCTCATCTCTCAACAAATTGGTATCAGAGCAAGTTTGATAAATAAATAAAATGTCAAAAAACTCATTTCCCTTGTGTCATGTTTCAATGGTGAGAAGTTTAATTATTGGAGCAATCTTACGAAGTTGTCTTGAATCTTAAGACTTATGAAGCGTGGTTGAAGAGGTGTAGGTGCACCAGAAGATGAATCCCAACTCACCGTAAACAAGAAGCAGAAGGATAAAAAAGAACCATTCCAAATTTATCAAGCATTAGAAATTCTTGTTTATAAGAGAATTTCAAAAGTTGAAAGTGCTCGGGTCGTGGAAAATATTGGAGATGACATATTCCTGGCAAGATTAAGCAAAGAAGGTTCGCATGCAATTGTTGCAGGCAGAATTCGAAAAGTGGAGATGAAAGACAATGGAAAAATCCCAGTGTACTTTGCTCGTGTCATTTCTATTATAAGTCAGCTAGTATCAAATGGAGAAGTCGTGGAGACTCAAAGAGCTGTTGAAAAAATTCTACGAAGCTTACCAATTAAATTTGACCATATAGTGGTTGCTATTAAAGAATCAAATGATCTTTCATCAATGTCCCTAGAAGGTTTGCAAGGTAGATTAGAAGCTCATGAGGCTAGAATTCCACAAAGAAGCACTCAAATGATTTCTTCACATGACCATGCTTGAAAATTCCAATTCATATTCATGGAAGGTCGTGGTTCATATTGTGGGTGCAGCAAAGGTCATAGTGGAAGTGGTTAAAGACATTTCTCAAATCAACATACTCAAGATAAAAGATTGAGTAATGCAAAAGAGAGAAGAAACAATCATTCCATAATTCTCAATGAGGTAGAGGACGAGAGACATATAAAGGTACAAAACCTTACTTTGAATGTAATCATTGTCATAAGCCTGCACATAAAGAAAATAATTATTGGGAAAAACATCTTGAAAAAGAAACCCATAGCTGGTTTTATGCATAAAAATGAAGGTAAAAAATAGAAACTTTGTTGATTGCATCCAATGGAAATGTTTAAAATATACGGTATTTTTATAGTGGAGCAAAGACATATGTCGGGAACAAAAATTTATTTCAACATTCATGGAAGTTAATCATTGTCAGGTTACCATTGGAGATGCCAAGTCTTACAAAATTCGAGGTACTAGAGAAATCGCTTTCAAAACAAAGAAGCAAAGTCAAGAAAATGTCAAAGGTATAAAGTACCGAGATTGAAGAGTAATCTTCTCAGCATTGGTCACTTACGAAAGAAAGGATTTGATTTTTGATTTGTTGGAGATATGTGCACCATAAAAAAACAATCAACATGTTGCAAAGACTATTTTGGGATCAAGCAATCTGTTTCCTATCAAGCTTGATGTTATCAATGATATGTGTTACCTAGCTACTTCTAATAAAGATGTTTTCAAATTATGGCATGACATGTTTGGCCATCTAAATTTTTGGAGTTTGAAGGAGTTTTGCATAAAAGGCATTGTCCAATAATTGCCTAAAATTAACGTGATTAATGAAGTTTGTGAGGAATGCGAGTTGGAAAAACAATATCATCAAACATTCCCAACCAAATCTAAGTAGCATTCATAATCATCTCTGGAGCTAGTTCATACTAACCTTCGTGGACCTATACAACTACCGTTACTTGGAGGTAGCAGGTATTTTTTATTGGTCGCTGATGATTACACAAGGAAAACTTGAGTTTATTGTGTCAAGGAAAAATCAAAAGCTCTCTTATTTTAAAGAGTTCAAGTTTCAAGTTCAAAAATCTTCTGATTTTCAAATAAAGAATTTGAGAAGCGATCGTGAAGGAGAATTTATGTCATCTCTATTTGAAGATTTTTTTCCAAGTCTATGGAATTCGTCATGAATTAATAGCTCGGTACTCATTACAACAAGATAGAATCAAAGAGTGTAAAAATCGAGCAACAATGAACATGGTAAGATGCATGTTAAAAAAGAAAACCTACCAATGGTTTTTTAGGCTGAAGCGGTATCTTGTGAAGTTTCACCAACAAAGAACCTGGATGACTCTACACCAAATGAGGTTGCTATGGTAAAAAACCAAATGTTAGTCACTTAAAAACTTTTGGTTGTCTTGCATTTTCTCACATTCCAGTTGTTTTGAGATCGAAACTCGATGATAAATATGAGAAATTCATTTTCATTGGCTACAACCAAAGAACTAAAGCTTACAAGCTTTACAACCCAAGATCAAAGAAAATTGTGATTAGTAGGGATGTTTGTTTTAGTAAAAATTGTTGCTATGATTTTTTAGATTCTTCGGATTGTCAGGATGGAAAAATCTTAATCGCAAAGGAAAAGAACCTTTGGGGCATGACACTAATGATGGTGTTGAACCATTGCAACCTGACAATGAAAATGGTGTTGAACCACAACATAATTCATGATAAACAGCAGGAATAAGAAAGAAAACTTTGAAAGAGATTTATTATGCAATTGAAGAAATGACCAAAACATATCATGTATACTTTGCAGGCGAAGATTCAGTCATTTATGATGAAGCATCAAAAGATGAAAAATGGGTCTATGCAATAAAAGAAGAGATCAAGTCTATTGAAAAGAATACATGTGAGCTTACTACATTACCTTCACACAAATCTACCATTGGTATAAAGTGGGTGCTCAAGACAAAAACCAATCTAGATGACTCCATCAATAAGCACAAAGCACGACTAGTTGCTAAGGGATACAAGCAAAAGGAAAGTGAAGATTTCAACGTGGTATTTACTCCTGTTTCTAAACTTGATACAGTTCAATTAATGATTTCTCTTGCAGCTCTAAATGGTTGGAGACTTTTCTAAATGGTTGCAAAATCAGCTTTATTGGATGAATTTCTTCAAGATGAAATTTACGTTGAGCAACCTCTTTGATTTGTAAAGAAAGGTGAAGAAGGAAAAGTATATAAGCTATAGAAGGCATTACACAGGTTGAAACAATCACCCCGTGTGTGGTATGATCGAATTAAAAATTATTTTTGAGATACGGCTTTGAAAGATGTCCTTTTTGTTAAACCCCAATTATTGGATTTTAATGACAACAACTATACAATTATGTCAAAGAATCGATAAGCTAATTTGCAGGTACATGAGCATCAAAAAGAGATAATCAAATACGTTCAAAATGAAGATATACCGTACAAAAAGATGAAAGAACGTATATGGAGATACAAGAAGAGATATACACGATAGAGACAAGGCGAAGGTGACAAACAAAGTATTATTAGTCATCTAGTGTCGTGTCTAGAGTTTAAAAATGTTAAAATCTTCTCCAAATGGTATACACACATATACATTCATATTTAAATGAAAAATCAAGTTTTCAAAAATTACATGGGGCGAGACTCAAACCCGGGTCGCTGGTTCAGAAGGCAAGTGCTCTAGCCATTTGAGCTATAGTACTTTTTTATTACAGCTAAATTCAGACGTCTGAAATACTTCATTCAGACGTCTGAATGCTAAAACCTGAATATTGTTTCACAATATTCAGACGTCTGAATGCTGAAACCTGAATATTGTTTCACAATATTCAGACGTCTGAATGAAAATTTTCAGACGTCTGAATAAGGTCATTTTTAGCCTATTTTCTTTCTGGTTTGAGCCCGTGCAAATTCAGAAGTCTGAATTTTTAATTTCAGAAGTCTGAATAGTATGACAACGACTACTTTTGTGAAAAAACATTTCCATTCATGAAGAGTTGCAATCTTTAATCCAACAGATAATCATAACTCTTGATGATTATCTCTTCATGAACAATTGCAACTATTTATTATCTATATAAACACATTAGAATCAAGTTTTAAATACACCAATTCTATTGATTATTATTCTATTCTTGAAATTCTTGATTCTAATACATTTGTGTTTTCAACTTCATTCAAATTCAGTTTTCTACTTCCTTAATCTTCACGCATTCACACATACATCCTAAAGGAGAAAGATTATAGAAAGTTTTTACTATCAAAGAGACAAATTCATGTTATTAAGAACACATTGTGTCACATACATTCTGTATAAGTTGAAGTCCTCTTCGGCCGTTGAGACGAAATCCTATTCTGCTGCTCAGGTCCCTTGTTCGGCTGTTCAAGAGTTGTATAAACCTGTTCCTCTGGGTTAAGTGAGGATTGTTGTTAGTGAAATTCCAGAAAGGAGTTTGGGACTGGACTTAGAACGGGAAGTTCGAACTAGTATAAAAATTCCTGGTGTGCTTGTTTTATTTTTACTTACTTTACATTGCTATAGTTTATTTTCGTACTTGTTTAATATAATTCCATATAGCACGATCCGCACAGTAACTTTCAATTGGTATCAGAGCCTGGGATTCTAGAGATCGTAACAACATCCTAGAATAAATGGCTACAAAGTGATCTAGTCAAGGCAATAAGAAGAGGAAGAGCAATAAAAAAAATCAAAGGAGCAAGCAAACAAGTGCTTCATAGCAAAAGATAATGAGGTTAGTGATCTAACTCTTGATGATATGATAGAAATAAATTCAGAACTTCTAGACACTTTAAAGAGTCTCAAAAGAAAATATAAGGAAGCTCTGGAAAATCAAAAGAAAGCAGAATTCGAAAGAGATTTGCTTAAAGACGAGAAGAAAATATTAGAAGAAGAACTTGAGAAAATTCAAGATTCACTCTCTGACAATTCTCAACTCGCTCTATTAAGTCAAGAAATAGAAGCTAAAAAAGAAAAGAATAATGCTCTAGCTTCTGAGAATCATGAGTTAAAAACAAAAATTAAAATTGTTGAGTTAGAGAACACTAGTCTCAAAACTAAGCTTGATGACATTACTAAAAATATTTTCAATTTTAATAAAGGGAGAGAAAATTTATCCAGGATTATTGAAAATTCTCAACTTGCTTCAAATAAGAAGGGATTAGGTTATGTTAAGAATCCAAAAGCTTACAATGATAAAAGCGGTTTAGGCTATAAAAAAGCTAAAAGTAAAAATAGGACTAGATATGCATTCTTATATACTAATTTTAGTGCTAGTACTAGTAGTCAAGATAGTTTTAAAACCAGTTATAGTCATAATAGTACTTTGTTTAGAAATGATAGAGATTATTCTTCAAGTACTAAGCTAATGACTAATAGTATTAAGATATGGATTCCAGCTAATATGATTGATCATGATAAACAACTTTATATTAGCAACTATTATAAGAATGTGATTTGTAATAAAAATTATATTTATAAAGGTTCAACCACACCCAAATGGGTATGGTTTCCAAAGGCCTAACCCCCCCGGACCCTAACATAGTAAGTGGGTACCGAAAATGATTATTATTTATTGCAGGTACTCGGAGAAACAAAAGGAAAAGGATAGATTTTGGAATTTTAAAGAATGATCCATACGTTTAATAGAATTACGTGCTTGCAATGAAATATGGACTTCAGCAAATATGGGAAAATCTATTTTATTTTTCTCCATGATTAATATTGGGTTTATCTCACTATATTTATTATATTCCCTCATTCTTTTTGATAATGACAAAGGGAGAGAAATTCATATGCATATTAATTGAGGGAGATATTATACTTAGGGGGAGATGTTATACTTAGGGGGAGCTTTAAACATATTTATATTTTTTTTATAGAACGATTTTTTTAAATTGTATAGTTGCCATCATCAAAAAGGGGGAGAATGTTAGAACCTCAATTATTGGATTTTAATGACAACAACTATACAATTATGTCAAAGAATCGATAAGCTAATTTGCAGGTATATGAGCATCAATAAGAGATAATCAAATACGTTCAAAATAAAGATATACAGTATAAAAAGATGAAAGAATGTATATGGAGATACAAGAAGAGATACACACGATAGAGACAAGGCGAAGGTGACAAACAAAGTATTATTAGTCATATAGTGTCTTGTCTAGAGTTTAAAAATGTTAAAATCTTCTTCAAATGGTATACACACATATACATTCATATTTAAATGAAAAATCAAGTTTTCAAAAATTGCATGAAACGGGACTCGAACTCGAGTCGTTGGTTCAGAAGGCAAGTGCTCTAGCCATTTAAGCTATGGTAATTTTTATTATAGGCTAAATTCAGACGTCTGAAATACTTCATTCAGACGTCTGAATGCTGAAACCTGATATTGCTTCACAATATTCAGACGTCCGAATGAAAATTTTCAGATGTCTGAATAAGACCATTTTTAGCCTATTTTCTTTCTGGTTTGAGCCCGTGCAAATTCAGAAGTCTGAATTTTTAATTTCAGAAGTCTGAATAATATGACAACAACTACTTTTATGAAAAAACATTTCCACTCATGAAGAGTTGCAATCTTTAATCCAACAAATAATCATAACTCTTGATGATAACTCTTCATGAACAATTGCAGCTATTTATTATCTATATAAACACATTAGAATCAAGTTTTAAATACACCAATTCTATTGATTATTATTCTATTCTTGAAATTCTTGATTCTAATACATTTGTGCTTTCAACTTCATTCAAATTCAGCTTTCTACTTCCCTAATCTTCACGCATTCACACATATATCATAAAGGAGAAAGATTATAGGAAGTTTGTACTATCAAAGAGACAAATTCGTGTTATTAAGAACACATTGTGTCACATACATTCTGTATAAGTTGAAGTCCTCTTCGGCTGTTGAGGCGAAATCCTGTTCTGCTGCTCAGGTCCCTTGTTCGGCTGTTCAAGGGTTGTATAAACCCGTTCCTCTGGGTTAAGTGAGGATTGTTGTTAGTGAAATTCCAAAAAGGAGTCTGGGACTGGACGTAGAACGGGAAGTTCGAACCAGTATAAAAATTCCTGGTGTGCTTGTTTTATTTTTACTTACTTTACATTGCTATAGTTTATTTTCGTACTTGTTTAATATAATTCCATATAGCACGATCCGCACAGTAACTTTCACTTTTGAGCACACTCTTTACATCAACAAAATTTCAAAGGAGATTTCATGACTGTGAGTCTATATGTTGATGATCTTATCTTTACCAAAGATGTTATGGATAAATTATTGAATTTCAAAATATCAACGATGAATGAATTTGAGATGATTGATTTGGGAGAATTGCACCATGTTCTGGTCATAAATATTCAATAATCAAAAGAAGGCATTTTCATCTCACAAGAGAAGTATGCAGTGCAATTGTGGGTTTAAAATTGAGCAAGAAACATGAAGGAAACCTGATGTATCTCATTGCTACGAGACTTGACATTATTTACGTTATAAGTTTGATTAGCAGGTTTATTGAGAAACTTTTCTAAACCATTGGGAAGTTACAAACGGTATTACGATACATCAAAGGAAACATTGATTATGGTATCTTGTATGTAGCTCATGTGCATGTAAAGCTTGCTAGGTATACTAATAGTGATCTAGGTGGAAGCATCGACTTCCGATTATGCTTTTAGCCTTGGAATCCAAGTGGAATAATATCTTGGTATTCAAAGAAGCAACCAATTGTGGCACTTTCTACCATTGAAGCTGAATACATCGCAACATCTTTGACTGGATGTCAAACTTTATAACTAAGAGGAATTTTGTAAAACTTTAATTTCAAATAAAATGACCCTACGATCATATATTTTGACAACGGTTCTACCATTTTTGTCTCAAAGGATCCAGTTTTGCATGGAAGAACGAAGCATATTTGTTTGCGATTTCATTTTCTAAAAGAGCTTTTTAGCGAAGGAGAGAACAGTCTTGAATATTATCGAAGCAAAGAACAAATTGCTAATATTTTCACAAAACCCCTTGGAGGACCTATGTTTTAAGGAATGTTGCAGCATTGGGAGTTCGAAGGAATTTTGGTTTACGAAAGGCAATATTTAGATAAAACAAAATTTAATGATAAGTTTAAAAGTCCTTTTTCTATGGAAAGTAATATGTCTATTTAAGTAAAGAGTCATGTTTATTGAATGAAATTTGTGTCTATTAAAGTGAAGTGTCATGTCTGCTCAGTGAAGAGTTTTGTTCATTAAAACAAAAGTTTGTCTATCTAAAGAGTATTGTCTATTTGTTAGGGTATGAAGTATAATATGAATATATGGTCACTTTTTTGTGTTGTATCGAAGTTGATCAAAAGTAGTAGTGAAATAAAAGTGATTTTTCTACCTCTTCTCTAAAACAATATACCTTTTCTCTCTCAACAATTTAGATACGTAGTAGAACAACACAAACATAATATTAATGCCATCTTATCTAACAATCAAGAAACATGATTGTTGTTGTGATGTCCCGGGATTTTGGCAATACTTATTTAATAATTTCTATTTATAATTTATTTTAAAATATGTTATATTGATTTAAAATCTAATTTAACCAAATATTTTATATTCAAAACTAATAATTAATTTAATTTGACAAATGATTATCTTTTGAAAAATTCAATAATAATGATAATATAATTTGAATGTTTATTCTTTTCAAATTATAATAATAATATATGTGTGTAATCGATTGATCTTTTTAAAGTTAATAAAAATAATTCCATTTGTAATGTATATATGTATACATTGCAATAGGGAAATTGGTTCAATTTAAATTTAATGAAAACATTTCAAATTATAATATATATGTTTATATATTGTGATTTGAAGTTCTGTTTTAAAATTCAAATAATTTCTGAAGCTAATATTTAAGATGTTCTATTTACAATGAATATTTATATTTGTATAAAATTATTGTGAATAGAAAATGATGAATTAAACTTAAATAGAAAATATGATTTCAAAATTTTAATATACATAAGTTTTTATAGTAATTTGGAAAGTTTTGATTTGATTTAATAAGGTGCTTTTCAAAAGCTATTTAAAATTTGTGTTTATTTATAAAACACTTAAAGGAAAAGTTAATTTTATTTAAAAGAATAATAGCTTGCAAAAATAAGTACATTATTATAAAGATCTAAATTGTTTTCTTTAAATTGAATTTTTGGAAACAAATTTAGATTTTTAAAATATAATATCAATATAGCTATAATAACTTTAGTTTAAACTTTTAAAATAAAATTTAAATAAATGTTACTTTCTTTTAAAACTTATCTTTATGAAATAAGTTTTAAATAATTATAAACCAAATCACAAGGATATTAATATAATACATTTCATAGTTACATTTATAACATGAGTATTAAATTAGTAATAATTAAGGTTTATTCATGTATAAACAAATAATTAAGGTTTAGTTCATTAGTAATAATAAGTAATTACTTTAATAATCAAATATAAACACACTTGGCATCATAATAATTTATGAAATACACTTGTATACAAATTAACAAGGGGTTTGACATTTGTTAATATGTGGGTGTATTCATTAAACAAGTGGCATATCCTGGTTTAAAGAAAATTTTGTTTTTATTAAAGTTTAGAAAGTGAAAAAAATCTGTTTGTTTTTGTTTCCTTCAGCTAATCTTCTGTAATAAATTTTCTTCAACCAAAATTAAAAAAAGAAATCAAATGCAAGATCATTCAAACTGAAAGAAAAGAGAAGAAAACAGAATTAAAATCTGTAACCAATGAAAGAAAAGGGAAAATCTGAAGCTATACAACTTCAACCTGGATATGGCTTCAAGCTCAACTGGAAATCAGCATGCAAATTCAACTATTAGCAAGATTTTAGAAAATTCGATGTTTCAACAGCAGGATGTAAAGCAAATTTAAAGTCCAGTAATGAAAATGCAGTAATTCATATTCCAGAAAATCAAATGCAGTGATGCAGAGCGTTCTCTGCTTCAAAACTAGGTGAGTGAATCTATTTTAAAAACAGTTTTAAAAATCTTAATTGTTTGTTCTGTGAAATGATTGTCATGGAAAACAAAATATCACTGTGTGCATGCTTGATTTGATGGTTTAAATGTATGTTTATTTAGCTGTTTGAAATACCTGTTGTTATGAAAGATTTTAACTCTGTTCTTTTCATGTTCCAGTTTTATAAGAAAATTCTTATCTCCTAAGTTGATCATTATTAAGCATTGATCATTGAGAAGAACTTGATTATAATAGGGTAATCTTGTGTTTAAAATAAATATAAAAATTTATGAGGAACAAATATACTGCAAAAGTTTGATTTACAATGGAAAGTCAAAACTTAATAAAAATCAATCTCAACAATTTCAAATTCGAATCATATGACTTGGATGGTTGTACAAAATCTTGAATTTTAAAAGAAAGTTTGTAAATTTTAAATTGGTATTGGAAGAGGAATTTGCGGTTTTATGAATTTGGGAATTTGGCCGATTTCTGTTGATTGGGGTTGAGATGAAGGATGAGCTTTGGCATGGAGGAGGGTACGGTGATGGGTTATGCAGGAAAAATAATAGATGATTTTTATGCTGACGATGGTGGCCGTGGAAGGGGATAGTAGGGTTTTGGGTTTGTTTTCGGTTTGGGTTGGTATTGGTGGTAGTTCGTCGACGTTGTTGAGTTTGGGCGAATCGCGTGAGGGGGGAAAGGTTGCGTGGATCGAGCCGCGTGAGTGGGCAACGTGGTAGGGCCTCCGGTGGAGGATTTCGCCGTTGACTGTGAACTTTTGGGTTCGTATTACTTACTGTTGAAGATGTTGTTGTCTCTTTTGCGAATCTGTGGCGTTTTCTTCGATTTCGAGGGACGTGGTGGTTGTTGAGGTCGGTGACGACTTGTGGGGTGTCGCGTTAGGGTTCGCCGTCAACCGACCTTAGCGTGCACGAGTTCAATTGGTACATCTATTTTTGTTTGGGAAGGCAACGTTTAGCCATGGTTTTATTCGCTGTTTTTCTCGAAGCTTGCCTCGTGATTGTAGTAGGGTAACTCGGGGTTTTTGCGGGAGCTGTCCCGTGTTGTTTGTTCTTGTTTTTTTAGTTTGTCCAGATTATTTGAAAGAGAATTTAGAGCAAAATTTTTATTTGAGTTTGTTCCAGGATTTGTATCCTGTTTGATTTTTACTGCAAATTTAATTTTAGAAATTAAAAGCAAACTAAGATTTTGAAAACAAAGTTTAAACAAGTTTTAAATGTTTGAATGTTTTAAAAATTTGCATTTTAACGAGTTTAAGTTAATCTTGTTTTAAAAAAATATAGTTTGTTTGTTTTATAGTTTTGTATTAACCGGAGTTTTTTTTTTAAATGAAGTTTCAAAAGTTAAAAAAAATTTGTTGTTTAAAACAAAGTGTTTAAATTAGTATTATTAAGGATGAAATGTTGACTTTAAAGAAATTTTAGTTTTAAAGTTTGGATTTTTATAATTTAAACTTTTGTTTTAAAAATAGTTTGGTTTCAGTTTTGTTTGTTTAATGATATAATAATGTTTTCAAATAAAATTGTTTTTGAAGTAATTTAAAAGAGATTAAGGTAGGGTATTTAATAATGTTAAATTAAATGATGATGTTTTAGTATAAACCAATTAAGAGTTTTGAATTTAAAAATTTAAATTTTAAATTGATTGATAAAAGTTAATGAAAAAAATAGTTTATATTAATCAAGTTTAATTATAAAGGTAATTAAAGTAAATTACTTAATTTACTTAAATAATTAATATAAGTGATTAAATTAAGGTAAATTAGATTGTGTAATTAATTAAGTGTAATTAATTACTTAATTAATAAATCAAGTTTAATTAATTAAGAATAATTAGTTAAAAAATAATTAAGAAGTTAATTACTTAATGATTAAGAAGAATTATTTAACTATAATTACTTAATAAAGTAATTAAGGTAATTAATTACACAGTGTAATTAATCAAGTTAAGTATGGTTAATTTTAGTTAATTAATTAAAAGTATTACTTAATAATGGGATTAAGTGTAATTACTTAAAATAATTAAAGATGTGTGATTACTTAGTGAAGTAATTGATGAATAATTACTAAGTGTAATTAATTAAGGAAATTACTAAATGAATAGTAATTAGAGGTATAATTACTTAGGGAAGTAATTAAGTGGTAATTACATAGTGTAATTAAAGAATTGATTAATGTAATTAATCAAGGTGATGGTTTAACTAGTAAAGTAATTAGGGATAATTACTTAGTGTAATTACAGAATTGATTAATGAAATTAATTAAGTTATTGTTTAATTGGTGAAGTAATTAAGGAAGTTAATTACTGACTTTGATTTAATCAGGTTTTGATTAATAATTGTAATTAATTTCATAATTAATTAATAAATGTAATAATTGATTAATAAAGTAATTAGAGTTCATTAATGTAATTAATGCATAATTAATTGTTTAATTAATTTATAAATGTGATTAATTATAAGATAATTAATCAATGAAGTGAGGGAGAAGTAATAATTAATTAATGAAATTAATTAAGGATTTTTGTAATTAATTATGGTTAATTAATTGATTAGAAATTAATTAAGATTAATTAATGATTAAAGATAAATTAATCTGTGTAATTAATTTAAAGGCTAGTTACCCAGTGTAATTAAAGAATAATTAATCTAGGGAATTAACTAAGAATATGATTAAAGGATAATTAACCTATAATTGAAGATTAATTAATTGGATTTTGAGGATGATTAGAGAGTGATTACTTGATTAACTGTAATTAATTAATGGTTGTTTAAGCAGGATTAGCTGTTTAATCCTCAAGTAATTTATTTGATTTAAGATGATTAAATTAATTATAAAGGAATTAATGATGCCTGTTTGTGTATGGTTGTTTATGGAATATCTGAATTGGTTGATATCTATTGGATGACATGTTGTGATACTTTGTGATACGATATTTGATATATCAACGATAAATGTGTGATATTTATCTATAAGTGATGCTGTGTGAATTCAATGTTTAAAATTGAATTAATTTGTTAAACTTAAATCACTTGGACATTAAGATGGCGTTTGGATTCGATGAGACCGGGATCAGATTTCCAAATTTGGAATTCCGAAAACCACATCGATCCAAGTTAAACGTTAGGTCATAAATCTAAGGGGAGTGAAAGTGAAGACTCGTGGTGTAAGAACTATTCGTCAGTATAACTCTGAGGGTGATTCCGTGATGAGTTTGACGGAAATAGTACTTACAGGTTCGAGATGGTGATTCAGAGTGCAAGGGTTATCGCCGTTAACTCTGAGGGTGATTCCAATACGAGTGTAACGAGATAATGCCTTCGGTTTCGTTCGAACCCGGAACGAACTTGTATGGACTGAATGCTTTCAGAACATCGTCAGGTGGACGATGAGCATTCTAAGATGGATGTGTTCTATAAAGGTAATCGTAGCCTCAAGCCTCATCAACCGGGAATGGCTAAAACAGGGGAGGTGCAGCAAGGCTTCGTGGGTAGCCCCCACTGGAGAGCAAGATTTACCCCTGTCTAGAGGTCCCTTTTTATTTCGGCTGTGTGGGGGCGGTTGATCATGACAACTGCCGGGGTGGTCTTGTTCGGGACTGTCCAGTAAGGGATGGTTCCGGCTTTGTGTTGCAGGGAAGCGCGCGTACTTCTCGGTACGGTGATCTAGGCCACGTACTGTGACGAGCGGTACCCCAGTAGCCCTGCCATTGTATGGAATCCAAAATCCAATAATTGCCTGTACGGTTTTGATTGTGCCCAACTATGTTGGAACGTGAGATGTAAGCATTCCAGCTATTTCTATATTTTACTTTAAAAACCCTAGACACTATTATAATATCACTGGATTTCCTATCAAATGTTTTGGTTAGCGTAAGGTAAAACTTAGCCATGTTTATTTGTGGGGAGTCTTACGTGATACCTTCCTTTCAAATGATTTTCTAAAGTTAAGCAACTTTTAACCGTTTACTCACACCAGACCCCTGTCTGACCCGAGTGTTTATTTTCTGTTTTATTAAACTCTTGGGTACTCATATTACGTATGAGTAGTCAAGTGTTTCAGGATTTCTTTGACGAGTTCTGGAGGAGATATGGAGCAGGTGGCTTCAACGTGTAGATATATATAGAGTTTCCGCTGTGTTTGAGTTGTTTCTGTTATCTGTGTTGTACTAGAGTTGTAATAACTAGACAGATGTTATAACTGTCTAGTTTTGTGTAGTTTGAGCTGTATAACTCTGATGTATGAGATACTATGTAATATTTTATTTGATTAATATAATTTATTCGTTCCGCTATGAGATTCTGATGTTGTCTGTTTCTTCTTTTTCTATCTTTTTCTATCTTTTCTCTTTTCTATCCCTTTCTTTCTTCTTAATGATACGTCTTTCTATGTTATGAAAGGTGGGTCGTTAATGTTGTCCACATAGCGACCATAATTTATAGATTAATCATAATCATCATTTATAGATTAACTACAATTCAAGTTTTCTACAGATTAATCTAAATGCATGCAATACCCTTTTAGTAGGATATTAATTAGATACGAGATCAAGTGGAACGCGCTCTACGTGTGGAAGGAAAATTGATTAATACATAAAGCACATGTTCCATACATGCAACACAAAATAATTAATACAAATGGAAGGCATTCTGCACATAAGAGGCATAAATAATACAAATGAAATACCCTCTATGTGTGAGGCATAATAAATATTACAAATGGCACACCATCAGCAAATGAAAGACAAATCTTACAACTTGAAATTTGAAATTTAAACATTTACATGTCAATTACTAGAGACATGATATTAGTTTAGTATATATATAGTCCGTCAAGAAGTTCAAGCATAATGTATTGACTTAGTACATATTAAATAATGTTATAACAACTATTTTCTACTTCTTTTTCGGTGACGACACCAACATATGTAGCATAAAGATTATATATGACGTAGTTCAGAATGTTATCAATTATATTTCAACATAACTCGCAATGCTGATAAGATTATTGAAGTTCACAAATATTATTCATTTTATTTTATTTAACTTTATAATTTGTCATTGCTTATTAACTATTAAATGAAAAACTAATTTAATTGAAAATTGTTTTTTGAAAGGTATGTTAACCTTTTCTTCTAAGTTATCACTATTTTGGCATGTGCACGTGCGTATAAAAAACTATCTTGGATACAAAATCTATATTTAATCAAAATAATCAAAATTTTGCATTTCATGTTAGTAAATTTCCATTTTGATCAAAATAATTATAGAAAATATATATGTAGAAATGATCTTAAATTGGATTACAAATTAAAAATGTTAAAACCACAAATAAATAAATAATAACTTCTAAACATATAAAACAAGGATAACGCTATAACAGCTTGTTACCCTTATTTTCAACGGGGAGAAACAATTTTTTTAAGAAAAATGGTGGGAAATCTAATAGGGGTTCATTTTTCTCTTTCCGAGCTAGTTAAAAACCAAGCTGTAAACCCTAGTTTAAGAAGCAATCTCAACGTACTAAAATTGATTGTACTTTGTTTTTATCCTTTAAGTAGTTTAGAAAATATGAAACTCATCCAATCTAAAAAAATTCAATCATTTATTCTCAAAAATTTCAACCTTAATTTTCTTTCAAATTATTCCATCTTTTAAAGAAAATGAAATAAGAATTACATTCTTTTCTCTGCAATCCTCCTCCTCTAGCGCTTTATGCTAGGTGTTGCTCTCAGTATTTCTAAATTAATTTGCTGATTTATCAAAGCAATTTGATTTTTAATTTACATATATCGTAGAGTTTAAAATTGAAGTTTTTTTAGACAATTAGTTAATGCAATTTTGAAGTCTGCAGTAAAAAAAATTGATTCAGTCTAAATATATAAAATACCAAAACTGTAACAGCCCAAAAATTTTAACGGCTTTATAATGTAATTAGCTGAGATTTTGCTTGAAATTTTATTTATATAATTTAACAATGAAAATTTGATATTTGAGATGCGTCTATTAAAACATAGCAAATGAATTTCATTGGAAAATATGAAAGTTAATTCTATTGTGTAATTTTCAATTTCAGTTTAAACCAATTGGATAGATGAAAATAAAATGTTTCCAAAATTTGAATATTTTTGTATAATAAAATATAAATCATTTTTTGAGTGAGACGACATCTTTCGTTTCATCAAATTTGAACTTCTCTACCTTCGTTTATCTTATTTTCGGTATATTAGCAGCAGTTTTGGCACCAAAATTCGACTTTTAATAAGTATCTATGTACCGTTCTAATCATCTCATCGTGTTAATCTCCGCAGTATATTCATATGTGCATTTCAGAGTTCGGGACACGACGAAATCGGTAAACCGATCAGTTGTATCGGTTTCGCATTTGGAGCCTTTTAGTTTCGTGGTCCATTCAAAAAATTTCCATCGGTTGAAAGTCAAACAATCATTGCATTTAATACTGCCTCAATTCTCATGCCTAACTTTTGCTATTCATTGGTTCGATTTATTTATTCTGGTTCGTTTCCGTTTCCTGTTCGTTCACACTTTCGGTTGAAATATTATAATATAAAGGATTTTTTTTTCATTTTAGCCTCGTTTTAAAACTTATTATCGTAAATAGCCCCCTTTTTAAAACTAATATCGAATATAGCCCTATTTTGCCCAGCTCAGCGCCGAGCTGGCCAAAATGCACTGGCGACTTTTCAAAATTCGCTAGTGTAAATTTTTTTTCTAGAAAAATACATTGGCGCCTTTTGAAAAGGAGCCAGTGTAAAAAAAAGTTCAAAAAAAAAACACTGGCGACTTTTCGAAAGTCACCAGAAAAAAAATTACACTGGTGACTTTTGAAAAGTCGCCAGTGCATTTTGAGCAGTTAGCGCCGATCTGACCAAAACAGGGCTATAT
Source organism: Allium cepa (assembly GCA_030765085.1). Lineage (NCBI taxonomy): Eukaryota > Viridiplantae > Streptophyta > Magnoliopsida > Asparagales > Amaryllidaceae > Allium > Allium cepa. The sequence goes on from CM060941.1 coordinate 750,196,541, forward strand.
TTGATATTAGTTTTAAAACGAGGCTATATGCGATAATAACTTTAAAAACCAGAACAAATCGAAAAAAAAATCCTAATATAAACCGTATTTCGCAATACTGTACATCTTCCATTTATTTAAATCTGGAGAGAAAAAAGCTCATCATCTCTGCAAACGCCTTGCTTTAGTGCTCGACATTTCGACCGCGCACGCCATCAATCTCCACGTGGCCAAACACTCGACCACCGCCTCGCGTTTCCTGTTGCCATCAAGGCTAGCTTACGCCACTCTCTCTCCCTCTCTCTTCTCCACTGCTAGCCACAACCATAGACCACCACACGTCCCATCCGCCGAACTGACCTCCAGCGACCCGCCACCAGCCTCCTCTTTTCCTGACAACAACGGCCGAATCCATCCCCAAGCACCCTCCGCAAGCAAACAGTCGAGTTAACCATCACCGAATATCCCCGCCACACCACCTTACCTTGTCCGCTGCGTTCCAGCACCACAGCTTCCCCTCCCTCCAAGCTTTCCTCTCCACTCTCCTCCCCTCTCCTAGATCACAGTCGTCTCCTTGCTTCACCACCCATCACCTCCTCCTGTACCGACCAGCAGCCGACCAGCCTCGGCTTGTTCTAAGCCTCCCTCACCTCTTCTCTGGATAGATTATATATCAGTTATAGAATATTTTATATTATAGATAAGGTATTTACTATGTTTACATTTTGTTTACAATAATATATCTATACGTATACGTGTATAAAACATAAGTTCTTATGTTGTCTGTTGGTTGTATATATAAGCTTATACAAGTTAGTTATGATTGTTTAAATGTAGATATAATAACAAAGTAAGTTTGCATTGTTACATATATACATATATCTGTACATATACATATACATATACATATACATACATACATACATGCATACATACATACATACATACATACATACATACATATATATAATAGGTATATGAGTTTATATATGTGTTATATTAGTCTTTAGACAAAAATTATATATATATATATATATATATGTTCTATTGGGGTTTTGATGTATAAGCCTATGATAGTTTATATATATGATCTGCATGTATATATTTAGTTGTATATATATATGGTGTCTGCATATAGGTTGTGAGTGCTTGCGTGTGTGTGTGTATAGACTGCACGTGTATTTGTTTTGTAAAGCTTGCAGCCTCTTTGGTTTGAAATTATATACATATACGTATATATATATATATATATTAGTGTTGATTTTTAAATATAGATAGGTATGTTATATAACAATAATAAAATGATAAAGTATGTTCACATATATGTGTTTACAAAACTTTTGAAATGTATGTATTAGTATAAAATAGGTTCTGTAATATTTGGTCTGCATATATGTTAGTATATTTTATACATATCTTCGTATATCAGCCTGCTCATATATATAGGTTATATTATATTTAGGGCTTTACATGTACGCTAGTTTTAATAATATGTTAGCTAATATATATTATAATATAGTAAATTCATATAAATTCTTATATAATAAATAGTGATTTTAAGTTACAATATGTTATAAGTGTATATGTTTACATATTTGTTTTCAGATCGATACACAAGAGGATAGTTCCCAAAAATATATTATATGACATATACGTTCATATGTATACTGTTTATACATATATATGGGTATTGTAAGTCTATAGAATATGGATCCTATTAAATATTTAATTTTTAATTTTAATATAAAGATTTTAGTTTAATATGGGTAGTTAATTAAATATGGGTTTTAGAAAAATAATTTATATATATTTTTATTCCATTACATCATGATTGTTCTAATTTGTGTTTTCATCGAATTTTGGCGGATTTGCTTTGCTTTTCCAGTTGTCACTTTGTGTTTATCCGCATCAGTTTGTTGATTTGTCAATTATCCATGTTTATTCGTGCCCGTTTTCATCTTGTTATCACCCTTCTCTAGTCTCGAAAGGCGAGCAATCACTCACGATTAACATTCTTATATTTAGTATATTTGATTTCACTTGAAACGACAACTGAAATATACTGCTAAATTTAAATTGCTAGTTATTAAATTGTTTAATATGATATGCCAATATCTGCAATTGTTCACCTAGGATATATGACATCATATCCTGTTGTATATTTTATTTTATTTATCACTGATGATATATGCCTGTTATTGATATATTATATTTTATCATATTTGTTCTCACTCTGAAAGTTTCCAGTTAATTTAGAATTCCCTATGGGTTGAAATGATACATACCCGAACGATCTTATAGAATAAGTGAAAATCATTATGCGTTGAAATGATAAAGCCAAGCGATTTTCATTTATTTTGAATTTTGGGATTGCGGTTTGAAATGATATATACCCGTAGATGTTTAAACTGTGGATTGAAATGATAAATATCCGTATCACTTGACCATATGATAGAAAATTATATACGGACATTGTTGGTTTATATTTTTAAATGATTTCCAAAGTTTGAAATGAAATATATGTGTTTTAATAGATATTGTTTTTTAAAATATAATATAAAATCTAGATTTTAAAATAATAAGTTTTGAAAATTTTAACTTATAAGTTAGTTTTGAAAATGTAAATTTCAAGATTTTACTTATATTTTATTTATTTAAATATATATAAAATAAGTTTTAATATAAAATAAGTTTAATAATACGATTTAGTTTAATAAAAATTTAAATTTAATTAGTTTATAACATGTTTAAGCATTCATTTAAACCTATATTAATATTTAAAAATAGATTTTATAACTTTAATAATAAAGGTTGGAAAGATAAATTAATGTTGGCTTAGAATTTAAACTGGTTAATAAGTGAATTTAAACAGGAATTGATTTAAACTTATTGATTTTTGGAGGTTTTGAGAGATATGACTTATAACTTGATTTGATAAAAGGTGATTAAATGAATATTATGAACTTTAAGTAAAACTGAGATTGAATATTGAAAATTTATAAATTGGGATTCAAACAAATTGTTATTAAAACAATTAAGTGAATATTGTCTAATTTGAAATAAATTAAAGCTAAATGTTGAAATATAAATTTAATTTATCTCGTAAATGTTTGAATATATACACTTAAATCTTTGAACTTTAAATTTGAAATGGTTAAACTGGAATTGATTTAAATTGTATTTTGGAATTTAAGCTGATTTGAATCTATTTATGAAATTACAGGAAACTATTTTATTATATTAATATATAAAATGTTTTAATATATAAATTAATTTAATATATAAACTATTTTAATTTATAACTATTTTAGTATATATACTATTTTCAATATCTAAACTGTTTAAGTTGGAAGGGTTATGATTTTCAAAGTCTTATGATTATGGAAGCGCTATGATTTCGAAAGTGTTATAAATTTGAAAGTATTACGATTCTGGAAATGAATATTTTAAAGTGAATAATGATATCGAATTTATATGGTTTGAATTGAATATGATATTTTGATATGAAGTACGAACTATTTAAATTGAAATGACCACGGTGTGGAATAAGCGTTTGGTTGTTAAAGAGACTGGGGTCGGGTATAGTCACACTCTCTGCCAATACCGAAAACCACTTTAACAATTGTGTACGTGATGGAGATTCCAGAATGAAGTAGGATGGTTTGGTGACGGTTCTATATGGTATTTATGTATCCCTGACTCCCATAACTCAGCTTGATGCGGCTAAAATAGGAGCCACGCCAGGTCATTCTCCGATCGTGCATATTCCTTCGATACCATTCTATTGCTTTTGTGATTTGATTGGGTGCACCTTTGATTTGGGAGTGTGTCACGAGGTGGGCGGTAGTAGCTGCAATGCGTTACCACCAGTCCGGATCCGCAAACGGTATATCTACCCTGGCATTGCCTCAAGTGCCTTGTCGCATGCCCTATCGCACCTTCTACAAGTTTGATTTGTACCATACCTATAGAGTGCCCTCTGATAGCCTTCCAGTTTACGTAGGAATTACGATACTGCATAGACTATGGGAATATATAAAAATATGTTAAAAGGGATATGGGTAATGCCGTAACGCTATTTCAATAGTTTTACTTTACTATAGACATATTATAATAGCGTATATTACTACATAGTAGATAGTTTCACGAATTCTTTGAGGATGGAAATCCCAACTATCCTTTAAGTTACTTGTATTTCAGTTGACATTTCACTTGAGTTGAATTTATTGATAAAAGAATGTTAATCGGGACTCGAGTGTTTTGTGTTTTGCTTTACGCTCGGGTCAGACTGAGTGTCACAGCATTTGGGACTCACCTTTGGAGTAGGAGCTTCACTTGGAGATCCATCTGTATCTATTCAGCTTTCAGCTATCCAGTTGTTTTGTTCAGACTTGTCATCTATTTGTATTCGAGACTACATTGTATTTGAGATATTCTGTTGTATTTTATTTCAAACTCTGATGTTTATATAGTAGCTTCATGAACTACTATTTATCTATTCCGCTGCTTATTGTTATATTACTCCGTGTCTATGATTCTGTGATTGATTTATTTACTGTATATACTGAGTTTTTCCAAATATAAATTAACAATTTGACATTTTGGATAATTCAAGTCCGACATGTGTGGATGCGGATAGTCCGAAATGCCAGATCATTAAAAAAACTTGAATTTTTTTGGGATAAAGTTTAAATAAATTTAACCACAAATATTGATATTGTTACTTAGTAGTTGCGTAGTCACATGGAAGATGAATGACTCAATGCTTATTTTGTTACATATATTGGTTGCTATTTGCCAAAAAAGTGGACAAATACCTCTAATTAATTCATAATAATAAAGAAGTAAGAAATGCTAATAAAGTAAAGTACACATAGATTTATAGTAGTTCGACTCGAACTTGCCTACATCCACTTTTCAGTTTTGTTTCCTTCTTTATATATTAGATTTACAAATATTTGAACATAAATATAATGATTTGAAGTTAAATATGTCGCTCCAAGGTTTTATTTAGTGGTTTCTGTTCGACAGTGCCCGGTGGCTCTCAAAAGTTAACCCATGGCTGCTAGAATCTTAGATATTTATAGGAGTAAAGAGGTGTAGAGATCTACTTAATAATATAGGTAGTTTCCCTATATAACACGTTCGGTTCGGTTATTTCCTTATATAGAAGATACGATCCAAAACTTCTTAATAGCCCAAATTTCCTTCCTTAAATTTCTTGTTTGGTTCGACTGAAGTAGGCTTATTTGGCCGACTTTGTCTCGATAGGTAGATGTATATGCATTTCTAGCCAAGTGTAAGGAAGGTCGCCTCTTGGTTTGATGTGTAAACCACCATACAAGAAATCTTATTCGATAGCTCTTCTATGGGACAATAATTCTTGTCTGGTGGCAAGGCCACCGAACAAGAAATATTGTCCAATAGCTCCTCTAGCAGATGACAATTCTTGTTCGATGGCAAGACCAAGGGACAAGAAACCTTATTCAATAGCTTATTGATTGGGCAGCACAATTGGAATTGCATTCCTTCATTTTCTTTCACGGCTTCACGTGGGTTGCCTTTGGGCTCTTCTCTCCACTTTAAGGTTGTTCGGATGAGTTGTACTTATATGGCACATATACTTTTTAATATGTTTCACTTGTGAGTCCTTTGGCTCTAAATTTTAACATTCCTTTGGATTTTAGTGTTTTAGGATTTTATTTCGGTTATAGCTGATCGTTGAATAAATAGGGACCAGACATGAGCGATTAAACAAGGGATATGAGGTGACCCTAGGTTGTGTACATGGAGTTATTTTAGCATGTTGTGTTTTTTTAGGCTAGGATGTGTAACATCCCCTATCTAGAGGCCCAAATCTAAGTGCTACAGATATTACAGTCATCCATAGTATTAACTTCCGATGACTAAATATGGCTATGTTAATGGTATCCATAATATCAAAAGCACTTCAATATGAAACAAAATCATAGATTTCAAAAAAAAAACATTGTTTTACTGGTTACATTTCAAAACATATGTTTCACATTCAAATGACATAATCCTATAATCGTTTCCCAGGTATAATAAAATATAGTTATTAAATAAATACGCCAAGAGCGACATATGATAATGCCCCCGTGGTTGACTAGAGTACTACGTAGATATAACTGTCATAAATACAACATAGTGGAAATAAAAACCAAACAAAACAACAACTCTTAAATAGCTATCCATCAGCCACATGCTCGTCTTCGGATGCTTTATTCAACCTACTAAAACCTATAAAACCTCAACCCTAAGCCTACTCAAATTAATTTTGAGCACCCGAGAGTTTAAGGAGATCAAGTTAGACATAAAGCCTGGTGTGAATAATACTATCATCTCAGATATACGATATTAAGCGAGACCATGCCGCTTAGCAGAACAGGTTCCCCCTCACTGATGTCCTTTTAAAACATATCTTTATGCAAATCATTATCGTGGAACCAAAACTGGTTAAAACGGTAAAGCATTATTATGTAAGCATATATATTAGGTAACAAATGGACTATTTGTCCGAACACTATAGTTTTGCATGACTAACTATTAACCTTTGGCTGACGAAGGCCTACCAGACAATATAACAAAATAATCTAACATCTGTTAGATGCACCTTTTCTAGACGGTCTATCCTTAACTATCTGTTAAATACTTCTCTTCTAGATGGTCTGTCCCTAATTTAACATCTTCTAGGGTTACCTCACTACGCCATAAATGGCCTTCTGCAACACAAAAAAAATGTTGGGTCAGGCCCAAAAAATGTTGCCATAGGTCTATGGCAACACTTTTCGGGTGATGCAATTTTTGCCGTTGCCTTAGACCTCAAAGGCAACATTTTGACTATCTAAGGCAACATAAGTAATATTGTTGCAATAGAACCCTATTTGGGTCTATAGCAACATCCATATGTGTCTGTAGCAACATTCCAAAATGTTGCTATAGATATTAACTTTCTGAATTTGTGGGGCCCACAATGTAGAGCATATTTGATTTTTTAATAGAAATAAATATTTATTAATAAAATTCTATTGCACAGAATTTGATATTCAAAAAGTAATTTATTTAAATAAATATTTTATTTCAACATTTGAAATAGTACAAATTCCTGACTCCACTATTTTACAATTCAATGATATATAACACTGATATTCACATATACAGATATTCCTCACTACATCACTCAGTTCACTCATTACATATGCAGTTTCAATTCATACAGACACCGACACTGACAAATATATGACGAGCCGAGTGCCGAGCCGAAGGCGAGCCGAGTAGCGGGTCCAGTCTTCAAGCTCAACCACATTTGATTTGACTCTGTCTTCAAGCTTGTATCCAGCTGTCCAGTCTTCAATACCTGTCACATATAATTCAAAAGCAGTAATCTGGAAAATAATATTTAACTCGAACAGAAAATGAAAATATTTTTGTTATATTATTTGCCTCAGGTATTTGGGTTGTTTCTTTTCATATTTTTTTCTGACAGGGACTAAATATTTGCACGGACAACCTGTGAATGCACAAGTTAGCTGTTCACAAGTGCATAAGCCAAACATGAATGCAACACATGGATACAAGACAGTATGGAAGACAGCAAGCAACAGTTCAGGCAAAAATGCACAAAGGAGAAGCCAAGTGCACAAAGTAGTACTTAACACAGCAAGCAACATAACATGACCAAGAAATGCATGTACATGGATGAACATACATGCATCATAAGGCTTGGTACAAGAAACTACTCAAGTGCAACTACTCAAGTGCAAGTTCATACTCAAGTGCAGCTAGATATGTAGACAAGCCAAAAAAAATGGACACGGCACAAGGTCAAACCCGAGTCATCGACTGGATTCAACTCAGGGCCAAGCAACCAACAAAATAAACAAGAACCAGGTTCAGCAAAATGTAGACAAGCTAGTGCAAGAAACACAGCAGTACACATAGGCAGCCCATCAAGCAAAAACAGTGAATGCATCAGGCATGTACAAGAGAAACATAGGCAGTAATATGATATACAGAGGACTTGGAGCATTAGTTCATGTTAAAGAACAAGGTTAGCATGGTACTAGTTCAGTCCAGACCAAGCAAAACCAACAAAGCTCAACACACATATGTTTGTATATATCGTGGAAACCAAAACTCAATGTTCAGATTAGTCAACAGTTTAATAAAACCAAAGATCACTTTCAAAGTTTTGATTTTCAAAAATGCAGAAGTTTTCAAGTGAAGCAGTTTTCAAGAGGACAGCAGAATACAAATACTTCAAGTTCTGGTTTAACAAATGCAGCAAGGTACAAAGGTATGTGAACAAGTTTAACAAAGGTTCAAGTTTTGGTTTAACAAATGCAGCAGAAGGAGCTAACAAGCTCAGATCAGAAATAGAAAACAAGCTAGTGAACCAAAATCCAACATACCAAATAATATCACATCGCAATTCATCATCGGCAAAGCAAAATCAAGCCAGTGGACCAAAATCCAACATACCAATACATCATTGCAATCCAACATACCAGATTTCTCAAAGTCCAACAGAAAGATTAAACTCGAGATTATAGGAAATAAAGCCTATAAATAAATCCCAATTCATCATCGGCAAAAGCGTGCGAGTGTAACCAAAATTGAGAATAATCAAGTAAACCAGAAGGCAGAAAACATACCAAATAATATCACATCTCACCCGACGACGAAGTCAAAGCAATTCGAGCAATCAATCAAGGAGAATGAAGGAGCAAGCTACCAGGAACGTTTCTTACACTAGATTCGATCAATCAGAGCATCAAAGCAACTGGAATCGCGTACGAGAAAGAAAAATCGCGTGCCCTAATTTTCACAGAGAGAGGAATGAGAAAGAAAAGTAAAGCGGGAAATGGAAATTGGTAAGGTGTGGATCGATGGTGTGAATCGACGGTTGAGATTTTGTTTTAAATGGTGGTGTGGATCGCTGAGGTGTAAATTTTTTTTTTTTTTAAATTAGAATATATCTATGGAAACACTATATAAAAATGTTGCATCGTGTTACACTTGTTTAGCTAGAGCAACACATTTTTATGGCTAAGGTAACACCAAAAATACAACGTTGCAGTAGGACCAAAATTTTATAGCTGTCGCAACATTTTAGTTAGCAACACCTTGCAAAAATGTTGCAGAAGGTCATCTATGGCGTAGTGCCTGATCCCAATGGTTTTGCAGGCTCACCAACAACCTATCTATATACAAACACATTTTCTTTTCTATATGTAGTCATAATTTTAGTCTTACTTGTGACAAAGCTCTACACACTGGAATTTTGGACTAAATTAGTTGTGGCCAATAGCTAATGTATAGGGTGCGACCATATACCAGTCTCATCTGGTATTCTAATATCTGAGTCATTTTACTTAGGGATACCTTTCCAAAATTTTCCCTAAAAACCATTCTCATTTGAAATTGATTTAAAACCTTTTAAACTAAACTTAAACAAGGAAAGTATATAATCTCTACGCTTTACTAAAAATCACCTTGTCATGTTATATATATACTCAAACCTTTTGTTGATGAAACCATTTAACTTTTGAAAATACTCCTTTCAAATCCATTGAAACCACCTCTTTCTAAACCAAGTAAAACCCTTATTTTAACCTAGGCCGAAAGGCCAAAATCTTCCTTTTGAGACCATTTATAGAAACCTTTCAAAACAATCGAAAAACCTTTCTTTCAAAAGCTTTAAAACCTTAGACAACTTTCTTTTAAAATAACCCTTCGAAACCGTTGAAAACCTTTCTTTTAAACCTTTCGAAACCATTGGGGAACCACTCCTTAGAAACCTTTCTTTAAACCTTTCGAAAGCATTGGCGACGCACCCCTTTGAAACCATCATTAAAACCTTTCGAAAACATCTAACCTTTGTAAACAGCAAATGTAATGACCGGCCATTTTGTACCATTCAAATCGATAATAATCCACACATGTCGGACTTGAATGATGCAAAATAACAGATTGTAAATAAATTTGGAGCAAATGAAATCGAATACACAGAATCACAGACACAAAACTATCAGAATAACTCGCAGCGGAATATAAAATACCATAGTAGTTCATGAAGCTACTGTAACAAAGTCTCAAAACAAATACATAATATCAGTCTGAAACACATAATAGAAATCCCAAATACATTGAATTTCACTAATACATAAGATAAACTAGAAGAGCTGAAACAGAAATAGATATATAAATAGATAGGCAGAATCTCCAACAAAGACCAGCTCCAGAAAGAGAATCTAAAGCTGTAAATACTCAGGCTGACCTGAGCGTAAAGCAAAACACAAAACACTCGAGTCAGGACAATATATACTTATATAATGTAAACCAACTCAAGTGAACTGTAATAGGGTATAAGTAACTTAAAGGATGCCTGGGACCGGCCATCCTATAAGGATCCATTAAACTATTTACTATGTAGTAATATGGTGCTATTATAATAATGTCTACAGTAAAAAAAACTTACTTTTAAATAGCATTACGGGCTTCCCATATCACCCTTCACACATAATAGTCCCAGTAGTCCATCCAGTATCAGCGTATCTCCAGATCGGGAGACTACTCTAAACACTCCATGGGCTACGGGAGAAAAACAAACTCGTAGTAAAGGCTCGGTATGGTAGGTGACACGACACACAAGGGAATGCCTTAGTAGATATACCAATTACGCATACGGGCTGGTGGTAACGTAGCAGCCACATATGCCCACCTCGGAACACACTCCCATATCAAAATCGAAGGATGGCCATCAAATCAATTACAAGTAAGAGTATAGTATCGAAGGAATGTGTCCGACCAAAAGAGTTACCCCTTTTGGCCCGAGATAGCTCCTGTTTTAGCCACCTTATGCCAACTCACGGGAGTTGGGTCCATGTAATATACCTCAAGAACGACGCCACCATCCTACTTCGTTCTGGAATCTCCACCGCGTACACAGTTGTTAAAGTGGTTTTCGGTATCGATAGAGAGTATGTCCATATCCGATCCCGGTCTCCTTAACAACCAATCGTTATTATAACCCGTAGTTAAAATTTAAAAATCATAGTTTATACCTCAAAATAAAGTATCATTTCAAATTCAAATCTTTATCAAAATAAAGATCTAATCATTTCCAAACCATTTCAATATATCAAAATATCATATCTTTCAAAATTCATTTCAAATCATTATTTGAATTCAAATCCAAATATACACATTTATATATCCATTTTAATTCAAAGATATCATTTCATTTATTATCCTTTTTAATTCAAAGATATCATTCATTTATTATCATTTCAAATCACCTTTTAAATAGTTTACATTTAAATCAAAACAATTCATTTAAACCATTTAAAAATGAAGTCATTATATTTACGATCAAATATTCATTTCCTAAAATTTTAGACAAATTCTGAGCTCATTTATTTAAATCAAAACTCCAAACATTCATTTCATCCTACCGCAACACTTATCAAGTGCCACTGTAATACCACTTAGTTATAATTTATACATAGTTCATTTGTATCAACCACAGCACTTACAAAGCGCTGTAATATCATTTACGTTAGAAATAATAGCATTTCAAAATATTGTTAGTTACATTTCCAATATTAAATATAATTTCACAAACAATTAAACTTTTTTTTATCATTTTAAACTTATAAAATCATATAAATCAAATAATTTCCCAGTAGTCCATCCAGTATCAGCATATCTCCAGATCGAGAGGCTACCCTAAATATTCCATGGGCTACGGGAGAAAAACAAACTCGTAGTAAAGGCTCGGTATGGTAGGTGACACGACACACAAGGCAATGCCAGGGTGGATATACCAATTACACACACGGTCAGGTGGTAACGTAGCAGCCACTTACGCCCACCTCGGAACACGCTCCCATATCAAAATCGGAGGATGGCCATCAAATCAATCACAAGTAAGAGTATAGTATCGAAGGAATGTGTTCGACCAGAGGAGCTACCCCTTTTGTCCCGTGATCGCTCCTGTTTTAGCCACCTTATGCCAACTCACGGGAGTTGGGTCCACGTAATATACATCAAGAACGACGCCACCATCCTACTTCATTCTGGAATCTCCACCGCGTACACAGTTGTTAAAGTGGTTTCCGATATCGACAGAGAGTATGTCCATATCCAATCTCGGTCTCTTTAACAACCACTCATTATTATAACCCGTAGTAAAAATTTAAAAATCATAGTTTATACTTCAAAATAAAGTATCATTTCAACTTCAAATCTTTATCAAAATAAAGATCTAATCATTTCAACTTCAAATCTAATCAAAATAAAGTGTCTCATCTGATCACATCTGAAGCAAGTGATGGCAGAAAGGTCGACAGTTTGCCTATGAGAAGGAGGAGATGAAGAAGATCCCAACCCTGAATTCTTGAGCCAAATCTACTTCTGCTGTTGGAAATTAGGCTTTCTCGTCCTAGGATTGGCAGAGGAAGACTGAGATGAAGGAGTACCATTAGGAGTAGAAGCAGGAGCAGGAGCAGAACCCTTAGAAGTAGGGTTCTCATAACGGATAGCCATATCCATAAGCTGGGTGAAAGTGCCATGGACATAAGAAATGAGACGACTATAATACTCGGGACAAGCACCAGATATGAACCTCTCATTCTTCTTGAGAGGAGTGTCAATCAAGCTAGGACCAAACTTAGAAAGTTCGTTGAACTTCCTCTCATACTTAGCAAAAGACATGTTACCCTGATTGAGATCCATAAATTCACGATAAAGCTGAGATTTCCCGGCTTCGGGCATCCATTTTGCCACAAAAGCCTCTCTGGAAAGATGATAGATAAACTTAGAAAAACACAAAAAGATAGAAAAATAGAATTTAAAGAAACACGAGAAGATACCTAAACTGCTCCTATGTAATATCAGCTTCGACGGTGTTAGCCGTGACAGACTCTCACCAATTTAGAGCAGACTCATGCAACTGCTAAGATGCTAACTGACGTTCTGGGCATCGGTAATCTCAAGACCAATAAATATCCTCTCAAGACTCCGCAACCATTGCTGAGCCTCAATGATGCTCTCTGTACCGATGAATGGGGTTCCACCAAGTTGAGTGAATTCCTTACAGAGAACAGTGAATCTAATAGGAGCAACTGGCTGAGGAGTTGGGGCAATACCACGACCCCTACCTCTGGCATTTCCTCGATTCATCCTGAAAAAAATCAAGAATGAATTTAGGACAAGATATAGACATGACAAAGATAAGATAAGATATATTCACTTGGATGAATATCGTAATGAAAAGAAAAATCTAACAAGGTAGATACGAAAGGAAGGAAGTTAGAAAACATTTGAAAAATCCTTTAAAACAAGAAATTTTTTATATCAGAATAATCTTTGAAAAATCTTTTGAAAACACTTTGTAAATCATTTGGAAAAATCATTTTCTACTTTGAAAATACGTTCTCTCACAAAGAACGTGATTCTGAGATTGATTTCACATCATTCTAGGGTATTTCTACCCTATCTCTAATGAGTTTTTGCTCCTCAGGCAATGGTTTTCCAAAAACCAAAGCTCTGATACCACATGTAATGACCAGCCATTTTGTACCATTCAAATCGACAAAAATCCACACATGTCGGACTTAAATGATGCAAAATAATAGATTGTAAATAATTTTGGAGCAAATGAAATCGAATACACAGAATCACAGACACAGAAAAATCAGAATAACTCACAGCAGAATATAAAATACTATAGTAGTTCATGAAGCTACTATAACAAAGTCTCAAAACAAATACATAATATCAGTCTGAAACATATAATAGAAATCCCAAATGCATAGAAGTTCACTAATACATGAAATAAACGAGAACAACTGAAACAGAAATAGATATATAAATAGATAAGAAGAATCTTCAGCAAAGACTGCTCCAGAAAGAGAATCCAAAGCTGTAAATACTCAAGCTGACCCGAGCGTAAAGCAGAACACAAAACACTCGAGTCAGGACAATATATACTTATATAATGTAAACCAACTCAAGTGAACTGTAATAAGGTATAAGTAACTTAAAGGATGCCTAGGACCGTCCATCCTCTAAGGATCCGTTAAACTATTTACTATGTAGTAATATAATAATGTCTACAGTAAAATAAACTTACTTTTGAATAACGTTCCAGGCTACCCATATCACCCTTCACACATAATAGTCCCAGTAATCCATCCAGTATCAGCGTATCTCCAGATCGAGAGACTACCCTAAATATTCCATGGCTTACGGGAGAAAAACAAACTCGTAGTAAAGGCTCGGTATGGTAGGTGACACGACACACAAGGCAATGGCAGGGTGGATATACCAATTACGCACACGGGCTGGTGGTAACGTAGCAGCCACATACGCCCACCTCGGAACACGCTCCCATATCAAAATCGGAGGATGGCCATCTAATCAATCACAAGTAAGAGTATAGTATCGAAGGAATGTGTCCGACCAGAGGAGCTACCCCTTTTGTCCCGAGATCGCTCCTATTTTAGCCACCTTATGCCAACTCACGGGAGTTGGGTCCACGTAATATACCTCAAGAACAACGCCACCATCCTACTTCATTCTGGAATCTCCACCGCGTACACAGTTGTTAAAGTGGTTTTCGGTATCGATAGAGAGTATGTCCATATCCAATCTCGGTCTCTTTAACAACCACTCGTTATTATAACCCGTAGTAAAAATTTAAAAATCATAGTTTATACTTCAAAATAAAGTATCATTTCAACTTCAAATCTTTATCAAAATAAAGATCTAATCATTTCCAAACCATTTCAATATATCAAAATATCATATCTTTCAAAATTCATTTCAAATCATTATTTGAATTCAAATCCAAATATACACATTTAAGTATCCTTTTTAATTCAAAGATATCATTCATTTATTATCCTTTTTAATTCAAAGATATCATCCATTTATTATCATTTCAAATCACCTTTTAAATAGTTTATACTTAAATCAAAACAATTCATTTAAACCATTTAAAAATGAAGTCATTATATTTACAATCAAATATTCAGTTTCCAAAATTTTAGACAAAATCTGAGCTCATTTATTTAAATTAAAACTCCAAACATTCATTTCAGCCTACCGCAACACTTATCAAGTGCTACTGTAGCCCTTTATTTAGTTTCAGATTTTAATTATCTTTCTGCTATCGCAGCACTTACCAAATGTTGTAATACCATTTGTACATAGTTCATTTGTATCAACCACATATTTACAAAGCGCTATAATATCATTTACGTTAGAAATAATAGCATTTCAAAATACTGTTAATTACATTTCCAATATTCAATATAATTTCACAAACAATTAATCTTTTTTTTATCATTTTAAATGTATAAAATCATATAATTTCACCTTTAAAACAATCATTTAAATATCCTCATATTCAGGATTTTATAAGGTTAAATTTCCATTCAAGAAAAAAATAATATTTGATTATAATTCACATATTAAATTCACACATTCAATTTCTATTCTTTATAATTAAATTTTAACTTAACGTTTAAGTTTACATTTTCAAATATAACTCATTCTCATTTTATTTACCTAACTTAAAATTTCACTTTTAAACAAAATTCACAAATTTCCAATTTAAGTTACATTTCAAAATTCAACTCAATATTCATTCATTTAACATTTTAACTTTATTCAAAAATCATTATTATATTATTAAAAAATTCATTTTAAATTCATTTTAATTCAAAATACTATAAATTTATCATATTTCCATATTTACTTTAAATTCCATTTATCACCAAATTATAATTTGCAAAATAACTTACATTTCAAATTTTCTAACTTTACCATTAATTTATTTCACTTAAAAATTCTTAGAAAATCAATAATACTCTACAAAAATCATTTTTAATTAAGTTTTAAATCAAAATATTATAATATTTATATTTCAAACATATTTTAAAAATTTTAGAAAAATATATTTTAACCACGGGTCTGTATATAATTTTCTAGCCTAAGTAAAGTGATACGGGTAATATATCATTTCAACCTGTAATTTACAAAGAAAACCCGGGTTTTATCATTTCAAACCTGCAGTCCCAAGTAAATGAAAATAATTGAAAATCATTCGGGCCTATCATTTCAGCCCATGACGATTTTTCCCTTTTCTAAAGTCCGTTCGGGTATGTATCATTTCAACCTATAGTGATTATAATCTAAAGAGAACTTGCAGTGTGATAAACTGATATAAATAACAGAACAACATAATATAATAGTAACAGATGTTTAAGCATGGGTGAACATCATATGATCATAATATAGAAGATATAATATGGTGATGCATTTTACAGATTCAAATGTGATCGATTTACTAGTTATATAAGTATAAAACTGTCTGATGAGAATAACTCACTTGTATAAGCTGAAGACAACAATCAAATGCATAAACTGAGATCTTCAAAAGCACGATAGCACGAAAATGATTCAAGTGAGCGGGAGATAAAGCTAACTGCCTTGAACACATTCAAACAAAACAGTATACAACATAATTTCAAACCAGAAATAAAATTAAACAATGATATAAATGATTGCATAAAACAAAACCAAAGCTATAGCACTTGCTTTCAACAACATATGCCTCAGCCCTCGGTTTGAAAGGAACGTCTAAAGCAAGGACTAGGATCTGGTTTGGGTTCAAATGGGGTCGGCCTATCATGTATTAGATGGAGTAAAGATATATGCACATGAAACTACAACTACAAGGCATAAAACAATGATTCAATGCAACTAAAGGTCACAACCCTAAGCAACATGGGCACGGCCAGGTTCAGATGGGGTCAGGGATGACGTGGAAGATGGTCTCGGGTCAGCTATGGCTGGTGGTGGTGGTGTATGTGGTGGCCAAGGTGGAGTGGTGAAGTGTTGAAGGCATACGAGTTTAGCAATGCATGTATTCAAGTGGATGTTGCAAATTTTAGGTGGAGTAGGTCAACTATAGTGCACAACCAGGCTTTGGCAGAGGGATGGAGGAGGTGGCAGCCAGTTGTGGTGGTGGTGGAGGCGGCTATGGTGATGGAGGAGCAAGGGGCCGAGCATATAGGTGAAGGCAAGTGCAAAGCAAATAAGAAAAATAAGAAAATTTTGAGTAGAAAAGAAGAAAAGATTACCAACAATTTTGCTTCAGGTTGAAGGCCGAAACTTTTGAGATGAGAAATGTTTTCTTACGTGAAAAAACAAGAAGTAATCGGCTGAATAAAGAGGTAAGGTCGACAAAATGAAAGCATGTGTTGGTTGAAATTGAAAAGGCAAGAGGATACCAAAAGTCAAGGCATACAAAAGATTTCAAAAACTCTTCAAATTTCTCTAATTTCTTTTGAAATTTTAAATACATGTAAAATGCTGATAAATAAAGATAAAAACTCAGAAATAAAAATGAATTCAGTAAATAAATAAATAAATTTTAATTAAATATAATTAAATTAAGAAAATAACAAAGAAAATAGAAACTAGGCTTTAAAATTTAAAAATAAATTCAATAAGCTTTGGAAAAATTCAAACATCACTTTAAAAATATTTAAAAGACAAAAATATATGTAACATAACATATAATATAAATTTGAATAAGATATGACAAATAAAAATATTATTTATATAATTTAAAATAAACATTATTGTTAAATAAAACAATTTACACCCAATATTGAAAAAACATAACTTTCACAATATAACTCCAATCTCAATGAAACGAAAAGCAGTATTCTTGAAATTTAATCTAATTTAATAATAAAAGATAAAATTGAAAATTTTAAATATTTTAATTTTAAATTTAAAAGTCAAAGTTTGACCATATTGACCAAAAATCCACTTTTCTGAAAAATATTCTATTTACATGTTTGGAATTATGACCCACATAAAAAAAATAAAAATTCATATTTAAAATAACAACAATTTTCTTTTTAATAAATAAAATAAAATTTTAAATCAGGAAATTCAAATTAAAAGACATAAAATATACAATAAAATAATCACAAAATACAGGGTTGTTACACTCTCCCCCACTTAAAACTTTTCATCCCCGAAAAGGAACGAGGTATGGGAAAACACATAAAAATAGGATAATTGAATGATAAGGAAAAGAAAAATAAAAAGAAAGAAAGATTTCCATTGATCGCACCGATCATGACTGGATCAACAGAAATTTCATTACTAGAAACAATATGTTTAAGGAATCGGACTTCAACTTTCCAGCAATGGCATTTAGAAAATTTATTAAGCACAGCTCGGAAAACAAGATTCATCAAATCAACAAAGAAAGCAAGAGCATTAGTCAAACCAAAAGGCATGATTAACCGTTTATAGAACCCATTCCCAGAGTTCCAGGAATAATATTTGTACAAAAAGAAGTTTCCCGCTTAGGAGGTAAAGCAGTGGCTTTACCAATATATCGGGATAGAATCTGACTACAGGAGTCCAATGAAGATCACCACTAAAGCAATGATCAGAATAGAAAAATTGCACATGCTTACAAATCCTATTAAGGTTTGCGGAGCTCCAATTGGATTTGAAACACATCAAAGAACAGAAGCAAACTCAGAAGAAAGGAGATACTCAAACTTATCACACAAATCAACAGAAATAAGACTATGGAAAACTCTAGTATCAAATAAAACACGAATATGATACAAAAATAAAGAAAGGTTGCACTGAAAAGTACCTTGGTCATCACTAGGAGTAGGAGCAGGTGAAAGAACTGGAGAAGATGCAGATGTAACAGCAAATATACCAGAAGGCTTAATATCAACAGGAGGAGGAATGGCTGCACCAGCTAAGATAGGACAGCTATTGGCATAGTGTCTCTTCTGATCACATCTGAAGCAAGTGATGGCAGAAAGGTCAACAGTTTGCGTATGAGAAGGAGGAGATGAAGAAGATCCCAACCCTGAATTCTTGAGCCAAATCTACTTCTGCTGCTGGAAATTAGGCTTTCTCGTCCTAGGATTGGCAGAGGAAGACTGAGATGAAGGAGTACCATTAGGAGTAGAAGCAGGAGCAGGAGCAGAACCCTTAGAAGTAGGGATCTCATAACGGATAGCCATATCCATAAGCTGGGTGAAAGTGCCATGGACATAAGAAATGAGACGACTATAATACTCGGGACAAGCACCAGATATGAACTTCTCATTCTTCTTGAGAGGAGTGTCAATCAAGCTAGGACCGAACTTAGAAAGTTCGTTGAACTTCCTCTCATACTTAGCAAAAGACATGTTACCCTGATTGAGATCCATAAATTCACGATAAAGCTGAGATTTCCCGGCTTCAGGCATCCATTTTGCCACAAAAGCCTCTCTGGAAAGATGATAGATAAACTTAGAAAAACATAAAAAGATAGAAAAATAGAATTTAAAGAAACACGAGAAGATACCTAAACTGCTCCTATGTAATATCAGCTTCGACGGTGTTAGCCGTGACAGACTCTCACCAATTTAGAGCAGACTCATGCAACTGCTAAGATGCTAACTGACGTTCTGGGCATCGGTTATCTCAAGACCAATAAATATCCTCTCTAGACTCCGCAACCATTGCTGAGCCTCAATGATGCTCTCTGTACCGATGAATGGGGTTCTACCAAGTTGAGTGAATTCCTTACAGAGAACAGTGAATCTAATAGGAGCAACTGGCTGAGGAGTTGGGGCAATATCACGACCCCTACCTCTGGCATTTCCTCGATTCATCCTGAAAAAAATCAAGAATGAATTTAGGACAAGATATAGACATGACAAAGATAAGATAAGATATATTCACTTGGATGAATATCGTAATGAAAAGAAAAATCTAACAAGGTAGATACGAAAGGAAGGAAGTTAGAAAACATTTGAAAAATCCTTTAAAACAAGAAATTTTTTATATCAGAATAATCTTTGAAAAATCTTTTGAAAACACTTTGTAAATCATTTGGAAAAATCATTTTCTACTTTGAAAATACGTTCTCTCACAAAGAACGTGATTCTGAGATTGATTTCACTCATTCTAGGGTATTTCTACCCTATCTCTAATGAGTTTTTGCTCCTCAGGCAATGGTTTTCCAAAAACCAAAGCTCTGATACCACATGTAATGACCAGCCATTTTGTACCATTCAAATCGACAATAATCCACACATGTCGGACTTGAATGATGCAAAATAATAGATTGTAAATAATTTTGGAGCAAATGAAATCGAACACACAGAATCACAGACACAGAAAAATCAGAATAACTCGCAGCAGAATATAAAATACTATAATAGTTCATGAAGCTACTATAACAAAGTCTCAAAACAAATACATAATATCAGTCTGAAACATATAATAGAAATCCCAAATGCATAGAAGTTCACTAATACATGAAATAAACGAGAACAGCTGAAACAGAAATAGATATATAAATAGATAAGAAGAATCTTCAGCAAAGACTGCTCCCGAAAGAGAATCCAAAGCTGTAAATACTCAGGCTGACCCGAGCGTAAAGCAGAACACAAAACACTCGAGTCAGGACAATATATACTTATATAATGTAAACCAACTCAAGTGAACTGTAATAAGGTATAAGTAACTTAAAGGATGCCTAGGACCGCCCATCCTCTAAGGATCCGTTAAACTATTTACTATGTAGTAATATAATAATGTCTACAGTAAAATAAACTTACTTTTGAATAACGTTCCGGGCTACCCATATCACCCTTCACACATAATAGTCCCAGTAATCCATCCAGTATCAGCGTATCTCCAGATCGAGAGACTACCCTAAATATTCCATGGCTTACGGGAGAAAAACAAACTCGTAGTAAAGGCTCGGTATGGTAGGTGACACGGCACACAAGGCAATGGCAGGGTGGATATACCAATTACGCACACGGGCTGGTGGTAACGTAGCAGCCACATACGCCCACCTCGGAACACGCTCCCATATCAAAATCGGAGGATGGCCATCTAATCAATCACAAGTAAGAGTATAGTATCGAAGGAATGTGTCCGACCAGAGGAGCTACCCCTTTTGTCCCGAGATCGCTCCTATTTTAGCCACCTTATGCCAACTCACGGGAGTTGGGTCCACGTAATATACCTCAAGAACAACGCCACCATCCTACTTCATTCTGGAATCTCCACCGCGTACACAGTTGTTAAAGTGGTTTTCGGTATCGATAGAGAGTATGTCCATATCCAATCTCGGTCTCTTTAACAACCACTCGTTATTATAACCCGTAGTAAAAATTTAAAAATCATAGTTTATACTTCAAAATAAAGTATCATTTCAACTTCAAATCTTTATCAAAATAAAGATCTAATCATTTCCAAACCATTTCAATATATCAAAATATCATATCTTTCAAAATTCATTTCAAATCATTATTTGAATTCAAATCCAAATATACACATTTAAGTATCCTTTTTAATTCAAAGATATCATTCATTTATTATCCTTTTTAATTCAAAGATATCATCCATTTATTATCATTTTAAATCACCTTTTAAATAGTTTATACTTAAATCAAAACAATTCATTTAAACCATTTAAAAATGAAGTCATTATATTTACAATCAAATATTCAGTTTTCAAAATTTTAGACAAAATCTGAGCTCATTTATTTAAATCAAAACTCCAAACATTCATTTCAGCCTACCGCAATACTTATCAAGTGCTACTGTAGCCCTTTGTTTAGTTTCAGATTTTAATTATCTTTCTGCTATCGCAGCACTTACCAAATGCTGTAATACCATTTGTACATAGTTCATTTGTATCAACCACATCACTCACAAAGCGCTATAATTTCATTTACGTTAGAAATAATAGCATTTCAAAATACTGTTTATTACATTTTCAATATTCGATATAATTTCACAAACAATTAATCTTTTTTTTATCATTTTAAACTTATAAAATCATATAATTTCACCTTTAAAACAATCATTTAAATATCCTTATATTCATGATTTTATAAGGTTAAATTTCCATTCAAGAAAAAAATCAATATTTGATGATAATTCATATATTAAATTCACACATTCAATTTCAATTCTTTATAATTAAATTTTATCTTAACATTTAAGTTTACATTTTCAAATATAACTCATTCTCATTTTATTTACCTAACTTAAAATTTCACTTTTAAACAAAATTCAAAAATTTCCAATTTAAGTTACATTTCAAAATTCAACTCAAAATTCATTCATTTAACATTTTAACTTTATTCAAAAATCATTAGTATATTATAAAAAATATATTTTAAATTCATTTTAATTCAAAATATCATAAATTTATCATATTTCCATATTTACTTTAAATTCCATTTATCACCAAATTATAATTTCCAAAATAACTTACATTTCAAATTTTCTAACTTCACCATTAATTTATTTCACTTAAAAAATTCTTAGAAAAAAATCATTTTTAATTATGTTTTAAATCAAAATATTATAATATTTACATTTCAAACATATTTTGAAAAATTTTAGAAAAATATATTTTAACCTTGGGTCTGTATATAATTTTCTAGCCTAAGTAAAGCGATACGGGTAATATTTCATTTCAACCCGTAATTTACAAAGAAAACCTGTGTTTTATCATTTCAAACCCGCAGTCCCAAGTAAATGAAAATAATTGAAAATCAGTCGCGCCTATCATTTCAGCCCATAACGATTTTCCCCTATTCTAAAGTCCGTTCGGGTATGTATCATTTCAACCCATAGCGATTCTAATCTAAAGGGAACTTGCAGTGTGATAAACTGATATAAATAAAAGAACAACATAATATAATAGTAACAGATGTTTAAGCATGGGTAAACATCATATGATCATAATATAACAGATATAATATGGTGATGTTTTTTTACAGATTCTAATGTGATCGATTTACTAGTTATATAAGTATAAAACCGTCTGTTGAGAATAACTCACTTGTATAAGCTGAAGACAACAATCAAATGCACAAACTGAGATCTTCGAAAGCACGATAGCATGACAATGATTCGAGTGAGGGAGATGTAAAGCTAATTGCCTTGAACACATTCAAACAAAACAATATACAACATAAATTTCAAATCAGAAATAAAATTAAACAATGCTATAAATGATTGCATAAAACAAAACCAAAGCTATTGCACTTGCTTTCAAAAACATATGCCTCAGCCCTAGGTTGGAAAGGAACGTCTAAAGCAAGGACTAGGATCTGGTTTGGGTTCAAATGGGGTCGGCCTATCATGTATTAGATGGAGTAGAGATATATGCACATGAAACTACAACTACAAGGCATAAAACAATGATTCAATGCAACTAAAGATCACGGCCCTAAGAAACATGGGCACGGCCAGGTTCAGGTGGGTCAGGGATGATGTGGTAGAGGGTCTCAGGTCAGCTATGGTGGGTGGTGGTGGTGTATGTGGCGGCCAAGGTGGAGTGGTGAAGTGTTGAAGGCATAGGAGTTTAGCAATGAATGTATTCAAGTGGATGTTGCAAATTTTAGGTGGAGTAGGTCAGCTATAGTGCACGGCCAGGCTTTGGCAGAGGGATGGAGGAGGTGACAGCCAGTTGTGGTGGTGGTGGAGACGGCTATGGTGATGTAGGAGCAAGGGGCCGAGCATATAGGTGAAGGCAAGTGCAAAGCAAATAAGACAAACAAGAAAATTTTGAGTAGAAAAGAAGAAAAGATTACCAACAATTTTGCTTCAGGTTGAAGACCGAAACTTTTGAGATGAGAAATGTTTTCTTACGTGAAAAAAAGAAGAAGTAATCGGCTGAAGAAATAGGTAAGGTCGGCAAAATGAAAGCATGTGTTGGTTGAAATTGAAAAGGTAAGAGGATACCAAAAGTCAAGGCATACAAAAGGTTTCAAAAACTCTTCAAATTTCTCTAATTTCTTTTGAAACTTTAAATACATGTAAAATGCTGATAAATAAAGATAAAAACTCAGAAATAAAATGAATGCATAACATAAGTAAATAAATTTTAATTAAATATAATTAAATTAAGAAAATAGCAAAGAAAATAGAAACTAGGCTTTAAAATTTAAAAATAAATTCAATAAGCTTTGGAAAAAATTCAAAAATCACTTTAAAAATATTTAAAAAACAAAAATATACGTAACATAACATATAATACAAATTTAAATAAGATAAAAATACTATTTATATAATTTAAAATAAACAACATTGTTAAATAAAACAATTTACACCCAATATTAAAAAAACATAACTTTCACAATATAACTCCGATTTCAACGAAACAAAAAGGAGTATTCTTGAAATTTAATCTAATTTCATAATAAAGGATAAAATTCAAAAAGTTAAATATTTAAATTTTGAATTTAAAGTCAAAGTTTGACCATATTGACCAAAAATCCACTTTTCTGAAAAATATTCTATTTACATGTTTGGAATTATGATTCACATGAAAAATCAAAATTTATCTTTAAAACAATAACATTATCCTTTTTAATAAATAAAATAAAGTTTTAAATCAGGAAATTCAAACTAAAAGAAATAAAATATACAATAAAATAATCACAAAATACAGGGTTGTTACAGCAACCCTTTCGAAAACATGTGGGTTCAATTTAAAACATGTGGAAAACACCTTTCGAAACCATTCAAAATTTATCCCCTCGAAACCTTTGAAAACCGCTTTATTCGAATCCATTTGGATTATGCCTTCAAGTATAGCAAAAGTATCTAAAACCCATTAGAGTCGAAAGCATTCCTTTCGAAAGCTATTCTTAAGTAGAGAAGTGATGGTGTCGAAACCATACTTTCGAAAGTACTGAAGAAGTGGCCAAGTTTATGAACTAAGTATACCTTCCGAAACCATTGACTTTGAAAGGTGAGAAAAGCGCCAGCTAAAGGGCTTGAACCTAGTTGAAAGCCTATATTTAAAAAAATAATGGCACAACCTCCTTAAAACCATTTCTTTAAACCATTTCACCCAGTTGGAAGCCAACCAAGTCAAAAGCAACATAGTCGAATCCAAAGCAGGTGCATTTCTCACTTTAAAACAAAAGCGTGCTTTAACCCCTTTGGAACCCCTGTTTTTTGATCACACGTCTTGCATCTTCTTTCCAACTCGCTACGCCCAAGTCTTTGATGCCATGTGCATTAGCTTCGTTAATGATGGAGGTGGAAGAACTAAGTTGAAAGCCATCTATGTCGGAAGCAAGGTGTGGAAAGTGGCGAAATGGGCTAAAAACAAGTAAATTTTGTATTTAACTAAAAAGAGAAATACTTTTTGACTAACCTCCTACGTTTGGTAAAAGCCTATCGGTTGCTTAATTTTCTTTTCTTAAAAGTACTGCCATAATTTTCAGAAATAAACAATAATTATATTTTATAAAATACCCCTTCTCCTTTTATAAATATATAAAACAATTAAGTCCCATACCTTAAATAATATATATTCATCAAAAAACTTTGAAAAATTCTACAAAAATTTCAGAAAATCATTTTCAATTTGTTTTCTAATATATATAAATTTTAGACTCAAATAATTAACTATTTAGCGGTAAATAGTATATAACCCAATAAATCATTTTCTTCACTAGAAAATTAATATAAAACCCACAGTAATTTATAAAATTATGAAAATTGAAACCCATCTCTAAAATATCATTTTTGATCTAAATCTAAATTTGCAAGGTATTTAGATGTCATTAAATAGGGTTTTCACATCAAAACATATCATAAAATTTATATGAATAAGCATAAATCATTAACAATCATATATACACATTTAATCCTTCAAAAACATGGCATAAACTTGCAAAACATTTTGGATTTAACTTAAAACTGAAAATATCTAAAAAAATGAGATGTAGTCAATATTCACCTTAGCTTGAGATTAAGGATTTGAGATTTGAACAGCTTTTAATTTGATTAATCTTCCTCTTTAGCTTTTTCTTCCTATAGTTCTCTAAAATGGTGGTCGGTCTCTTATGTTTTTAGTTTGCAAATGAGAGTGAATAAGGGAATACATGGCTAAGGGGTTTAAGGTTTAGGGTATAAGGATTTTCCTTGTTCCCATTTTGCCCCCGTCTACTTCCTAACCCTTTATTTATTTTATTTCATGTTATCTCATTTTGATTTACTTATTAACATGGCACGGCTTCCCTTATTAATCACAAATCTCAATCCATCAATCATCTTACATTATTTTATTTTATTTAGCTAATTAAGTATCCAAAATAATTTTACTAAAAATATGGGGTGTTAGAGGAAGAGACTGGTTCAGTAGTTGGTTTGCGGCCATCTTATTCTATCGGGCATAGTACTTAGGAACTTCTTAGGTTCCTCCTACCCATCGGCATATTAGATTTCTATATGCAATCAAGAGCAAGAAGGAAGGTTCTCCTTTTACTTATCTTGAAGTGGAGAGCATGTTTAAACCGATGGAGGACTTGTACTCCAAATACAATATGTTCAAAAAGGAGTACTTCTTCATTCAGGATGCTTCTCCGTAAATTGACACTTGGGATGCTGGTCATTCTAAATACTCTTTCATGTTTGCTCTTACCCATATAAGACTTTGTTTCGACCATTTATCCTCTCTTTCTAGCTATTTCCATCAGGTTTTGTAAGGGCCGCGGCAAGTGATGATTTGGAGAAAATGCTGGATAACTTAAAGAAAATTCCCTTAGAATTAAGAGAGGTTCCACGTCTAGTGACATATGATAAACTTAGATAGCCCGGCTTGTTAACCGAATGTCGCTCGATTGGGAAAGGTTGATCTCCCTCCACGTGCAAGCATGTTTAGATAGTGAAAGAAAACCTTCCAAGGAGTGTGAAACGAGTAAGGAGCTGTCTTCTCAGCCTTTCGCTTCTGTTGCTGATTTGGGATTGGCCCCATCTGGTGCTAACACTACTATGCTTACGGGTGCCCCAAAACCAAAGCTAGATTCTTACATGACTGAACCTCGTGCAAGTGACCGGTTATAGTCCATTAGAAAGTGCGAGGATGAAAGAGTTTGTAGTAAGGCAATTGAAGGGGCAAAACTGACGCTACCACCTCAGATTGGAGTGAAGCTCATTCTTTTGGGCAGATTGGTCTTAATTCCTTATCCAACCTTAAGGTTGAAGAGGCTCTAAACAAAATTCTAGGGTATGAGTAATGAGAGGATTTTATCCCAAGGTACATCGCAGTCTCTGACTATTTGCAGGATCTCGAGCTAGGGATTAACTATGGAGACTCTGCCTCAAAAACGATGATTTAGCGACAATTGTAGACCCATAAGGACCTTACGGGTTCGTTTAAATGCCATGCACCCTTCAGTACCTGCATACACACCCCTCTTTTCCTATGTTGCACTAATGGACTTCTTAGTTGTAACATTGTTTTAACTCTTTATTCTTGCATCTTTACAGGGATTATGAGCTCAA
Source organism: Allium cepa (assembly GCA_030765085.1). Classification (NCBI taxonomy): domain Eukaryota; kingdom Viridiplantae; phylum Streptophyta; class Magnoliopsida; order Asparagales; family Amaryllidaceae; genus Allium; species Allium cepa. Next base: position 750,223,922 of record CM060941.1, read on the forward strand.
GGAGATGCAAGCTATAGTCTAAATACAAGTAGATGAAGCTGGATGTCCCTCTAATAGACATCAAAAAGCTACCTCATCATTTGGCCTAAGCAAGAATATTAGGTAGCCGACCACAGAGCTTAAGATAGCTGAGATAGTTTCTACCACCCAATTGGAGATAAGGGTGGTCAAGATCCTTATGATGGTTCCCAAATGAGGTCCCGATCTCTTGGTAGCAAGTCGAGATCTAGGACACCTTCACATCCGTTTAAATCTCCAAGGGCTTCAACTTTCCTCTTCTCAAAATTAGAGGCATCCGAGCAGTAGGAGAGAATAGATAGAAGGGAGAGATTATAGTTGCTCCAAAAGGTAAGGAGAAGATAAAGGAAAGGGAAGGAATTGTCATCATCACCGATCACAACCACCCTAATTACGACAAGTTCCAGTAATCATACTAGCCAAGGGTTCCCATCACTTGCTTACTTGCGGATGACCACGCTACTTATTTCCCTAGTGTGGTCGACCTTCTCCGGGATAAGCTGAGAGGCATGAAGGCATTATCAGAGTCTCATGCTAAAGTAATTAGGGTCAGGGAGGAGATTGGCAAGAAAAATGTCGACCATAATCTAAAGATTTTTGAACTAAGGAAGCAGCTGCGTGAAAAGGACAAAGAGCATCAAAAGGTTCTGGATGCATTAGAGAGGTCCCAGGCCAAGGAGAACCAAAAACTCAAAGGTGAACATTCTAAAGAACTAATGAAACTGAAGGAGCATGTTCATATCCTTAAAGGCTGCAAAGGAGGATTACAATTCCAAGTCCACAAGATTACTCGAAGACTATAGGAAAGTCAAGGCCAAACCGTCCAAGAGACTAGATAAGATTCAAGCGATAAGTAGCAGAGTGGAGCCTTGGTTCTCAAAATTGAAGAAAATGACCAAGGACAGAAAAATTGAGAGGGCATATCTTAAGAGCATAGTTGAGATTGTGATTGTCAAAAAGGAAGCTGAGGCCAAGATAGTCAAGACGCTGCAGGTGGAGTGTGATGGGAAGAATAACCAGTCGGACCAAGTCGAAGAGCTTCTTAATGAGTTTTACTTTTTAATTTTTATTGAAGGGAACCTAGTATGAATGGACGACTATTAGGATGTCATGGCCTCCATCCATAGTCGGCTAATCAAAGAAGCTAAGGCACCTAGTAAGCAGGGTGGGCAGCCTTTTAGTCTTGAGGCCGTCGAAGCTTGCATTTCTACGGGGGAGAAGGAAGCTATCCGCTTGGGCTATATTAAGTTGACAACTGATGAAAAAGATTAAACCGTGTAAGAGAAGGTGAAAAGAAATGGCAATTCCGCTTTAGGGACTACTACCTAAGGTCAGACCTCGAAACTAGTTGTTTACACCCTCATACATGACGTTCTTCTAACTGCTTACCACGTTTGTTCATACATGCCAATTCATAACCTGCCTTAAGATATTGCTTAGCCTCGAGATGATTTCCAACACTGGGACGATACTCCGTCTTCTCCTAAAAGCGGTAGTATATAACCCATTGGATACTGCTCAGTATGTTCGAGCCTGCTTGGGTAAGGTCATACTTGATAGTCCCCCTTATTTCCATGTAAGTGAAATGGCCATGACAAATCCCTCTAGAGCTATGATTTCTTCTAAAGCCCCTTAATCAGGCCATGTGCCCTCAGGTCCTTCAGATTTCATAGCCGAGGAGAATTACGACGAGAAGATTGTTGCTCTCACGGAGGATATCGAAGTTGAAATTACATGCTTTAATGAATCAATTGGGGACATCGATAGGAATAAATTCTTAGGGTAAATGTTATTGCTAAGTTCCCAGGGGAGATAGTCCAGGTTAAGTTGGAGGCGATAGAGGGGTTTAAGCTTATGAAGAAGAAGTAGATTGAGCTTGATGCGGCTACTGTTTCCAAGTCAAACGAAGATAAGAAGGAGAAAGAGCTTGCTACACCCAAATAATCCAAGAAGGGTCATTCATCCATATTTTACTGGTATTTATGATTGCATATTTTCTATTTGGGACAATTCATTTTTCATTCTTGCTATATTAAACATTCTGACCATGTTTACCCTATTTTGGTAACTATAATGAAGGTGTGCATATATTATTTCTGATGGTAATGACTTTGAACTGTAGGTATTTTGTTACTTGAAGACATATGAATTTAGCTACTTTTGTATAACCTACTTTCTTACTATATTTTCACTATTCTAGTTTACTTGTTCTCATATGTGCATTCTGTGCATTCCCTGCATAAGATTGTCCCAGTAATGATGGGCTTGCGGTCATTTACTGGTATTTCAAGGTTGATGGTTGCTGCTGAAATGTCTAATCAGCAGTCAAGTTCCGACAATGAATGCTCTTGGTTAATCACTGCCTACCGAAATTCAGGGTCGATCATTAATGAAAAACTACCCCGTCGGCCGTCATACCCTGACTGCGAGTAAGTCCGGTTCACCATTGCTGGCTAGAGTCTTAGGGGCCGATCGTTAGTGGCGAACTACATATTCGGCGGTCATGTCTTGACTGTAGGTAAGTCTGGTTCGTGACTACTGACCAGAGCTTTAAGGCCTAATTGTCAATGGAGAACTACCCAATCGGCAGTCATGGCCTGACCGTGGGTAAGTCCGCTTCATCACTGCCAGTCGGAGTTTTAGGGGGTCGATCGTTAACAGTGAACTATCCAGTCGACGGTTATGTCTTGACTGTGGGTAAGTCCGGTTCGCCACTAGCCAGAAGGTTTTTTTAAGGATAAGTTTTATGTCATTGTGATATGACTTGTCTCCAAGTAGCAAGTTCAACTCATGGAGCTTTTACGATGCTTGGTTGGTGTGAATGTGGATTTAGTAGGCTTGGGTTGCATAACTTCACACCCATCGAATGTAGATGAATATTAAGTTAGTCAAAGCTAATGAATATGTCCTACTCCTCAGCTTAAGCATTCATAATAATCCGTGTATAATCAAGAGGCACCCGACATAACAAAATTTCAATAGACAAACATTTTATTATTATTAATTTCATAATCGTCTTAATTACATAACAATAGCAGTATTAAAATTACAATAGAGATTAGGTAAATCAACGATGATGATTATGTGCATTCCAAGCTTTTCTGAACACAACCCATCTAATGTGGTAAGGATTAAAGCTCCATTCCCCAAATCCTTATAGATGGCATCCGGTCCCTCCCGATCGAGTCGAGTGTAATCGATCTAGGGAATATCCACTTTAGTACTAAATCCCCTTCCTTGAGAGGGTGGTGCTTGACTTTAGAGTTAAACTTATTGATTATCCTTTGTTCATATGCCTTAGCTTTCAAAGCAGCTTTATCGTGCCTTTCATTAATCAAATCTAGTGACATATCCAACAGCTCCTTATTCTCATCGATGTTATAATGAATACTTTTGTGGGATGGAATAGCAGTATGCACTGGTAACATCGTGTTCAAGCCATAAGCCAAGGAAAAGGGTGTATATCCCATTGCCATCTTGAAAGAGGTGAGATGGACCATAGCGCCAAAGGAAGCTCATCTACCCACACTCCTTTTACCTTTTCAAGCCGCTTCTTTATGAGAGTCTTCAGAACCTTGTTGATAGCTTCCACTTGTCTATTAGTTTGCAGGTACGCTATCACAAAAAACATTTCTTTATTTCATGCCGCCGGCAAAAGTCGATATACCCCTCATTGTCAAACTGCAGTCCATTATCTAAGATGAGTTAAAGGGGAATTCCACACCTGCATATCACACTCTTGACCAAAAAAGTTATAACTTTGGCCGACGACACCTTAACAAGTGGTTCGTCTTCGACCCACTTAGTAAGGTAGAAGACTGCTATATAGGAAACTTAGTCCCACCCCTGGCCATGGAAAGTTTGTTAATTAGATCTATTCCTAAGACTGTAAAAGGATAGTGGCTAACCATGTGTGTCAGCTCAATCAGGTGCGACTTTAGGATTTTTACAAACTACTGGCATTTGTCACACCTCTTCGCATTTCCCATCACATCATGAATTAGTGCTGGCTAAAAGTACCCATATCGCTACAACTTTGCCAGAGTTTGCCTCCTAGTATGGTCTTTGCAGCTACCCTGATGTATATTCTTCAGCACCTCCTTGGCTTCCCTTCCAGCTATGCATCTTAACAGTGGGTTAGAAAATCCCCTTCGGTATAATATTCCATCCTGAATGATGAAACGAGGTGCCTTCCTGAGATCTCCTTAACTTCTTTTTCATTGTTCGGTAAAACCTTCTTTCTCAAATACTTTATGATCGGTGTCATCCAAGTCTCCTCTTCATCAACAGTCGCAATCACGTTCACCTCCTCAAAGTTAGGGGTCGGTAGAGTCATTACTAGTATTAATCGTAATAATGGCCCGTCTCCTGAACTTGCCAATTTATCCAACTCATCTGCATCTTAATTCTCTTCCCACGGGATGTGTTTTATCTTATAATTCTCTATCTTATTAAGCAGTGTCTTCAACATCTTAGATAGGATGACTAGCGTTCTCCTTTTGCTTGGAATCATCCAAGCACCTGGTATATTACCAATTATGAGTAAATGTACATAGATAATGACCTTATTCCCAATTCTCTAGCTATTTCCAATCCTTCTATTAGCGCCTCATATTCTACTTCATTGTTCATTGCCTTGACCCCCAGCCATACTACGTAGCTCGACTTTCTTCCCTTGGGTGTTAATAACATTACTCTTGCACTAGAGTCATGCTCATTTGAAACTCCATTTACATACATTTTTCATCTAATAGTTTCCACCTCTTGAGGTTCGACTTTTGGCTTTAATAGTTGACCCAGTAGTAAAGTCCACTAGGCTTGCCCATTGATCGTCGTTCGAGGATGATAGGTAATCTTGTACTAGCTCAACTCAATACTCCGCTTTTTCAGTCTTCCTAAGGTTTAGGTCGATGCATGGACTGCCTTGATGGTTAGTCTGTTAGCGCCCGAATAGGATGGGACTAGAAATAAGACATTAGCTTTTTGGATGCTATTAGGAGAAAGTACGCCAACTATTCTAATTAATGATATTTAGATTATGGTACGGTGAAGCGTTTGCTCACATAATACACTAGTCGCAGCACCAGATCCTCTTCCTGAATCAATGCCGCACTTAAGCCGTAGGTTGACACTGCTAAGTATAGATATTGATCTTCCCCATACATTGGCATAGAAAGAATTGGCAGCTTCTGTAAGCGCTCAAGTAGGTTAAGGAATACAGCCAGGCATTTATCTGTCTCAACAAAATTGCCTTTCTTCTTCTTTAATGCTTCAAAGAACGGGATATATATATCAGTAGCTTTAGATATGAACCTATTGAAGGCTTCCACTTTTCCATTCAAAATTTGCATATCATTTCATGTTTCGGGAATCTTGATGTCTTTTAAAGCATGGACTTGTTTTGAGTTAGCTTCGATTTCGCTGGCACGTATAATAAATCTAAGAATTTATCACATGAAACCCTAAAAGAATATTTTTGTGGATTCAGCTTCATCCCAAATTCCCATAAAATTTGAAACGTCTCATCCAAGTGAGAAATGTGTTCCTCGGTCTTCTTTGATTTCACCAACATGTCATCAACATATGCCTCCTGTTTGTACCAAAGTTGGACACAACACTCTTCGAAAGTATTTGAAGAGATAAAATGAAGAAAATAAATGTAAAAATAGGATTATCTAACAAACACTTGAAAAACAAATAGGAAAAACACGCAGAAACATAGTGATTTAGAGTGGTTTGGCGTATGGCCTATGTCTACTAAGAAAATGATGACTTTATTGATGTTTTCTGGCTAATTACAACAGATTACAGTGAATTACAGAGGTAAATTTCGAGTATGACAGTAGTCTTGGAGTGCAAAAATGGATTCGACGGAATCTGGACATTGAAAAGCTCAGAGTTTCCTATTGGCCCTGAGATGCTATTTATAGGCGTAGGCTGCAAATATCTCGCTCAGATTTTGGAAGACCTCTTTTGGCATGTGGGCGGGCCCACGCGATCAATCCCATGCGATTTGCACTCGGTCCGTGTTCGATACGAACCAATTTCGTATCGATCAAGATTTGGCCCAATCGAGTTGAAATTGAGCAGGAACATTCTTTAGGTTGTACGTGAACTCTTGTAAAAATTTGGTAGCATTTGAACTTGTAGATTGTGAGTTATGATCGATGCAAGTTTGGGTTTTGTGTGGGCTGTCTTGTTCGAATCGATACCTTCGTATCGATTTGCTCGAATCGCTTTTGAGCATGTGCCTACAAGTTGACGTGGCGCTAGCTCCTCGGATCGATCCACTTTTCATGTCGTGTTGACCATTTCCTTATTCATATCCATAATCTAAGCCTTATGCGTATCAATCTTAATGACTTCATTATGTTCGTATCGGTCGCCTTGCTCTATTCGTATCGATTGGTTGCTCTGTCACGTATCGATCGATTGCTTGGATTTTTTCGTACCAATGTGAAGTGTCTACTTCGTATTGATCTATGGTTGGTCGATATGAAGTATGTATGATGTTTGATCGACACGAACTAGACACTTGTATTGCGGTCGATGGATACGAAATGGGCAATAGCCGATCGATTCAAAGTGGGACTGCCTTCTGACATATACGAAAAAGGCCATCGTCAATGGCTATGAACAAGACAACTGCAGATCGATACGAAGCGGATTTGTTTGATGATGGAGTCGAATAGATCAATATGAATAAATCATATTCCCCTGATGGATACGAAGTAATGCATTTTGATGGATACAAAATGATGGACGCAAATTGATGGGGATGGCCTAACCGATACAAACTGATGGATGCAATTGAGATGATTTCTTCGGTTTGCATCAATCATATCTTAAGCATACGAACTCGGATAGACTTGAAATTTGGAACGTTGGCTTCCATAGCTTTGCTTGTCATGTCTTGTCAATTGTAGCTCGATTCGGACTCAAACAAAATTCATCGATATCGATAGTGAGCCTGTGTATGACCAATCTTCGGGACGGACTGTCCTTGGTTTCCAGTTAAGTTCCTGGTATCACGGCCTTGCCAAAAGTGGGATAACATTTGCCCTCCAAAGTACGTCTTGTGAGTAACTGACGTGCTTTGAATGATTGTTTCTTTCATTTTGAACAGTTCTGTCTGACTTGTTAAACAGTTATCATCTTTTTATTGAAAGTTGTAACCTTTGATTGATTTTTCAGTAATATGAACTATCGACTGCCAACTGTTGTACAGTGTACTGAGTATTGCATGATTGTGATCTATTTTTTGTTGTTATAATTGTCATCAAGCAGGTACTCAATTCCTGTGAATCTTAAATATCGAATTTTAGTCCATTATACATGAATGTACATTAGCTTGACTCTCGTTAACGTTCGTACGTTCACGAGTCATTGTCAGTTTATATATATATATATATATATATATATATATATCGAATTTCGTGTCGACCCTCCCCTGAGTCAATATGAAATTCGAGTTGTAACAACGCTTGATGGTTGTTTCGGAACATCCCTTCGTATCGATCCTCTCATGGATCGATGTAAAAGGTCGAAAGATTGTTCTCGTATCGATGTAATTCACATTGATGGATACAAAATAAACATTTCTTATCGATGGATGCGAGCTTCGATGGATACGAAATTGTCATTTCATCTCGATAGATTTTTGTAGCTCCAAGAGGCCTTTGCTGTGTCTTTCGTATCGATAGTTTGATTGGTACGAATAGCTTGTGGCTGTAGTTCAGTGGTGAATGGATACGAAGTAGACTCTTCGTATCGCTAATGCAGAAAAACGTTCTCATTGGTCATTAACACCAAGAGGCAAATCATTTTTTACCTTTTGTTTCGTGTCCATATAAATACCACTGGGACTTAAAAAAAATCACTTGCTTTCACTTTTACGAACTGCTTTTGCATCGATCAGGAAAAAGGAAAAAGAAAATACCTTCGTCTCCAAATCGAATAGCCCGTCTTTCCTTCAAATATACTACTCAAATTAGGTAGCTAACTGAGTTGTCCGACTTTAAAACAATGAGACTCAGGTTTCTATGCCATTCCATTCGTGTGTATGGTCGACTCCAGTTGTGCCAAGGCTGAAGTTAGGCCAGAGTTTGCTTGAGGAAGGTCGCAGTGGCGTTTGTGTTGATCGAAGAAGATGGAGTGTGGAGGGTTACGAATAAGAAAAAAATCATATCGATCTGTGACGAAGGGAGAAATCGTATCGATCTGGGTATGACGAGGCTTCGTATCGAACAAAGGGTACACTTCGTATCAATCGGTGGTAAAGTCTTCATATCGACCAACTAAAGATGGCGTTCATACCGACGGATATCCAATGGCATTCGTATCGATAAGCCTCGATCGATACGAATTATGGTTCATTGATTCATATGAACAGAAGGATGTTACATCTATATGAAATATCCTTTTGGTGATCGATGCGAATGGACATACCAAGATCGATACAAACTGCTACTTTCTAGATCGATATGAATTGCTATGTTCGTGATCGATATGAGTTGAACCTCTGGTGACTGATCCATGTCTCGACCTTGATGGATACGAAAATTTTGAATAATTGAACACTTAACTCCGGCGAGCATTAATCTGGCATAATTGGACTTGACCGTCGAACTACATATTTGACTATCCTTCGAAGCTCGTCGACGGAAATGTAACTCAACAACATCTAAACAAGCCGTAACTCAGATCGGTCTCTAAAGTCTAGATGGCACGGTTGTGACGGTAAGTGATGATAGTCGCTCTGATTAAATTTCGAAGTCTCGTCGTTTGAATATTTTCTCTAACTCTATATACTTTCTTAAGCAACATGTAGCACTGCACTGTAGAACACATTCATACACTTCACACTGAGGAACACATGAGCTTATTATCGTCTAATGATGGTTTTTCATAAGTTAGTTAGTTATGGAGTCCACAAGCTTACAACCGCAGGAAACTCAGAGTTCACTTCCCTTAATAATAGAGATACTAGCCATCGCGGCCGAAGTCATCGACCTAGCTCCGGATGAGCTGCCAGGTGCTATTTTCATCGGTCACCCACAAGATTCCGTTCCATCAAACATCTCTAAAGATATGTTGGAATGGATATGCCTAAGACATGGCTTGTCGCTGGACGACATACTATTATCGGGACTGAATGATAGACCACATGCTCCCTAAGAGGGATTTACTACCTTTAATCGCCATGCATGCACAGCGGGAACACTTCCTCCATTCAACCAGTATATTAAAGAAGTGTCGTCTTTCTTCTGAATTGCTCCATCATAACTACATCCGAACGGGTACGCTTTGCTGGACAGCCTATTTATTGTATTTATGGAGCATCTTTTTCGACTATCGACCTCGATCGAGATCAGATACTTATTTAATGTCAAGAGTCGGGGAGATAGTCCCTCATTCACATTCCTAGAGTCGGTCATGAATTGTCAAGTTGTGATCGGCTCCTGGACCAGGCTGAGTTATTTCAAAATGGAGTGGATCTATGTCCGATGTCCTATAGGATTTGCCAGCTGATGGTTAGTCAGACGTAAGTGTTGTAATCTCTTCAAGTAGTTAATGAGATAATCATAGCTGATACCAAAATTAGTATCTTCTTTCCTTTACAGCTGTAATCCCATGACCTGAGGGAGCACACTTTAAAGAGATAGTTCGCGTCCTCCAAGAAGTGCTGAATGAGATGAGGGAAATAGAGTCGGTGTTAACAGACCAAAACTTGAAGATTGTCGGGCTAATCGAGCGAAATCAGAGTATCAGTCTCGTAGGAACATTGAGGGAAGCCTCGACGGGGTGAGTGAAGCATAAGATGCCCAGGGTTGTAATAGCTGAAGTAGGTGATGACGAAAATACACCCACTGATAATGAACCCATTGCCTGGCCTTCCAACTCCTTTCAAGATTTTGAGAGAAGGAGAAAAGGCAAGGTTGCAGCGTATAAGCATTCTAATTCTAGGAGATGGAAATCTGTGATCGTGTCTCTCCCTATTCTCGGTATTAAAATTTCAGAGGCTCCTCCTTCATAAGTAGAGAGCCTTTTCGAAGGGCTTATCGATATCCCAATTTCGAATTATGTATCACTTCAGCACGACACCAGATTGGAGGAGCTTCAAAGTGCCTTAGACTTAAGTGGGTATCTTCCCACAAGTGTAGTAGACATTTCCGGTTGGTCGGCCGGTTGCACATACATACATACTACACGGCACAACACAATTTTCGATCGCAAGCTGCTTACTTCAGGAGATTATTAACTTTGTTTCTCTTACTTTGCAAATAAAATGTCTGGATGTGGGTCGATGTTGCGGAGTCTCCCCTCAGCTCGCCGATCCTCTTCGTATTATGACCCACGTAGGAGAGAGACAGAGAGGGATTATGATCATGGATACTCTAGCTAGGAAAGATATGACAAGGATAAGGACAAGGACTACAGACATAGATACCGATCCCATTCTCCACCTCCTAGAATCCCTACACACCCTTCGAGCTAAGGAAAACAAACCATGGAGTCTCCCCGCCATAAATCATCTTCCCAAGCCTCTATTCCTGAATCACACCATCATAGACATGAGATCAAAACCCTTTTTATCACTGAACATGCTATTATTGAGCCCACCGAGGAAGGGGCTATTAGAATCACACAAATGAAGAAGGATTTTTCGAATATTTGCTTTAATGGCTACATCTTCCCCCGCACTTAAAGAGAATTCCAGCGGAAGTAGAGAACACGATGCACGATTATATTCATGACATATACATTCAGTATAAGGAGTGGGCGAAAGCCGTAGAGAAAGCATCGAAGCTGGCCTTTAAGTGGGCAACCACCATAGAGAAATTAGAAAACGAGCTCGCTCAAAAGGATCGAATCATCCAAGTGCATAATGATGAAGCTGAATCCTCCCGAAAGTCAGAAATAGAGGCCACTCAAAAGGCCGACGAGATGAACTTGGCCATGGAGAGGATGAGGCAAACACACTTTGCCCTGGTGGAGGAGATAGGCCACCGAAACACTACTGTCACAGCCGAGCAGGATGCAGCCCTTAAAGAACTTAACAAGCTGAAAGCCAAATTTTCCGAAATCATCAAAGAAAGGGATGATGCAAATCTCGCAGCCTAGGAAGCATGCGAACAGGCCGTAGGGCTACGGGGGCGAACGGGATGCGGCAACAGCTAAAGTCCGTATAGTGGAGACTGAGGTTGAGGAGAAGGTTCGAATGGTGGAGTCCAGACTAGAGGCTGACATTAAAGATCTCCTCATCACCTGTAATGCCAACGTCTTGAAGAATAGGAACCTAGCCTGGCTCGATAACTATCCGACACACTAATACAACCCCTGGGGCCGTCTAGTTGAGGATGAGAAAGTTGCCCATCAGGGCAAATTGGTCGACGAATTTGAGCTTGAGAGCCAAGTGATGAACGAAGACAAAAGAAAATTTCTTCATGATGCTATGATTTCATATGAGATGGAGAAGCTTGATGCTCAACATTCGAAAGTTGGAGAAGTTTCTGGTATCGAGCACCATGATATAAGTCCCGAAACTTCTATGCCGACTCATCTTGAACCGACCTTTGCGGTTGAATCTCAATCCATTCCTGCTTACAACCTAGATTAACCGCAGATATCTCAAGCTAGCGAACAACTTTCTGAGGACGTTCAACCGACAACAAGTCAAACCGAGGAAGGTATTCTGAATGTTTCGTATACTTGTTCACAATCGAAAGCTTCACTTGAAATACTTAATAACATCTTTTCTTTGTTTCTTTCCAGTGATTAGAGCTACATCAGCTGCGCCTCCTGCCACCACTCAAGAATCGCATCATGCGCTGGAGGCTATCGTGACTGAAGCGGTCGCTACAACAACTACCATGCCGCTTGATGGAATGCAAGGGTGTACACTTTCCTTTGATGAACAGATGATGGAGGAACTACTCGGTCATCACAGCGACTTCTTTGCGGATCTGCCATTTGTCATGAGCTGGAGCGCACCAGCGACTAGCCCCTCAGGTCCAACTGCAAGTATTCTAGGCGATGCGCAAACACTCCATGAGGAGGAAATTATAGCGGAGATTAATGCTAAAATGGAAGCAGTAGCCCGGACCAGCAGCTTTGGAGGTGGAATGGTGGGACCTGGCCTGGCTCCATTAAGGATGATATCATCCGGCGGTACTGTTGTCGATACCACGCGCCTATTCTGCCTTCTATAGTGGATCCAACCCTTCCGACTCCACCTACATGAAGTATTCCTATTCATTTGAGCTCGGAGGAGGATATAATGCCACCCAATGCAGATCAGCCGATGAAAGGCAAAGGCTCGAAGAGGAAAATCACTGGCAGCTCCAGCGGGTCCACGCTGAAGAAGAAACCAAGGAAAAGAAAGAATAGATAGGCCTCTTCGGCTCATTTTTGGGTAGATAGGAATTTGCTTTTGGTTTTCTTTTATATGCCTGTATAGATGCAGGATCTTCCCCTACTAGTAGGATTTTTGGAGATAACTTATACATAAATTCCTTCCGCAAATAGTTGAAATGAAATTTTGTTTTAACTTCAACTCAATTATTGTTTGTTTTCTTAAGTGTTTCAGTATTTGAATTCTAGTTCAGTGCACTTGTGAAGTCTCGGCTTTCGAGTCAAGTTTGTGTTTATTTTTTAAGTCCTGAAATCACGGACATGAGTCATAACTAGAGATTAAGTTGTTTTGATATTGCACTGCTTCAGTCAATGGTAACGCTTGAGTTATGCCCCCAGTTTCGAGGATGTGTTGTAAAGATCAGTTAACGATTGCATTTCGCCCTTATTTCATCGAGCTTATCATCGTTGAATCGATGCTGAAACAAGTGAGAGTCGAGTGGTTGAATTACACTCACTCACTTATTAGTGATCACATCCGCACTCCAAGGATTTTCATTTGTACGTCGGCGGTCGATCACGCCTGTTTAAGTTTTAAGTATATGTCCATGCTCCGGGGACTTAAGTTATTTTATGGGTGGTCAATCACACCCGAGTTATATGTATACTCCGACCACACTCTAGGGATTTAGAGTTAATTGCGGTCGATAATCTAGTTCGCTTTCTGGGTATCCAAAGATAGTCAATGTTTGTACTCTAGTTCGCACTCTGGGAAATTAAAGTTGGTTGATGTTCATACTCCAACTCGCACTCCGAGAATTGAGAGTTGACGTTTATCCCCCGATTCGCACTTTGGGAATTTGGAGTTGATATTTATACTCCGATTCGTACTCTGGGAATTTGAAGTTAATGTTTATACTTCGATTCGCACTCTGGGAATTCAGAGTTGGCCGACAGACGGTCAGTCGCGTCTGTTTATGCGTTTGAATTTTGTTTGCACTGTAGGAACGGCGGATTTATCAAGATCATGGATGGTCGATTCTCATCCACCCTGAGTTACGAAATGAGGTCGTTAGATGGACGGGTCCATCCTCCTTGAACTGGTTAAGATATGGTCAAAGTCGTTAGGTGGATGGATCCACCCTCCTTGAAACCATATTCATGAGTTTATATTCCAGCTCGCACTCTGGGAGACTGGAGTTAGTTAAAGGATTATCGTGTATCAAACATTTTCGGCTTCAGTGTAGTGACTTGCCCCCAAGCTCGAGTTTCACTTAGTCACTCCCTATTTGTATGGCCGATCGTATCATAGTCACTCCCTATTTGAATAAATCCCACTGTATGATGGAACTTAGCTCTTCGTGCATCGTGATGGTTGTATGACACATTCAATAAATCACAGCTCTGACTCGAAGAGATGGCATTTTATTACTGAAATGAGAAAATATGGCAAAGTCAAATGCCTTATTACAAATTCAAATTTTGAAATGCAGAAACAAGTTGCAAATGAAAGATAGACTAAGTAAATAAAGCCTATCATGTGTAGTAGCGTCGAAGACACTCGTTGTTCCAGGCTCTTGGCAAAGTAAGACCGTCAACGGGCGATAACTTAAATGAGCCATCTCTAAGCTTTCGTTCAATCACATACGACACTTCCCACGTTGGTTTCATGTGCGAATGAATCGGGTAGATTCTTTTGAGGATGAGATCACAGAGTTCAAAGGTTCGAGGTTAGACCTTGGCATTGTATAGTCGGGAGACTCGACTTTGGTATGCGGATGCCTTCAAATCAGCCTCTTCGCACTTCTCATCCAACAAATCTAAGGATTCAGCTAGTAGTATGGCATTTGTCTTTGGATCATAATAAGTCACACGATGAGAAGGTACTTCCATCTCAACTGGAATGACGGCTTCTGAACCATAGGAAAGAGAAAATGGAGTGTGTCCGGTCGTAGACTTGTAGGTTGTTTGGTAAGCCCATAAAGCCACAGGAAGTTCATCAACCCACTTGCCCCTAGCCTTTTCCAGTCGTTCATTTAGAATAGACTTGATAACCTTATTAACAGCTTCAACCTGGTCACTTGAGGGTGTGCAACTGCAGAGAATTTCTTTTGAATGTGGAATCATTGGCAGAAATCCTTGAATTCAACACTATCGAAATGGATTCCGTTATTAGTGATGATGGTATGTGGAAGACCAAATCGGTAGATAATGTTGTAGACTACAAAGTTGATCATCTTCTTCATCGTGATTGTAGCAAGAGGTTTAGCTTCAACCCATTTGGTAAAGTAATCAACTACGACGATGGCATATTTAGCACCACCTTTGGCCAGTGGTTGAGAGCCAACGATATCAACGTCCCATACTGCAAACGGCCATGGACTGACCATGTGGCTTATCTCAGTAGGTGGGGCTCCAGAAATTCGAAAATGCTTTTGACATTTATTGCATTTCCTAGCGTAGTCTGCTGCATTGCGATTTACAGTCGGCCAATAATACCCGTATCAGAGCACTTTCTTAGCAAGAGCTTGCCCTCCTGTGTGATTTCCACACTCTCCTTCATGTACATCATGCAATATTCGCTTAATTTCATCGTGAGCGATATATCGGAGCAAAGGAACAGAGTATCCTCTTTTATACATGACTCCATTTTGGATAGTGAACCGCGAAGCTTTTTGAAGAACCTGTCTCTTTTCACTCCTGCGTTATAGTAATGTTCCATGCTCAAGATAATTTTGGAATGGGGTCATCCATGACTCCTTATCGGGAACAACTTCCAACACCCAATCTATCTCTATTCGATCGACGCTCGAGTAGAGTAACGTCTCCATGGGAACAATCCCGCCTCACCTGAACTGGCTAACTTTGCTAATGAATCGGCTTTCTAATTGTGCTCTCAGGGGATGTAGTAGATAGCATAATAATCGAATTGATTTAGTATCTCCTGGACCCAAGATAGGTAAGCAGCCAATCTTCGATCTTTGACCTGGTACTCCCCCTAAACTTGACACATAACTAATTGTGAATCGTAATAAATTTCCACAACAATGATTCTTAAGTCTCGGGCGAGTTTCAATTCGGCAAGCAAGGTTTCATATTCAGCTTCATTATTGGTCGCACAAAAATCAAACTTTAGAGCATAACATATGGATCGACCTTCAAGGGTTTCAAGTACAACTCCAGCATCCGAGCACCCGAGCACCTACGCATCATTCGTTTGACGCACCATCAGTATGCAGCTTCCAGATATACTCAGGAGATTCACTGGTTTCGGGCAATTCCTTCGGGATGGTAAATTCGGCTATAAAATCTGCTAGGACTTATTCTTAAATGGCTTGCCTAGAGTGTAAGTAATATCAAACCGGATCAGTTCGATATTCCACTTGAGTAACCTACCAGATGTATCAGGCCGTGTAAGGACCTGTCGTAACGGCCGGTCGGTGTAAACAGTGACATGGTAAGCCTGGAAATACGGATGGAGCTTCCACGAGGCAATAAAGAGGCAATAAGCCAGCTTCTCTAGCTTCAGATAATTTCTCTTAGCTCTGATTAGTCGTTTACTAATACAGTAGACCGGTTTTTGCACTCGGTCTTCCTCCCGAACTAAGGCAACGCTGATTGTGTTTTCTGAAACTGCCAAGTAAAGGTATAATTGCTCATGATCGATAGGCTTTGACAAAATAGGCGGTGTGGAGAGGTATTGTATTAGTGCTTGGAATGCACCCTCACATTTCATGGTCCATTCAAAATTCCGTTTCTCTTTTTGAATCAAATCAAATTGGAATGCACCCTCACATTTCATGGTCCATTCAAAATTTCGTTTCTCTTTTCGAATCAAATCAAAGAAAGGAATGCATTTATCGGTGGACTTTGAAATGAAACTGCTCAGTGCTGCTATTTTCCCGTTGAGGCTCTGGACTTGCTTTATGGTTCTTAGAGTCTCAAGATTTTTGATCGCCAAGATCTTTTTGGGAATTTCTTCGATTCCTCGAACATAACGATAAACCCAAGGAATTTTCCATATGCGATCCCAAAGTGACATTTCAACGAGTTGAGCTTCACCCTGTATTCTCGAAGAATACTAAACATCGATTCCAAGTCTTTAATATGATTAGTGGAGAATCATGACTTCACCAGCATATCGTCTACATATACTTCCATGGTCTTTTAGATCTGGTTAGCGAACATACGATTGACTAGTCATTGGTAAGTTGCCCTGGCATTCTTGAGTCCGAAAGGCATGACTTTGTAGCAATAGAGTCCCAGATCGGTTACGAAGCCGGTATGTTCTTGGTCGGGTAAGTGTATGGGTATCTATTTGTAACCGGAATATGCATCCATAAAGGATAAGTGTTCGTGCCCAGCCATTGAATCTACAAGCTGATCAATTAGAGGATGTGGAAAACTGTCTTTCAGGCAATCTTTGTTCAAGTCTGAGTTGTCAACACACGTTCTTCATTTCCCATTCTGTTTCAGATAAGTACGGGATTGGATATCCACTCCGGATATAAGACATCTCGAATAAACCCATTCGATTTTAACTCATTGACCTCTTCTTTAAGGGTGACAGATCTCTCTAGATCCATACCATGCCTTTTTTGCTTGACCGGGATGTGCTGTGGGTCAACATTCAACGTGTGGCTCGTAATGTCCGGCGAGATCGTACATATGTCAGAATTCGTCCAGGCAAACACGTCGAGGTTTTCCTGGAGAAATTCAACCAATTCCTCTTGCATTTGTTGGATTAATTGAGACCCGATCTTTATCATTCTAAAATCATCGGTATCATCGACTGGGACATCGATGGTCAGTTCGGCCGAAGAAGCTTGATTGTCTTTACTTTCATCTTCGCTTTCGTTATCTCTCGGATCAAGATCTCTTTGGAATTGGTTGGGGTGCCTAGTCCTGGGCCCAGGCACCAATTGTCAATTTTCAACTAAACGGACGCAGAGAGATTCCTCTACGCCCTTTCCTTTCTCCTTTTGCTGCGCCCCACGAAGCTTAACAACATAACAGGCTCACCCAGCAGCCTGATCTCCTTGAACGACTCCAACTCCACAATCAATGGGGAATTTAGAGTCAAACACCGGCTGCGCTAAATTCAGCTAGGGCCCGTCGGCCCAAAAAAGCATTATATAGCGATTTTATATTCAAAACAACAAACTGCAGTATCCAAAATCTCCGGCATTCTCCAACTCCCAATTCCACTGGTAGTTCTCCTACTCCAGTGGGTATAGCAGCACTCTCATTGAAGTCATGGATTTGAGATTGGCAAGGCTTTAAATCTTTGGCTTCCATCTTCATTTGGTCATAGGCTCGCTTGAACAAGATATTCACAGAACTTCCACTGTCAACCAATATCTTCTTCATCCAAGCAGGACCTACTTGGGCTGATAAGACAAGTTGATCAATAGTGGGGGCTTCGACCTTGTCAGCATCTCTATTTCAGAACACGATGTCGTTAGTCATCATCTTTTGTTGTTTGGTAGAAGCCTCGTCATTAAAACTACTACAACACTCGAAGTCCACATGCCTAATAGAACTGGCATATGACTTCATTTCCTTCCAACTTCGGTCTGCTGGATAAGGACCACGACTTATAGTATTTATCACTAGCCTACCGTCGGTACAAGCGGGATCCTCCGGTCTTGCCTGATTAGGTACATTATTTTGATTCAATGGGCCCACACCTCCAGATTGCGGCGCCTGCACAAATTGTTCTAACTTCCTCTCTCTTATCAACTTCTCAATGAGATCTTGTAAATGACGACATTCATTGGTTTTATGGCCATAGATCTTATGAAATCTACAAAATTTCCCTGTTTGGGTCTGCCTTTCCGATGATGGCTTCGGAGCGGGCTTCTTGTACTGGATAATATTGCGGGTTTGTAGATATACATTCTCCAGTGACGTATTCAGAGGAGTGTAATTATCAAACATAGGAGCTCTACGTCATGGGCCACAATTCTGATCCCGCTTTATATTTTGATTCCCATTGCCTTTTTACTGAGTTTGTTTACTCTGAATATTGAATTGTACTTTTCCAGAGCTCTCCCCGGACTATTAAACTACAACATTACTTTGAATTCCTTCCATGCTAGGCCATACGTCATCCTGTTTCCTAGACTGTTTTGCATCTTCCCTTCTCAAGAATTGGGCCGCCTTGGAATAGAAACGGTTTAATGACGCAGGGTTTTTTTTGGCCGACCAGTTGCCGAATTCAGAATCAGGGTCAATCCCCTTAGTCAATGCCATAAGAATTAGGGTTGCTGATTTCAGCACACGTAGCATGAAATCTTTCTAAATAATGTTGGAGTGTCTCTCCAGTAGCTTAAGTGACACTAGACAGAGTGTTAACATCCTTCGGCCTTGCGACATGCATCCGAAATTGATCAACAAACTTGGTTGCCAGTTGGTCAAAACAAGAATTAGATCGAGGTGGCAAACGAGTGAACCACATAGTAGCTATGCCCCCCAGAGAGATCAAGAAGCTTCGACATTAAACTTCATCGTCCGCCCATGTAGCATTCATCAGCCACTCATACTTCAGGATGTGTTGGTTGGGATCAAAACTTCCTTCATAGACTAGTAAAGTCGGCATCCTGAATCGCCGAGGTGGTTCAGCATAAAGTTTCTCAACAACAAAAGGAGTATGCCTCCGGGAGATTCCCTAGTCGTCATTAGTGAGGCCTTGACTTTCTCGAATCATCTGACGGATCATTGTGGGGATGTCCGGCATCCTTACATTTTATGCACGCTGGGCTAAGGTGTGGTCGGGTTCCACAATGCGAGGTTGGACTGGTCGCGGTTGACGGTCTGTATCTCGCCTCCTTGGCTTGAAGTTCTCAGGAACATAGGGTTCGAGAGTATGTCCACGTTGACGATGGTTCGGAACTGACTGATTCCGGACATCAACTCCTGGTTCAATAGTAGCGGTGGTAGCACGATTGTCTATGGTGTAATGAGGAATAGTACCTCCCTGGGAGGAGGGTCCAGTTTGGTAGCTGGTTGACGGGCCAACTTTGGGTTGCCCAATGTTCAGCGTAGGTTGATGTTCGGTAACTTAAATGTAACTCCCATCTTGCCATGGGCGCATAGATCTGTGATGATAATCTGAAGAGGCTAAACTCTCGTGGATGAATAGGAGACCTGATCCCTCCTGGATCTCCTACGCCTTTGTCGATTTAGCTGATTAGTCAATTCTGCGTTTGCACGCAGCTGTTGAGTGAGTTGCTGACGGCTCTGAGTCAGCTCTTGCATATGCATCGAGAATTCTTTCCTGGTAACAGGGCCAGAGGGATCTGATGGTCCAACAACATTCTTATTGGGTGAAGGCAGTTGTACGGGATTCTGTCTGTCCCGTCCTTCTTGATCTACAGCTGTAGAAGTGGTCCTTGTGCTAACCATGATGGATGATGAAGTTCTTTCCTGGATCTGATGCAAATTTGAATAGGATGGAAGGACTCTGAACTTGAGATCTGGATCTTCTTCTCAGATTTGTGCAATCCGGTATCGATAGTAGATCCAAAGAGCAGGAGAAATTCTGTGTTCTCTTAGTGAAAGCACCAAAGTGTTTGTACCAAAATTAGACACAACATTCTTTGAAAGTATTTGAAGAGATAAAATGAAGAAAATAAATGTAAAAAGAGGATTATCTAACAGACACTTCAAAAATAGATA
Source organism: Allium cepa (assembly GCA_030765085.1). Lineage (NCBI taxonomy): Eukaryota > Viridiplantae > Streptophyta > Magnoliopsida > Asparagales > Amaryllidaceae > Allium > Allium cepa. The sequence goes on from CM060941.1 coordinate 750,243,974, forward strand.
GGAAAAATACGCAGAAACACAATGATTTAGAGCGGTTTGACGTATGGCCTACGTCTACTATGAAATTAATGACTTTATTGATGTTTTCTAATTGATTACAATATATTACAGCGAACTACAGCGGTAAATTTCGAGTACAGCAGTAGTCTTGGAGTGCAAAAATGAATTCGGTAGAATCTGGACATAGAAGAGCTCAGAGATCCCTTTCCCGTTGGCCATGGGATGCTATTTATAGGAGTAGGCTGCAAATATCTCACTCAGATCTTGGGAGACCTCTTCTGGCACGTGGGCAGGCCCACGCGATCGATTCCATGTGATTTGCACTCGGTCTGTGATCTATACGAACCAAATTCGTATCAATCAAGATTTGTCCCAATCGAGTCGAAATTGAGCAGAAACATTCTTTAGGTTGTACAAAAGCTCTTGTGAAAATTTGATAGCATTTGGACTTGTAGATTGTGAGTTATGATCGATCCAAGTTTGGGTTTTGTGTGGGCTGTCATGTTCGAATCGCTACCTTCGTATCGATCAATTCGAATCGCTTTTGAGCACGTGCCTGCAAGTTGACGTGACGCTAGCTTCTCGGATCGATCCACTTTTCGTGCCGTGTTGACCGTTTCCTTATTCGTATCCATAATCTAAGCCTTGTTCATATCGATCTGAATGGTTTCATTCCGTTCGTATTGGTCGCCTTGATCAATTCGTATCGATTGGTTGCTCTGTCATATTCATACCGATCGATTGCTTAGGTTTGTTCGTATCGATGGGAAGTGTCTACTTCGTATCGATCTGTGGTTGATCGATGTATGATGTTTGATTGACATGAAGTAGACACTTGTATTGCAGTCGATGGATATGAAATGGGCAATAGCCGAACGATTCAAAGTGGGACTGCATTCTGATGGATACGAAGAAGGCCATCCTCAATGGATGCGAGCAAGACAACTGCAGATCGATACAAAGTGGAGTTGTTTGATGATGGAGTCGAATGGATCGATATGAATAAATCATATTCCCCTGATGGATATGAAGTAATGCATTTGATGGATACGAAATGATGGATGCGAATTGATGGAGATGGCCTAACCGATACGAAATGATGGATGCGATTGAGATGATTTTTTCGGCTTGCATAGATCATATCTTGAGCATTCGAACTCGAATTGACTTGAAATTTGAAATGTTGGCTTCCATAGCTTAGCTTGTCATGTCTTGTCAATTGTAGCTCAATACGGACTTGAAAAAAATTCATCGATATCCATAGTGAGCCTGCGTATGGCCGATCTTCGGGACGACCTGTCTTTGGTTCTAGTTATGTTCCTGATCACAGCCTTGCCAAAAGGCAGGATAACACCTCCATAGTTCTTCCGATGTGACTAGCAAAGATCTTATCAGCCAAACATTGGTATATTCCTTCTGCATTCTTGAGTCCAAACAGCACGACTTTTTAACAATATAGACCCAAGACAGTAAAAATCCAGCATGATCCTGGTTCGGAACCTACATAACAATCTGATTGTATCTAGAATATACATCCATAAAAGATAAAAGCTCATGACTCGAAGTTCCACCTACCTGCTGATCGATTCTCGAAAAAGGGGAACAATCCTTAGGACACGTATCGTTCAGGTTGGAAAAGTCAGTTTATGTCTGTTATTTCCCGTTCGATTTCCTGACCAGAACTAGGTTAGTTATCCATTCCAGATATTGAGACTCCATGATGAACCCCTTTGCCAATAAAGTTTCTACCTCTTCATTAAGGGTAGCTGGTGTTCAGGTTCAATACTTCTCTTCTTTTTTTTGCCGAGGGTTTTCTTGGGTTGATATTTATGGTGTGACAATTGAAGGAGAAATTCAATACATATCTGCATATGACCAGGCCAATACATCCTGATTATTCCGTAGGAATCCTATCAATTATATTTTTTATCATGCTCCAGTCTGGGTCCGATCTTTATAAGTTTTGTTGGGATATCGCTATCTACTTTCACAAACTCACCGTCTCTATGGGCTCCACCACGACCCTTCCCCTCCATCTCTCAGGTTAAGTTCGTTATAAGAATCACTTGTAAACCTAAGCAATGGGCCTTCTTTAATTGCTCTACGACCGCATATTTGGCTTAGAGTGCAAATCTATGCCCATTCCATTTTCCTGTCGTTTATTTTCTCAAAGCACTACCACATTACATTCCCTAGCAGCGTCCTGGTTTCCTTACACTACCCTCACTCTATGAGCCATAGGGAATTTCATGGTCAAACACCACTGGGCTACTACTGCATTGAAATTATATAAGGCAGGACATCCTAAGAAGGCATTATACGTAGAGAATCTGTCCACTAAGAAAAAAGTTTGCATTTATATGGTTGATCGAGAATGGGCTCCGAACTCTACAAACAAATCCAGCCTTCCTAAAGGCATTGCCTTCTCCTCTGAAGACATGTAATTATTGGTTGCATGGTGTGACATCGTTTATGTACAATCCCATTCTATCAAGTGCATCATTGAATTGGATGTTTACCGAACTCCCGCTGTCAATCCAATGCACTTCTATTGGGTCGAACATTGCCTAAATCACCATAGTGTCTATATGTGGATACTGACTACCCTACAAGTCAATATCATCAAATACTATCTCATCTTGCTCCCAACGAGGGACCTTAGCCTTACACTCCTCGCCTATGGTGCACACAAAAGCTTCCCTGTTATTTAGAGACTTTGCACATCTTTCCATCTCAGCCCAACTTTTGTCAACTACATGAAATCGTCCTATTATGGTATTAATCATCAATTTCTCATCCATCTTATGATTTGCACCGGTTCCTTCTCCTCTGTTTCCTAACGAGGTTAGCTTAAGAGTACGCCTCATAGATACATGAGGAGTATTAGGATTTCTGATGTATCGCTCCAAGTTCTTTTTCTAATGTATTCCTCTGTAATGTCTCACAAATGACGATATTCATTAATGTCATGCCCATGAGATTCATGAAATCTACAATATTTTCTCATATTTATGTCTGCTTTAGTCTTTTTCCGAGACTAAAGCCTATTGTATTTAAGCTCAACTTGCATTGCAAGGTAGATGTTTTCCACGGTATCGTTTTGGTCTAGTGTAGCATCAAACCTTGGTCTATCTGAACCTCCTTCGTTCCGCCTTCTTTCAGCCAGAGCCGCTTTGACTGTTATTCTTCTTCTTTGTAATAAAACTACCTCGATGCCTTTAACTATAGCGTTCATGCTATTAGATGACTTTCATGACTTCACAACCATTTCAAATTGTCGCTCGACCATAGCTTCCTCCAATTGCATATGCTTTGCTGGCTCATAGAGATGGCGACATTAAAATCACTATTGGCTTGAATGTAGGGGAAGGAGCCATCTAACTTCTCATCGTTATCGATAATTACATTAAATCACCTTCAATGGCCAAGTTTAATAAAGAAAGCAGATTAATATCATCCCATAGGGATTGCTTCCACTGACAGAGCACTTGGCGTAAATACAAGCAAACAACTGAGGTGGAAGTTAGGGTAGAATTTTAATGAAGAAATATATCGCTTGGTTCGTGTCTAGGACTAGGGTAGCATTCCAATCAAACTTCCACTATGATTTGTAGGAACTAGATTAACCCTAGAGGGAGGGGGGGTGAATAGGGTTATAGCAAATTTTTGTGAATTAAACACAGAAGCAAACTGCAGAAATAAATATGCTGAAAAATAAATCACACACAAAATTTACCCAGCTTCGGCAACCCCTGCCTACTGCTGCATTCCCAGATTTCTATTAGAATTAAACAGTTTCCCGCTTACAAACACTCTAACAGACTTGCAAACCCTGCTACCGCCTATAGAGTTTTGCAAACTTGCAAACCCTGCTAACTGGACTAACTCTAACTAGGCAATCTGACAACACCTAAACCCTAAGTGATGATTTACCATGTTTTGTTTTGAAAAGAACAGATAAATAAACCAAATTATAAGAGCAAGCGCTAAATTTAAAACAATTTAAATTATCTTGCCTTTTTAATAAAAATAAAGATACCCTAACCCAAAACAAACAAAAAAATATGCGGTCACTTCCCTTTATCTTATTTCACCCGGTCCATTGTCTTTTGTTTGTGAAAAAACAATGGCGGCCCTCTGTTTATTCGATCTGAATTAGGGCTTCTGTTTCTTTCTCGAATTTGGGGCTTTGGCTTCTTTCTGATGTCTGATTAAGCTCTTGCTTGTCCTCTGATGATTGATGCTTGTTGCTAGCTCGTTCTCTGTTGATCGGGTTTGTTGATGGTTCGGTATGTAATTTCTTTTGTTGCTTGTTTGATTGCTTGCTTTTTAACTCGATTGTGCTGTGTTCTATGATGATTTCTTGGGGTTTATTTATAGGGTTGAAACCCTAATAACCACTGTCAGATTTGATTTTTTGCACGTCGTTGATTATTTTTCCTGAAATTGTTCTGGATTTGGAGTATTCCTTTCTTGATTTGATTTCGAATTATTGCTGTCCATATTTGTTTTTGAATTAATTAATTCGAAAATTTCTTCCTATATTTGTTGTCTCGGCCCCTATTTGAATTAATACTGACCATATATGAATTCGAGAAATTTGCTGCAGAGATTTCTTTCCAAATTAGAAATCTTTGACTTAATCAAAGACTTAATCAAAAGATACGAATTTGTTCTTTAACTTCGGCTTGATTTCTGCACTGCCTTGTACTTGCCACTGTCTTGTGTTCCCTACTGCACATTCACCTGTTTACTATATATGTGCATATATACATTTGTATGTGTGTATGCATATATTCTTGGGTTTGTACTTGGATTTGAACTGCTTCATGTTCTGTTGATCTTGATTTTGGAGCTGCCACTGACTTCTTTGTTGTAACTTGAAACTGTTTTGTCAATTCGAATTTCACTTGCATACTCCATGTTGCATTATCACTGTTGCATTGTAGCTCCATCTTGACTTGGATTTTTTTACTGTATCAGATGCTACACTTGTTCATGTATTCAACTGTTGCACTTGAGTTTGTTTCCACTGCTTCATCATATTGTATTCATCCCTGTACATGTGCACAGAGTTTGTTGTTGCACTCGATGTTTGTAGCTTCACTGTGTTTGCTGTTGCAGTGGTTTGTCTGACCTTGTATGCTTCAAGTTGCCTTGAGTTGAACCTATCTTGGGTTTGACCTTGTTTGTGACTTTTGTGCATTGTGCTATGTTGTTGTATTTGCATTGTGTTACTGATTTTGGTCGAGACTTTGTTTGTTGCAGTTTGTCACTGCATTTGGTCTGAGTCACTTGTATCCATTCTCGAGTTGCACACTTTAATTTACTACTGTTTCACCTTGTTGAATACCTGTAATTGCTGTTACATCACTTCACACTGTTGCATTTGTTCATGTAGCTCACTGTGTTGCATTGTACTGCCTTTGTGTTGCTCACCATGTTCCATACATGTTTTTATGCTTTGTGACATTCCGGTTTGTTGTGTACTTGTCTACTGTAGTTTCATTGTGACTTGACTGTGTTGTTTTGTCTCTGCCCAGTTGATGTTCTGTTCATGTGTGTCTGGTCGTGTTCATTCAATTCATTGATCCTCGTACATGCTGTGCTGTCTGGTCTTTGTTTGCTTGGTAGCAGCTATGTAGTTGCTATGCATCACTATATATATATATTCTCTGTTTGGCATTGGTGCAGTTTTCATCACTGTTGTGTCTTCAGGAGTTAACACTGCTTCATGTTGAATTCATTGAAGTATTGATTGCTCTTGTTGATAACGCACACGAGTTGGCGAGGCAGTGCACACGTGTATACATGTACACGTGTGTATTGCATCCACTCACGATTATCTGTAAGAACACTGATATGCACAGATATTACACAATCAAAGATGATGACAATAACCCATGTATCTGAGACACAAACAAATTTTTATTTTTGCAAATTCAAATTTGTTTGCTTTCAGATTACTGTTGTAGTTGCTAATTATACAGGTACACAGGAGACAGGACAAGAAGTGAAGCTGGATAATGCAAATAGATGTAGATGTGCAGACAGAGTGAAAAAAACTGAGTGTTGAGTGTTGTAGTGTAAAACGTATGAACTGGTGTATGTATATATAGAGAGAGCTGAAAACTTTGTATTGTTTAAGTGTTGTAATGAAATATTATATTGAATAAAAAATACTGGTTGAATTATATAAATTCTGTGCAATAGTATAATTATTCAATATGAATATTTCTTCCTTTCTGTATATAGTCCAAACTGCAAACACATATATAGATTGATATATATTTTGTTATCATCAAACAAAAAATCACATCAAACAATCTCCCCCTTTTGATGATGACAAACATATATATTAAAGATTTTGAAATGCTAATACATGTGTTTGAGTATGAAATGTTTTAGCTCCCCCTATTTGAATGCTCCCCCTTCAACCAAGACCACTCCCTATTTAGAAGATAACAAAAATTACTGATGAATAAACGAACTAAGGAAAATTATCTAACAACATTAAACAAATATTGTTGAAGTATTCCAAAAAATATTTACTTCCTTATCAAAATCTAGTTTTTTTCTCCCCCTTTTGGCATTATCAAAAGACTGACAAACAACAATGGAACATTAGGAACAAAAAATAATATATCATAACGAGATAACAACTTCCACATTGTAGAGAATGGATCGATGATCGGTTTAAGAAGAGAGATATTTTAACATTAATTTGACATTTTAAGCACAAAAAAAATAAGCACTACATAACCACGCATAACCATAAGGATTTTTAAATGGAATTAGCAGTTACTTATTAGTCTAAGCATCCGGACTTTTAAGTGAGACCAGAATACTTAGTTACCATACTCCATCCATGCATAACCATAAGGACTTTTAAATGAGAATGGAGTAATGATAAAAATAATTCACTCACATGCTCCATCCATGCATAACCATAAGGACGTTTAAATGAGAATGGATGCATGAGAGTTATTATTATTTATTATTATAATTGTATATATATATATATATATATATATTTTTATAAATAATTCACTCTTCTTATTTTACAAAACCATTATGAACGATAGAAAGATGGTAGAAATAGAAATGATCGTGGAATAAGTTACCAAGTTAATTATATTATGTAATATCTAGTACTGAATACCATATTCGAATCAATCTTTGGATAATATCCAAAACTGGTTTGAATCCTAGAAATTTAAGTTGAAAGTATATATCAAAGAATATTTCAACAAAGAAAATGAAAAATGGTTAGTCAATTTCTATAATCCCCAAATCCAAACGTAATCTGGAAAATCTTTCTTCTGGGAGGGGTTTTGTGAAAATATCAGCAAGTTGAGTCTCAGTTGAAATATATTCAATGCAAATGTCTTCCTTAGCAATGTGATCTCTAAGAAAGTGGTGTCTCACATCAATGTGTTTTGTGCGTGAATGATGAACAGGATTATTTGATAAGTCTATTGCACTTTTACTGTCACATTTTAATGGAACTTGTTTATAAACTAAGCCAAAATCAGAAAGAGTTTGCATCATCCATAAAATTTGAGCACAACAACTCCCCAAAGCAATATATTCTGCTTCAGTGGTGGATAATGCAACACAGTTTTGTTTTCGACTTGACCATGAAACTAACGAGTGTCCTAGCATAAAGCATGTTCCACTAGTGCTTTTCCTGTCAACCAATGAACCAGCATAATCAGCATCAGAATAGCCAACTAAATCAAAATTTTCACAAGAAGGATACCATAACCCAAGTTTGTTTGTGTGTGAAAGATATCTCAAAATTCGTTTAGTGGCTTTCAAATGAGATTCTTTAGGATTAGATTGAAAACGTGCACACAGACACACAGAAAACATAATATCAGGTCTAGAAGCAGTAAGATAGAGAAGTGAACCGACTATCCCTCGATATTTCTTTTGATCAACAGCACTTCCTTTCTCGTCTTTGTCCAACTTTGTTGATGGGCTCATAGGAGTTCTCAATGGTTTGGAGTTCTCAACTCCAAATTTCTTCAACAGTTCCAACACATACTTGGATTGTGAAATGAAAATGCCATCACTGCTTTGCTTGATTTGAAATCCAAGAAAATATTTCAATTCTCCAACCAAGCTCATCTCAAATTTAGCCTGCATGACTTGTTCAAATTTCTCGCACAAGAGTTCATTAGTAGCGCCATAAATGATATCATCTACATAAATCTGAACAATCAAAAAATCACTTCCTTTATGTAATAGAAACAATGTCGTGTCAGCACTCCCCTTTTTAAAGCCATTTTCCAAAAGATATGTACAAAGGCAGTCATACCAAGCTCTAGGAGCTTGCTTAAGACCATATAATGCTTTTTCAAGTTTATACACATGATTTGGAAAATCGTGATTTTCAAAACCGGGGGTTGTTCAACAAAAACCTCTTCTTTCAAATCACCATTTAGAAAAGCACTTTTTACATCCATTTGTTTAAGTTTGAAACCTTTATAACAAGCAAAGCTTAGCAAAATCCTAATGGCTTCTAACCTAGCAACTGGAGCAAATGTTTCATCAAAATCTATGCCTTCTATTTGGTTATATCCTTTTGCGACCAACCTAGCTTTGTTTCTAATTACATTTCCTGATTCATCAAGTTTGTTTTTGAACACCCATTTAGTTCCTACAATTGGATAGTCATTTGGCCTAGGAACTAATTTCCAAACTTTATTTCTCTCAAATTGATTAAGTTCATCTTGCATTGCTAGAATCCAACTTTCATCATTAAGAGCCATTTCAACAGAATCAAGTTCAATTTCAGAAATAAAACCACTATGACAACAAAAAGCACACAAATTTTTATCAAATGAAGAGCGAGTGCGTATACCTTCCGTAGGATCTCCTATAACCAATTCAGGAGGATGATTGGTTTTGAACTTCAATCTATCAGCATCAACAGTCCTACTTTCATCTTTCTCACTAGATGTCCCTTCTTTAATGCCTTCATGATCTACCCCATCATCAATCGTTTTTTCAGTCGTCCTTTCCAGATCAGATTCATCAAATTTCACATTGATTGATTCAACAATTGTCTTTGTTCGTTTGTTGTATATCCTGTAAGCCTTGCTCCTGGTTGAATAGCCCATGAAAATTCCCTCATCGGCCTTTGATTCAAATTTTCCAAGTTGATCACCTGTGTTAAGAATGAAACAAGGGCATCCAAAAACACGAAAGTAAGAGATGTTAGGTTTTCTTTCATGCCACACTTCATAAGACGTTTTGCCAAGTATTGGTCTAATCATTACTCTATTCATTACGTAGCACGAAGTATTCACCGCCTCTGCCCAAAAAGTTAGAGGTAGTTTATACTCACTCAACATGGATCTAGCCAATTCTTGCAATGTACGATTTTTCCTTTCAACCACCCCATTTTGTTGAGGTGTTCGTGGAGCAGAAAATTCATGTTTTAAACCATTTTCTTCACAAAAGTTTTCAAATTCCGAATTTTCAAATTCGCCTCCATGATCACTTCTTAAAGTTTTAATTGAAACTCCTTTTTCATTTTGAACAAGTTTAGAAAATTTTGAAAAATAATCAAAAGATTCAGACTTTTTGGCTAAGAAATAAACCCATGTAAATCTAGAATAATCGTCAACCAATACATAACAATAACGTTTTCCATTCAAGCTTGCAATTTCATTTGGTCCAAATAAGTCCATATGAATTAATTCGAGGACCCTTGATGTGCTAACAATGTTTTTAGGGCGAAATGATGATCGACTAAGCTTGCCCAAGGAACAAGCTTTACACACTTTGTTATCTTTAAATTTCTGATGTGGTAACCCTCTGACTAATTCTTTCATTTCAAGATTTTTTAAGAGACTCATGCTAGCATGTCCAAGTCTCCTATGCCATAAAGATGCCTCTTCGTCAATGGCTACCAAACATCTGGAAAGATTTAGATTGTCAAATGAAAGCGAGTAGACATTTCCTTTTCTTTTGCCCATAAAAACTATGTTATTAGAAGTTTTATCAATGATCTTGCAAGTATCACTATCAAAAACCACATTCATACCTTTGTCACATAGTTGGCTAATAGAAATGAGATTGTGATGCAAATTATCAATGTATAAAACATTAGTCAATGAAAAAGTACCGTTACTTACTTCACCTTTCCCAATAATCTTACACTTGCTATTGTCTCCCATGATCACATTTCCACCTCTAAAATTCTCTAGGCTAAGGAACTTAGATTTATCACCTGTCATATGTCTAGAACAACCTGAGTCTAGAAACCATTCTTGTTGCTCCTTAGCCCGCCAACAGACCTACATAAAGAGAGAGAAGGATGACCTAGAGAAACTCTTAGGTCCAATGATATTAGTAACTGAAGCATTGTGAATAAACAATCCCTTTGGAACCCAAACTTGTTTTGTCCTTTCATTTTTGTTCCTATAGACATGAAATTTGTTTGTAGAATTCTTAGGAACCCAAACTTGTATAAATTTTGTGTTCTTGTTCCTATGACTACAATTTTCAACACGATGTCCAATTTCACTTCTAACAAAAACACTCTTACCTTTTGCACAATCATCAACCTGTGTTTTCCCAAAACCTAGTCCTTTTCTGTTATTAGCAAAGAGTTGATTTCCCAATAACATGTTAAATGATTTTTCTCCTCTTGAAAATTTATTCAGAGATTTCTCAAGATTTTGGACTTCGGTTTTTAGTGTTGTGTTTTCAGTTACAAGTGTGGTGCATCTATTTATAAAATCCTTTTTCCTAGTGTCAATGGTTTCCTTAAGACTTGAGTTTTCTTTTTCAAGATTGTCGAAGCTATTCTTAAGTCTTGATATCTCTGAATCTAAAATTTTACATTTTTTAGAGTCTAGGTTTTGAATATTTTCAAGTTCAGTTTCTAACCTAGTATTCTCATGAACAAGTTCTCTCCTGTCAGACTTCAATTTTTCAATTTTAGTTTCAAGAGTATCAATTGTATTAGTAAGATCATAACACATCAAAACAAGTTCTTTATAAGATTAGTCACGTACCTCACTGGATTCCTCTGAACTTGTTTCTGAATCTGATTTTGCCATAAGGCATAAGTTAGCCTCTTCTGAGCTATTATCCGAAACTTCTTCTCCTTCTTCATCATCCCAAGTTGCTGCAAAGGCCTTCCTCTTCTTTTTCTTTCCTTTGTTGTTTTTGAGAAGTGGACATTTTTGTTTGAAGTGGCCAGGCTTTTTGCAGTTAAAGCATGTCAATTCATTATCGGAATTGTCAGAATCTTTTGACCTATTACCACTTGTTTTCTTCTTGCGTGGCCTGAATTTTGACCATTTTCTAAGATTATTGACAGCCATCGCAAGCTCTTCAATTGGATCTTCTTCTTCTTCATCGCTTTCTTCTTTGCTCTTCAAGGAAATTGTCTTCTTTTTTGATTCGGAGTTGTTACGTTCCTCCTTTGCCTTTAGCTCAAGCTCATATGTCATCAAGTTTCCGATCAACTCCTCCATGCTTAATTTACTCAGATCTTTCGATTCTTGTATTTCCATGACTTTTGCCTCAAAGTTCATTGGTAAGACTCGCAGTATCTTCCGCACAAGCTCTACTTCAGTGAAGACCTTTCCAAGCGCTCTAGCATTGTACACCAAAGTTGAAAATCGTCCAAACATATCCTTTATGCTCTCGCCCTTTTCCATCACAAAGTTTTCGTATTCATTGCTAGATAGAGTAGACGTGACTCCATGACTTGAGAAGTTCCTTCGTGTGTCACCTCCAAAGTGTGCCAAATTTCCTGTGCTGTTGTACAATGGGAAATTCTATTAAACTTATTTTTATCAAGAGCACAGATCAAAGCGTTCATTGCTTTGGCATTTGTAGTTTTTAGTTTCTTATCGTTAGCATCCCACCTATCCTTAGGTTTAGGAATCTCAGTATCACCAATAACTATAGTGGGAGATTTATAGCCAGTTTCAATAATATCCCAAACATCATAATCGACAGAACTAAGATAAATACTCATCCTAACTTTCCAATAAGCATAATCATTCCCATTAAACATGGGTGGCCTAGCAATAGATTGCCCTTCAGAAAAAGCATTATTTGGTGGATTCATGACTCTAGAGTTAAAGTAAAATACCTAGCTCTGATACCACTTGTAGGATCTAGATTAACCCTAGAGGGGGGGGGGGGTGAATAGGGTTATAGCAAATTTTTGTGAATTAAACACAGAAGCAAACTGCAGAAATAAATATGCTGAAAAATAAATCACACACAAAATTTACCCAGCTTCGGCAACCCCTGCCTACTGCTGCATTCCCAGATTTCTATTAGAATTAAACAGTTTCCCGCTTACAAACACTCTAACAGACTTGCAAACCCTGCTACCGCCTATAGAGTTTTGCAAACTTGCAAACCCTGCTAACTGGACTAACTCTAACTAGGCAATCTGACAACACCTAAACCCTAAGTGATGATTTACCATGTTTTGTTTTGAAAAGAACAGATAAATAAACCAAATTATAAGAGCAAGCACTAAATTTAAAACAATTTAAATTATCTTGCCTTTTTAATAAAAATAAAGATACCCTAACCCAAAACAAACAAAAAAATATGCGGTCACTTCCCTTTATCTTATTTCACCCGGTCCATTGTCTTTTGTTTGTGAAAAAACAATGGCCGCCCTCTGTTTATTCGATCTGAATTAGGGCTTCTGTTTCTTTCTCGAATTTGGGGCTTCGGCTTCTTTCTGATGTCTGATTAAGCTCTTGCTTGTCCTCTGATGATTGATGCTTGTTGCTAGCTCGTTCTCTGTTGATCGAGTTTGTTGATGGTTCGGTATGTAATTCCTTTTGTTGCTTGTTTGATTGCTTGCTTTTTAACTCGATTGTTCTGTGTTCTATGATGATTTCTTGGGGTTTATTTATAGGGTTGAAACCCTAATAACCACTGTCAGATTTGATTTTTTGCACGTCGTTGATTATTTTTCCTGAAATTGTTCTGGATTTGGAGTATTCCTTTCTTGATTTGATTTCGAATTATTGCTGTCCATATTTGTTTTTGAATTAATTAATTCGAAAATTTCTTCCTATATTTGTTGTCTCGGCCCCTATTTGAATTAATACTGACCATATATGAATTCGAGAAATTTGCTGCAGAGATTTCTTTCCAAATTAGAAATCTTTGACTTAATCAAAGACTTAATCAAAAGATACGAATTTGTTCTTTAACTTCGGCTTGATTTCTGCACTGCCTTGTACTTGCCACTGTCTTGTGTTCCCTACTGCACATTCACCTGTTTACTATATATGTGCATATATACATTTGTATGTGTGTATGCATATATTCTTGGGTTTGTACTTGGATTTGAACTGCTTCATGTTCTGTTGATCTTGATTTTGGAGCTGCCACTGACTTCTTTGTTGTAACTTGAAACTGTTTTGTCAATTCGAATTTCACTTGCATACTCCATGTTGCATTATCACTGTGTTGCATTGTAGCTCCATCTTGACTTGGATTTTTTTACTGTATCAGATGCTACACTTGTTCATGTATTCAACTGTTGCACTTGAGTTTGTTTCCACTGCTTCATCATATTGTATTCATCCCTGTACATGTGCACAGAGTTTGTTGTTGCACTCGATGTTTGTAGCTTCACTGTGTTTGCTGTTGCAGTGGTTTGTCTGACCTTGTATGCTTCAAGTTGCCTTGAGTTGAACCTATCTTGGGTTTGACCTTGTTTGTGACTTTTGTGCATTGTGCTATGTTGTTGTATTTGCATTGTGTTACTGATTTTGGTCGAGACTTTGTTTGTTGCAGTTTGTCACTGCATTTGGTTTGAGTCACTTGTATCCATTCTCGAGTTGCGCACTTTAATTTACTACTGTTTCACCTTGTTGAATACCTGTAATTGCTGTTACATCACTTCACACTGTTGCATTTGTTCATGTAGCTCACTATGTTGCATTGTACTGCCTTAGTGTTGCTCACCATGTTGCATACATGTTTTTATGCTTTGTGACATTCGGGTTTGTTGTGTACTTGTCTACTGTAGTTTCATTGTGACTTGACTGTGTTGTTTTGTCTCTGCCCAGTTGATGTTCTGTTCATGTGTGTCTGGTCGTGTTCATTCAATTCATTGATCCTCGTACATGCTGTGCTGTCTGGTCTTTGTTTGCTTGGTAGCAGCTATGTAGTTGCTATGCATCACTATATATATATATATTCTCTGTTTGGCATTGGTGCAGTTTTCATCACTGTTGTGTCTTCAGGAGTTTGCACTGCTTCATGTTGAATTCATTGAAGTATTGATTGCTCTTGTTGATAACGCACACGAGTTGGCGAGGCAGTGCACACGTGTATACATGTACACGTGTGTATTGCAGCCACTCACGATTATCTGTAAGAACACTGATATGCACAGATATTACACAATCAAAGATGATGACAATAACCCATGTATCTGAGACACAAACAAATTTTTATTTTTGCAAATTCAAATTTGTTTGTTTTCAGATTACTGTTGTAGTTGCTAATTATACAGGTACATAGGAGACAGGACAAGAAGTGAAGCTGGATAATGCAGATAGATGTAGATGTGCAGACAGAGTGAAAAAAACTGAGTGTTGAGTGTTGTAGTGTAAAATGTATGAACTGGTGTATGTATATATAGAGAGAGCTGAAAACTTTGTATTGTTTAAGTGTTGTAATGAATATTATATTGAATAAAAAATACTGGTTGAATTATATAAATTCTGTGCAATAGTATAATTATTCAATATGAATATTTCTTCCTTTCTGTATATAATCCAAACTGCAAACACATATATAGATTGATATATATTTTGTTATCATCAAACAAAAAATCACATCAAACATGATTAGGAATCCCATAGTTAAACTCAAGATTTCTAATAAAAAAGGAGAAGCAATAGGAGTCAATGAGCAGTTCCTGGATGGCACTAACACTGTGTATTTATAAACGATTTATTTGAGTCTACCAACAATGGGATCGTTGCCAATACCGCCAAATATTCCAAAATTTTATGTTAATCATGATGAGTCAGAGGAGGTTAGAATTTTTGAGAGTTTAGCTTTTGTTGATTTGGTGCATTGCAATTCCAAAAGGACAAGTTGAATTACTTTGCATCTTTTAGAGCACGCTAAAGCATTTGAACTTGGGGAGACTGAAATTTCAAATGAAGTGGGCCATTCAGGTGTCATAGATTAGAGGTAGAGAGTGGTTAATGGTGCTGTCTAGGCTAATTGGAAAAGGGAGGGATTGATCATAATTATGCAGGTAAACGTTGGATGAAAAGGCAACTGTGTAAGTGTAATAGTGTGTTTGCTGGAATTACTGGTATAAGTAAGTTATGAACCACTAGGAAAGTTTTTAGTTTTAGGTCATTGAAAAAAAACTATCAAGTTTAGGCTTCGTTTAAAATTTATTATGGAAACATGTCTATTTTTGCTATTCAGCCTCTTTGAACATGAGCACTTTGAAAATGCACATGTACAAATTATTTCTTTGAAACATACTTGCTTACTTTGAGTTTCTGCATGTATAAATTAAAATTTTGTACATGCACGTTTTCAAAGTGTGAACGTATAAAAAGACTGCATATGGAAAAAGAGGAATATTCTCATAATAGGTTTGAAATGAAGCCTAAACTTGAAATAAGTTTGTCTAAAAGCCTAAAACTAAAATTTGTCCAAACCATTAATAATAAAAATAAAATAATAAACTTTCTTACCCAGTTGCGCTTCCTCATCACTAACCGACATCGTAAAAGATTGTTTGGCACAAACGAGGCAGTCAAGGTGTTGAGCGCATAGGCGAGTCATTGTCCTCTAATAAATCCTCTTCGTCCGCACAAAATACTATTGTGTCTCATGTTTTCATTAAAGGGTTGGGGGCTTGGTGAGAACATCAAAGGTGATACTTGATAGGACAATAACTTGGTTGTTCTTATGGGGCCTACCTCGCTGGCACTTTGGAGATGAGGAACCAAAAATTGGAAGGAATCTAGCATGCGCCTTTAAGTCATTTGCA
The DNA here is from genome assembly GCA_030765085.1 of Allium cepa. Taxonomy (NCBI): domain Eukaryota; kingdom Viridiplantae; phylum Streptophyta; class Magnoliopsida; order Asparagales; family Amaryllidaceae; genus Allium; species Allium cepa. The sequence goes on from CM060941.1 coordinate 750,260,010, forward strand.
ATATTTGACGACTACCCTACACCACTGGCACCCAATGTACTTGTATAGTGCACTGTAACGGTGCCTGGTCGATGTAGGATGATCATCAATAAAGTAAAGCAAGCAACATAGAACCTATTAAAAATCTAACAGCGCACCAAATAAAATATAATAGTAAATATCTCAAATATGAAATAGGCAAGACAATAAATAAATGCATGAATCACAATGTCAAAGTATACAGATCCATGCAGTAAACAGCATAACTAATAATATTATACATCAAATGATAACTCATAAGCTATCTCTAAATAGTAAGGCAATAATAAGCTCCATATTGTTGTATAGCGGAATAACAAATGAGTAAATATAACGATATGAGTGAATAGCCTCCCGCTCGCCATCGATCCAGCTCCACTATAATGCCCGACCTTTAAACCCATATTAACAATATTTTCAGCTAATGTAGAGAATAAGGCTGGTTAAGAGAAACCACCTATATTCATTGTTTGAGCTAACACTATCACATTTTAACTTTTCGTATGAAGAATATAATATATGTGAACCGTCTCTACACAAAGTAATGGATACGTTGGCTTTAAACAAAATTCAGAACAACATACTATATACCAAGAACATAGAAGATAACACAAAAGAAAATATAATACATTGAACATATACTCTGAGTATACAAAAGAGAGATCAGACCCACTGTGATATCCCGGAATTTTTGACAATATCAATTTAATAGTCTGTGTTTAAAATTAAATTAATTTGATAATTTTTGTTAATAAATTTGAATTGATTTAATAATCTTCTTTTATTAAATAATTAATTAGTGAGTTTATCTTTTAATAAGCTAATAAATTGTTTTCTATTTATAATGTATATGTATATTTATATATTTTAAATAGATGAGTTTGGTTTTAAATTTAATTAATATAGCATATTTTCTAATTCCCATATTTTGAAATTGGGAAATTATGATTTTATTTAATGATTAAGCTTTTCAAAACTATTTTATAAATAACTAAATGATTTTAAATACATAAGACAAATGTTTTATTTGTTCAAGTTATATTTTAACTTAAGTTTGAATATTAATTTAGATTAAAATAAAGTTATAAAAATGTTTGTTTTATTTCTTTTTAAAAATATTGATTAATAAATATGATTTGTAAATTAGATATGAAGTTTAAAATACAAATTAAAATATGAAACATTTATTCATTTAGATAATAAGTAATTTATAATCTCTTTTATAAATTTATTTTAAATGATTTTTTTTTTCAAATGATTGATATATGTATTGTTTTTATTTATAATAATACTTTGTTTTATTCTTTAAAAATTATTTATCTATATAACTAAGTATTAGAAACTAATTAATTTAGTTTAAAACTTTCATTAACACTTTAATTAAAAATACTAGTCACTTAAAGGACAAGTGTAAGCATCTTAGAGCATAATTAACATGTGTAATTTAAACACACAAAGATATTAACAAGTGTTAAAATTCAAGCCAAGTGTCAAATTTTAATTTTAATTTTTCTTTGATTTTAAAATAAATCATAAATAAGTTATATAAACATGCATTCTGTCTTTCCTTTCCCTTTTCTCATTTTCCATTTCTAAACAAAGAAATCTTTCAGGTTAAAAACATTCTATTTTGAAACAATCCTCAAAATCAAAAGCAAATCTGAAAATCACTCTTCATAATCAAACTCCTGTAACTCATTTTTAACATGCAAATCATCTTCAAAATCTGTAAATCTGAAGTCTGCATTTTATTCAATCTAGAAAGCAAGAAATCCTACATTTCATTTTCAAGCAAGCAATCTACATTTCCTTCTTCAAAAATCTGGAAATGGCAACTGCATTTAAAACCTGGGAATTAAAGCAAATTAAAACATCAGCAAGTTTTCAAATGGTTTAAAGGTTGTTCAAAATCAGGGAGCAAAAGTTTTAAAGCATTCAAACAAGTTTGAAGGATTCAAAGTACTAAAATTTTTAAAAGCAAGTTTTCAAAAGTTTCAAGAGCTTTTCAAAAACCTGAAGCTCTGATATGCATGTTTAAAATCAGGTGAGTAACTCAACTTTTATAAAAATTTAAGTAGGTAAATGTTGTTTACATGCTTTAAAATTAGAAATGAATATAATATGAATTTGCTGTGAATATATATATGTGAATATATTTTTGTATGCATGCTGTTAAATTGCCTTGTTCTGTTTTGTTTCCTGGCACAAGTTTTTATTTAAAAACCCTTATTTCTTTAATTAATTTCTGTTAGAATGTAGGATTTAAACAAGACATATTTGTTGACTTATAAGATTAAGATTTAAAACTTTATTCAAGTTAAAATTAAATAGGAATTTATTGGAAACAGAAAAGAAAACAAGAACATGATAGATTGCATTTATGGAAAATTCAATTTTGTAAATTTAACAAATCAGTGATGTAAATTAAAACCCTATACCAAATCATGATTTTTAAGATCAAAATCACAATTTTTTAAAAGGGAATGGAAGGTGCAGTTTTGAATTTCATTATTTGGGTTAATTTGAGAAAATATGTTGATCTCTGAATTCTGGAAGGTTGGATTTTCTTTTGGAGGTTGATGAGTGATCGGAGTGCCCAAGAAAATTATTTGATCGGGTTGCATTGCATTTTGGTGGTGGTGATTTTGATTTGAATTTTAGAACCCTAGTTTTTACTAGGTTACAGATTTTGCTTGGGTTCGATCACCTCTGTTGATCGTGTTGTTTGGGGTCTTGGGTACTGGAAGAGGATGGTCGTCGGTGTTTCAAAGGCGATGGTGGTCGAAGTTTCACGGGGGAGACGTTGACAGGTTGGAGTGTAGTGGGTACTGTCTGTTATTCCAGGTTTGGGAATGTGGTCTCGATTTTGAATTAGAGCATGTGTCGATTTGATTGTTGTTTGGATGGTCTAAGGAGTTGAATGTCAACTGTGGGGTGGTCTCGTAGTTGGTCAGCGATGGCCGGAGGCGCCGTACATGTGCACAGAGGGATGTGGTGATGCTGGTTTAATGTTGGTGGTTACAGATTTGATGGCATCATGTTGGACTCGGGGAATTCGAGTTTTAGCTCGAAGCAGATAGGAATGTGACTCGAAGTAAATGTAGGGAAGGCTCGAGTTAATGTGTTGTTTCAGATTTTAATATAAAACAGAAAACCTGTACTGTATTAAAGTTTTAAAAGCAAATTTAAATATAAACAAAATTTAACTAAGATTTAAAAATCTGAATTGAATTTGAATTCAAATAGTTTGAATCTTGGTTTTTGAAATGATTTAAATTTTGAAGATTAAATTGGTTTTAAAACTTTTAAGTATAAAAGTATATTGATTGTTGAATTTAAACTGGAAGTTTAAAATTGAATAATAGAAATTTAAAATAAATTTAAATCCAGTTTTAAAATCTGGAATTTGGTTTGAATTTCAGTTTTTAAAATAAAATAAGTTTTTAAATTTATTTTGTTTTAACTATTTTAGAAATGGTTAAATAATTGAATTTTAAAATGAAGTTGTAAATTGTAAGTAAAACTTTTAAAATTTAAGTTAAAACTGGAACGAGGTTTAAATCTGTATTTTATTTTTAAAATTAAAGGAATTTTTTTTATTGAAATTGTTTTTAAATAACTTGGAATGTTTAGAGTGTATTTTTAAATTAATTGGAATTTAAAAATGAATTGGGTTTAAATTCTTTTGAAACTTCTTTGTAATGGATCTTTCTTTAACATATGAGATAAAAAGGTTTTAAGTTGTTTTTAAACCTTGTTTAAATAAAATTGTATTCATTTTAAATTCTTAAAATTTTAAAATGAAATTTAAGGTGAAATTTAAAGTAAATTTGAAACAAAGTGTTTTTAAATACTTTAAATAAGTAAGAAATGTTTTCTTAAATCAAGTTAGAATTTAAGAATTTGGATTCATTTAAATTATTAAGTTAATTTAAATAGGTAATTAATTATTTAATTAATTAATAATATGGATGATTAATTAAGTAATTAAGAATTTTTAAATTGATTAATTAAAGACTTAAGATTAATTAATTAAGGTTAATTAATCTGTAATTAGAGATTATTAATTGAATTTTAATTAATGATTAAGAATTGGTTAATCAAGTAATTAAGGATTAATTAAGTTGTAGTTAACACTTAATTAATTTAATAACTAGAGATTAATTAAATTGTAATTAAATATTAATTAACTTGTAATTAATAATGGTTAATCTGAGTTAATTTCTAAATAAAGTAATTAAGAATAGTTAATGAAGGTCATTAACTAAGATTATTTAACAATTAATTAATGTGATTAATTTTGATAATTAATTAGATTAATTAATTAATAATAATCATTTTTGAAATTGTTTAAGTTTGATTACTTAATGGAATTAATTAATGAATTAATTACTTAATGTAATTAACTGGGTTAATGTGATTTGTTTAGGTTGGTTAATTAAGTTTAATTAATTTAAACACTTGATGATTTGATGAATAATTACTTTATGTAATTAATGGGATTGTAATTACTTAGGGAAGTAATTAACTGATAATTACTGGATGTAATTAAGATGTTTTAATAATAAAAGTAATTTGGATTAAATTACTTTGAGATAAATCAAGGGATTAATTAAAGAAATTAATTAAGGAGTAATTAATTTGATAAGTAATTAAGGGTAGTTAATTACTGAATGTGATTAATCAAAGGTGATTAATAATTATGGTTAAATTGAGATTAATTACCGAATGTAATTAATTTAAATAAGATAATTAATTAAATATAATTAAGGATCATTTATTAATATAATTAATAATGTAATTAATATTGATTAATTAAGATTAATTAATCAATAATAAGTAATTAATTAATGAAGTAATTAAAGGTTAATTACTGTATTCGGTTTAGAGTAATTAATTTTGTGAAATTAATTAAAGTATAATTAATCAAGGGTGATTAGTTAAGTTGATTAACTAAAGGATAATTAATTAATTTATAATTAATTATTGAATATGTAAGCAAGATTTATATTGATGTAAGTAATTAATTTAATTCATTTTAAATTAATTAGAGATGGAAGTAATTAATTTAATTCATTTTAAATTTATTTGGATGGTATGATTATAGATCATTGCTTATGAATGGATGATATTGGTTGCCTTGAATGGTTTGAAATCTCAGTAATGAGATAAGTAATGGATGCATTGGTTGCATTGTGACGATGATATTGATTATCTTTGATAATGATAATATGGAATATCTGTTGTGATGATTATCTATTGTGAATATGTGAATTATCTATCTGTGTGTATATAGATAATTGTATTTAATTATTTTAAACTCTAAAACAACTTGGACCTAAAAGACACGTTTTGGATTTCGATGAGACCGGGATCGGGTTTCCATATTTGGATATCCGAAAACCACATCGATCCAAATTAACGGTAGGTCGTGAATCTCAAGTGAAGAGTGAAGACTCAAGGTGTAAGGACTATTCGTCAGTATAACTCTGAGGGTGATTCCGAGATGAGTTTGACAGAGATAGTACTTTCAGATTCGAGATGAAGATTCAGAGTGCAAGGGTTATCGTCGTTAACTCTGAGAGTGATTCCAAAACGAGTATAACGAAATAATGCCATCGGTTTCGTTCGAACACGGAACAAACTTGTATTGATTGAATGCTTTCAGAACATCGTCAGGTGGACGATGAGCATTCTAAGTAATGTGTCCTATAAAGTTAATCGTAGCCTCAAGCCTCATCAACCGGGAATGGCTAAAACAGGGGAGGTGTAGCAAGGCTAAGTGGGTCATGCCCAAGTAGGACGAGATTTTCCCCTGTCTAGAGGTCCCTTTTTATTTGGCTTAGTGGACGGTTGGAATCGCGCGCCAACTGCAGGGTTGTCTTGTTCGGGACTATCCAGTAAGGGATGGTTCCGGCCTTGTGTTGCAGGGGATTGGGAGTGATCCTTGGTACGGTGATCTAGGCCACGTACTGTGACGGACGGTACCCCGGTAGCCCTGCCATTGATGGAATCCAAAATCCAATAAGTGCCAACGGTTTTGATTGTATTACCCACTTTTGTGGCTAGTAGTTGGAATTTAATAGATGTAGCAATTTTGGCTATTTCATATTTACTTGAAAACCCTAGACCTATTATAATATCACTGGATTTCCTATGAAATGTTTTGGTTAGCGTAAGGTAAAAACTTTTCCATTTTTATGTGTGGGAAGTCTTATGTGATACCTTTCCTTTCAAAGGTTTTTCAAAGTTAAGCAACTTTAACCTGTTACTCACACCAGACCCATGTCTGACCTGGAATTTATCTTCTATTTTCTTAAATTCTTGGGTACTCAAATTTTTACGAGCAGCCAAGGGATTCAAGTTAGCTTTGACGAACCGTGGAAGAGCAATGTAGCAGGAGGCTTCGACGTTAGATATATAGTTTCCGCTGTGTGTTTTCCGTATTGGTATCTCTTTGTTGAGTTGTATTGAGTTGTAATAACTAAACATGTGTTTATAACTGTCTAGTATGTGTTGTATAAGCTGTGTATCTCTGATAATTGTTGTATACTATGTAATACTTATGTTATTAACATAATTTACCCGTTCCGCTGTTTAGGTTCTGATGTGTTGTTTCTTCTTTCTTCTCTTTCTTTCTCTTTTCTATCCCTTTCTTTCTTATTAATGATGCGTCATTCTGTGGAGATGAATGGCGGGTCGTTACACCCACATAATATACACTCAGACTACACCAGCCTCCGAAATACACATGATAACTAGAGTCACCGACTCATACAAAATACATATCAGATAAAGGTCGACTGCATAACTTACATATGATATAGCTAACTACAGATGCATAATAGTCTACTCCTAAAAGCTAGCATAAGTCCAAAGTCCTCAAGTCCTGTACTGGATAAATCTCGGTCTAACCCGAGCATAAAATAATATATGGATTAGATTATCTCTAATTATCAAAATTGTAAGATCTAGATAACAAGTTTACTGGATATACATCAATAATAACAGTTTATGGTTACTAGTGTAAAACATACATAAGATCTAACCAATTCTTATCACAAGATATTCACTGTGTCACAAAAAGTCAACTCATGCCCAACAACGACAATCATCTAAAATTATGGTGAAACGAATCTCATAAACCACAAACTAATACAAAAACTAACAAAAGAAACAATACCATGAAAACCATGAAAATCAAATTACTGCGTGAAAGCAAGTCAACGAAGCAACTGCACGAAGGCAAATCAAACACAATAACATATTTTATATTTATCTTTTTACCAAACGAATATTCAGTGCGAATTGCTTTCCTTCAAGGGAAGACTGGTATGAAAAGCTCCAAGAGTTTATCCCGCTAAACTACTACAATCCAAAATGTACCGAATGTCCATAACAGGCGTTTAACTTATTTATCGCACTGCTAAGGTGCCATGCCTAATAAAGGATGTACAATTGTTATGACAACGAATATAGCCTACAGTATAGACTGCTGGCTCATTGGTATAGGGCTAGAACTAAATGAATACCATGACTCGGGGGGAGGGGGAGGGGCGACCACCGTAGTCAAGCCACTAGGTGAACAACCAGCCTCAAGGTCAAGCTACTAAACGCACTGACGAATACAGCGAATTATAAATAATACGCTTTTACTAAAATACTATTTTAATCCCATAGTGTCTTTTACTCTTTTAATAGTAATCATTAAAGTAAAACACATGTCCCATAACCATTAGGTCTTGATAAAGCATTTACTACAAATTAGTAAATTTCATTACAAACAAACACTACAAAAACACGTCATATAATTAAACAACGAAGTGATAATTAATGTCCGATAACCACTTATTATTAGTAAATTATTTAAATATAATTCTCATTTTATAGCGAAAGAATTATTTAGCTTGAAAGCCAAATTCCACTAAATCCATCACTAAAATAACTTAAGAACTAATTTATTGCTTTTTGATATAAGAATCTTTTTCGTTTAAAACTAAGATTTCTGAAATGAGTCAACTAATATGGTTATATATAAGCTAGGAATGATTTATAGAGCTAAGACAAAAAAAATATAATTATAGTTTGTGAATTCCATCGTGAAAATCAATTTATAAATGCTTCCATAAAACAACATATGTAGTAATAATTCCATTTTTATCAAATCAAAGTTTTATCCATATTTAAAACTATTTATATATTATCATAGAAGCCAAGAAAACAAGCGAAAACATCAATAATGGAATATACTCAACACTAGATCCGAAACTTAGAGCAATTCTCTAGTATCATTCGCGAACGGTCCACTGGTGACCGTGAAGAATCTTGGAGTTTTGCTCCAGGTTTCGCATTCGCTCTCTGGTGATCTGTTTGGCGATTTCATGCAGTGTTTTTTCATCACTGGAAGTGTAATTTCAGTGCAATATACATATACAATATCAAGGAACTAGCATGTAATCACAAAGAAGCAAATCAAATAATAAAACTTGCATTTTCTATAGGGTTTCTATTTTCAGTTTACTGTAAAATCAACTAGGCATCAAACAATAGAGACTGAACAACAAGCAAAACCTATTTACTTCATTTCAATTACTAATACATGAAATTCAGATTTTAGAGATAATTGTGAGGGCAAAATCTCCCTTTTTTCCTTAGCTAGCACAAATCAACAATTACATGAGTTATCTTCTTTAATCCTTGTCAAAACCCTAGAACAGAAAATTTGCAAACAAGACAACAAAAATCATAATACTAACCGAGATCAGAAATTGAGAGTTCTAAAGGCTAGAGATAGATAAGATAGACTTACCTTAGATTTACATGAATTTATGGTGATTTATTTCAATTAATTTGAGAGGATTTTGTGAAGTTTCTCAAAGTGGAAGATGGAGTTTTCGCTTTTCAATTTCTAAGTTTTCTGAAATGTACATACTGTCTTTGAATGAGAAAGAAATTATTTTTCATTTTCATTAGTAATGAGCTTAACCCAATTAAAATTTTATTTACTAGTTTCTTTAGTCTAATGAACATATAGATCCAATTTTGACAATAAAACTAATCCTCTCTTTGTTTATTAACCAACCCTATGTTAATATTCAAAAAGCTCTAAACTCTAACTAGTTACTAACTTAAGAATTAAAATCCAACTCTACACATTTTCAAAATTCATTTTTTTATTTTTGATAACTAATTTTAAATCTATTTAAATTCTAACTTATTCAATGACATAAAATTACAATAATGAACAATAAAAGCAATTTACACTTTAAAAACCTTACTGTAGTTTTCCAATAATTTCATTTTATATTTTATATTTTAATCAATTTAAAATACTCTTTTAAAAAACAAAAAAAACTTCTCTAGATTTCCTTTTATTTGAATATACATTCCAAATCAGATTTATCTCGTTTAATTACACAAAAATCAATATTTTCCCTATTTACATTAATAATTTTTTTATAAATCCCCTTAATTATTTCTAGAATAATTATTATGAAATTATCGGGTTGTTATCGAATCCTCCCTTAAGGAATTGCATCCTCGCAATTCATATATGAGAGAAAATTCTATAACGAAGCTTGCTAGAATAAAAAAGACGAAAAATTTAGAAAAGATGAAATATACGTTAACGAGCATTAGAAAATAATTCAGGATGTACCCACTTCGTAGACTCTCTACTCTCCCAAGAGCAGTCTTTAGGATTTTCCGACTATTGAACCTTAATGCGTGGAACATTTTTGTTTCTTTATCACTTTACCTCCGAAGAAATATTGCGAATAAGCTCATAAACGTAAGTCAAATTAGGAGAAACATCAAATTCTTTGATCCGTGGAGGTCTAAGAATGGAATTCGGATCTTAAAGTCACTTGCGAAGCTAGGAAACATAAAAAACATCGTGTATCCTAGAAAGATGAGCAGGTAAAGCAACACGATAAGCTAATTTGTCAATATATTTAGTGATTGGGTATATCTAATAAAGCGAGGGCCAACTTCCCAAATTGACTGAAACACATCACTCCCTCATCGGAGAAACACGAATAAGTACAAGATCAAAATACTAAACTCCAAATCCTTTCTCCTATGATCCACATAAGACTTTTGCCTATCCTGGGATTCCTTTATTCTCTTCCAAATAAGATCGTTCTTCTTAGAAGCTTCTTTAATAGAACCTAGTCCTAAAACAAACTTCTCCCCCGTCTCCATCCAACAAGACAACGAATGACATGGCCTTCCGTATAAGGCTTCGAAAGGAGCCATACCTATACTCGGTTAGAAACTATTGTTATAGGCAAATTCAACAAGATAAATGTAATCTTCCCAACTACCACCAAAATAAAGAACATAAGAATGAAGAAAATCTTCTAAAGTCTTGTTTACTCTCTCTGTTGCCCATTGGACTGGGGATGATAGATAGTACTGTTATTAAGCTTAGTACCCAAGATTGACTGAAGACACCTCTAGAACCCACTGGTTAAAAGTGGACCTCGATCATAAATGATGGCACTAGGAACTCCATGTAATCTAAATATCTCCTTGACATGGTTTAGTTAAAAGATGCGTAGTTCAGTTAGACTTTATCGAAATAGAATGAGCCATTTTAGTCAGTTGATCCACGATCACCGACAAACTATCATGCCCAGGCTTAGAACGAGGTAACCCATCGATAAAATTCATGGAAACCTACACTAGAAAATTAATTTGATCGATAATTAGATCAATTCAAAAGAAATGTAAATATGAACTTAGTTCTATCTAAGTCCACATTTACCTGATCCTATTTCCATAACAAGATTTCTAAAGGCTAAAAAAAGACCACTAGGCCTCTGGTGTTCTGCCTTAACCAACTGGAAGGTCACGCAACGACCAGCAAACCAAGCAATGTATCGCTTCATACCCTCATAGTAATAAAACCTCTTCAGATAGCTTAACTAATTCAGGATTTTGCTTCCGGGCTTCTACAATACGATCAAGAATATGGGGCGAGCCTCTAGACTAGAAAGTACCGATCTCAACTTTGAATCCCAATCTCTAATATCACACGTAGATAGCTTATCAAGAACTTTCCATTCAACTAACATTTATAAAGACCAATGCTTGATGTCTACGACTAAGTGCATCGACTAAAGAATTACCCTTTCCAAGAGTATACTGAGTCTTGAAATCATACGATGCCAAAAACTCGATCCATCGCTGTTGATGCATGTTCAATTCTTTCTGGGAGAAGAGACATTTCAAAAATTTATGATTGGTATAAAGAAAAAATGTCTCACCTAAAATATAATAACGCTAAAGCTTAAGTGTAGAAGCAATTGCTGCAATTTCGAGATCATGAGTGGCATAATGAATCTCGTTCTGATGTAATTGTCTCGAAGCATAAGCAACTATTCTATCTCTCTACATAAGCACTACACCAAAGGCTTGAACCACATGCGTCGGTATAGACAACTAGTTCTTGGTTCCCTTTTGGAATTATAAGAATAAGCACATGGGTTAAAGGATATTTTAAAGTCTGAAATGCAAACTCACACTTCTCTGACCACATATACTTCACTTCATTTCTGGTTATGCTTGTAAGAGGAAGAATGATTTTAGAAAAGTCTCTAATAAAGCGTACATGAACAAAAAACTTCACATGCTTCTGCCAAAAATGGCGAATGGAAAATTTAGCCTTAATTTAATGGCTATTAAGAGTTTCTAATACAATAATAAGATGCTTCTCATTCTCCTCTTCAAAATGAGAATAGACTAAGATGTCATCAATAAAACAAGCTCAAATTCATGAAGGAATTCCTAGAATATACTATTCATTAAGTCAATAAAATACGCAGGTGCATTTGTTAATTCAAATGGCATAATGAGCCATTCATAAGAATCATATCGATTTCTGAAAGCTATCAACAAAATACTATCTTTCGCCACTCGAAACTGATGAAAATCGGTCGCTAAGTCTAACTGAAAAAACTTTCACACTATTAATTTGATCGACCATATCATCGATTTGAGGATAATGATAAATGGTGAGCTCATTCAATTTCCTATAATTGATACACAACCTAAGTGTTCAATCATCCTTTCCCAAAAACATCACAGCTGCACCCCATAGCGAACCACTAGACTGAATAAGATGCTTCGCCCGAGCTCAACTAATTGCTTCTTCAACTCTTTATTTTCATTTATAGACATCCTTATACGAGGACAGCTAAAAGACTATGTAAACACGTGTCAAATAAATATGAAATTCGATTTCCCTCTAAGGAGGCAATCTAGAAATGGATTCAAAGATATCATGAAAGTCACACACAACAGGAATACTAGCTATTTCATCCTCTTCGCGAGATTCGATAGCATAAATATAAATATTTAGATTCAGCTCCACTTCTTTATGAGCAAGAGGAAGAAATTCTTTAGAAAATGGATGCTTTAGATAAATAGTACATTCTAGACAAAGAATAGTAGCTTCATATCTATCAAGCTAATCTAAACCCAAAATCATGTCGAAATTCAAATAAGGAATAACATGAAAATCAACCAAGAAAGAGAATTCACCAAGAATGATTTCAACATCCTTACAAAACAAACTAAGGGTTGCAAATCCACCAATAGGTTTCACAATCCTCGCAGAGGATAGTAGACAAGTCACATCCAAAGAACAACTATCAACTAGATCCTTCGACACAAACGAGTGTGATGCTTTCGTATCGAAGAGAACCCTGATGAAACAATCATGGAATAAGATATACCTTCTAGAATAGATGATGATATACCTTTCTGATGGCCCGAACCTTTTAAAGCCTCTACTACACTCAACTTCCCTTTCTGCTTAGAAGTTAAAACTAGACAATTAGCAGTCAGGGGCCCTTCCTTCTTGCAATAAAACATGCATCAGGAGAAACTAGTGCTGATGAATGAGACTTGTTGCACTCCTTCACATAATGTCCTTTGACTTCACACTTGTGACATTCCACTTGTTCTTTCATCCTTTAGCATCTGAATCTTGCTTCTTCAAATTTCTTATTTGGATAGTGAGGCTTAGGCTTCCCAAATTGCTTCTTCTTCTTAGGAAAGAAATTCCTCTTTTGAGGAGTAGCTTCATTATCACTATCCTTCTTTGCTTCTTCAGGTCTAAGAGTAGCGCTTCAGAACAATATAAAATATAAAAGACAAGAATCTTGGCCTAGACAGACTTAGAGTCTTGACTCTTGAGTTTGTGGCTAGAATTAGTTCTTTCTCTTTGAGGACACATGGATGGGATAAAGTTTTATTTTTTCTCTCATTTTTGGTCACTGGTTTTGAGTTTCTTAATTGAAATCTCATCTGAATAGATTGAGTATGGCTAACGGATGCTAAGTTATAACATCCCACCTTTAAGTCCATGTTAACAAAGAATATCACTAAGTAATATTATCTACTAATGTGTAGAATAAGCCCGGTTAGTAGCGACCACCGATATTTTTATTGCTTTGGTCCAACACTGTCACATTTTACCTTTTCATCTGAACAATATAATATATGTGAACAGTCACAGCACAAAGCAATAGATAATGTTGGCTCTAAACAAAATTAAAAACAACGTACTATATATCATAAAATATAGAATTAGATAATCCAACCGAAAATATAATACATCGAATATATACTATGAGTATACAAGAGAGAGATCAAACCCACATAATATACATACAGACTGCACCACATCTCAAAGATATACGTGATAACTAGAGTCACTACCTCATACAAAATACATATCAGATAAAGGTTGACTACATAATGTACATATGATATAGCTAACTACAGATACATAATAGTCTACTCCCAAAAGCTAGCATAAGTCTAAAGTCCTCAAGTACTGGTACGTGATAAATTTTGGTCCAACCCAAGCATAAAATAAGACCCAAATTAGATTATCTCTAATTATCAAAAATGTGAGATCTAGATCAAATTTATTGAATATACATCAATAATAACCGTTTATGGTTACTAGTGTAAAACATACATATGATCTCGGAAATTCTTATCACAAGATATTCACCGTGTTAAAAAAAGTCATCTCCTACCCAATAACGAAAATCATCTAAAAATACGGAGAAACGAATCTCATAAATCGCAAACTAATACAAAAACTAACAAACGAAACAATATCATGAAAACCATGACAATCAAACAATTGCATGAAAGTAAGTCAATGAAGCAACTGCACAAAGGTAAGTCAAACACAGTAATGGATTTTATAGTTATATTTTTAGCAAATGAATATTCTTAGTGTGAATTGCTTTCTTCCAAGGGGAAATTGATATGACAAACTTCGGGAGTTTATCCCACTAAACTCCTACAATCCAAAATGTACTGAATGTCCATAATAGGTGTTCAACTTATTTATGCACTGCTAAGGTGCCACGCCGACTAAAGGATGGGCAATTGTTATGACACATAATATAGCCCATCGTAAAGACTACTGGCTTGGTGGTATAGGGCTAGAACTAAATGAGTATCACGACTCGGGGAGGGGGGCGACCACCACAGTCAAGCCACCAGGGGAACGACTAGCCTCTAGGTCAAGTTACTAAATGCACTAACGAATATAGCGAATTATAAATAATACGCTTTCACTACGATACTATTTTAATCCCATAGCTTCGTTTACTCTTTTAATAGTAATCACTAAAGTAAAACCTGTATCCCATAAACACTAGGTGTTGGTATAGCGTTTACTATTAATTAGTAAATTTCACTACACATAAACACTACACAAACAAGTCATATAATTAAACAATGAAGTAATAATTAATTTCCCATAACCACTTATTATAACTAAATTGTTTAAATGTAATTCTCATTTTATAGCAAAAGAATTGTTTAGCTTAAAATCCAACCACTAAATCCATCACTTAAATCACTTAAGAAATAATCTGTTTCTTACTTTTTGATATAATAATCCTTTTCGTTTAAAACTGAGTTTTTTGAAATGAATATACTAATATGGTTATATATAAGTTAGCAATGATTTTAAAGCTCAAAAAATTATATATAATTATAGTTATGAATCCTTTAATAAAATCAATTTATAAACGCTTCCATAAAACAACATATGTAGTAATAATTACATTTATCAAATCAAAGCATTATCCATAATTAAAACAACTTATATACTGTCATTGAAGGTAAGAAAACAAGCAAAAACATTAGTAATCGAATATACTCAAAATTGGATTGAAAACCGAGAGCAGTTCTCTAGTTTTGTTCGTGACTGGTCCACCGATGACCACAAAGAATCCTGGTGTTTTGCTCCTCCAGGTTTCGCATCCGCTCTTTGGTGATCTTTTTGGCGATTTCAGGCAGTGTTTCATCATCACTGGGAGTGTAATTTTAGTGCAATACACATATACAGTATAAAGGAACTAGCATTCAATCACAAGCAAGCAAATCAAATAATAAACTTGCATTCTCTATAGCACTTCCATTTTCAGTTTACTGTAAAAATCAATTAGGCATCAAACAACAAAGATTGAACAACATGCAAACCCTATTTACTTCAATTCAATTACTTATACATGAAATTCGGATTTTAAAGATGATTGTGAGAGTAAAATCTCACCTTTTTCCTTATCTAGCACAAATCAAAAACTACATCAGTTCACTTCTCTAATCCTTGTCAAAACCCTAGAATAGCAAATTTGCAAACAAGATAACAAAGATCACAATACTAACCAAAATCAGAAAGTGAGAATTCTAAAGGCTAAAGATAGATATGATAGACTTACCTTGAAGTTACACAAATTTATGGAGATTTATTTCAATTTATTTTAGAGGATTTTGTGAAGTTTCGCAAAGAGGAGGATGGAGTTTTCACTTTTCAATTTCTAAGTTTTCTGGAATGTATGTACTAACTTTGAGAATGAGAAAGAAACTATTCTTCCTTTTCTTTAGAAACGTGCCTAACCCAATTAAGCTTTTAACTACTAGTTTCCTTAGTCTAATGAACTTATAAATCCAATTTTAACAACAAAACCAATCCCCTTTTTATTAATTAACCAAACCCTTCGTTAATGTTCAAAAAGCTCTAAACTCTAACAAATAACTAACTTAAGAATTAAAATCCAACTCATTTTCAAAATGCATTCTTTTTAGTTTTAAAAAATAATTTTAACTATAGTTAAATTCTCATTTATTCAATATGAAATGAAATTCCAATAGTGAACAAAAAGAGCAATTTACACTCTAAAATTCTTATTATAATTTTCCAATCATTTCTTTATATATTTTATATTTTAATAAAATTAAAATACTCATTTAAAAAGAAAACAAGACTTCTTTAATTTTCCATTTATTTAAATATACATTCCAAATCAAATTTATCTCCTTTAATTATACAAAAACCAATATTTGCCTTATTTACATTAATAAAAATTCATAAATCCCCCTAATTATTCCTATAATTATTATAAAATTCAGATCATTGATATTGTTAAATCGGGTTGTTACATCCATATGCTCACCATACGTGATATTTCTAATCTACTCATTTAAGAGTACCCAGAGTAATAAGAAGAAAAGCATAAAACTCCAGATTAGACAACAATCTATTATGTGCGATGGAAATCTCAAATATTATAAAGTCAATATACTTGGACAACTGGTATGAAGAGTCATAATGGACCAATCCCTACATCCACAAAGTTAGCACATATACAAATATATACTACACTGCATCATAATCATCATGGGTGTACTGTACATCAAAGTACAAAGGGGTGTCAAGATATTTATGTCAGAAATACCAGTCTTAAGTGACATGCCTAAGGTGATAAGGTAATAAATAATCAAACAAACATGCATCCATCATCCATCCTCACATTAACTCATTCAATGAGTTGGATATATGATATTCCTATACTCCATCTCGTCATCAAGGCTACTCGATCTCCCCATCCATATCAGGTACCTAAGGTCCGGCTAGATCAGGTTCTAACGTCAAGGGACTTCAATCATCTCATGTACCCTTATCTCAAGACAATGCCTCATCATCTCGAGTATCAACAATCCCTTTGAACACATCATCCATGGTATAGTTCATCCTCATCTCCTAACTGTCCTTACAACTCCCGTCTAAAGTCATCGCGGTAGGAAATTATTCTAGACAGCCATCATTAGTCATAGAATGTCATTGTTCGTCCCACAACCTTCTTCCAATAGTTCCTTTAATCCAACTCGTTATTGTCTCCTCTACATCTTTAAGTATGGCTATCCATCATCAAAGCTATCACTTCCCGTCATGGAATAATCATCGTCGAACTTTGCGTACTCACTATTGATAATCACCACCGGTCCATCTTCAGCGACCATATACTCATGCATACGTACTCCAATCGATCTGAAACTTAGAACATAGCCTTAAAGTGCCTTCCTTGTCACCCCATATCAATCTCACCTTCTTTGGAAAAAATTTAATGGATGATCACCGATCCAACACTTTACGTCTTCAAATGACCACAACCTAAGTGTATGAAGTCCAAACGACTTGAAACTTGGAATGTAGGCTTATGGGGCCTTCCTTGTCACCCATATCGATCTCATCAAGTTTGGGAAAAAATCATGGATCGTCATCGATCCATCAACATCGATCCATGCTCTACGATCCATCACCATCGATCCTACACTTTACATACGAACTCTAACACACCTCCCATGCTTCACAATTATTCGGTGCCTATTCATGTTCACGATCCCAAAGTTAGCCATAATCGTGTCATTTTGGCTCCACTTCCTTGCCTTCACTTCCTATGCTCTGATTCATAGCTTGCACCTTGATCCCTTACTCCAAGCATAAGAGAGTTCTACTGACCCCAGGGATTATTACCGACTCAGCACTCGGCATTTTCCCCAAGCACTCTATATGTATTGTTCTCTACCGATCCATACTTCAAACACCTACAACTCGAGCGTGCTAACTCCAAACGACTCAAAACTTGGTGAAATCTCTAGAGACCTTCCTTGTTGCCTCCTATCGAGTGCACTCTGATTTAGGAAATTCAGGTTGATTGATCATCACCGATCTAAGAGCCAGACTATGCTTCGAATGTTATATCATGACCATACAAACTCCAAACATCTTAAAACTTGGTGTGCAACCTTATGAGACCTTCCTTGTTGCCCCATATCATCAGATCGCTTTTGAATTTCTGGATCATCGACGATCCAAGAACCAATTCTAAGGCTAAATCACCATTCAAACATTAACAAGCATTCATACATCATATTAGGAACCAAAATATCAGCCAAACATCCAAACATATCTATTTTGAAAGAAATCTAAATCTAAGGTTATGGATCCACAAGAATACATTTCTATAAATTATGTCCAAATTGTCTAAATTTCACATATACGGTTAATTATAGTATAAAACATTTTTAAAGATTTTTAGATAATTTTTAAAACATCTTTTAAGGTGTATAACGACCTAATTAGCAAGTGGGAGGTCTAATCACTCACCTTAATCCAAAGCAAGATCCAAATCCATAAGTGAACAGTAGAAGGCACGAAATCCAAGGCTCCTCCAATAGAAAATCTCTAACCCCAAGTGCTAATCATGCTTAGCTCCTATTAGTGATGTAATTTGGCTAATTAAAGTAGGTTTAAGGGTTGCTTTTTTGTCAATGGAGGTTAATGGAGGTTTCTAACTATTTTCCAGAGTTGTGAAATGATAGGGATGAGTTTCCATCAGCCTCCACTTACTTTAAACTCGAAATGGATCATGGGCTTAATATTAATAACCCTAATTACCTACTTAAGCTGCTCAAAATCAAATAAAACTTAAAATGGTAATAACTCTCAAACGGTTAGTCTGTTTTCTTAGTGTAACCATTCTACAGAAAGGAAAATTATCATCCCGATCCAATGAAAGTGGTTTCAATCCCTAACTTGGCTCCTATCAAAAGTTACATGCCATGTAAGAATTATAATGTCAAAATGGTCACATAAAAATTTAGCAGAAATCATAGATATGGAAAATATACCTAAGAGTCATTCTTTAAAATTATAGAATTGTACGATCTAATAGAAAATAATATAATATTTTATGATCCTCCAATGCATAGAATATGGGTTGTTACATTCACCTCCCATAGGAATTTTTGCCCCTGAAATTTCATAATCAAGTCAACAGGATCATCTTACATGCCTAACAATCATATACAAGCATGGGCAATCATCGCACGTTAAACATACATACATAAGTGAAAGAGAAAACATATAAGCCTACCTTATCATGAAGGATACTGTGCCATGGTATAGACATCATAAGTGAAAGTAAAATCAATAAATAGAAAGTTTCACCAAGTAAAGAGTTCTGGATATTTTGTCCTCGTGCTCTCATCGGTCTTCCAAGTGCAATCTTTTTTGCTTTCACTCCACTGAACCTTCACCAACTTCACCGTCTTCCTCCTAAGCTACTTCTTATCACATACAATGATATGAATGAGCCTACAAGGTCTTGAAGCCTTTGGTTCTATCTCGATATCATCTAACTGTTTCGATGAGATCGTTACACCTGAGTCATACATAAATTTCTACAAGTGAGAAACGTGGAAGATATTTTGCATTCCTTCCATTCTTTGGGGTAATTCGACCATGTAAGTAAGGTTCCCAATCCTTCTAGTATCAGTAATGGACCTACAAATCTTGGTGCCAACTTTCCTTTACTACCAAATCGAATCACATTCTTCAATGGAGAGATCTTGACAGATACCATATCACCAACATAGAACTTCAAATCTCGATGTCTCTTATTAGCATAGCTTTTCTATATGTGTGAGGCAGCTTTCATCTGTTGCTGAATGATCTCGATATTTTTCGATGTTTCTCTAACCATATCTGTCCCAAATACTAGTTTCTTACCTGCTTCCAACCAAACCAAGGAGCGTTGCACGATCGGCCACACAGTGCCTCTAATAGTGCCATAGCAATACTAAATTGATAAATGTTATTATATGTGAATTGAACAAGATGTAAGTGATCATCCCACGAGCCTCCAAATCCTAATATGCAAGCACGCAAGAGACCCTCTAAGATATAATTCACTCTTTCAGTTCAGTCTCGGTTTGAGGGAGATAAGTTGCGCTAAGGTACATCTCTATCACTAACACCTGCTATAAGCTCTTCCACAACCCACTAGTGATCAATGGATCTCGATCACTCATAATGCTCACTGGAACACCATGGAATCATACTATCCACTTCACGACAAGTTGGCCAGTTTGGCTGCCATTTTATCTGACTTGACAGATATAAATCTAGTGCTCTTGGTCAATCGATCGACTACAACCCAAATGCTTTCGTACCCTTCTCGAGTCCTTGGTGGTCTGTTGATGAAATCCATCGATATTTGTTCCCATTTCCACTCGAGAACTTCTAGTGTCCATATCAAACTACTAGGTTTCTTCTGATTAGCTTTAACCAACTAGCAGTTCATGCATTTTGAGATAAATGCCCCATTGTCTTTCTCCATCCCTTCCCAATAAAAGATCTGCCTCATATCATGGTACATCTTATTACCTCTGAGATGTATAGTTAATCTCGAATGATAACACTCTCGTAGCACCTCATCCCTTAACCCACTGCCATCAGGAATAAAAAATCTCCTATCCTTACTGAGCCAACCATCTCGGTCAAGTCCATATTGTCTAATATCCTCAGAATCTACTCCAAATCCAATCCCAGTGATAATCTTAGCTGATCTGGCATCACGCCTCTGACTAATACCAATGTACTCAATCAAAGTAGGTATGATGGTCAAGCTTGCTACATCTCTGGCTCTAGCACACTTCTTGATTCGAAACCATAACCAACGATATATTCTAACTACGTCCACTCTAGGAACATAACTCCTAAGCTGGCATGTCTCCTACTCAAAGCATCGACAACTGCATTACCTTTCCCAAGTGCATATGCAATATCAAAGTCATAAGACCCCAGGAACTCTAACCAACGATGTTGGCGAAGGTTAAGATCCTTTTGCGAAAAGAGATACTTCAATGATTTATGGTCAGTGAATAGATCAAACCACTCTTTCGAAAGATAGTACCTCCAAATCTTCAGTGCAAACACAATCGCTGTCAACTATAAATCATAGTTTGGGTATTTCTTCTTATGCGGCTTCAGTTGTCGACTAGCATATGCACAAACTTTACCTCTCAACATTAATACCATACCTAATCCGATACCACAAGCATCAGTGTACACCATCATCTCCTCATTTCCGCTCGAAATGGTCTATACCGCTGCATTCATCGACTTATGAAAGCCTGCTTGCATCTTGCATCCCAAGTAAAAGTCCGATTCTTTTTCATCAAGTGAGTCAACGGTGCCGCTACCTTAGAGAAGTTTGTGATAAATCGTCTATAATATGCAGCCAATCCTAAGAAACTTCTCACATTTGTAGCATTTGTGGGCCTAATCTAATCTTGGACTGCTGCAACTTTTGCAAGATCAAGGGCAATGCCCTGCTCAGAAACAATTTAACCCAAGAGACACACTTCCCTCCTGTAGAAGCAGCATTTAGAAAACTTCACCTTAGTCACTGCTCTCTCAAAACCTCCAATACAATCGTCAAATGCGTCTTGTGTTCCTCTTCCATCCGTGAGTAAACGAGAATGTCATCAATGAAAGTAAGAACAAATTTGTTTAGTTGACCCCTGAAGACACGGTTCATGATCAATAAAGTATGCCGGTGCATTGGTTAGCCCGAATAGCATTATCAACCACTCATAAAAATCCAGATGGCGTATGAAATGTTTTAATCCGCATACACTCCTTCGCCACTCTCAGTTGGTGGAATCTCGTCGCAAGATCTAACTGAGAAAATACTATAGCACCATGAAATTGATCGAACAAGTCAGCAATACGTGGGAGTGGATACTTGTTCTTCTTCGTCATTTGATTTAGTGGACTGTATTCAACACATAATCTAAGGAAATCATCCCCATCATGGCGAATACTGCAAGCACTCCTCGCTCAGAAATACTCCTATGAATAAACCCTAATCGTAATAGGTTGCTCACTTGCACCATATGCTACCGCTGCTCTCTAGGCGCCATCCTCCTCCAAGGCATTACTATCGATCTAACATCTTTTGTCAAATCAATGTGGAACTCAATCTCTCCGTGTAGCGGAGGTCTGGTCAGCTTCTCAAATACGTCTGGATACTCCCAAGCAATAGGAACTAATGAAAACTTGTTATATGGGATGTCGAGTGAAAATAGAAAGCTAACCATCACATCATCGTCTGGAAGGTAGCATAACACTATCGTCCGCCCATCATCTACCCCTATCATCACAAATGACTTCTCACAATCTACCATCACTCCATATTTATGAAGCTAGTCCATCCCTGTATAATACTAAACCTATGAAACCCAAAACATAGAAATCACAAGTAAAAGAACATCCATGACTTGATAGGACTAAACCATGACAAACCGTACATAGGCTAATGGAGCCTCCAATAGGGTTCTTCGAAATCAAAGGTCGGTCGACAATTTCTGATCTCAATCCGAATCTATTCACTAAGTCACTAGATAAAAAGGAATGTGAAGCACCGATATTAAGTAGACCTAGTGTAGGAATATCGTAATAGAAAACATACCTCGAATAACGATGCCTTCCCACTTCCCTTTCATCGATAGAGCATTCGATGAAGTCCGAATGGCATTGATATCATATGCATTCACCACCTGCTTTTGTTTCAGCGACTCTAGAAAGTCATTTTAAATGTGCCCAACCTTGTTGCAGTTAAAGCACTTCTTTCCCTCGAGTTTGTAGTCCCTGCTAAAGTGGACTTTCCCTCCACAATTATAACAAGTAGGTCCACCATTAAGCTTTTTCTTCTGAGCATCCTTGTCCTAGAACTACTTTTTCTTACTATTCCACTTCTTCTTACCTCCCCCGCTTATTTGTGGTTTCGGCTATTCTTTTACAACAGACTTCGGCTTTGGATAAAGACTCTCATGCCTCAAAGCCTTCTCAACTAGCATCTCAAAAGTCTTATCAATGTGTCTCACAAGCTTCTCTCCTAAGTGATCATCCAATCTGATAAGGAACTTCTCGTTCTTTTTCAATGGAGTGTCAATGAAGGACATCTCATATTTCAATAGAGCATCAAATTCAGCAACATATTCAAAGACCATCATATCACCCTGCTTTAGATCTATAAATTTATGGAGCAAGACAGACTTTTGAGCAGTCGGGATAAATATTTCTTCATAATGGGCCTTGAATTGATCCTAAGTAAAGTGATCCTCGGATGTAGCAATTTTCATGGCATTCCACTAGTTCATTGCCTTCCCTAAAGCTGACACGAGGCCAACCACTTCTTTATAGCATCATCATGTCTAAGATCATCAAATATCTACTTGCACATGTCAAGCCAATCCCAAACTTCCATTGCCAACTCTATTTCAAGAAACGGTTTGCCCCCAAGATTAGCAAAGTCTTTACTCAGCTTGCCAAAATCGGCTTAGGGCACCTACACCAGAGCACCACCATCAGTAGCAACATTTGGGAGGGCTGCTTGAGTATTTTGCAGCATGTTGCCCATCATAGTATTGAACATGGTCTGCAAATTGGAATTAGCAGCTCCCGAGCCAACACCTTCCTTGACTTTAGAGATGGAGTTCAGCAGCATTCCTTGTTTGATGGCTCATCATTCAATCCTGTAATAAGGACAATTAGTCTCTCTGTAATGAATCCCACTTAGGTAGTACTCTTGTGTAGTGTGGCTTATATACTATACATACTATTATATCTTTGAAAACCAAAATGTATAACAAGTACGTGCTCTCTTACACACACACACTCTCTCTCTCTCTCTCGATCCAGCCTAAGGTAAGAACTTCTACCCTGTCTCTACAAGATCACGGTATCCCTTAGGATAAACAATGCATCCTAAGCTCTGATACTAAATGTGGCGACCACCTTACACCATCGGCGCACAATGTACTTGTATAGTGCATTGTAATGTTGCCTGGTCGATTTTGGATGATCATCAGTAAAGTAAAGTAAGCAACACAGAACCTGTCGTATATCTCACAGCGAATAGATAATAGTAAGCATCTTAAAAATAAAACAGGCAAAATAGTAAATAACTGAAAGAATCATAGCATCACAGTATATAGATCCGTACAATGAATAGCATAAGTAATAGAGTTATACATTAAATGATAACTCATAAACTCTATCTAAATAGTAAGGAATTAGCAAGCTCCATAGTGCTATGTAACGGAATAGCAAATAATTAAATACAATGATATGAGAGAATAGCCTTCTACTCTCCCGTTGTCCAGCTCCATGTGCTCATTAGACCTATATCCTGAATATACTCATTTAAGAGTACCCAGAGTAATAGGAAGTAAAACATAAAACCCTAGGACAGACAGTAGTCTGTTATGAGTGGTAGAAATTTCAAAATCTAATCAATATACTAGGACAATTGATAAGAAGAGTCAAACCTAACCTATCTCTGCATCCACAGATTTAGCACATATACAAAATATACGCTACTCTACATCACAATCATCATGGGTGTACTGTACATCAAAGTAATAAAGGGTGTCTAGATATCTACGTCAATGATATAGGTCTTAAGTGACATCCCTAAAGTGATAAAGTAATAAGCAATCAAACAAGCGTGCATCTATCTTCTGACCTCACATTCACTCACTCGGTGCATTAGATATATGATATTCCTATACTCCATCTCATCATCAAGGACTACTTGACGTCCCCGAACACTCGATCTATTAGGGTACAAATAGATTCTAACGTTAAGGAACTCCGTCATATTGTCACTACATCCTCACATCAGCGAATAATAGTATGTAACCCTACACAGGTGCTAACGTCAAGGGATTTTGGGGTCTGGATAGATCTGGTCCTAACGTCAAGGGACTCTATTCATCTCTAGTACCCTTATCTCAAGGGCATGCCTTATCATCTCGAGTATCATCAATCCTTTTACACACGTCATCCATAGTAGAGCTCACCCTCATCCCAAAACTATCCTTACATATCCCGTTTGAAGTCATCGTGGTAAGGAACTATTCTAGACTTCCATCGTTAGTCATAGAATGTCATCGTTCATCCCGTAATATTCTTCCAACACTTTCTTTAATCAGACTCATCATCGCCTACTTTGTACCTCAAAGAATAGCTACCCATCCTTAAAGCCATCACTTCCCATCATGGAATCATCCTCGTCGAACTCCGCATCATCGTTATCGATAATCGCCACCGATCCATCTTCAGTGACCATAATTCGGACGTACAAACTCCAAACAATGTGAAACTTGGAATGTAGCGTTATGGGGCCCCTTTTCACCCCATATCGATCTCACTGAGTTAAGGACAAAAGTCATGGATCATCTCTAATCCAACACTTTACATCTTCAAACGTCCATAACTTAAGTGTGTGAACTCCAAATGACTTGAAACTTGGAATATAGGTTTTAGGGGCCTTCCTTGTCACCCATATCGATCTCAGTAAGTTTGGAATAAAAATCATGGATAAGCACCGCTCCATGACCACTAACCCATGCTCCCTGATCCATCACCACTGATCTATCACTTCACATATGAGCTCTAGCACAACTCCCTATGCTGTACAATGATTCGTGAGTCAAATGGCCTAATCCCCATGGATCTCTATCGATCCATGTGAATGATCCCAAAGTTAGCCAAAATCATGTGATTTTGGCTCTACTTCCTTTCCTCCACTTCCCATGCTCCGATCCATAGCTTGCATCCCGATCCCTTGCTCCAAGCATAAGAGATTTCCATCGAACCTAGGGATCATTATCGACCCAGCATTTAGCAATTTTTTTCCAAGCACTCCGCGTGTGTTGCTCTCCACCGATTCATACTTCAATCACCCACAAGTCGAGCGTACCAACTCCAAATGACATGAAACTTGGTGTGCAACCTATGGAGACCATCCTTGTCTCCTCCTATCGATCTGTAACACCCCTAATTTTAAATAACATTATTTAAGAGATTTAATTAGATAAATTAAATAGAATAATATAAAGATTAAATTGGTTAAGAGATTGAGATTTGTATAATTATAAGGTAGACGTGCCTTAAGTAATGAATAAATAAATGGAAATCTATAATGAAGTAAGTAAAAGTAATAAGATAAGGGAAAAATAAGAAGAGTTTATATTGTTATATCATAAACCCTTATCCCATTCTCATTTCCAACATTCACAAATAAAAACTAAACCTAAAGCTTGGCCGGACACCATTATAATAAAAAAATAGGAAGATAAGCAAGAATTCAAGAAGAAAGCTTAATCAAATTAATCCAAAGGCAAGTCTCAAACTCCTTAACAACAAGCTGAGGTGAATATTTGATTACATCTCACTTTTATTACTTTCGATTACTAGATGAGATCGTAATTTATTTGGCAAGAAAAATGCCATATTTTGATTGTTTAATGGATATATATATATATATATATATATATATATGCTTGTTGATAATTTATGTTGTTTCATATAGGTTTTATGATAAGATTTGATTTGAAAAAACTAATAAATTACATCCAAATGGCTTACATTTTTGATATAAGGTTAGTAACATTATTTTAGAGATGCGTTTCAAGTTTCAAAATTTTCTAAGTTAATGTGGGCATATTATGAATATTCTAGTAAAGAAAATGGTTAAATTGGATTTAAATTATTTTTGGCTATTATATGTTAGTTTTAAGGTCAGAAATTTAAATATGTTAGAAACATATTAAAAGCGATTTATGGAAAATTTTCAAGAATTTTCCTAAGTATTTTATTAAAGATATAAAATTATTTAAGAAATGAGACTTAAATGTTTTATATGTTTTGAAAAGGAGAAGGGGCAATTTGTTAAATGTTTTAAAATTGTTAATTACTGAATTAGGCAGCACTTAAGAAATATGCTTTGTAAAAGATTTAGCAACCAATTATATGTTGACAAATAATGCAAGTTAGTTGGAAAGATATTGCTTTAAAAGGTTGAAAATCAGTTTTGTAAAGATTGCTGCTTGGCCACTTACAGCAGCAAAAGACATGGTATTATGCCATGGTACGTAGTGGATTGGAGAAAGGCAAAAGGTATAGAGTCGAAACAAGCTTTCAAAGGAGTAGAAGTAGCTCTATAAACTTGGAACTATTTTGGTTACAAATGAGGCTTTCGAAAGGGATGTATTATGTTTTCGACTTAACCGACTTGCTTCTGTTTGTATAAAGAAAGGGCTTTCAAATGGGTTGCCACCTTTTGTTTTTAAAACAAGTTTTCGAAGGGGTCGAAACCCCTGCTGCCGCATTCAACCTTCGAATCTATGCTTTCGAAAGGATACTTTTACCTTCAAACTTTGAAGCCGCTTCTCCATGCTTACTAAAGGGTTGGTTTCGAAACCATCCACTTTCTTTTACTTAGGAATAATGATTCTGAAAGAAATGCTTTTGCCCCAGTTCTTTTAAGACCCTTTATTCTATTAAAAGATAACCCAAAGGTTTCGAAAGAAATGGTTTTAGATGGTTTTGAAGTTATGTTCCACAAATTTTTACTTGAACCCAACACTTTCAAAAGATTTGTTTTAACTAAGGGACTTTAATGCATTCGAAAGGTATAAAATGAAGGTTTCGAAAGGGAAATTCCCCAATGTTTTCAAAAGGTTCACTTTTAATATTTGAATGGAAGGTTTCCTATGCTTTCGAAAGGCAAATTTAAATGGTTTTGAAAAGAGGATGTCTAAGGTTTTACAAAGCTTTTCGAAGGGACATTTTCAATGATTTCTAAAGGTCTATTTTTAAACGTTTCGAAAGGTGTGTTTTGGCCTTTCAACCTAGCATTTTAAGGTAAGTCATTAGCTTATTCTGAAAGGGGTACTTTTAATGGATTCGAAAGGGACTGTTTAAATTTTTTAAACATGGGTTTCGATGGAGATACTTTGGATTTAAAATCTAATATTTTCTAAGTTAAAGAAGGGCTTTAAGTTGTTTTAAAGAAATAGCTAACCCTATTGATTTAGATTTTCATTAACATTGTTTTATGTAAAGCATATGTATTTGAATAAATAAAAAGTATATTTTTCTTGTTTAAGTATGATTTAAAAGGTTATATCGATTTGAAAGAAATGTTTTCAAGGAAAATTTGATGGGGTAGTTAACCTTAATTAAGTGACTCAAATATTAGAATACCAAATGTGACTAGTATAGGGTCGCGCCCTATACTTTAGCTATTAGCCCCTAGCTAATGTAAGTCCAAAATTCCAGTGTGTAGGGCTTTGTCACGGATAAGACTAAAATGATGTTATACACAGAAAGGAATATACATAGAAAGATAGGTTATTAGTGATCCCGCAAAACCATTAGGATCAGTTGACCCTGGGAGGAGTAAGTTAAGGATAGACCGTACAGGAATGTGTCTAATAGAAGTTAGATTATTTATTTTTTCTAGTAGGCCCGAGTCAGCCAATGGTTAGTAGTTAGCCAAAAAAACTACATTGTTCGGACAGATAGTCCATTAATTACCTGATTTATGTGCATATATGATATTGCTATTATTGCTTAATCAGTTTAATTGAAGGATTTTGATTTGCAAAAAGATATGTTTTTAAAAGGATATTAGTGAGGGGAAATCCGTTCCGCTAAGCGACGTGGTCTTACTTAATATCAGTAAACTGAGATGTAATGGAATTATTCACACCATGCTTTATATCTGACTCAAAGTTTATGTTTTCTCCTTAAACTCTCGGGAGCTCCAAATTTAATTCGAGTAGTGTAACAACCAACCTTTTTGGAAGGTTTAAATCGACAATAAACCACACATGTCTAATTCAAATCATTCAAAAGGGAGGATTGTTAATGGGGTAAATAAGAAAACAAAAGAAAGAAAGAAAAAAAACACAGAACTCGCAATGGAGGGACAAAATATAATAATCGAATAAATAGTTCATGAAGTTGTTTTACAAAATAACATTTGATTACACTTTACAATTCAAATCAGAGTTATACATACATCAAAAATAAACAAATAATGCAGCGGAGCATAGAAATCAGTGGAACAATAAATAAAAATAATATACTGAATCTTCATCTTCGTCCTCCAGAAAATAGTCTTCAATACACTGAAAAGCTTAGACTAACCCGAATGTATTGAAAAGACAAAACACTTAAGTCAGAACTAAAAGATCTTATGTAAGTCAAATCAAAATAAATAAAATAAAAATATTAGTGCAATGATTTCAGAGATGTTACGGGATTTCCATCTCCTATCAATTGTACAACATCGACATAATTATTTAAAGATTTCAAATGATTCTAAATACCAATATTAATCATTCTGATTAAAATAAATCTAGGGTTTAAATTAACTTATACCTTTCAAATAATTCAATTCTAATAGTTAATCCAATTTTGAGAGAAAATATGGACATATCATTTCATTCAGCATTAAAAATCAAAACTTCCAAATCAATGAAAACCACTCGGGTTTGTCATTTCAACCCATAATAATTTTCCTCTACTCTATAAGATTGTTCGTGTATGTGTCATTTCAACCCATAAGTATAACAAAGATATAGACATAAATAACATCCGATCATCCAAAATGTCAACCAATAACATCCATCTAATCAACCACATATCAACAATTAAACATACAACACAATCATCATTGAAATCAACCGGTAACTATCAACAATTTACTGGTTATCATTAACACGTATTTAACTGGCAATTTAATTTTCAATATTAAATTAAATGGAAATTAAATTCAATAAAAGTCAGATTTAACTGGAATGACAATTATACACTAAACAGCAACCAATCAATTTCTAATCACATCATAAATTCAAATTAACTAACATAGGAAAATCTAGTAGTTATGAGTGTTTGCTCACCTTTCGTGGCTACGAAGGTGATGATAAAAAGAAGCAATATGGAGATCCTACCAAAGATCCAATTGAAAGCAAATCCAATAAAGCTTAGTTATGAACATGAATCAATAAACAAGTTACAACTACTTCCAACTTCAAACAAACCAAGTTCCAAACTATGGACGAACCTCAAACTAGGCCATCATAAAGAAAATATTCGAGCTAGAATATTACTGAATCTGTAAAATCGACTAACTAAAAAGTTGTTGAAAATTCTCTTCTCTCAACTTTCAAATAAAAAATCATTCAAAAAGATTCTATCTTGGGGAAGTTATGGTCAAAACAAATAGAGGTGTTTTCTGAGTTGAAAATCCGAGTTCAAAAATACTTTGAATTTGAGTTTTTAACATAGCAAATTAAGGAATTTGAAGAATTGATCGAAATGAAAAATGAAGCCACAAGAAAAATAAATGGTTTGAAAAAACAATCACATAATTTGGTCCATTCCTGAAGGAGATATAATTGATATTTTGCTAAAATTGGACCCGAGAAAGAACTTGAAAAATAGAGTTTTTGATATAGAAATGTTCGAAATGGAAAGAAAGATTCAGCAACAAAGTTGTTCCCATTGAAATTATACATGATTTCAAAAAAAATTGATTTGGAGTAGTTTAGTGGAACATAGAAGCCATGGAAATATGGGACAGAAAGAGGGAAAATAGGAAAGGAGAAAAGACGAGAAAAAGGAGAAAAAAGAGAAGATGGAAGGTGGAAGGAGATGGTCTTGAAGATGGTGGAGAATGCAGTGGCTATAGGGTAGGAAGGAAGGGTTAAAGAAGAGGAGGAAAGGGGCTCTGATTTGTGAGGTTTTTGGAGTTTTAGATATAGAGTCTTTATAGATTTTGAGGAGGAAGAAGAAGTGTGAAGAGGAAGTTTTTCAGGAGTAAAATTATGTACGTAGATGTTATCTGACAAGGAACATAAGGTCATAGGCAAAGGAATGGTCACATGACTGACTAGAGTCTCTTGGTTAATCAAGGCCTATTAGAAAAAATAAACCCAATATGCCTTAGCCAAATAAAACACAACTAAACACTACCGGTTCTTGTTAATTTTTCACACTAATTCAAATTTTTAGAGCAATAGGAATTTGATTTTGACAAAAGAAAAGTGGTGGGTAGATCAGAATTCAGTCTAGTATCATATAAAAAGAACAAAATTTTAAAATTCAAATTTAAAATCTTCAACCAAAAGTCAAACTTTGACTAAGTTTGACCAAAATTTGAAATTTCACAAAAAATTTATTCTGCTAATTTTTGTCAAATAAAACACTCAACATCAAAAATTCAAAAAAAACTAATTAACTTTTTGTTTAAATTCAAAATACTACCATTTTAAAATTGTTAAAAGTTACCGATTGTTACACTTTATCTTAATTAAAAGACGTAATATCAATTCATGCAACATTAATTTGTTTCCCCTTACCATATTAAAAGGGTTAAATTCCATTAACTACGCATCCAATTCTCATCCAATTACATTCAAACCTATGTTATCATTCTTATTATTCCATCAACAATACCCTATGAATTATATTAACATAAGTTTACATTTTATTACATTCGTTATTTTACCGTTAATATCTTTTATCATATTAACGCAATAATTAATTACATAAATTTTCATTGATTTCCAAATTAAATCCAAACATATTAAATAATGAGATGATAAATGAACAATAGTTACCTTTAAGTAATTTAATCATATCTATAAGTTTATTATCTACAACAAATGTTATGACTACTTACACATCACTGATTATATTCAATTTCAATTAACAACCTATAATTCCCACATTCAAATGCTTAATTCCATTAATTACCCATTTAATATTCAAATGGATAAATTAACGAGAAGATAGTTACAACCATCGTTTATAACAATAGTTCATATCCATTATCTTATCATTTACAACCAAGTGTTATAACAAAATGATTTTATATTCTAAATTAACCTATTTCAATTAATTACATACAATCTTATCTTTAAGTGCATCATTAAATTTATTTCATTATTTACAATTATAACTAAATAATCTTACAATTGTATCCATTGATTGAATTCGGATTAAAATGGTTATCAATTACATTAAATCAACATTACTATATTCCATTCTAATTGTCTTATCATTACAATTCATAAATTTTAATTTCTCATAATATTAATATTTAAAAATCTTATTAAATTTAATATTTTAATTATCGAAAAATACGGGTCGTTACACTCTCCCCCGCTCAAAACTTTTCGTCCTCGAAAAGGGAAAATGAGGAATTAAGGGATTAATATATTTATTCAGAGTATTCAATTTCTAAACAATTAAATTACATAATTAAGTATTTTAAATAAAATATACAGTTTATAACCAATTAAATCCTATATAATCAAGTCAACAAAAGTTTGAAAATATCTTACTTTCACCAAAGATTTCTAATTCAATATCTTACTTTCACAAAAAATTTGTAAGTAAAAAATTCACGGAATTTTTTACTTACATAGCCTCCTTTATACGGAGTGGTTCAAAAAATGATAATATCAATAATAACTATATATATATATATATATATATATATATATATATCATATTTCAAAATAAAATATCCCAAACCATGGAAAAACAATATAATATCGTTAGAAAACCGTAATCCAAAAATGTACCTATTTGTCGGGCAAATAACGCTTATTTATGAAAATAAAAGCAATAGTTATTGCTTCCATAAACCTATATTTCACTTATATAATCCAAAATAGTGAGAACTATGTGTAAGAGAGATATTTAAGTTGTTTCAATGTGCAATAAAAGAAAATCAATATAAAATATATACAAACAAACAATACAACCATTATATGCAACCAAAGAATCCATCATACATCCATAGCATCCAAAATCGATGATTTGTTTAGTTCAGCAACCTTTAATTATGCAAGGTGATAAATAAACTATCAAGCGTACCCGAAGCTCAACAGCCTTGGATAATTACTTAACAGACTATCCATACAGCCTTATACAATTAAAATATCCTTTTTCAAACATCCCATAAAACAAACAACAAGAAATTTCAAATGCTATTTACGTTTATTCAATTGATTTCTTTTCACATCATTATTTACTTTTTATTTATTTTCATTCATTCATACAGTGTCCTTTTTCTCTTTTTCTTTCATGTACTTAACACAAATTATTTCATAATATTAACTTACGTTCATAATATTTATTATACATCAAAATTCTTATTTAGAAATAATTCCATTGAACACGTCCATTACTTAAGTTTACTAGTGTAATATTCCATTACATATTCTATTAACATTTCAACTTTTAACATTTTGTTAAGTTATATATATTTTAGGAATGTAACTGAATGTTACCCAAGTTTTTGGTATTCGCTCTTGAAGAGAAAAGAAATCTTTCAATATATCTAAAAATTCAATTAAAAACATTTAACCTCATTCACTTAGTAAGAATATAAGATATATTTAAAACATCTTCATAGCATTGTGCAAGAATTTTCCTATAGTTTAAACAATGTTAAAAGTTTATATCAAAACATTATGATAAGTTTTTGTTTTAAATAAAGTTCCTAAAATCCGATAATTTATTAGACTTATTATTTTAAAATATGTATAACCATAGTTTATTAAACTGAAACTAATAGTATACTCAAACTTACATTGAATTTCCAAATCAAAGAATAAAATTTCATATCTTCATAATTATTTTCACACACTTGTTTAAAATGAATGTTCAAATCATGGATTTTTTTTTATTATGGTTTAATACAAAAATTCAAATAGTGAATAAACCTATAAATCAATTGTTAGTGCTTCAAAATCAAGTAAATATTTCAAATCATAGTTCCAAAATAGATATTCAAATTTATTGTTCAAGTATATTACTATAAATAAAACTTCGCAAGTCATTTTTTTTGTAATATCTTTAAATTATACATTCAAAGAAACTTATATAAATTTTACTTGAAATATTAAATTAAAAGCTTCATTTACAAATTAATCATCTTTAATACTTTACGGAAAAATTTCATCTATAAAATTTCTTGCTTTATTTGTAAATACCACATAATTTTTTAAATAATATCTTTATAAATACATGTAACTATTTGAAAACAATTATTTACATCTTTACTTTTATTTAAAAAGAAGTCATTGAAAACCTTAAATCCATTATTTATAAATTTATTAGTTTTAAATCTCAAAATACTTTTAAACATCATTAATAAATCAATAATCATTAACTTTAAATATGTTTTATTTAATTAATAACTTCTTATAATATTTACAACACTAATATATTACTACTAAACCATATTGTACATAAACAAAAAATATTTAAACATTTTAAAGTATTTAGAAATGGAAAAAATGACCAAAATATCTTTTATATAATACTTTATCCAAATACTTCTATAACTCGATGTTTTAACAAGTTTAGCCTCGTTCTTGCAGACTCTGGTTGTACGTTGATCAGGCATAAGACTAAAAATCTCCAAGTACTTAATAGACCTATTTCAACACCCAGTGAAAAACACTTAAAAACAGGTATGAGAAGCACCTCTCAAAAATCTTATGTCAAACGATGATTTTACGATAGCATGGCCCACTGCTGATCCACTGTTTACGCAATGGATAAAAAACATTCCTGAAGATCCTTTTACCTTCCGAATTCCAGAAAAATATCGTAGCCATTTTATAAACAAGGGACCATCGACCCCTACTGCAATGGATGCACTTCCTTCCTGGAAGATCCATAAATAACAGATCCCAAGATCAAAAGCGCCTCCATTGGGTAAACTAAAGAACCATCTACCCTGGAAAAAAATCAAGGAACTCATAAATTTAAGTCCACACAACCGTATCGGTTCAAATCCATTTCTAAATTCACCTAATTAGGGTTTATCGGTCGAATCCATTCCTGGATTCCCCAAGTCCATCTGGGTCGAAGCATGTGATACTATACTTCTTCGCGGAGGGTACTTCCCTATACTCTGTACTTCAAAATATAACATACCATATATAATACCCTTTCAAAATCATAACTTCGCTATCACAATTATATAAATTCCATTATATATAAGATTTCATTTTCTAATGGAGCACTTTCCAAAATCTAAAGTCTTAAATATATCAAATCATTCTTATATAAATTCCATTATGTATAAGATTTATCTCTTCAGATCGAATACTTTCTAAAAATTATGGTCTTCCAAATCATCATATACTTATATAAAGTCCGTCTTATATAAGAATCAAAATTTTCCAAAATCAACTACGCTGCACGAAGAGCTATGTGGGATTGAACATTTTTGCTTTATAAAAGGTTCTGACTTTAGAATAGTTTTGTATATAAAATAGTTTGTAAAATAGTTTGTATATAAAATAGTATGTAAAATAGTTTGTAAAAATAGTTTTGTATATAAAATAAAATAAAATAGTTTTTATATCTAAAATAAAATAAAATAATTTTGTATATAAAATAAAATAAAAATAGTTTTGTATATAAAATTATAATAAAAATAGTTTGGATAAGGTAAAATAAAAGAAAATAGTTTTGTAAAATAGTTTTAAATAAATAGTAGTTTTGTATAAAAAGAAAAATTCCAATTTACATTACAAAGATATCCAGCCCAACAACTTTCAATTTCAGCATCAAAACATTTCAATAATTAGAACATAAGATAGACACATGTCATCATCACGCAAAATCACATTCGATCGCTCGCTCGATCACACAAGTTCGCTTTCGAATTAGTATTGTTCATTCGACTTCCTAATGTGGATATCGATAAGGTTTCTTAACTAGAAACCATCATTCTCCTTACATAGCCATAAACTATGATAGAGAATTCTAGAATTAAACCAAAAATCCATACCAAATATTCACCATCAAGAATCGAATGAAAAATCCTAACATGGAATGGTGCAATTCACCTCGAACTTGTGTACTCAAATCAGGATCAAATTAATCATACGAATAAAATAATATACGTACAACTTACATATTTAATCCAATTTTTTTCGTCACAATTACATTTCAATTAAATTCATTTTTAATCTCATTGATTAACACAAATATTACTTCATACTTTAATATTTATTTCACAAAATTTCTTCATTTAATATAAACATTAATCATTCAAAAAAATTTCTTATATTTCAATTCATTTAAATTACATTCCCTTCCATATGTAATATTTCTCAATTAGTACTACATTTATTTCGAATCATTTCATAAGAAATTTCTTTAAGTTTATAAACAGTTTATAAATAAAACATTATTCGAGTTTAAAATTATCAATACTTTAATTATAACCATTTATTGCAACATCCATTTATTTCATAAACAATTTAAAAGTCATGAATTTATTTATAATCATTTCATTTTAATTCATATTTTTTATCCAATTAGTTTTCACTTTTACCTTTCCAACTTATTTATGACACATTTCATAAATGTAATTAATTTAGAATGCATATAATACTTCATTAATTTACTAAACATGGATATGAAAAATTAAACCTTGTTTCTCTTACTCTAAATTAAGGTTATCAAATTCAACTATATAATTCAATACAATTACTAAGTTTCAACTCATATATTAATTCAGAAGTTTCGACTATTCAAAATAACTAGATATTCCATTTAATTTCAATAGTTGAAACTACCAATCAACAAACAACAAGATTCACAACAAAAAATTTCAATTTCTTAAACAAATGTCCTAATTATTCAATTAATTCTCTTTAATACACCATTATTAAACTAGTGTTTAGTCCATAAATCCAATCAACAATAATAACCAATGTTTATAAACTGACTAGATAAAACAAATCAAAACTTATATAAAACATTTTTATAACACTAACAAATACGCGCTCTAGTATATACACATAGACAAACTCATTCTAAGGTATTACTACCCTATCTGTAATGAGTTAACCTCAATAGGATAAGACGTCTCTAAACCTGGCTTTGACAACAACTGTAACGACCCACCTTTTTAGACGATTTAAATCGACAATAAAGCACACATGTCTAATTCAAACCATTCAAAAGAGAGGATTGTTAATGGAGTAAATAAGAAAATAAAAGAAAGAAAAACAGAACATAGAATCTCGCAATGGAGTGTCAAAATATAGTAATCAAATAAACAGTTCATGAAGCCGTTTTACAAAATAACATTTGATTACACTTTACAATTCAAATCAAAGTTATACACAAATTAGAAATAAACAAATGATGCAGCAGAACATAGAATGCAGTGGAATAATAAGTAGCAATAATATACTGAATCTTCATCTTCATCCTTCAAAAAATAGTCTTCAATACACTGAAAAACTCAGACTGACTCGAACGTAATGAAAAGACAAAACACTCGAGTCAGAACTAAAAGATCTTATGTAAGTCAAATCAAAATAAATAAAATAGAAATATTAGTGCAATGGTTTCAGAGATGTTACGGGATTTCCATCTCCTATTAAGTATACAACATGGATATAATTATTTAAAGATTTCAAATGATTAAAAATACCAATCTTAATCATTTTAATTAAAATAAATTTGGGGTTTAAATTAACTTATACCATTCAAATAATTCAATTCCAATAGATAATCCAATTTCGAGAGATAATATGGACATATCATTTCAGTCAGCGTTAAGAATCAAAACTTCCAAATCAATGAAAACCGCTCGGGTTTATCATTTTAACCCATGACGGTTTTCCTCTAATCTATAAGATCGTTCAGGTATGTATCATTTCAACCCATAGGAATAACAAAGATATAGACATAAATAACATCCAATCATCCAAAACGTCAATCTATAACATCCATCTAATCATCCAAATATCAACAATTGAACGTAACACACAATTATCATTGAAATCAACCAATAACTATCAACAATTTACTGGTTATCAATAGCAGGTATTTAACTGGCAATTTAAATTTCAATATTAAATAAAATGGAAATTAAATTCAATAAAAGTCAGATTTAACTGGAATGACAATTTAAAACATTCTAAACAACAATTAATTAATTTCTAATCACATCATAAATTAAAATTAACTAAAATAAGAAAATCTAGTAGTTGTGAGTGTTTGCGCGCCTTTCGTGGCTATGAAGGTGATGATAAAAATGGAGCAATATGGAGATTCTTAGAAAAGATCCAATTGCAAAGCAAATCCAATAAAGCCTAGACATGAATACGAATCAATAAACAAGTTTCAACTACTTCCAACTTCCAAACAACCCAAGATCCAAACTACGGACAAACCAGAAACTTGGTCATCTTTAAGAAAATAGTCGGACTAGAATAGTACTGAATCTGTAAAAGTGACTAACTAGAAAGTTGTTTCAATTCTTTTCTATCAACTTTTAAAAAAATATTCACTCAAAATGCTTTTGTCTTGAGGAAGCAATGGTCAAAACAAATAGAGGAGTTTTCTAAGTTGAAAATCCGAGTTTAATTTTAGCTCGAAAAGATTTGAATTTTTAGCATAGCAAATTAAGAAATTTGAAGAATTAATCTAAAAGAAAGTTGAATCCGTTGGAAAAATAAATGGTTTGGAGAATTTTTTTTACATAATTTGGTTTATTCCTGAAGGAGATATGATTGATACAATATGGGGTACTTTCGGTCAAAACTGGACCCTAGAAAGGACTTGAAAAATAGAGTTTTTGATATAGAAATATTTGGAATAGGAAGTAGGGTTCAACAAAAAAGTTGTTGCCATTGAAATTATACATAGTTTGAAGAAAATAATTATTTGATTTGGAGTAGTTTAGTGGAATATAGAAGCCACAGAATTAAGAGGAAGAAAGAGGAAAAATAGGGAAGGGAAAAAGAAGGGAAAAAATAAGAAAGAAGAGGAGAGGGAAGGTGGAAGGAGATGGCCTTGTAGATGGCGGAGAGGGCGACGACTATAGGGCAGGACGGAAGGGTTGAAGGAGAGGAGGAAAGAAGTTTTGATTTGTGAGGTTTTTGGAGTTTTAGATCTAGAGTTCTCTGTAGATTTTGAGGAGGAAGAAGAAGTGTGAAGAGAAAGTTTCTCAGAAGAAAAATTATCTACATTGATGTTATCAGATAAGAAATGTTTGCACCAAAATTGGTCACAACACTCTTCGGGAGTCGTTGAAGAGATAATAATGAAGAATGTAAATTCAAAACAGATATTATCTAACAAAAACTCCAATCAACAGTAAAGTAAATGCGTAGACAAGCGATTTATAGTGGCTCGGCGTGTTGCCTACGTCCACTGTGAAGTTTTTTGATGTTTTATTGATTCTCTTTCAATGATTACAAGTTGTTACAGCGATCAACAACGAGTTACAACTGGAAATTCGAAATCAATAGCAAAATTATGATGTAGGATGATGGAGATCTCAATCCGGCAGAGTCTGGGCGCTTGAGAGTCGAAAGATCCCTTTTCTGTTGGCTCTGGGGCTCTATTTATAGGCGTAGGATACTGATATTTCGCTGAAAGCTCGGGAGACCACTTCTGGCACGTGAGGGGACCCATGCGCCCGGCCTTAGGAAATTTGGGCCCACTTTGGCATCTATTCGAACTCCATTCGAATCGATCGTAAAATCATCCAATCGAGGCGAAATTTGGTGGGGACATTCTTCAACATGTATGCAAGCTTCTGTGAAAATTTCGTGGCATTTGGACTTGTGGATCTCGAGTTATAATGGATACGAAATGGGATTCCTCGTGTGGCTGTTTGGTTCGAAACCATCCCTTCGAACCGATGGTGGCACGCGCCTTCGTGTTGACGTGGAGCGCACACTTTGCCTCGATCCGGATTTCACTCCGAGTTGACCGCTTTGACTCCATGTATCTCGGCGCATTCGAACCGATGGATGACACGTCATCATGGCTAGTTGACTTGGTGGATTCGAACGAAGCTTCACTGATGGGTTCGAACATGGCTTCACTGATGGGTTCGAACGAGGCTTCACTGATGGGTTCGAACAGGGCTTCACTGATGGGTTCGAACAAGGCTTCACTGATGGGTTCGAACAAGGCTTCCTTTGCTGGATATGAGCTTTGTAACTTCTCCATGGATACGAAGTCAACTGATGCGAACTTGAACCCTTCGATGGATTCGAAGCACGATGATCCGATGGATACGAAGCAAACACTGGCTGATGGATACGAGGTCCATCGATACGAACTCGATGGATTCAAAGTTGATGGAGTCGAATCCGAGGCACTTCGATGGGTTCGAAGTTGATCGGTACGAAGGTGATCGGTTCGAACCAGTGTTCGGTGATGGATTCGAAATTTAGGTTTCTCCCTTCAAATTGAATCGATCATAACTTGAGCGTATGAACTCGGATTGACTTGAAATTTGAGATACGGACTTCTATGATCTTTCTGGCCATGTCCTATCAATTGTAGTTCAATCTGGACTCGGACAAAATTCAGTGATATCCATAGCGGAACGGAGTATGACCAATCTCTGAGACGAACTGTCCTCCGTTTTCGATCGATCTTTTGGTATCACGGCTTTGCCAAAAAGCGGGATAATTTGCCCCCCAAAGTACGTCTTGTGGAAACATGACGTGCTTTGAAGAGCTGCAATTTCTCTTTGAACAATCATTGCTCTCTTTTGTTAAGATTCGTACCCTGTATTGTTGTATCCTTGTGCTGATATGATTGATTGCTGTATAATAGTGCTTAGCCGTTGGCTGTTGCATTTGTAACAATATGAGTATTCAGTCCTTGTAAATGTTTAAAATCGAATGTTAGTCCGACATATATGCACATATGCTAGTTTGACCCTTGTTAACGTCGTGCGTCCACGAGTCGTTGTCAATTTTATTTGCTATTGAATTTCTATCGATTCTCTCCTGAACCGATTTGGAAATTTGAGTTGAGACAATGCTTGATGGTTGTTTTGAAAAATCCCTTCGTATCGATCCTCTCCTGAACCGATATAGAAGGTTGAAGGAATCGACTTTGTGTTGTGCAAATGTAATATTTTGAACCGATGGGTATGAGCATCGATGGATTCAAGATCAACATTCGTATGGATGAAGTACGCTTGTGCTATGACGGGTACGAAGTCGACATTCGTATCGATGGCTCGGATGAATACGAATCACCCATTCGTACCGATGAGAAAGGATGGATACGAAATCGTCGTTCGTATCGATGAGAAATGATGGATACGAAATCGTCGTTCGTATCGATGGGAAATGATGGATACGAAATCGTCGTTCGTATCGATGGGTTGTGGATCGAGTTGTGAATTTGTTGATGCGAACAAAGGCCTCGAGTCGATGTGCTCACTGTTCGTTTCGCGTCGATGGAGCTCAATGTACATTGTACAGCCTTGGTTGTATACTTCGTATCGATGAAGTGTGAGGTTAACTTCGAATCGATAAGGCCTTAGGCAAATGGGTTCGAATGGAGATTTCGAACCGATCCGTGTTTTGACTGGTTGCGACCAGTCAAGTTTACTGGGAGGCAAATCGCCTCGGTTACTCTCTAAGTTTCATATAAATAGCAGGGGCTTTGCCATTTTTTCACTTTTTCACTTTTCACCGTTGCCTTGTGTTTACCGCGTTTTGCATCGTCTCGTAGCTTCAGAGAGGAAAGCACTGTGTCACGTCTCCGAACCATTCAAGATCCAAACCTTTTAATTCCTCTAACTCCATACTCAAATTAGGTAATTAACCTCGAATCCAAACGGCAAAGCTATTTCAAACCTACCTCTTCTCCATTGATTGGCCACTCTGGTGATTGGTTAAGCCAGATCTATTTTGGAGAAGCTTCGAACCGATCTGGGGATTCGTGTTCGAATCGATGAGGACGACATTATTTTTCTTAGATTTTGCATCGATCCCTGGGATGCCCTTTGGAGGGGACGCAGTTCGCACCGATTGACTATTGTGATGGGTCGCATCGATACGAAATGATCGATACGAAAAATAGCTATTGGTCGATTCGAAGTCCTTAACTTTACATCGGTACGAATTACATCTTTATGACCGATACGAAAGGTATCGATTTGAACGTGATCGCTGTTAAGTTGAGGTTTTCCTGATCGGTACGAACCAGCTAACCAAGGATCGATTCGTAGTCATCCTTCATCGATCGATTCAAACTCGGCACTTGATCATGGGTTCGAAGCGCGCCCCTCTGTATCGATTCCAAGTGGTACTATGATGGGTTCGAACAAGCTTCCTGTGATCGGTTCGAAACCCTCTATGATGGATACCAAAGTTTGACATTCTCTTAGCATAATTCCGACAAGCTTCATTCTTGCATATTTGAACCTGAATATTAAACTGCATACTTGACCACCTTTCGAAGTTCGTCGATGGAACCATAACAACTTCTATCCGAATCAATTTCCATCATACGAATGGTTTTGTGACGACAGTCAGCGATGACGGTCATTTTAACTGGACTCCGTAGCTTCGTCATTTGCATATTTCCTTTAATTCCACGAAATTTATCCAAGTAATGCACAACACCGCACAACACACATTCATACACTTTACACTGGGGAATGCACGGGTCCTTTGTCGTCTAACGATGGTTTCTCATGAGTTAGCTAGTCATGGAACCTTTAAGTTCGCAGCAGCAGGAGATTCAAAGTACAGTTACTTCGAGACTAGAGGTTCCGGATATTGAACCTGAGATCATCGGTCCAGCCCCGGACGAGTTTC
Organism: Allium cepa; assembly: GCA_030765085.1. Taxonomy (NCBI): domain Eukaryota; kingdom Viridiplantae; phylum Streptophyta; class Magnoliopsida; order Asparagales; family Amaryllidaceae; genus Allium; species Allium cepa. Next base: position 750,302,685 of record CM060941.1, read on the forward strand.
CCAATGCGTCTTTTATTGCCAACCCATCAGACTCCGTTCAATCCAATATTTCTGAAGATATGTTGGGGAGGATATGTTTAAGGCATGGCCTGCCACTGGATGACGTGTTACTACCGAGACCAAATGACAGACCACACAATCCGCCGGAGGGATACACCGCATTCAATCGCCACGCGTGCGCGGCCGGGACGCTTCCTCCGGTCAATGAGTACATAAGAGAAGTACCGTCTTTTTTGAGGATCACCCCATCTCAACTACACCCGAACGGATATGCTTCCGTGAACAGCTTGTTCATCGTCTTCATGGAGTATCTTCATAGACCACCGATCCCGACCGAGATCAGATATCTATTCAATTTCAAAACCCGAGGTGATTACACCTCTTCACATTTTTGGAAGCGGTGAGGAATTGTCAAGTGGTCACCAGGTCTTGGACCAGGCTAAGCTATTACAGGACAAAATGGTTTTACGTCAAATGTGCTCCAGGGTTTGCCCGGCGATGGTTATTCAGACGTAAGTATAGCTGAGTTCTCAAATAATTACTTAGGCAATTGCAGTCGAAGTGAAACTTATACTTTTTCCTTTTTACAGCGACGATACAACGACCCGAAGGTGAAAACTTTAAGGAGATAGTACGAGTACTCCGGGGAGTCCCGAGCGAAGATAGGGATATCGAATTGCTCTTGACGGATAGGAATCTCCGGACCTTTGGGTTGATTGAATGAGGGCAGAGTATAAAGTTTGACGGGGAATTAAGGACCGTTTTGAAAAAATGAGTCAAGCGCAAGAAGCCTAAAGTTATTATAGCTGAGGAAGCCGATTCTGAAAGAACCCATACTGATGATGAGCCATTGACCGAGCCTACAGATGTAGTTCAGGATGTCGCAGAGCAGAGAAAAGGCAAGGCAGCTGTTGTTAAGCCAACTAAGAAGGGGAGATGGAAATCGGTTGTCACGGCCAGATCCGCTCCCGGAGTTAGAATTTCGGAGATCTCCTCCGAGAACTGAAAATCTTTATGAAGGGCTCGCCGATATTCCAATTCCGGACGATGTGTCCCTGCAGCATGATGACGGATTGGAAGAACTTTCAGAAACTTTAGTTTTGAGCGAGTCTTTTCCCACTGGTGTGGCAGACACATCCGGTTGGTCAGGGGGTTGCACATTCATACATATTTCACAACACTGTATAACCTTTGACTGTAAACTACCTGTTTCGAAAGGTGATTAATTCTACTTTATTTTGCTCTGCAGATACTATGTCTAGGCGAGGTTCAATGTTAGGGCGTCTTCGACATGCTCGCAAGTCTTCATATCATGAGTCGCGCAGACGAGAAGGGGACAGAGATTACGACCAGGGACGCTCTGGGTATTCTGGTCAAGAAAGATATGATACAGATAGAGGCTATAAGCATCGATCTCGATTGCGTACTCCTCCTCCTCCCAGAGATCCCATACAACCTCCTGCTTATGTCTCTCGTCCCTCTGAATCTTCACACTACAAGTCGGCTTCTCAATCTTCTAGGCAAGAATCCCGCCATTCTAGAAGCGAAACAATAACTGTTGCTGTTATAGAACAACCCCCCGTGGAAATTTCAAGAGAAGGAGCAATCAAGCTTGCTCAGCTAAAGAAATTTTTTCCAAACATTTGCTTTGATAACTACATCTTTCCTCCACATTTAAAGAGGATTCTAGAGGAAGCCGAGCAGTTAGTACATGACTATGTGCATGATTTTTATGCCCAGTACAAAGCGTGGTCGAAAGCGGCTGATAAAGCATCGGCGTTGGCCTTTGAGCGAGCGTCCATTATTGAAAAGCTACAAGTCGAGCTGGCTCAAAAAGTTCGCATCATACAAGTGCTGAACATAGAAGCTGAATCATCTCGAAAATCAGAGATGGAGGCTCTTACGAAGGCCGATGAAGCTCAAGCGGCTATGGATAGGATGAAAAAAGAGCACTATGTCACGGTGGAAGACATGGGCCACCGGAACACCACCGTCACCGCCGAGCGAGATGCGGCTTTGAAGGAGCTCAATGAGCTTAAGGCTAAATTTGCCGAAATCACCAAAGATAGAGATGACGCGCATAACGCGGCCCAAGAAGCATGCGAACAAGCCGTAGTGCTTCGGACTGAAAGAGATGCGGCAGTGGCCAAAGTTCAGGTAGTCGAGGCTGAGGTTGAGGAGAAGGTTCAAAGGGCAGAGGCTAGGCTGGAGGCCGACATCGAAGATCTCCTCGTTACTTACAATGCCAATGTGCTGAGGCATAGAAATTTGGCCTGGCTTCAGGATTATCCGGTGCATCTTCGTAACGCTTGGGTCCGATTGGTTGAGGAGGAAGGAGAAGCACACCCGGACACATCAATCGACGAGTTCGTGCTTGAGAACCGGTTACTGACCGATGATGAAAAGAAGATGCTTCACGATGCCATAATTTCTCATGAGAAGGTGATGATTGGTGGCCAGCACCGGGAGATTGGAGAAGGATCGGGTGTCGAGCATCACGCTACTATTCTTGAATTTACTGCTCCACCTTCATTAGAGCCTGAATCTGTGGTTGATTCACAATCCGTTCCAGCTTATGACCCAGAACGGCCGCGGCTATCTCTTATCCGAGAGCACGTTTCTGAAGCTGCTCTGTCGTCAGCAGGCCACGTTGAGGAAGGTATTCTGAACTTATCTCAAGTGTATTCCAAATAGGCAGTTTGTTTTGAAGCAGTTACTAATAACTTCTTCTTATCCTTGCTTAGTGACTGGAGTTGCGCCGATTGCCGCGACTCAAGAATCGAGTAAAGGGGAGAAGGCCATCACCACCGAGACTACCGTCGTAATAGCAGTGTCAACTGAGGCGGCGCAGGGGAGCGCACTATCTCTTGATGAACAAATGGTGAGCGAGCTGCTCGGCGAGCAGGGTGGCTTCTCCACAGACTTGCCGTTCATCGTTAGTGACCTCCTGCCAACCTCTAGCTCTTCAATGCAGACTGCAGATGCCCCCAGCCAAGCCCAAGCGATTCGCGATGAAGAGATTTTGGCCGAGATTAATTCAGTATTAGAGGCTGTGGGGCGAGGTGGTAGTATTGGTGGCAGTACGGCGGCGCATAGCCCAGCACCTTTAAGAGTAATATCATCGGGTGGCACTATCCCATCTTCCGTTGCGGGTCCAGTCCCTCCTACTCCTCTGATGGAAAGCCTTCATGTAGATTCGAACTCTGAGGAGGACATTGATATTGTGCCCCCAGTCGAAGAGCAGCCACCGGAGAGGAAGCACTCCAAACGAAGGATCTCTGTTTCTAACGAGTCCGATGACGAACCGCTGATAAGGAGATTCAAAAAGAAGAAATAAATAGGCCGTTTAAGCGGATTTTTTGATAGATATGAACTTGTGTTTGTTTTCCGCTAGTAGGCCATGTATAGACGCAGGTTCGGCCCCTGCAAGTAGGAATTCTTTTTTGGAAGAACTTATTTGCATGTAAGTCCTTGTCTCTAGTTAGTTGAAATAAAATTCAATTTCTTTGTTTCAATTCTCATTTCTTTTGTGCTTAAGTGTTTGTAGTGTTTTGTTTTCAGTCCGGTGTACTTGTGGTGTTTTTACCGTCAAGTAGAGTTTGTTTTATTTGCCAAGTCTGTAAATCTTGGTCACAAGTTGTGATCGATGAATAAGTTTAACTTCGGACGTTGCATCACTTTGGTTAGTGATTGACACTTAGCTTTTTTTCCCCGCAGTTTCGGGGAACAACATTTGTATTTTTGGTGGTTGATCGCACTTGTTGCAAATCTTAAGCACATGTCCGCATTCTGGGGACTTAGGATAATTTGAGATCGATAATCTGGTTCGCACTCCAGGAATTTGAGAGTTATCGATGTTTGTAACACGGTTCGCACTCCGGGACCCTGGAATTGATGTTTATACTCCACCTCACGCTCTGGGAACTTGGAGTTAATGTTGATATTTCGGTTCGCACTTCGGGAACTTTGACTTGGTATTTGTGCTTCAATTCACATTCTGGGAATTTGGAGATAGCATGTATGCTGAGGTTCGCGCTCCGGGAACCTGTAATTTATGTTTATACTCCATTCACGCTCTGAGAAGTTGGAGTTGGCCGATAGGAGGTCAGTCACACCTGTTTGGGCTTTTTACGAATTCGTTCACACTCTGGGAACGATGGATTTGATGTTTATACTCCGATTCGCACTCTGGGAATTTGGAGTCAGTTCGCACTCTGGGAATGAGTTATTGAATGTATATACTCTAATTCACACTCTGGGAAGTTGGAGTCCGTTCATGCTCTGGGAACGAGTTATTGAATGTTTATACTCCAATTCACACTCTGGAAAGTTGGAGTCCGTACGCGCTCTGGGAACGAGTTATTGAATGTTTATACTCCAATTCACACTCTGGGAAGTTGGAGTCCGTTCACGCTCTAGGAACGAGTTATTGAATGTTTATAATCCAATTCACACTCTGGGAAGTTGGAGTCCGTTCACGCTCTGGGAGCGAGTTATTGAATGTTTACACTCCAATTCACACTCTGGGAAGTTGGAGTCCGTTCGCGCTCTGGGAACGAGTTATTTGATGTTTATACTCCAATTCGCACTCTGGGAATTTGGAGTCCGTTCGCGCTCTGGGAACGAGTTATTTGATGTTTATACTCCAATTCACACTCTGGGAAGTTGGAGTCCGTTCGTGCTCTGGGAACGAGTTGTTGGATGTTTATGCTCCAATTCACACTCTGGGAAGTTGGAGTCCGTTCGCGCTCCGGGAACGAGTTGTTTGATGTTTATACTCCAATTCGCACTCTGCGAAGTTGGAGTTAGTTGTAGGACTGTCGTGTGTCGGTCCAGTTCAGCCTTTGATGTGATGGCTTGCCCCCGAGCTGGGGTTTCACTTAGTGAGTGGTCAGTCGTGTCATAGTCACTCGCTATTTGAATAAATTCCATTATTTGATGGAACTTAGCTCTTTGTGTGTCGTGATTGTTGAACATTGCATTCGGTTAATCACAGCTCTAGCTTGAAGAGATAGTATTTTATTGCTGAAATAAGAAAATATGGCAAAGTCAGTGCCTTATTACAAATTCAAATTTTAGAATGTAAAGGAAATTGCAAAATATTCATAGATTGAATGAGCATGTCATGTGTGACAGTGACGAAGATCTTCGTCGTTCCAGGCTCCTGAGAAAGTTGGTCCGCCATTGATGGCGTTTATCACTAATCTTCAACGGGGACAAGTCGAGTCCTCCTGTCTCGGTCGATTGGGTTCATTGTTTTGATTTGATGGGCCCACTTCTTTAGGCTGCGGTGTCCGCACAAACTGTTCCAGCTTCCTTTCTCTGATCAGTTTTTCAACGAGATCTTGTAAGTAACGACACTCGTTCGTATTGTGCCCGTAGCTTTCATGGAACCTGCAAAATTTTTCCGTCTGGATTTGCCTCTCTGACGACGGTTTTGGTGCTGGTTTTCGATACCGAATTGTATTACAGGTTTGTAAATACAAGTCCTCTAGCGATGTATTCAGGGGAGTGTAACTGTCAAACATTGGGTTCTTGCGCTGCGGGCCACGATTTTGATCTTGTTTCCTAGTTTGATTCACGCTCTCTCTTCGCCAAGCTTGTTTGTTTTTAACATTCAAATGAACTTTTCTGGAGCTCTCACCGGACTGTTTGATTGCGACATTGCTTTGGATTCCTTCCGTGCTTGGCCCCGCATCGGTTTGCTTCCTAGACTGTTTCGCATCTTCCCGTCTCAGGAATTGAGCCGCCTTGGCGTGGAAACGGTCCAACGATGCAGGTGGTTTTCTAGCTAACCAGTTGCCAAACTCAAAATCGGGGTTAATCCCCTTAGTCAACGCCATAAGGATGGAATTATCGTTTGGATTGCTGATCTCCGCACATGCGGTGTGGAATCTCTCTAAATAGTGTCTGAGCGTCTCTTCGGGAGCTTGGGTGACACTAGACAGAGTGTTGACTTCCTTTGGCCTTGCGACGTGCATGCGGAATTGTTCAACGAATTTTGTGGCCAACTGGTCGAATGAAGAGATGGATCGAGGTGGCAGTCGAGTGAACCACATGGTAGCGATGCCCTCCAAGGATATGGGGAAACTACGACACTTCACTGCATCGTCGGCTCTGGCAGCGGTCATCGACCATTCATATTTCGGAATATGTTGGTTGGGGTCGGAGTTTCTTTCGTACATGGGTAGAGTTGGCATTCTGAATCGCCGTGGGGGTTCAGTGGTAAGGATATTGTCCGTAAAAGGAGTGTGACTTCGGGAAACTCCCCAATCGTCGTTTGTGAATCCCTGACTCTCACGGATCATCTGACGTATCATAGCTGAAAGATCCAGCATTTGCGCGTTTTTTGCGGCCTGCAACGAAGTATGATTACGTTCCATTCTTTGGGGTTGGACCAGATATTGTCGACGGTCCAAGTCTTTCCTTCTTGGCTCATAGTCTTCCGGGACGTATGGTTCAGGAGTACGTCCTCTATGACGACGGTCCAGGTCCGACTGATCTTCGACGTCGACTCCTGGTTCAGCCGCAACGTTAGTGGTGCGGTAATCTGTGGTGTGGTGAGGGACGGGACCTCCTCGGGAGGAGGGTCCGGTTTGGAAACTGGCTGATGGACCAACTCTCAGTTGTCCAACGGTCAGTGTTGGTTGATCTCCAGCGGCTGGCATGTGACTCCCACCTAGCCGGGGTCGTGAAGATCGATTATGATAATCAGAAGATGAAGAACTCTCGCTGGAGGAGCGAGAAGCATGGTCTCTCGTGGATCTCTTTCGCTTCTGGCGATCCAGCTTGTTGATCAGCTCGGCATTAGCACGTAGCTGTTCTGCTAGTTGTTGCCAACTCTGGGTCAACGCTTGGAGTAGCAACTGCAACTCTTGTCGGGTAACCGGACCTGACGATTCCGAGTGCCCAGTAGCATCTTGATTAGATGGAGGTAGTGGAGCAGGATTCTGTCTATCCTGTTCTTCTTGATTGACAGCGTTTGAGGTGGTTCTTGTGCTAACCATCTTGAAAGTTAGATTCCTTTCCTAGACTTTGTGCAAGTCTGAATAGAAGGGAAGGAAGTTGGACTGGATGAACTGGATCTCTCTCTTAGATTTATTCAATCCGGTATCGATGACAGATCCAAAGAGCAGGAGAAAATCTGGGTTTCTCAGTGAAAGCACCAAAGTGTTTGCACCAAAATTGGTCACAACACTCTTCGGGAGTCGTTGAAGAGATAATAATGAAGAATGTAAATTCAAAACAGATATTATCTAACAAAAACTCCAATCAACAGTAAAGTAAATGCGTAGACAAGCGATTTATAGTGGTTCGGCGTGTTGCCTACGTCCACTGTGAAGTTTTTTGACGTTTTATTGATTCTCTTTCAATGATTACAAGTTGTTACAGCGATCAACATCGAGTTACAACTGGCAATTCGAAATCAACAGCAAAATTATGATGTAGGATGATGGAGATCTCAATCCGGCAGAGTCTGGGCGCTTGAGAGTCGAAAGATCCCTTTTATGTTGGCTCTGGGGCTTTATTTATAGGTGTAGGATGCTGATATTTCGCTGAAAGCTCGAGAGGCCACTTCTAGCACGTGAGGGGCCCACGCGCCCGGCCTTAGGAAATTTGGTCCCACTTTGGCATCGATTCGAACTCCATTCGAATCGATCGTAAAATCATTCGATCGAGGCGAAATTTGGTGTGGACATTCTTCAACATGTATGCAAGCTTCTGTGAAAATTTCATGGCATTTGGACTTGTGGATCTCGAGTTATAATGGATACGAAATGGGATTCCTCGTGTGGCTGTTTGGTTCGAAACCATCCCTTCGAACCAATGGCTTCGAACCGATGGGACGTGGAGCGCACACTTTGCCTCGATTCGGATTTCGCTCCGTGTTGACCGCTTCGACTCCATGTATCTCGATGCATGCGAACCGATGGATGACACGTCATCATGGCTAGTTGACTTGGTGGATTCGAACGAAGCTTCACTGATGGGTTCGAACGAGGCTTCACTGATGGGTTCGAACGAGGCTTCACTGATGGGTTCGAACAAGGCTTTACTGATGGGTTCGAACAAGGCTTTCTTCGATGGATACGAGCTTTGTAACTTCTCCATGGATACGAAGTCAATTGACGCAAACTTGAACCCTTCGATGGATTCGAAGCACGATGATCCGATGGATACGAAGCAAACACTGGCTGATGGATATGAGGTCCATCGATACGAACTCGATGGATTCAAAGTTGATGGAGTCGAATCCGAGGCACTTCGATGGGTTCGAAGTTGATCGGTACGAAGGTGATCGGTTCGAACCAGTGTTCGGTGATGGATTCAAAATTTAGGTTTCTCCCTTCAAATTGAATCAATCATAACTTGAGCGTATGAACTCGGATTGACTTGAAATTTGAGATGCGGACTTCTATGATCTTTCTGGTCATGTCCTATCAATTGTAGCTCAATCTGGACTCGAACAAAATTCAGTGATATCCATAGCGGAACGGAGTATGACCAATCTCTGAGACGAACTGTCCTCCGTTTTCGATCGATCTTTTGGTATCACGGCTTTGCCAAAAAGCGGGATAACAAGAAACATAAGGCCACAGGCAAAGGAATGGTCACATGACTGATTAGAGTCTCTTGGTTAATTAAGGCCCATTAGATCAAACAAACCCAATATGACTTAGTCAAATAAAACACAACTAAACACTACAATTCATGTTAATTTTTCATAGTAATTCAATTTTTTAGAGTAAAAGGAATTTGATTTTGACAAAACAAAAAGTGAAGAGAAGATTAGAATTCAGTCTAGTATCATCTAAAAAGAACAAAATTTTAAAATTCAAATATAAAATTTTCAACCAAAAGTCAAACTTCTATTAAGTTTGACCAAAATTTGAAATTTTACAAAAATTTTATTCTATTAATTTTGGTCAAATAAACCACTCAACATCACAAATTCAAAAAAAATTATTTAGTTTTTTGTTTAAATTCAAAATACTGTCGTTTTAAAATTGTTAAAAGTTATGGATCGTTACACTTTATTTTAATTGAAAGATGTAATATCAATTAATGCAACATTTATTTGTTTCCCCTTACCATATTAAAAGAGTTAAATGCCATTAACTATGCATCCAATTCTCATCCAATTACATTCAAACCTATGTTATCATCCTTATTATTCAATCAACAATACCCTATGAATTATATTAACATAAGCTTACATTTTTTACATTCATTATTTTACCGTTAACATCTTTTACCATATTAATTGCAATAATCAATTACATAAATTTTCATTGATTTCCAAATTAATTCCAAACATATTAAATAATGAGATGATAAATGAACAATTGTTACCTTTAAATAATTTCATCATATTTATAAGTTTATTATCTACAACAAATGTTATGACTACTTACACATCACTGATTATATTCAATTTCAATTAACTACATATAATTTCAACATTCAATTGCCTTAATTCCATTAATTACCAATTTAATATTCAAACGGACAAATTAATGAGAAGATAATTACAACCATCGTTTATAATAATAGTTCATATTTATTATCTTATCATTTACAACCATGCGTTATAACAAAATGATTTTATATTCTACTTTAACCTATTTCAATCAATTACATACAATCTCATCATTAAATGCATCATTTAATTTATTTCATTATTTAAATTATAACCAAATAACCTTACAATTATATCCATTGATTGAAATCAGATTAAAATGGTTATCAATTACATTAAATCAAAATTACTATATTACATTATAATTGTTTATCATTACAAATCATAAATTTTAATTTCTTACAATATTAATATTTCAAAATCTTATTAAATTTAATACTTTAGTTACCAAAAATACGGGTCATTACAAGTAGATTGAGAGTTACGGTTTTATGGGCTTATTAGGTGGACGAATAAGCTTCCAAAGACATGCAAGAGGCAAAGTTGCCTATGGAGGACTAACTAGTTTTATTTCCGCTATGATGTACTAAGTCTAATATGTCTACTTAGTACTCTGATCGTCCAAGGGGGCATCTACATATGTCTCTCTTGGCGTAATTTGTAATAAATATATTTGATCAAAACCTACAAATCATTTTGTGATTATGTATCTGAATAGGAAATATTAATTTGAAATGCAATCAGAGAAGTTGTTTTTAAATCTATATTTATTTTTATTTTATATTCCTTTATTTCTGATATTATGGATACCATTAACATCATCGTATTTTAGCACCGGAAGTTAATATTATAGATGGATGCAGGATCTATAGCGCTTAGCTTTGGGCCTCTTGATAGGGGATGCTACAACTTGGTATCAGAGCATAGATAAAAGAAATTTCAAACTTAAAAGGATTTTGAAAACATAATCCTAAGGAATTAGAGAAAAGATTAAGATATGGGATAACGCTAATATAGTAACGTACTTGTATTTCCTATATATAAATATGCGCTTTATCTCTATTCTCTCATCTCTCTTAGGCTATTCTTTTGTATCTTACAGAGACTCGAATGCAAATTTTATGGACGTAAGAAATGGATGCTGGAAGTGGAAGTGTTAACTTTAGTGGAGGAAGCAATATAACTAACGGGAATGCCATACCAAATACTAGAAGGAATCCAGATCAGGCTCAAGATGCTAAAGTGGGTGCTGGAATGCCGCAAGTAGATATGGAAGCTATGTATTAGTTCTTCGTTAACATGATGTAGGCTGGAGTTGCTGTAGGTTTAGCTAGAGGAAAACTGAAGGAGGAAATCAGGAAGCTCCAGTGGTCAATAATTATGCTGTGTTGAGTAGATATTATGTCAGGCTGGGAGGAATATCGTTTATCAGGACCAAGAATGCAATTGAAGTGGAGAATTAGTTACTTCATTGCGAAGGGATTTTTGCTGATTTTGAACTCAATGATGAGCAGAAAAGGAGGCTTGCTTTTAGGCAATTACATGGAGCAACATTGTACTTGTTGAACAGTGTTACGTTAGGAGTTAATGAGGAGACCATGACTTAGGCTGAGTTCAAAAGAAGGTTTGAGGAGAGGTTTATGTCGGAGATTGCGAAGTTAACTCTGCTCAGGAAGTTCATAGAGTTAGAGCAAGGAGACATGACAGTGCTTGAGTATGCAACCAGATTTGAGAAGCTATCAAGATATGGATATGCTACGGTTGATACAGTTATTAAAAGGAATGAGAAATACATTCGTGGGTGGAAGCCTGAGCTTGCTAAGGCCACATTATCGAATATTAGAGATTCGTGCGATGTAGTTGTTGAGATGGCTTTTGAGGCAGGAAGAGATGCTTGCTTTTCTTGAGGGTAACAAAGCAGGAGAAGCTCAAGGAGGATGGAACCAGAAGAGGAAATTTTCCCTAAAAGGGGAGCTCGGAAAGGTGAAGCTACCAAGAAGGGAATGATAAAAGTTATCTATTATAAGTGTGATAAGAAGGGACACAATGCTCATGAGCGTTGGATAGGCAAAGGGGAGAAAGCTGTAGACAAGAAAGGAGTAAGATGTTTCAACTGCGATCAAATTGGACATTATAAAAACCAGTGCATGGAGCCAGCCAAGGATGAAAAGGGCAATGTTTGCATTGGGGCTAGCTATCTCGAGACCAACAGCAAAGGAAAAAGGAAAAGATGTGTCGGGGGTACGCTTTTGATTCATGGTGTATCAGTTAGAGTTCTATTTGATATAGGTGCATCGCATTCTTTTATATCTAATTATTTGGTAGATAAGATTAACCTAGAATCCTCATACCTAGTTACATCCTTAAGGGTTGTGAATCCGAAAGGAGGTTATGTGACTCTTGGGATGAGATGTGACCATATAAAGTTTGAATTGTTAGGTCATACATTTGTCTACAGTTTGCATGTGTTTGATTTCGTAGAGTTCGGAATTATTTTAGGTATGGATTGGTTAAGTAATTACGTTGCTAAGATATTTTTCCATGATAGGAAAATATCACTTAGACACCCTCTCTGTAGTGATCGGATAATATACTCCATAAAAAACCATAGTTTTGAGGTTAATGCTTTGTTAGGTGTTATGGAGGCAGAAGACGAGTTAAATCAAGTTTTCCTTCTTAGAAAATTCGCAGATGTCTTTGAACCCGTAGTAGGACTACTACCGAAACGAGCTATTGAGTTTCAGATAGATTTAGTACCAAGAGCAGAACCGGTGAGTAGATTACTAAGTAGAAGACACTTACCGAGATGAGGGAACTAAAGATACAGTTGGTGGATTTGGAAAATAAGAACATTATCAGACCAAGCAATTCGCCATGGGAAGCAGCAGCAGTGTTTTCAAGGAAACTGGATGGATCGTTAAGGTTATGTATCAATTATTGTAAGTTGAATGAGAAGACGATAAAGAATCGATAACTGCTACCGAGAATTGACGATTTGTTCGACTAGTTAAGTGGAGCCAAAGTATTTTCCTAGTTGGATTTGGCAACAAGGTTCCATCAGCTTAGAGTGATCGAGAATAGTATTCTATTGACGGCGTTTAGAACTAGATAAGGATCATACGAATGGTTAGTAATGTTGTTCGAGCTTACTAATGAGCCAACATTCTGTGTAGATTTGATGAACCGAGTTTTCCAAGAGCACTTGGATAGGTTCATATTGGTATTCATGGATGACATTCTTATATACTCCAAAGATGAAAGAGAGCATGAAGTTCATCTCAGAGTGGGTTTGAGATGTTGAGATAGCATCAACCGAAGGTGAAATTTTCAAAGTATCATTTCTAAAAGAAGGAAGTGAAGTTTCTTGGTTATGTTGCCTCAGAAAAAGGGTCGTTATTAGATCCAGCTAAGATCAAGGCAGTGAATAGTTGGAAGAGACCTGAGACTGTGACTTAGATAAATATTTTTCTTAGATTAGATGGTTACAATCATAGATTCATTAAGGATTTTTCGTGGATATCGGCACCGATGTGTAATATCCTCTATTTGGAGGTCGAGTTAAGCGCTATATATACTATAGTCATCCATAGTATTAACTTCTTGTGATAAAATACAGTAATGTTAATGGTATCCATAATATCAGAAGTACTTGAATATTAAATAAAACCACTGATTCCAAAAACAAATTTTACCCATAGCATTTGAATACAACATTCCATATAAACTTATATAATCCCAAACGTTTCCCAGGTTCAGATCGAATATTATTGAATACACCAAGAGCGACATATGAAGATGTCTCCTTGGATGACCAAAGTACTAAGTAGTCATAACTAACTTAGTGCAACATAGCAAAATAAAATAAACAAAACAACTCCTAAATAACTATCCGTCAGCCTCCTGCTCGTCTCCGGAAGCATTATTCCTCCACCTACTAAAACCTAAAAAAGCCTAAATTTTCAGTCTACTCAAATCAATTTTGGGCACCCGAGAATTTAAGGGGAAAACGTAAACTTCGAGTCGGATATAAATCCTGGTGTAAATAATACTATTACATCTTGGTTTACTCATATTAAGTGAGACCACGCCGCTTAGCGGAACATGTTTCCACTCACTAATATCCCTTTAAAACATATCTTTTTGCAAATCATAATCCTGCAACCAAACTGGTTAATAAAACTGATTATATCAATAATAGTAAATATCTTATATGCTCAAAATGGATAATAAATGGACCATCCGTCCGAATAAAATATAGTTTATTTGGCTAGCTACAACCTTAGGCTGACTCGGGCCTACCATACAAACTAAACAAATTATCTAACACATGTTAGACATACTTCTGGATGGTCTGTCCTTAACTTACATCTCCATAGGTCACCTAATCCTAATGGTTTTGCGGGCTCACCAATAACTATTCTTCTTTTCTGTACACACGGATATATATATATATATATATATATATATATATATATATTTCTATGTGTAACCATCATTTAAATCTTACTTGTGACTAAGCCTTACACATTGGATTTTCGGACTAAATTAGCTAGGAGCTAATAGCTAATGTATAAGGCGCGACTCTACACCAGTCCAGGCTGGTCTTTTAATATCCAAGTCAATTTTCTTAGGGTTAACTACCCTTTAATTTTCCTTAAAAACCTTTCCAAAATGATTTAAACCTTTAAATCATGCTTATACAAGGAAAATATACTCTTTGCTTTACTCAAGGCTATTTGCCATGTTATATATATACTTTATTCAAAATAACGTGGATGAAATATATTAAGGATCACCTATCCCTCCAAAATAATTTAAAACACTTTTTAACTTGGAAACACTTAGGCTATATTGCCAAGGTAAATCATTTGAAACCTTTGTTTAAAACCTTTAAGCAACCCTTTCGAAACTATTGAAAGCACACCTTTCGTAACCATTGAAAGTACCCCTTTCGAAACAATTGAAAGTACCCATTTCGATATAAGTAAATACTTTACTTCATAAACTTAAGTTGAAAGGCCAAAATTACCTTTCGAAATCATCTACAATGGTCCTTTCGAAAACATTGAAAACCTCTCTTTCGAAAGCTTTAAAACTTTAGACATCCTCTTTTCAAAACATAAAACTTGCCCATCGAAAGTAATTGGAAACCTTCCATCTAAAATACTATAAGTATCTTTCAAAACTAATGGGAAGTCACCCCTTCGAAACCTTTCTACTAGGAAACCTCCCCTTTGAAACCTATATTAGTCACCTTTCGAAATCATTAAGGTATACTGCTTAAAACAAACCTTCCGAAAGCATTGGGTTCAAGTAAAAGCTTGTGGAATATAGTTTCGAAACCATTAAAACCATTTAAATCGAAACCTGCAGGTTTATCTTTCAATGAAACTAAGGGTCTTAAAACAACCAAGTCGAAGCACTCTTTCAAAAGCATTTTTCCCTAAGTAAATAAAGTAGATGGTTTCGACACTATCCCTTTCAAAATAATTGGAGAGTGGATTCTTTAATAAAATCAAAAGCATCCCTTTGAAACCATGTTTAATGGCAATAGCCTCAACTTGGTCGAAAGGTAGAATTGCGACAATAAAGGTTTCGACAGTCGAAAGCCATTTAAAAACCAAAGGCGGCAACCTAATTCGAAAGCTATCTTTGAACCAATTAACCAAGTCGAAAGCCATCTTATTCGAAAGCAAGCAAATGCTTTTTCTTTTAAAAGCCAAAAGTAGTTTCGACCCCATCGGAACCCCCTGTTTTGACCCTATACCTTCCGCCTATTTCCAATCCACTAAGTACCAAGCTTTTGATACCCTGTGTATTGGTTTTGAACTAGATAGAGGCGGAGGAACATGGTCGAAAGGTAGATGTCAAAGATGGCGAAACAACGTATACATACAAAAACTATTTTCTTGCTTAATAAAGTAATTTCTTTCCAGCTAACTTGCATATTTTCATAATATAATTGGTTTCCAATTTCTTTTCCAAAATCTTTTCTAAAAGTGCCGCCGAATTCAGAATTTGTTCATTTAAAACATTTACAAAATGACCTTTCTCCTATTTTAAACATATAAAACATTTAAGTCCCATACCTTTTATAATTTTATATACTTAACAAAACACTTTGGAAAATTCTTCAAAAATTCAAATAAATCACTTTAATATGTTTTCTAACATGTTTAAATTTCAGACCCAAAGCCATTATATTTTGGCCGTAAATAATTTTAAACCCAAAATATTATTTTCTTCACCAGAAAATTCATAATAAATATACAATAATTTAGAAAATTATAAAACTTGAAAGCCGTCTCCAAAATAATATTTTTGGCCTTAGATTAAAATCTCAAGTCTTTTGGATTCATCTAATAGGTTTTCTAAATCAATACTTATCATAAAATCCATATAAATATCCTAAAACATTAACAAGCATACATACATACATACGTACATATACACATACGTACATACATATTCATCATTCAAAACATGGAAAAACATTTGCAAATAAATTTCAGATCTCATTCTAGTAACCAAAAAACAAAAACATGAGATGTAACCTATTATTCACCTTTGCTTTGATGTTAAGGATGTTTAGTGTATAAGGATATTACTTATTCCTATATTGCCCTTGTCTACTTACCCTAACTTAATTCATTTTAATTCTCTTAGTTCTTTAGTTAGATAGGCAACACTACCCTTATTATCAAAAATATCACTCCCTTAACCAATCACATTATTTCATTCAACTTACCTAATTAAATGTCCTAAATAATATTACTTAAAATTAGGGTCATTACAAACTCCCCTACTTAAAAAAATTCGACCTCGAAATTACAGTAAGGTACTCATCAAATCAATCAAAAAGGTAAAACATACTGTGAAATGATTCAAGATATGTATTTCAAATCCCGCTCTCAGTTTCCCAAGTACAATCTCTCTTGTTGTCATTCCACTGGACTCTAACCAATCTGACTGTCTTGCTCCTTAATCTCTTTTCATCTCTTGCGAATATACAAACAGGCTTTCTAACTATAGTCAAGATTGGTTCCACTACTAAATCATCTAACACAGTTGGTGCAACAGTGGTCCCTGGATCTTGAATATACTTCCTTAGATGGGAAACATGAAAAAAGTCATGGACTCCTGCCAAAATGTTCGGCAACTCTACTTTATATGCGAGTTTTCTGAACTCTCAATAATAGGAATTCGTCCAACGAATCTCGATGCTTTCTTGATTTGCCAAATCTGATAACACCCTTCATTGGCGATACTTTGACAAAAAATTGATTTCCAACTGAGAACTCCAAGTCTATTCGTCTCTAACTAGAATAACTATTCTGTCTAAACTGAGCCTCCTTCATTCTAGCTCGAATTAACTCAATCTTTTCTATAGCTTCTCTAACTAAATCTGGACCAAGAACCAACCTATTCCTAGTCTCTAACCAACAAATGGGATATTTTCATGGCCTTCCATACAAAGCTTCAAACGGTTCCATCCCTATACTAGTTTGATAACTGTTGTTATACGAAAACTCGACTAAGTGTAGATGGTCTTCCAATGATCCCCTAAATCTAGCACACAAGCTTGTAACAAATCTTCTAAGACTTGTTAACTCTTTCCGTCTGCCTATCAGTCTGCGGATGGTAAGCGGTACTCATCCTGAGCTTGGTGCCTAAAGTCTTCTATTGACTCTTTCAGAACTCACTAGTGAATGAGGAATCTCTATCACTTACTATAATACTAGGAATTCCATGCAGTCTAATTATATTCTTCATAAATAACTTAGCTAAAACAGGTGTTGTCCTGGTTGACTTAACTTGAATAAAATTGGCACCTTGGTCAATCTGTCCACTATGGCCCATATACTTTCATTTTCTCTGTTTGACCTTGGCAATCCATCTATAAAATCCATAGAAATATAATCCCACTTCCAAACTGGAATATATAAAGGCTGAAGTAACGCAGTTGGTTTATGATGTTCGGCCTTTAGCTGTTGATGGTTCAAACACTGTTTCACCTATAAGCCTACATCTTTCTTCATACCTTCCCTGAAGAAATTCCTCTTCATATCCTGACATATCTTGGTCCCTCCAAGATGAATCGTAAACTTGGATCGATGACATTCTCCAAGAACTTCTTTCCTCAAGTCCTCTACATTTGGAAGAAACAACCGACCCTTCTTCCTTAACCATCCCATCTGGTCAAGACTAAAATGTCTTAAATCATCGATCTCAGTTCCAACCTTAAACCTTCTAATCTTTTCGGCTAATTCTGGATCCTCTTTTTAGTTAGAAGTAATCCTTTTGATCAACACTGGCTGGACATCCAAAAAGGACAACATGGTGGTACTCTGACTAGAACTGACTGTCGATCTTAACTTCACACTACAAGTAGTCAAAGCTTCTAAATCCTTCCATCCTTCTAACATAGCTAACACCACATTCGTATGTTTTCTTCTAAGAGCATCCGCTATTTTATTACCTTTTCCTTGTGTGTACTGAATACCAAAGTCATAAGCGGCTAAAAACTCTAACCACCTTTGTTGTCTCATATTCAAATCCTTCTGAGAGAATAAATATTTCAGCGACTTATGATCCGTATATAACTCGAATCTTTCTCCCAACAGGTAATGTCTCCACCCCTTCAATGCAAAAATTACCGCAGCTAATTCCAAATCATGAGTCAGGTACCTAACCCCATGCGACCTAAGCTGTCGAGATGCACAGGCAAGCACTTTACCTCTCTGCATTAACACATCTCCTAACCCAGTTCCACATGCATTAGTGCACACTACTAAATCTTTATTCCTTTCTGGAAAAACTAACATAGGTGCAATCATCAATAAGTGTTTTAGTTTCTTGGAATGCGTCCTCACACTTATCAATCCAGACCAATTTCACATCCATCCGAGTTAGCTTGGTCATCGGTGCCGCTATCCATGAAAAATCCTTAATAAATCTTCGATAATACCCATCTAATCCAAGAAAACTCTTTATCTCGGTCACTGTCTTAGGCCTCTTCCAATTATTGACCGCTTCAATCTTAGTCGGATCTATAGACAACTCTTTCTCTGACTACATGTCCAAGAAACTTCACTTCCTTCTTCTAGAAATGACACTTCGAAAAATTTGCTTTTAGCTGATGCTGCCTGAGAGAACAAGAAAGATATAGAATGAACTAGTTATGCTTACTCTACACAAGAAAGGAGAAGTTTAGTAGGCGAGTCGAAAGATAGAAAATGAACGACTTATGCTTAAGACATGACAGGAGAAGGTCAATTAGGGGAGATAACTAGAATGAACTCGTTAGGGGAGATAACTCTCAAGATAGGAAATGCACTCGTTATGCGCGTCTCAAGCACCACTCTAAGATGAACATCGTGCTCTCTTTCATCCTTAAAGTATATCATAATATCATCTATGAAAACCAACAGGAACCTATCCATGAGCTCTTGGAAAACTCGGTTTATCAAATCCATAAAGAATGCCAATGGATTAGTCAGTCCGAACGGCATTACTAACCACTCGTACGATCCATATCTGGTCCTAAACGCCGTCAAAGGGATACTTTCTCTACCACTCTAAGCTAATGGAACCCTATTGCTAAATCTAACTGGGAAAATACTTTTGCTCCACTCAACAAATCAAACAAATCATCAATTCTAGGCAACATATATAGATTCTTAATCGTCTTCTCATTCATCTACGATAATCGCTACATAACCTTAACGATCCATCCGGCTTCTTAGCAAATACTACGGCCGCTCCCCAAGGCAAACCGCTTGGTGTAATAAAATTCTTGCTTTTCAAATCCACCATCTGCACCTTTAACTCCCTCATCTCGGTAGGTGTCATTCTACTTGGTGGTCTACTCATTGGTTCTACTCCCAGTACCAAACCTATCTGAAACTCAATAGCTCGTTTTAGCGATAGTCCCATTACGGATTCAAATCTGTGAATTCTCTAAGATTGAAAACTCAACTCAACCCGTCTTCTAATTCCACAACACCTAACAAAGCATTCACCTCACAGCTAGAGTTTTCTATAGAATATACAATCCGACCACTACAATCAGGGTGTTTAAACGATATTTTCCTATCATGACAAAATATCCTAGCATCTACTTACTTAACCAATCCATACCCAAAATAATTCTGAACCCTAAGAAATCAAACACATGCAAATTGAAAACAAAGGTATGGCCTAACAAATCAAACTATAGGTGGTCATACTTCATCCCAAGTGTCGCACACCCTCCTACAGGATTCGCAACCCTTAAGGAAGTAGCTAGGTTTGCGGGTTCTAGGTTAAGCTTGTCTACTAAACAACGAGATATAAAAGAATGTGATGCATTATTATCAAAGGAAACTGTAACTGATACACCATAAATCAAAAGCGTACTTCCCAACACTGCTTTTCCTTTCTCCTGTGCTATTGGTCTTGAGGTAGTTGGTTCCAATGCAGATACTTTGCCTTTCCCATTCTTGGCCAGTTCTTTGCTCTGGTTCTTATAGTGCCCTATCCGATCATAGTTGAAACACTTTACTCCTTTCTTCTTAGCAGCTTTCTTTCCCTTGCTTGTCAATCACTCATGGGCGTAATGTCCTTTCTTGTCACACTTGTAACATCTATCTTTCCTTTCTTAGCAACTCCACACTTCTGAGCTCATTTCTTATGGAAAAAATTTCTCTTCTGACCCTGCCCCACCTGGATTTCCTTGGACTAATTTCTTTCAAGAAATGACCGCACAACCACATCACTTGGATCCCTAATGTGCAGTAGCATAGCCTTTGCAAGCTCAGGTTTCAACCCACGAATGAACTTTTCATTCCTCTTAATTATAGTATCTATCGTAGCATACCATATCTTGTTAGCTCCTCAAACCTCATCGCATACTCCAGTACATTCATATCCCCCTGCTCTAACTCGGCAAACTTCCTAAGCAGAGTGGACTTAGCAATCTTAGACATAAACCTTTCTTCAAACCTTCTTCTAAATTCAACCGATGTCATATTCCCCTCATTGACTCCAACAGTCACATTATTCCACCAAAACAGTGCTGTCTCTTGTAGCTGTATAGAGGCGAGTCTCCTTTTTTGCCCATCGTTGAGCCCTAGATAAGCGAAAATCCTTTCGCAATGAAGCAGCCAATTTTCTACTTTAATTGCGTCCTCGGATCCAATGAATAGCTTTCCTCCTAATCAGGCTTAATCTCTACTCAGAATAGCATAGTTATTCACCATTGGAGCTTCTTGTTTTCCTCCACCATCATTTCTTTCAACCACTCCAGGACCAATTCCCGCCTGCATCATGTTAATAAAGAACTGATACATTGCTCCCATGTCTACTTGCGACACTCCAACACCCACATTTGCAGCTTGTGCCTGACCTTTATTTCTCCTAGTATTTGGTCTAGTATTCCCATTTGTTGTGGTGCTTCCCTCCACCAATGTTAAATCTTCTAGCATCCATATCTGCATTCGAGCCTTCGTGAGATACACAAGAATAGCCTAATAAAGATAGGAGACTAAAGATATAGCGTATAATTATATATATATATATATATATATAGCAAATACAAGCATGTTACTACAATGTTATTCCCTACCCCAATCTTTTCTCTAATTAATAAGGATTATGATTTCAAAAATCATTTTAAGTTAAAAAATTTCATGAACCGGTGCTTTGGTACCAAGTTGTAACGTCCCCTATCTGGATGGCCGAAGCTAAGCGCTACAGATGCTGCAGTCATCCATAGTACTAACTTCTGGTGACTAAATATGGTAATGTTAATGATATCCATAATTTCAAAAGAACTTGAAAGAAATAAAATCATAGATTCCAAAAATATTTACTGATTACATTTCAAAACAACATTTCATATCCAAGTTACATAATCCCAAACGTTTCCCAGGTTCATATCAAATATACTTGTTACATAAATACACCAAGAGAGACATATGAAGATTCCCCCTTGGATGACCAGAATACTAAATAGTCATAACTGACCTAATACAACACAACAGAATAAAATAAACAAAACAACTCCTAAATAGCTATCCATCAGCCTCCTGCTCGTTTTCGAAAGATTTATTCG
The DNA here is from genome assembly GCA_030765085.1 of Allium cepa. Lineage (NCBI taxonomy): Eukaryota > Viridiplantae > Streptophyta > Magnoliopsida > Asparagales > Amaryllidaceae > Allium > Allium cepa. Next base: position 750,324,200 of record CM060941.1, read on the forward strand.
TCCACCTACTAAAACCTGGAAAATCCAAACTCTTAATCTACTCAAATCAATTTTGAGCACCCAAGAGTTTAAGGGGAAAACATAAACTTCGAGTCAGACATAAAGCCTAGTGTGAATAACAATATTACATCTCGGTTTACTGATATTAAGTGAGTCCATGCCTCTTAGCGGAATGGGTTTTCCTTCACTAATATCCCTTTAAAACATATCTTTTTGCAAATCATAATCCTGCAACTAAACTGGTTAATCAAGCTGATTATGTCAATAATAGCAAATATCTTATATGCTCAAAATAGGTAATAAAGAGACCAGTTGTCCGAACAAAATGTAGTTTTGTTTAGCAAATTACTAACCTTTGGCTGACTCGGGCCTACCAAACAAACTAAAAAATTTATCTAACACCTGTTAGACATACTTCTGGATGGCCTGTCCTTAACTTACTTCTTCGAGGTCACCTGATCCTAATGGTTGCGGGCTCATAAATAACCTATCCTTTGTTTACACACACACACACACACATATTCCTTTCTGTATGTAACTATCGTTTGAGTCTTACCTATGAATAAGCCCTATATAGTGCAATTTTTGACTAAATTAGCTAGGGGCTAATAGATAATGTATAGGGCATGACCCTATACTAGTCCCATCTGGTTTTCTAATATCCGAGTTAGTTTTCTTAGGGTTAACTACCCTTTAATTTTCCTTGGAAACTTTTTCAAAATGATTTAAACCTTTAAATCGTGCTTATACAAGGAAAATATACTCTTTTCTTTACTCAATGCTATTTGTCATGTTATATATACTTTACTCAAATAATGTTGATGAAATATATTATGGATTAGCGATCCCTCTAAAATAAGTTAAAACCCTGTTTAACTTTAAAACACTTAGGTTACATTGCCAAGGTAAATCATTCGTAACCTTTGTTTTTAACCTTTTAACAATCTTTTAAAAACCATTGAAAGTACCCCTTTCGTAACCTTTGAAAGTACCCCTTTTGAAACCATTGAAGGATCCCTTTCGATATAAGTAAACTACTTTACTTTATAACCTTAAACTGAAAGTCCAAAACCTACCTTTCAAAACCATCTACAATAGTCCTTTCGAAATCAAACAAGTATTACACGATGTGCACGAAGGGGAATGTGGCGATCACACCGGTGGGCAAGCTCTTGCTAAGAAAGTGCTCCGATCAGGTTATTATTGGTCGATTATGAATCGCGATGCATCAGATTATGCCAGGAAATGTGACAGTTGTCAGAAGCATGCTCAGATTCCAAGAGCCCCACCTACTGAAATAACACAAATGGTTAGTTTATGGCCGTTCGTAATATGGGGCATCCATATTATTGGGTCTCTACCTCTGGCTAAAGGTGGCGTGAAGTATGCCAACGTTGAAGTTGATTACTTTAACAAATGGGCAGAAGTCGATTCCTTTGCTACTATCATGACGAAGAAAGTGATCAACATTGTGGTATGCAACATTATCTGTCGATTTGGTATCCCACATACCATCATCACTAACGATGGAGCCTAATTCGATAGTGTCGAGTCCAAGAATTTCTGTCAGCGATTCCATATCCAGAAGAAGTTCTCTGCAGTTGCACACCCTAAAGTAAATGGACATATCGAAGTAGTTAACAAGTTATAAAGTCCATTATGAAGAAATGATTATAAAAAGTCGAGGACAAATGGGTCGATGAACTTCTATGGCCCTACGGGCATATCGAACAACCCACAAGTTCACAACCGGCCACACTCCATTTTCACTTTCTTACAACTCGGAAGCCGTCATTCTGGTCGAACTGGAAGTACCTTCTCATCATGTGACTTACTATGATCCGAAGGCAAATGCTATATTGCTTGCCGAATCTTTGGAGTTATTAGATGAGAAGCATGAAGAGGCAGATTCGAGGGCAGCCGCACAATGATGTCGAGTCGCCCGATGTACAATGCTAAGGTCCGACCCTGAACCTTTGAACTTGGTTATCTCATGCTCAAGAGAATTTATTTGGTCTTTTCGCATATGAAGCCAGCATGGGAAGGATCATATGTTATTGAACGAAGACCCGGAGACTAGACATTCAAATTGTCTGCCGTAGATGGTCTCACTCTGCCGAGAGCTTGAAACAGTGAAAGTCTTCATCGCTAGTACACATAACAGGCTTTTTTCTATTCATTTAATCTACTTTTCATTTGCTATATGTTTATGCATTTCGAAAGTTGAACTTGTAATAAGACAACTGACTTTGCCATACTTTCTTATTTCATCTATAAAATGCAATTTCTTCGAGCCAGAGCAGTGATTCTTAAAATGCATCATGCGATCATCATAATGCACGGAGAGCTAAGTTCCATCCTACGGTGTTACTTATTCAAATAGAGAGTGACTGTGATATGACCGGTCACTCGCTAAGTCAAACCCGGGCTCGGGGGCAAGCTATCACACTGAAGCCAAAAGGATTGAATACACAACAATCCTTTAGCTAACTCTGGCTCCCAAAGTGCGATTTGGAGTACAAACTTACAAATGTGGGCTCGAAGAGGGTGGATCCGTCCACCTAACGAATTCACCCGTATTTAATCCAAGCCCAAGAAGGGTGGATCCATCCGTCCAATAACCTCGCATGTTTACTCAGCGTGGATGTGATGCGATTGTCCACGATCCTGATAAATCTTTCGTTCTCGGAGTGCGAACGAAATCCTAAAACTTAGAACAGATGTGATCGACCATCTTTTGACTAACTCTAAGTCCCCAGAGCGTGGAATGGAGTATAAACTTCAACTAGGTGTGATTGACAACCCATAACTAACTCTAAGTCCCTAGAGCGTGGACTGGAGTATAAACTTCAATTGGGTGTGACTTACCACCCACAACTAACTCTAAGTCCCTAGAGCGTAGTGATGTGCACATAAATGTGCATATTTTTAGCACCGTATTTAATCTATTTAAATTAAATAAATGATCAAATCGGGTATTTTAACTACAAAATTCAAATTATTTTCAAATTGTCACATATTCATCTTCATATAGAGGCAAAATGGTCATTTTTGTGCATATATTAAATTGAGAAAATTTAATTGGAAATTTCTATATTATTTTGTAGGAATTTAAACTCAATTACAAGTGGTTTCATGAAGGAATATGCATGCACAAAGAAGATACAAAAGAATGAAGATGGAAATAATTCAAGGTGAAAAATATGGAGGAACCTACCCACTTATCTTGATTTTCAATTAGGAGCTAATGCACATGCTAAAAGGCCATTAAAGCTTCATGTACATTTAAGTGGGGGATTGTTGAAGCTAATGATAACGTGGCCACCACACTACCTCAAGGGCATTTTGGGCATTCCCCAAAAATATGAATTAGTGTTTCATACATGCATAAATACCCTTATGTTTCATGTAATCTCTTTTTAGTCTCTTCTTTAGGTTCTCTTCTCATTAGTTTTGGCTCATAAATAAAAGAAACTCTATTTCTCTTTTCATGGCTATTGAGCCATTTTTATTTTATGTAATTTCCTTTTCTTTTTATTCAATGTTAATTATTGTTTCCTTTTAATTACATGTTCATTTCCTTTCATACTAGTAGTGTAGATTTTCTTTTATGCAATTAGATTAGTTTTCTTTTCCATTAACTTTCATTTTCCTTCTTTTTTTCTTTCATGTTGCAAGCTACATTTGTTGATTTAATAACAAATATGAGAGGCTAAACCCCTTCAATTTAGGGGTAATGAAGCTCTCTAATTATATAGCTTCAATATTTTGATAATTATTGCTTTTTTTTATTAATGGAAGAATGAATGTTGATGTGATATATTGTTTTATGTTGAATTTGATAGTCTATGTTGTTCATAACAAATAGACTATGCTTAAACAATCACAAACAAAAATTACCTCTTCATTTACATATGATTACGATAATGTAGTGATTTTGAAATTAAAATTTGATGACCTATATTTATAAACAATAATTAATAGGTCATGCTTAAAATAGATTTCATTTTCAACTTGTTGTCATTTTTCATGAGAGTAAATAGTGGTTTAAGGGGTGTGTTATAGTTTGATGGCTTATGTTGAGCTAATTAATAGCTCAAATAGAACATACTTATGATAAACACTTCAATTAAAATAACTAGTGACAAGCAAGAGAGCTCATAATTTCATGTTGTGTTAAACTATGTGATCTAAAGAGTGGATTTATCTCCAAATTGTTTCTACACTCTCATACTTTTATCTATTTTCTTTTGCTAGTTTGTCATTTTTCTCATTTTTTAGTTAATCACTCTCTAAATCTTTGGTTAATTGGATTGAATAGAAATTTAAAATCATCAATTCTCTGCGGATCGACATGTACTCGCCACGTACTATGATAATAGCCGTGCGCTTGCGGTTATTTTAATTTGAAATTTTTCGACTATTTTCTAAACCGATAGAAAACTAGTCGATTAATAAGTTTTTGACGCCATTGTCGAGGAATAGTTTTGATTTTGACTTTCTATTCTTCGAATTATGTTTGTCTGATTTTTGCTTGTTTATATTTTGTGTGTTATATATATATATATATATATATATATATATATATATATGCGTGTGTATATATATGTATGTATGTATGTATGTATGTATTGTGTGTTTTGTGATTTTTGGTGACATTGTGTTGTGTGCTTGTTTTCTATTTTATTTTCCATTTGCATTGCATATCATAGTTAAAAAAAAAGAACATTGCATTCATCTTCAATTTTCTTCCATTTACAATTTACAATTTAAAAAAAACATGTTACGTCGCATTTTTCTTCACTGTTTGCATTTTTTGTTCTCTGTTCACATTCGCTGTTCCTATCTCCCTGACCATCAGCCTCCGTCACCAGACAACTCTGCCATCCCTGACTTCTGCATACCAGAGCTCCTCCACTATAAACTTGCTTTACCCACTTACAATTTCCATACAACATCAACCTTCTTTCACTCATATATATCATTTCCACCCTCTGCTGCTTCCAGCCCCTCATCACACTACCCTTAACGACTGTCAAGACTTCGTTGCAAATTCCAAGACCACTACAACAACATCCATCAACAGCTAGCAGCCTATACAGCCTTATCGTCAACATCTCTTTAGACCATCCCAATCCCCTTGCATACCCTCTGCACTCCAAACATTCCACTACTTTTATCTGACAACTTCCTTACCTCCTTCAAACTGACAGTTTCTCCTCAACCACATATCAAACATTGCATTCAATCATCTCACCGACCTTTGCCAAATGTTGCAATCACTTCAACGAATCACTTCTGGCCACACAACTACACAACAGTCACTGGCCACTCACCACATTCCTTACAACACCATTCATCACCTCTTTACAAAACTGCTACATCCCTTCAAACCATCCCCAAACCTCCTTTCTTACTACCTGTGCACAACCAGTGCATATCACTCCTGTGCACTACATTTCACACAGCAAACCCATACTTTTTCAATTACCTAGCTCATTTCATCAACAAACAAGTATACCATACCATTGTCTCTACAGATCATTACAGTGCTACTCATCTATCTTTCCCAACCACTATCCACCAACACACAGTTCATCAATCTTCCACGTACAACCTTCCAATGCCTTTACCTTCCTCTAACATTTCAACTGCCATAATCAAACATTTTAAATATATATATATATATATATATATATATATATATATATATATATATATATATATATGTATATATGTATATATGTATATATGTATGTATGTGTGTATATGTATGTATGTGTGTATATGTATGTATGTGTGTATATATGTGTGTGTATATATGTATGTGTATATATGTGTGTGTATATGTATGTATATATGTATATATATATATATGTGTGTGTGTGTGTGTGTGTGTATATATATGTATGTATATGTATATATATTCAGTGCTCAGTTCAAAACATTTCCACGCTGTTGATACAACTTCATCACTGACCAAGGTTCATCAAACTGCCTTAATCACCATACTGTTGCACAAACTTCATCACCTCCAACCTACTCCCATCATCACAGTGATATCACAATAAAACAAATACCAGAGAAACTCCACTACATACTGCTGCTACCATACTTTGCGACAACCATCAACACTCCTTTTCCAATCAGTCATCTGCACACCATAAAATACATACCTTCAAACATCGAACACTGTTGCACAATTATGACCTCTGCTATATCCTTACCTATGCACGATACTGACCATTACATAACTGTCGTCAATTCGAGCACCATTTCACTGACCAAACACCCTACCATCTGATGTTCTACAATTCGCATACCACCGAAGCATAAGACTGCTGCAACTTCCTCGCCGACAACTTCACGAAACTCAAACCGTCATCGAACCACTTCCTTCAACCAACGTATAACCGAAACACCATCAACTCGATAGCCACAGCGAACCATCCCTTGCCTCAACCGAAAAAAAATCAAAACCCTACAGTTCACATACAAAAACTTCAATCGCGAGCATGCAAAACTCGAGCAAACCCGCAATCGCCAACCGCAATCGAATTGCACTTTTCCCTTGTTTTCCTCATCACGCGACACCCACAACCCAATCATAGCCGTAATCATTTCACACCCGAACATCACCTCCTCGATCAATTGAGAATTTGTGGATTTTGAATTTGGGTCCGAGTTCGATTTGTTTGGAAATTTTTTTAGTTTAGTTTAATCGAATGGTTTAGGTGAGTTGTTTGCGAATTTGATTTGTTTTGGGGAACGTAAATTTTTTTTTTTGGAGAGTGTTCGGCTGCTTGTTTTTATTTAGGTTAGTATTGGATTTGTAATTGGGCCAGGTGAAAATTCTTTTGTTTATTACATTTTGTCTATTTTTTTGCATTGTGTTTTTTTAGTTCAATTTTCTTATTATCCTTTCGTCTCTTAACAAAAATTTACCTTGTTTAGGGTTTTGTTTGAAAAAAAAGAAAAAAATATATTCTCATTTCATTTAGTGTTTAAAAAAAAATTATTCTCAATTGTTTTAGTTTCATTTGTTTTGATTTTCATTTGTTTTAGTTTTTCTATTTAAAAAAACTGTATATATATCTTGGTTTTTTATTTCAGGTTGTCAAAGTAGATAAATGAATAAGCATAAGTGCTTGCTAAAATAAATTGCTCGATTAGCTGATCTTGCCAAAAAAATAACTGCTTGCTTATTTATAATTTTCCTTTTATCTGCCATGCATATATCTATTATTTTTGTTTGTCTTGCATTATTGTTTACTTGCACTTGAAAAAAAGAAAAAAAATAGAAAACCAAAAAAAAATCCATTCGTAGTTGCATTGTTAATGCATGTTTAATTTTTGTTTTGCATTTCATCCTAGAATTTATTAATAATAATGGTTAGACATCGATAACACTTAATTGTATATTGATAATTTGTCTTCTTTGAACAATTTGATTTCTTGGTGTCTAGGCTATGGCAGAGTAATAACCATTTATAAATATTATGGTGATTCGTAAATATTATAATGATTGTTCCTCTGAAGGTTTAAACGTTCGGCTGCATTGCTACGGTGATTTGCGATGCATCGATAACTCCTGCCCGTTACCCGACTGAGAATTATCTTATTGATTTAAGATGGAGCGTGATTATACAATTTTGGGTAAACTTAGGATACATCATTTGTAATTAAAACCCTTGCATTCATTTAGTTGCATTAGTTCATGCATATTTAAAAAAAATTAAAAATCCAAAAATAAAAAATTTGTAAATATTCCTCTTCTTTTTCTTTGATATTTTTAAATCCTTTTCCTTTGAAATTTCAAAAAATCCAAATTTTTTTTAAACCTTTTAAAAAACAAAGATTTTTTTTGGAAAACTAAAAAAACAAAACAAAACGCAATTTCCCTTTTAAAAAATAAATTCCATTTGTAAATATTTTTCTTTTTATAAAAAACAAAACCAAAAAAATTCTTGAAAACGTCTGAGTTTCCCCATGTACGTGAATTTTACAATAGTTGTGAAAATCAATATAATCCATATAATTTCACCCCAAAATCGTATGGATAGTTTAACGATAATTTTAATATAAATAATTCGAATTTCGAGCCATAAAATTTTCAAAATGATGAACAACCCTCAACTCTTGAAAATAGCATTTCATCTTTACTTTAATTCTCTACACAACAAATCAAAGTATAAATGATTTGTGTAATTCATATTTGTGTAATAACTAGAGTCAAGGATTTCAAAATTTGAATTCAATTCAAAATTCAAATGATTTTGATTATAACCCATGCCAATTCAATTTCGCACTCCAAAATGAATTTCAAATTCAAAATGAAAATGGAAACAACTTTTCAAACAAATATGGCAATGGGAATAATCTTAACTACATTACGATGGAAAATTTTTGTTCTCAATAAATCCAAATCGAAAATTCTCAAGTCAATAATTATAAGTTGGATTTTGTTGAACAAATGAACGAAATTTACGATGATCACACAGATTAGTTGTTTGAAACATATATGAAACAACGTGAAAAACAAAACCAAATCCCAACATGTGACGAGTCAAATGATAATCCATCTTTTACCCAAATCGACGATATTCAAACAACAACTTTTGAAACAGAAAATGATGATCTTAATGAAGTTGTTGAAAACACGGTGATTTAGTTTGATTTCAATTCTTTTAAGGATAAGAAACTTGATTTAAGATTCGATCTTCTTTTTCTCGATTTCAAAAATTTGAATACAACAACTTTGGATTTTGAACTTGAGATACGCAATGAAGTTGTTGATAATCCAATAAAGGAAGACAAATTTAATGAACATAAATTTTTTGGACTTTTGGATGATAAGTTGTTATATTCCGATGTGGAAGATTTAAAGCACCACTTTGATTTTGAAATCAATAATTTTGAAGAATTTTTCAATAACAAACCTGAATTTCAATTTGGTGAAAATAAACTTGAATTTCAATCAATCGTGATATCTACCCCCAAAATCATCGAAAATAAATCAACTTGTACGATTGTCAATAAAATGACATTCGTTTTCTCAAATCAACATTCAATTTTGAAATCTTTTACGATTGGTTTTCTACGCTTAAGCTGTGTCTCGCACACTTGGCGAGACAAATGAATTGGTTTTTGGAAGACCGTTTCATTTACTTTTTGACGATATACTTTCTGATGCCGTCTAAATACATTTCATTTTCATGTAAATAATAATAAATGTTTCTTTCACTTGGTTTGACAGTGGGGACATAGTCAAAATCAAGTCTAGGGGAGACTCATCTTCTTTTTGATTTTTCATGATTAATTTGTCATTTTTTTCGTCCAAAACTTTAAAAGAATTAAGCATTTTGATTTATTTTGAAGAAACACTATAGAATAAATATATGGTATTGATTTATTAAATTAATTTTTTTGAATATTTATCCATCTTAACAAAAAAATGAAATTGATTACAAATAACAATGGTTTAACTAGTATATAGGAAGATTCATACGTGTTAATTATGAAGTACATCCTAATTGAAAATCTTTGTTTTAAAAAGTGGTTGATTTAAAGTAAAGGATATAACATTTTTTTGTCTTCTAAGTTAAGTGGTGCTAAGATGATCTTACAAAACTCTCTTTTTAAAAAAAAAACTAAAAAAAACATTGGTATATTTGTAAATATTTTCTATTAACACCTACAGTCGACAGGTGTACACACATGTGTGTACACTTGCCATGCTCTGTACCTTTCTCACGTAAGCCCGAAAGGTAATGCACGATCGGTGTATCTGGCCTAAGTTTATTTGAGCTAGATGTATATATAAAAATTCTTCTTAATAACGCCTACAGTCAATAGGTGTTCACACCCGTGTGTTCACTCGCCACGCTCTGTATTCCCCTCACATAGTCCGCAAGGCAGTGCATGGATAATATATCTGGCCTAAGTTTACCTGAGTTAGGCATATAAATATTGTAAATATCAATTGGAATTTTAAAAATACAAGAGAGAGCAAGCAATTGAAATCCTAGCACTAGTTTTAACTTATTTGATTTGATTTATTATTGAAAAGAAATGAATACACCACTTTGATAAACTATGATAATCAACTAAGTATCTATTTCATAATTGCACTTTGTTATCAACCGAAATAACGAGTTAAACTATAGTCTATTTGTTATGATAACTTGATTTTTATTGGAAATTTTGACGAGTAAATGACTTAAATTGTCAAGATAATGACCAAAACCTATATTTAACTTATTTGTGTCAATTTAAAAGTAAATCCTTCATTTGTAAATACTTTCAAAAACTCGCAGTCATCTCTTTGTAAATAATCTTGCATTTGTAAATATTTTCACATTGCATTTGGATTATGTGGGTAGTATCAACTGAAAACCCTCACGAGACAACACTCATCCTACCGGGGACAACCAAAGGTTTAATGGCTTGTTGCATACGCTCAACGCAATCATGCTACCTACGAAAATGGATTTACCTTAGTTTTTTCTTTATTCGTGGACGAATAAAAAGATAAGTGTGGGGGTATTTGATGTGCACGTAAATGTGCATACTTTTACCACCATATTTAATTTATTTAAATTAAATAAATGGTCATATTGGGTATTTTAACTTGTTTAAAACAAATTCAAATTATTTTTAAATTGTCACATATTCATCTTCATATAGAGGCAAAATGGTCATTTTTGTGCATATATTAAATCGAGAAAATTTCGTTGAAATTTATATATTATTTTGTTGGAATCTAAACTCAATTACAAGTGGTTTCATGAAGGAATATGCATGCACAAAGAAAATACAAAAGAATGAAGATGAAAATAATTCAAAGTGAAGAACATGGAGGACCCCACCTACTTACCTTGATTTTCAATTAGGAGCTAATGCACATGCTAAAAGGCCATTAAAGCTTCATGTACGTTTAAGTAGGGATTAATGAAGCTAATGATAACTTGGCCACCATACTACCTCAAGGACATTTTGGGCATTCCCCAAAATATGAATTAGGGTTTCATACATGTATGAATACCCTCATATTTCATGTAATCTCTTCTTAGTCCCTTCTTTAGGTTCTCTTCTCTTTAGTTTTGGCTCATTAATAAAAGAAAGCTTCTTTTCTCTTTTCATGGCTACTTAGCCATTTTTATTTTATGTAATTTTCTTTTCTTTTTATTCAATGTTAATTATTGTTTCCGTTTAATTACATATTCATTTCCTTTTATGCTACTAGTATAGATTTTCTTTTATGCAATTAGATTAATTTTCTTTTCCATTAGCTTTCATTTTCCTTCTTTTTTCTTTCATGTTGAAAGCTATATTTGTTTATTTAATAACAATTATGAGGGGCTAAACCCCTTCAATTTAGAGGTAATGAAGCTTTCTAATTATATAGCTTTAATATTTTGATAATTATTGCTCTTTTTGTGCTTAATGGAAGAATGAATATTGATGTGATTTATTGTTTTGTGTTGAATTTGATAGTCTATGTTGTTCATAACAAATAGGCTATGCTTAAACAATCACAAAAAAAAAATACCTCTTCATTTACATATGACTATGGTAATGAAGTGATTTTGAAACTAAAATTTGATGGACTTTGTTTCTAAACAATAGTTAAAGGGCCATGCTTAAAATAGATTTCATTTTCAACTTGTTGTCATTTTTCATGAGAGTAAATGGTGGTTTAAGGGGTGTGTTATAGTTTGATGGCTTATGTGGGGCTAATTTATAGCTCAAATAGGCCATACTTATGATAAACACATCAATTAAACTAACCAATAACCAAAAAAGAGAGATCATAATTTCATATTGTGTTGAAATATGTGATTTAGAGAGTGGATTTATCTCTAAATTGCCTCTATACTCTCATATTTTTATAAATGTTCTTTTGCTAGTTTATCATTTTTCTCATTTTTTAGCTAACCATTCTCTAAATCTTTGGTTAATTTGATTGAATTGAAATTGAAAATAGAAATTGAAAATCAACAATTCTCTACGGATTGACCCGTACCCGCCACATACTATGGTAGTACGCTGTGTTCTTGCGGTTATTTTAATTTGAAAATTTTCGACTATTTTCTAAACCGATAGAAAACTAGCCGATTAACACGTGGACTGGAGTATAAATTTCAACTGGGTATGACTGACTGCCCAAAATTCGATCTAAATCCCCAGAGTGTGGACGCAATTTCGATTACTAGAACGGGTGTGACTGACCGCCCGAAAAACAACTTAAGTCCCCCAAGCATGGACGTTACTCTAAACATTAAGCAGGCACTATCGACCGTCTACATGCGAGTTCAGTACCCAGAGTGTGGATGCGATTGTAAATAAGTGAGCGAATCTAACCTGACCACTCGATCTCATCTCTCTACCACTTAGTTCCGACTGAGTGAAGCTAAAAATGTCTAAGGTGAAAAACAACCACTATCCGATCACTTTGACTAATCCCCAGGACTAGGGGCATGACTCCAGCACCAACTACTAATCAAGACAATACAATGTTAAGGATTGACTTGATGTTTGGTTATGACCCGAAGTCATGACTCTGGAACTTAGCAATAAAACACAAGTCGAGAGAAAACTCGAGTGATGCAACAATTAAACAAATAAACTTGGAGTTGTGAAAAGTAAAAAATTATATTCCATTTATCCTTTAAAAGAAAAATAGATACAAGTAGTAAATGCCAAAAAATCCTACTTGCAGGGGAAGAACCCGCATCTATACACAACCTACAAGAATGAAAAGAAAGCTCCTAACTATCTACCAAAATAGGGATGCCAAGATTCGCGCCTACTACTTGGGCTTCTTCCTCTTATACTTCTTCTCCTTGAGTCGACCCATTGGAGCTGCAACTATGATGCCGCTTTGAGCTTTTGCCTTTGCTAGGCTTGTCCCCGACCGAGGGAAGTATCGCGGTCTCCACCTCCAAACTCACTGGAATCGGGATGCTTTCAGTGTGCATGGTCAGAGGGGTGGGGGCACTTTCCATGTGAGAGGATACGGGGGGAACCCCACTAACGATAATTATGCCACCTGGAGAGATCATGAGTAAAGGGCTCGGGCAAGTTCCTGCCATTCCAACTCCTATGGTGCTACCCATTGTTGTGCCCACCATCTCAGCGCTAATTTCCGCAATTATTGCATCGTCATGAGCTGCTAGAGTAGGTGGAACGCTGGCGGTTGGAGACGAAGAGCTGGCCGCGAATGCACTTCCACTCATAACAAATGGCAAGTCAGAAAGTGGATTGCAGTGGGTGCCTAGGAGCTCATCCATCATCTGCTTGTTAAAAGTGAAAGCGCTCACATCAACTTTCCCGACCGTAGCAGTAGTGGTGGTCATCGTCGCCTCCGTTATGATAGCCTCATGCTCTTGGTTTTGTTCTTGGGTTATAGGGGGCATAGTCGGTGCTGCTTCTATAACTGAATGTAGATAAGGGAAAATATTAAAAATTTCCTTTGACGGTACTCCAGACGTTGAATGAGTTCGTGAAGTGTTCAAATACCTTCCACAGGTCGACTCACGGCAGGAGCTGGGGTCCCTCCGGACATTTGCTCGTGGGTCAGAGACAGTTGTGGCTGATCCGGATCATAGACCGACATAGGTAGTGGATCAACTGTAGGAGTGGATTTGGGCTGGGTTGGCACAAGGGTCTCGGAGCTTGTGTCATGACGCTCAACACCACATCCGTCTCCAACCTCCAAGTATTGAGTAGCGAGCTTCTATTTCTCAAATGCGACAGTGGCATCATGAAGAATTCTCCTCTCTTTCTCGTTCAACACTCAGTTTTACAGTTCGAGTTCATTGAGAGATTCAGTATGACGCTTTGCCTTCTCATCATCCAAAAAACGATGCCAGGCACTTTGTAAGTGAGTTGGATAATCGCTGAGCCAGCTCAGATCACGGTATTTCAAAACATTGACATTGTAGGTGATTAAAAGATCTTTAATATCGCTCTCAAGTCCAGCCTCCGCCACCCTGGCCTCAACCTCAACCCTAGCCTCGGCCTCTTGAGCTTTCAACTTCACCTTATCCTACTCGTTTCGATCCTCCATAGTTTGGTCGCAGGCCTCTTGAATGGTCTTGTTAGCTTCATCCTTTTCCTTCTGTAACGGTCCCGATTTTTGATGCCCAGAAGTCGAAATTAATACGTCCACTGTATCAAATGCCGCACAGTCGAATGCCTGAAAACCGAACTGTTAGGGTTAAAGAAGAAGATAGAAGAAAAAGAAGAAACAATAACAGAATCTCACATTTCACAACGGAACAAATATAATAGAAAAATGAATATCTTAAAACAAAGAACCATAACACCATTCAACACAATATAAAACAATTTTATATTCACTAACAAATACGTACTCATATCTATTTTCTAAATCAAATATCAATTTAATCTTTAAAATAATTCCTTCTATGATTAATTAAATAAATCTTTACTTTGAAGATTTAAAACAATTCCCAAAAATAATTTCTCCAACAATATTCTTTCATATCAATTTCTAGAACTTATACTTCAAAAGCTACCATAAAAATATACTCGGCTTCCCCGAGAAAATGCACCTTCCATTTCAAAATGGACCATTTAAATCAATAAATAAATTCTTCTTGATTTATCTCAATTTATATTCCGAATCCGCAAATTTCTTTCCACACTTTAAAAATAAATCAATATTTATTTTTAAAACAAATTTCCCTTTCCTTTTTAAATTCCCAATGTGAATTTAAATTTCCAAATATCCACTGATATACGATTTTAAAATTTATTTCAAAAATCATTTCCAAACGCCAAATCAATTTCCAAATTGATTTCAAATTTTATTTTAAACACCAAATCAAATTCCAAATTGATTTCTAAATTTATTTCAAACACCAAATTGATTTTCATTCAAACACCAAATCAATTTTCATATTGATTTCCCAAAGATTATTTTTTTAACACCAAATCAATTTTCGAATTTATTTTTAAAATAAAGTCCTTTATCTCTTCCAAACTATTTAAAATCCATATTTTAAAATAAATTCTTCAACTTTTGAATAATACTACTGGAAATCCATTTATTAAAATCTTTTCCCATATTTTTGGAATTTATTCAATAGGATTCAAAAATAAAACTTTATCCTTTTAAAATCCCTTCTTTTAAATTTATAAAAATCTCAAAAATAAATTTTACTATAAACTTCCTACTCAAATTTAGAAAATCCAATTTTATTTATTTTCGGTATCCTACGATACCAAAAATATATTCGGCTAAACTATAGCCTTCAACAGTTTCAATCACAAATATAATCACACATAGATTATAAATAAAACAACACATAGCTTTAAAGAACTTCAAATATTTGGGGAATTCAGTTGTTAAATTCAAAAATTAATTATCCACATAAATAATGATAATGACTTCGTCGTATTCGGCTTTAAGCTTTGCCAGCTCTTGAAGTGCCTTGTCTTTTTCAATAGTGACTATGGCATCCCCATGGCCCATATCATCTATTAACTTTAAATGCTCCTGCCTCATCCGCTCTAACTCCTTATTGGCCTCGTCAACCTTTTTTAGGGCCGCTATTTTGAAATTCCTTAAAATATCATTCTCTCTAGTAAGCACTGTGACAAATCGATCCTTCTGGGTGATTGTTTCTTGAAGCCCTTCAATTTTCTTAGCCCGCTTGAACGCCACAGCTGAAGCCTTCTTAGCGGTCTTCTTCCATTCTTTGTATTGGCCAAATGCATGATAGACATGATCATGAACAATTTTTTCTACTCCATTTGGCAGCACCATCAAATTTCAAGGGAAATGGAGGCCGTCGAGCATATGTTCAGAAACTCTTTTTTCAATTGGGCTGTCCGAGCGGCTCCCTCACTTGTCGACTTTGTAACCGGCTAAGTAGTTGCAATATAGGTGTCTTCCCTGGTCGTACGGCGATGTTCGTCGGGTCTTAGAATTGCCGAAGGTGCCAGTTGATGTGAAGTCGCAACAGTCTGTGTCCCTGAACTGGGAGGTGGCAACGAAACCTTGAGTGGAGGAGAGCTTGATCGGTAGAGGCATCTATCTCACCTCTCCTTTTCTCTTTCTCATTCCCTCTCCCTTTCCCTGGCTCTCTCTCTATCATAATAATCCCTCTCTTGACTAGAGTGGTGGCGTTCATAGTTAGAATCATGCTTACAAGATTCCCAATAAGAACTGGAAGATTCGCGTGTAGTGCAAAGACTACCAAGCATAGACGGTTTCATTGACATCGGATCTGCAAAATTAAAAGAAAGGCAAAGTTAGAAATTTTCGAAGATTGGACAGCTCGTGAATATTAAGTATGTGATGTCTTAAAGTGTATGCATGTATGTGTTAACCCCCCGACCAACTGGTTATACTGACCGTACTCAAAGGAGTTGGCTCGCCTAAATCTAAAGCGCTTTGAAGCCCTTCCAATCCGGTATCTTGTTGGAGAGACACATAGTCCGAGATTGGAATATCTACAAGTCCTTCGAAAGGGTTATCCATGTGTGAGGAAGGGGCACCCAAAATTATAACACCGCCAGCTGGCATAGACACAACCACGAATTTCCGTCTCGTAGATTTGTGAAATTTATGAGCAACTGCCTTGCCTTTCCTTATCTTTTCTGAATATCAAGGACTATTTGAAGGCCCGGCTGTGATCATCTTTGGTGGGCGTATCCTCTTCGCCACCCTGCTCAGCGATTACAATTCCAGGCGCTCTTCATCTAGCTTGTCTTGTTGGAGCTACCCTGAGAGATCCTTCAAGCCCTATGCTCTGATCTTCATCAATCAGCTCGACGGCCCTTAGAATTTCATCCATAAACACCGCTTCGATCTCTCTAAACTCGCCCAGCACCTCCTAAAAGATCTTGACGATTTCCCTAAATTGAGCACCTTCGGGTCGACGAATTAAAGCTACAAAGAGGAAATAACATTAAGCTCAGTGTCAATGGGGATTAACCAATTAGTCGCCAGAGGAAATGAAATACTTACGTCTATCTATCCATCGTCTAGCGAATCCCAATGGGCACCGAACATAGAATCATTCGGTTTTGATGCAGCTAAGTTTGGTCCAAATCCCATTCATAGTTTGACAGTTTTTGACTCCCTCTAAGAATGTGAAAGACAGATTATTTCCTCGACTCTTTACATAGAACAAGAATCTGACTTCCTCTAAAGTCGGGGGTCGAAAAAGGTGCTCTATGAAGACGATGAATAAGTTATTCAGCAAAGCATACCCGTTCAGTTGCAACTGCGGTGGGGAAATCCTTAAGTAAGATAACACTTCTCTGGTATATTGATTGAATGGAAGAAGTGTCTTGGCTATACACGAGAATCTATTAAAAGCGATGTACCTTTCTAGAGGAGTATGTGGCATATCGTTTGGTCCTGGTAGCAGGACGTCATTCAACAATATCCCATGCCTTAAGCAAATCCTTCCTAGAAATTCTTCAGAAATATTAGACGGAATCGAGTCTTGTGAATTCCCAATGAAATCTGCTCTAGTTATCTCGTCCAGAGCAAGACTTATAGCTTCGGCAGCAATAGCCGACATCTCTATTATTGGAAGGGGTGGGCTTTGAGCCTCTTGTTGTTACGAGCTTCTGGGCTCCATAACTAATCAACTTAGTAAAAACCATCATTAGGTGACAATAATCCTACGTTTTTCCCAGTGTGAAATGCATGAATGTGTTGCGAAGTGAAGTGCTGTGAATTACTTAAGAAAATTCTATGAAGATTAACAAAGTATTCGAACGACGAGACTTCAGATTCAACCGGAGTGACCGTCATCACTGACCATTACAACCGTGCCATCCAGACTTTAACCATCGATCCAAATTGAGATTCATTAAAGTTTTTCAAGTTACAGTTCCATCGACAAGCTTCGAAAGGCAGTCAAATATGTGGTGAAACGACTAGGTCCAATTATGTAAGGTGGAAGCTCGTCGAAGTCAGATGTTCGAATATGTAAAGGGTTTCATCTCCATCAAGTTCAAACTTAGATCGATCACCATGTAGGCAACTAGTATCGATGAGAGGAAGAAGCAGTTCGCATCGATCGTTTGTGCTTTAATTATGTCGATCAAAAAACCCAAGTTCATATTGATCGTATTACAAAAATTCATATGGATCACTTTACAGGGTTACATATCGATCACCTAAACCATTTTTGTATTGATCACCTTTGTATCACTTCGTATCGACCTAAACATTGGAAGATGATCGATAAGAAACAACATGAATCTAGAAGCGATACATATCCTCTCCTTATAACCCTCAGTTACCAATTGATATGAATCCTCCTTAGCAGAACGATACGAACACATCTTACGCCCCTTCTCCCATCGGTACGAGTTCAAGGCCAGACAACCCTTCCACAAGTCCTTCGTATCCCTCCTATTTCCTTCTTCCCCAATGGCATAAACACAGTTTCCTTCCTCCATTGACCTTGCTCCGACCCACTCAGGCATCGGCATCACCGAAATCGGCCATAGCTATGGAAGATTTGGCACTAGAGTTCGAGTCCTGTTAGCACCAACATTGGTCACTAAAACCCAAGCCCCATTGAAAGCACCAAATTGCAGTTACAGATCACAAACAATGTATGTAGAGAGTATAAATATGAAGAACATTTAAGATTAAAAAGAAAGCAGTAATGATAGAGGATTTATAGTGGTTCGGCTGACTCTGGCCTACGTCCACTCCAGAAATTTCCTTTTTATTGATATGAGAATCAATTACAGTTACAATCCAGAGTTTTTAAAGAAATAACGACAGAGTAGCCTTAACGGGAAAGGAGGAGGAAAACAGAATGAAGATCCCTTTTCTGAAGCCCCGCCTGCCGTATTTATAGACAAAACCTGAGTTACTAGTCTTCCTGAGTGGTTCGGGCCCATTAACACCATATCCGATCCAAAATCCATCACTACGACCGATCCCCATTGGAGTTTTTCTGATCCGAAGTGAACATAACATTGGCCTGAAGCACGACCATCGGTGACTCAAAGTAAAACATTTTTGGACCTGGAGCAACCAAGTGACGATCCTCCCCCTCGAAAGCACCGAACCCTTTTAGCCGACCCGGAGCCTTCGTCCTATCGACCCGAAGTAGTTGGTTCTAAAACTCGAAGCGATATTGTACTGACCCTACGCCTTCATAACACTGACCCACTTCCCTTGGCCGACCCGAAGAACATGTATCGCCGACCCAGAGATTTCCCTATACCGACCCGAGTCCATCTCGAAGCCAACAGAAAGCAAACACCGATCCACTCATGATGCCGACCCACTCATGCTGCCGATCCACTCGTGATGCCGATCCACTCACGATGCTGACCCACTCATGCTGCTGATCCGCTCGTGATGCCGAACCACCTTCAACATGAGCAAACCACAACATCAAGATCGAACCACCTCAACACGCCTACCCACACCATCCAGACCGACCCACAACATGCCGAACCACTATCTTATGCCGATCCACTCGTGAACTCCTACCGACCCCAAGCAACTCGAAGCACAACTCAGCGTGACCAGAGACAAACTCCATGAAAACTCAAGGCAAACCTAGGCATGACTCAAAGTAAACTCCAGGTGACTTGCTACAATTTGACTTTTGTCGAAACCTATATTTCGGGTATCCCGCGACTTTTGTCTATTGTATATGCCAAAATCTGAATTCATAATCATGATCATCATCCATGATTGATTGTCTATCCATCCAGCAGACTCAAACTTGTCATATTCCAGCCTCGATAGCCGAGCAATCGATTTAGTTAAATCCGCCTGTTTACGGCCTTGCAATTAACATTTGCCCGTCGAAACATGCTTTGCAGTGCGAAGGCGTGTTTTGAATAGCTTTTGATCCGTCATTCGAAGTCCATACGTCATACATGGCCATACCATCTGATCCGTAATCCAATCCATTTTATCCAAGTGCCATCGCCATATCCTTATTCAAATCCACGACGGCTTTGAGTCGATATCCGATCCCAATTTAGTAAGCAAATCCTTATCCAATTCTGCATCCATCTGAACCCAATAACCGAGTTATAATCCATCCATATCCAATAACCGGTAACCAAATCCATGACCTCTCTAGGTCGATATCCAAATCCGAGACCGCTTTGGGTCCATACCCAAATCCTTAGCTGTTCATATCCAATACTAAATCCATAACCTCTCCGGTTTCTTGGCAAGTGTAATCCATGCTTGGCGACTTGTGTTAATCAATCCTTTGGTGTTCTTGGTTCAGTGTCCCCGAATGTCGAGTGATGCCATGGCTCAAGTCCTAAGTCGAATCCTGGTCACTCCGGATCCTTGCGGAGCATAGTCCATACTCGATGACCTGAAATAGTAACCGATAGATAATATGTGGCCTAAGTCCTAGGCCAAATCCTAGTCTCTCCAGACCCTTGCCAAGCATAGTCCATGCTCGACGACCTTTTAGCCAAAAACCAGACAAAAAGACAAAAAAAATCCAATCCAAGATTCAAACTAGAGAATTGGAAATCCATATCGAAAGTCCAAATCGAGATCCAAGTCAAAAATCAAACATCCAAACAGGAATCTAAACCAAAAACCAACAAAAACTGGGAGTTCAAACCGAACTCCAAAACCAAAGCAGAAAAAGCTAGTGTCCAAGCCAAAAAGTAAAAGCAAATTTGACAAACCAGAGCATCACAGTTTATTATCGTCTTAGAGCACGCCTAGGGGTTATCTCCGTCCCGTACATGGGTAAGCGACTCAGTCGTTAGGCCAAAGTTTGTTACTTATTCCAAACCATCACGATTAGTTGATGACCAACCAACCACTATTTCTAGGCCTTGCGCCATCGTCGTTCAAGGTAGGCAGTGGCTGCTCCTATTCCACCGTCGCATTCCGAGTTTTGACATATTGCCGCAACTGACCATTCCTTACATGTTCCTCGGTTATATCCTTTAGATGCCTGCAGCTGTTATTATCATGCTCGTATAGGTCATGAAAGAGACAGTGCCTTCCTGATACCGTTTCGCGTTCTGAGGGTTCCCTCCTTGCCGACCTTCGATAAGGAAGGCGATCCCGTATGTCCAAGTATATTCGTTCCAATGTCTCATTCAGTCCTGTGTAAGTGGAGAATTTTGGCTCTCCCATGCGCTTCCTCTTCCCTTTATCATTATCTTTACTTGAACTTTCACCAGACGGTTCTCCATCCTTAACCATGTTTACTTCCTTTGACTTCATATCCAAACATGCATCCTCCTGTTGAAGAAACCTCTCGGCTTCGTGAAACAATTCCCCAAGATCCATTGGTGGATCGCGTATCAACGATACTTTGAAATCTGAATTATCCCTGACTCCTAATACTACCTCCATCAGAACCATTGATGGATCTTGCCGATCCATTGAAGCAACTGCTGCATTAAACCGAGTTTAAAAAGTTCTAAGCGATTCATCCTCCCTCTTCTTAATTGATGTCAGTGTCATCACGTTCTTCGGTCTTTTTATGTGAATCAGAAACTGTTTCAAAAACCTGTCCACCAGTTCTGTCCATGTTCCAATAGATCCATCTTCCAGGTGTCTGAACCACATAGCATCTATATCAGTCTAGTACAGGGAAAAATACCAGGCTATAACCTCCTTTGATGCCCCTAGAACATCCATATGCCTTATGTACCTCATCAAGTGGTTAGTGAGATCCATCTTACCGTTGTATACTTCCAGATTGGGCAACTTGAAATCGGGTGGATTTCGAGCCATCCTGATGTTACGGGTAAACGGACTTTTTTTACTCCCTCCAAATCCCCGTTTGCTAGACCTCCACGAATAGTTCGCCTGATAATGTCAGCTAATCCAGTGTTATCTACCAAGGGTTGCCCCCATCCATATTTCCTAACTGCCCCCCAAACCCTCAGGAGAATTTCGGTACATACTCCTTATCACGCACTCCTGTATCCCTATTGGCGCCAGGCTGCGCAGCGTCATCTTGTATCCCTCCATGTATTGGGCTAGCATTACCTGGTGGTGTGCCCCCGAGTCTAGGTCCATCCAAATTGATAATTGTTTGTTTAAGGGCTGCCCTCTGCTAAACCACTCCGTCTACTTGCTGGTTGAGTCCTTCTGATCCAGCTCCATGGATCTGAGCTCCTACAGTTCTTGCTTATTCAAATTGTCTGAAAAGTGTCTGCATCATTTCCTCTTGCCTTTTCATCAATTTCTCCTGCATGGAATTCATCATGACCTGCATCTCGTCACTAGTGATGTAGAACGGAGGCTTGATTAGCTTTAGAGGAAGCCTCTTGACTTCCCTCTTGCTGATTTCTTTCCATCCTCTATCTCTTGTTTAATTTCTTTGCCACAATCTCCAGAATTCAAATTCCTAAGCCTGTAAATCCAAAATCCAAGCTTCTGAATCCCTGAGTGCTAGCTTTTTCAGTGAAAGCACCAAAATGTTAGCGCCAAAATAGGTCACTAATACCCAAACACCATTGAAAGTACCAAATTACAGTTACAGATCATAGACAGAATGTATGTAAAGAGTATAAATATGAAGAACGGTTAAAATTAAAAAGAAAGTAGCAATGACAAAGGATTTATAGTGGTTCGGCTGACTCTGGCCTACGTCCACTCCAAAAATTTCCTTTTTATTGATATGAGAATCAATTACAGTTACAATCCAGAGTTTTTGAAGCAATAATGGAAGAGTAGCCTTAATGAGGAAGAAGGAGGAAAACGGAATGAAGATCCCTTTTCTGAAGCCTCGCCTGCCGTATTTATAGACAAAACCCGAGTTACTATGTTTCCTGAGTGGTCCGAGCCTATCAACACCATAGCCGATCCAAAATTCATCACTACGACCGATCCTCTGTCAGACTTTTTCCGACCTGAAGTGAACACAACATTGGCCCGAAGCACGATCGTCGTAACTTGAAGCAAAACATTTTTGGACCCGCAGCAAACCAAGTGTCGATCCTCCTCCTCGAAATCACCGACCCATTTTAGCCGACCCGGAGCGTTCGTCCTACCGACCCGAAGTTGTTGGTTCCAAAACTCGAATCGAGATTGTACTGACCCTATGCCTTTATAACACCGACCCACTTCCCTTGGCCGACCTGAAGAACATGTATTGCCGACCTAGAGATTTCCCTATACCGACCCGATTCCATCTCGAAGCGAACTGAAAACAAAAACCGATCCATTCGCAATGCCGACCCACTCATGCTGCCGACCCACTCATGATGCCGATCCACTCACGATGCTGACCCACTCATGCTGCCGACCCCCTCATGATGCCGAACCACCTTCAACATGACCGAACCACATCATCAAGACCAACCACCTCAACACGCCGACCCATACCATCTTGACTGACCCATAACATGCCGAACCACTACCTTATGCCGATCCACTTGTGAACTCTTATCGACCCCAAGCAACTCGTAGCACAACTAAGCATTACCCGAGACAAACTCCATGAAAACTCGAAGCAAACATAGGCATGACTCGAAGTAAACTCCGGGTGACTCGCTACAACTCGACTTTTGTCGAAACCCACATTTCGGGTATCCTATGACTTTTGTCCATCGTATATGCTGAATCTCGGCTTCATAATCATGATGGTCGTCTATGATTGATTGTCTATCCATCCAGCTGAATCAAATTCATCGTATTCCAGCCTCGATCGTCGAGCAATCGATTTAATTAAATCCGACTATTTACGACCTCGCAAAAAGGTAGGTTAACAAGTCCCTCCGTCCTAAGCTAATTTTTACATATTAATTACCTAATTTGAGCAAGTAATTCGAGGGATTGATGGATTAATTCGAGTTAAGGGATGAAGGTTGTTTTCCTTTCGCTAGTTGTTTAGCGATACAAATGGTTGAAGAAGATGATAGCAAGAAAGTAGAAAAAATTTTAAGTGTTGGATATTTGTACCTAGAGGAATGACCATTCGTCTCCCAGTTAGGTGACCGGTTAAGACCAGTCCTTTTCCAATCGATACAAAGAAGAACCCTTCGTATCCATTCAAAATTGCTTCAAGGCAATGCTATGCAAACCAGTTCCTATGCTGTGACTTACCAAAGCGATGTCAAGCTCCATCGATACAAAAGCAAAGCTTTGTATCCATCGACTCAAGTGTATCCAGAAAGTTCATATTCCTTGGATCCTATCGATACGAACACTACTACCAAGTCCCGTTTGGCCTACTCAACTCTATTGATACAGAATGCAGTTTCACAATGAAACGCCAACCAAATTCGTATCGATCGCCAACGATGCGAAAACAATTTTTCGACTTTTCACATCGATCCAGGAGAGGATCGATATGAAGAGATACTCTAAAATAACCATAAATCATTGTTAAAACTCGATTTTCACATCGATTCAAGTGAGGATTGATGCAGAATCCGATACAAGAAAACGAATGTTGATGGGAGTCAGGTTAACATTCATTTATGTTTGTGATGAATTAACATTAAACTTTCAAAATTCACAGGAATTGAATGCTCACCTGGTGACAATCAAAACAATCAACAACAGAATTTTGGCACTCAACACTCAGTTACAACAATGCACGATACAATCATTGGCAGCCAACGAATCAAAATTTATATTACCAAGAAACAATCAAAGGTTACATCTTTTGATGAAAAGACAACAACTATGCATTAAATCAGATAGAACTTTTCAGATAGAAGGTTGCAACTTTCCAAAGCACATCATGTTCACACAGCATGTACTTTGGAAGGCAAACGTTATCCCGCCTTTTAGCAAAATCATAACACCAAGAACCCGACTAGAAACCAATGACAGTCTATCTCGAAGATCGATTACCTACAAACTTCACTATGGATACTGATAAAAAAATTTCAAGCCCGGATCGAGCTACAATTGATAAGACACGACAAGCGAAGCTATGAAAGCTAATGTTCCAAATTTCAGGTCAATTGGAGTTCGTATGCTCAAGTTATGGATCGATGAAGTTTCATGAAAGGCAAGTGTAATTCGTACCAAAATAATTCTTATCCACCAAAATCTAGGAAACCAACCTCGTTCGTGTCCATCCATTTCGTAACTATGGCCAAGCAACAACCTCATTCGAATCCATCATGTTTACTTCATATCATATCCATCAACAAGTGCATTTCGTATCGATCTCATCCTTTCCAATTTCATATCATTCTCCATTCCAACTTAAGTTCGTATCGATCGGAGCAATCGATACGAAGCATGCCATTGACAGAGTTGATACGAAGAAGATGCGAGGTGATCGACATGAAAATACTTGAGTCATTGATATGAGACACGTAAGTTCGTATCGATACGTTCAATAGAGTATCGACACGAAGTGGACTCGATACGAAACTATCATTAAAAGGTGCGGTATGGTCGATGGATACGAATGAAACCATACCGATGGATACGAATGAGGCACAATCAAGAGGAAGACTCGATCATTTGGCATGAAAAGAGGATCGACCTAGAAGATAATGCCACGTCATCTGATCGACATGTGATGCATGGATACGAATCAAAATGATATGAATCATATCGATACAAGTTCGACAATTCATTGAAAATCCAAACTTGCATCGATCATAACTCGAGATCTACAAGTCCAAATGCCACCAAATCTTCACGGTAGCTTGCCTACAATGTAAAGAATGTGTACCAAATCGATTTCAGAAAAAAAGGATTAATTCTTGATCGATATGAATTCCATTCGTATAGCTCTGATATCGAGTTGAAATCACCTGAACTCGATCCCGCAGGCCCACCCATGTGAGAGAAGAAGTCCTCCAAGATCTAGGTGGGATATTTTCTGCCTACACCTATAGATAGTGACCTTGGACCTATAGAAAAGGGACTTTTGGCTTCTCTACGTCGATACTCTACCGAAATTTCTGCTGTACTTTGATTGTACTATTGTAATCCGTTTGTAACCAGCGAGTTATAATCAATAAACTTCAATCATTTCATAGTGGACGTAGGCCATACGCCGAACCTCTCTAAATTTACGTGTTTTCGTACTTTTTCTTATCTGTTGATTGATGTATTAGTTAGATCTGCCTCATTTTATATTTACTTTCTTCATTTTATCTCTTCAAACACATCTGAAGAGTGTTGTGTCCAATTTTGATACAAACAACAAGTATAATTATTAATCATTCAAAACATGGCAAAACATTTGCAAATAAATTTCGAATCTCATTCTAGTAACCAAAAAACAAAACATGAGATGTAACCTATTATTTACCTTTGCTTTGATGTTAAGGAGTTGAGATTTGATCTTAGATTTAAGTTGATTAGCTTCTTCCTCTTGATTTGGCTTACCTTTCCCTTTTCTTCTTTAATAGTGGTCGGCCTCTTAGTTTTCGTTTGTGAGAACGAACATATGAAATGACTGTGCGAGGGTTTAAGGTAGAAGGATATTACTTATTTTATATTTCCCTTGTCTACTTACCCTAACTTAATTCATTTTAATTCTCTTAGTTCATTAGTTTAAATAGGCGCGGCTACCCTTAATATCACAAATCTCACTCCCTTAACCAATCACATTATTTCATTAATTTACCTAATTAGATGTCCTAAATAATGTTACTTAAAATAAGGGTCATTACATGATGACTTAGCTAACTCGGAAAGATGTGATGTTTATCTGGATAATAAGTATGAGGAGGCATTTGAGAAGCTAAAATACTTACTGACAAATGCACCTATATTAGTTGTTCCAGAGGGGAATTAGGACTTAGTGGTGTACACGGATGCATGTTGAATAGGATTAGGGGTCGTGTTAATGCAAAGAGGTAAAGTGATTGTCTATGCTTCTCGACAGCTCAAACCACATGATGTTAGATATCTAACTCACGATTTAGAGTTAGTTGTGGTAATTTTTTCATTGAAGGTGTGGAGACATTATATTTTGGGAGAAAGATTCGAGTTGTATATGGATCATAAGTCATTGAGATATTTATTTTCTCAAAAGGAGTTGAATATGAGGCAGCAAAGGTGGTTAGAGTTTTTAGCCGCTTATGACTTTGGTATTGAGTACACACCAAGAAAGGAAATATTGACTACATGCAAAATACAGTGGAGATCTAAGCTACATCTAGTACGGAAACCTAAATGTTGTTATGTTTAGAAGTTTGACCGATGATCGAAAAGATTGATTCTAAGTAGAAGGAGGATCCATTATTAGTTGAACGGATAAGAAATTTAAGGGATGGAACAGAGGGTGATGACTTGAAAGATTTCAGTCTTGACCAGAATGGGTGGTTGACGAAGAAAGGATGACTATGTGATCCAAATGTGGAAAACATTAGGAAAGAAGTTCTTAGAGAATGCCATTGTTCAAATTTCACCATTCATCCGTGAGGAACTAAGATGTATCAGAACATGAAAAGAAGTTTCTTCTAGGAAGGCATGAAGAGAGATGTAGGCTTATAGGTAAAGCAATGTTTGAACTATCAACAGGTAATAGCCGAACATCAGAAACCAAGTGGGTTAGTTCAGCCTTTAGATGTTTCAGTAAGGAAATGGGATTCTATCTCAATGGGTTTTGTAGATTGATTGCCAAGGTTGAGTAGATGAAATGAAAGCATATCGGTTAGTGGAGGACAGGTTGACCAAGAGTGCCCGTTTCATTCCAGTTAAGTCATCCAGGAAGGCACACGTTTTAGCTAAATTGTTTATGAAGAATATAGTTAGACTGTATGGAATTCCTAGTAGTATAGTAAGTGATAGAGATTTCTTATTCACTAGCAAGTTCTGGAAGAGTCTACAGGAGACTTTGGGTACAAACTCAGATACTTACCATCCGCAGACAGATGGGCAAAGGGAAAGATTTAACAAAGTCTTAGAAGATTTATTACGAGCTTATGTACTAGATTTTGGGGTATCATGGGAGGACCATCTACACTTAGTCAAGTTTTCGTATGACAACAGTTGTCAAGCTAGTATAGGGATGACACCGTTCGAAGCTTTGTATTGAAGGCCATGCAAATCTCTCATTTGTTTGTTAGAGACTGAGGATATGTTAGTTCTTGGTCCATATTTGGTTGGAGAAGCTGCAGAAAAGATTGATCTCATTCAAACCAGAATGAAGGAAGCTCAATTTAGGCAAAAGAGCCATGCTGATAAGAGACGAAAAGAGTTAGAGTTCTCAGTTGGAAATCATGTTTTCATCAAGGTATCATCGACGAAAGGTGTAATTAGATTCGAAAAATCAGGAAAATTGGCACCATGATTTATTGGAACATTCCCTATTATAGAAAGAATTGGGAAACTCGCGTGTAGAGTGGAGTTACAAAGAAATTTGGTAGGAGTCCACGATGTTTTTCATATTTCTCATTTAAGTAAGTGTATTCGAGATCCAAAGACTATTATAGCGCTGACTGTGTTTAATGATTTAGCAGTGGAACCAAATTTGACTATAGTTAGAAAGCCAGTTCATATAGTCGCGAGAGATTAGAAGAGACTAAGGAACATGACAGTGGGATTAATCAAAGTCCAGTAGGAGGCAATGAGAGAGACTGTACTTGGGAAATTGAGAGCATGATTGGAGATACTTATCCTGACTTATTTACCGGTATGTTTTACCTTTATGATTGATTGTTATGAGTAGCTTATCGTAATTTCGAGGACGAAATTCTTTAAGAAGAGGAGTCTGTAACACCCCTAATTTTAAATAACATTATTCAAAAGATTTAATTAAATAAATTAAATAGAATAATGTAATGATTAAAGTGGTTAAGAGATTGAGATTTGTATATTTATAAGGTAGTCGTGCCTTAAGTAATGGATAAACAAATGGAAACCTAAAATGAAGTAAGTAAAGGTAATAAGATATGGGAAGAATAGGAATAGGTTATATTCTTATACCCTAAACCCTTATCCAATTCTCATTTCCAACATTCATAAACAAAAGTTAAACCTAAAGCTTAGCTAACCACCATTAGAAGAAAATAAGAGGAAGATAAGCAAGAATTTAAGAAGGAAGCTTAATCAAATTAATTCAAGGGTAAATCCCAAACTCCTTAACAACAAGCTAAGGTGGATAATAAATTACATCTCATTTTTATTGCTTTCGATTTCTAGATGAGATCAATATTTGTTTTGCAAGAAAAATGCCACGTTTTGATTTTTTAAATGGATATATATATATATATATATATATGTTGATGATTTATGTTGTTCAATATAGATTTTATGATAAGATTTGATTTGAAAAACCTAATAAATGACATCCAAATAGCTTGCATTTTTTATATAAGATCAGAAAAATTATTTTAGAGATGGGTTTCAAGTTTTATAATTTTCTAAGTTAATGTGGATTTATTATTAATTTTCTAGTAAAGATAATGGTTAAATAAGGTTTAAATTATTTTCGGCTATTGAATGTTAGCTTTGGGTCTGAAATTTAAATATGTTAGAAAACATATTAAAAGTGATTTATGGGAATTTTTGGAGAATTTTCCTAAGTATTTTATTAAAGATATAAAATTATTCAAGGTATGAGACTTAAATATTTTACATGTTCAGGAAAGGAGAAGGGGAAATTTGTTAAATGTTTTAAAACTGTTAATTACTAAATTCGGCAACGCTTTAGAAAAATGTTTTGTAGAAGAAGTGGAAACCAGTTATATGTTGACATATAAGGCAAGTTAGTTGGAAAGATACTATTTTAAAAGGTTAAAAATCAGTTTTGTTAAGGATTACTGCTTCGCCAATTATACAGCCAACTTTCGACACCATACATCTGCATCCCATCAAGCCGAAACCAATACACATGCTATTGATGCCTTGGTACATAGTGGATTAGAGAAAGGCAGAAGTTATAGAGTCAAAACATGCTTTCGAAGGTGTAGAAGTGGCTCTTATAAACTTGGAATTATTTTGATTACAAATGAGGCATTCGAACGGGTTGGAATTTGCTTTTGACTTAACCAACTTGCATTTGTTTATATAAAGAAAGGGCTTTCAAATGGGTTGCCGCCTTTTGTTTTTAAAACAAGCTTTCAAAGGGGTCAAAATCCCTAGTAACACATTCAACCCTTCGAATCAATGCTTTCGAAAGGGTACTTTTACCTTTAAAATTTGAAGCCGCTTCTCCATGCTTTCAAAAGGGTTGGTTTCGAAACCATCCACTTTATTCTACTTAGGAATAATGCTTTCAAAAGCAATGCTTTTGCCCCAGTTCTTTTAAGACCCTTTGTTCTATTAAAAATTAAACCTAAAGGTTTTGAAAGGAATGGTTTTAAATGGTTTCGAAGCTATGTTCCACAAACTTTTACCTGAACCCAATACTTTCGAAAGGTTTTTTTAAGTAAGAGACTTTAATGCTTTCGAAAGGTATAAAATGAATGTTTCGAAAGGAAAATCCCCAATGTTTTCGAAAGGTTCGCTTTTAGTATTTGAATGGAAGGTTTCCAATGCTTTCAAAAGGAAAGTTTAAAGTTTTTTGAAAACAAGATGTCTAAGGTTTTATAAAGGTTTCTAAGGAACACTTTTAATGATTTCAAAAGGTCTATTTTTAAAGGTTTTCAAAGGTATGTTTTGACCTTTTGGCATAGTGTTTCGAGTTAAGGTAGTTAGTTTATTTTGAAAGGGTACTTTCAATGGATTCGAAAGGGGCTGTTTAAAGTTTTTAAATAAGGGTTTTGAAGGTGGTATCTTGGATTTAAAACCTTATATTTTCCAAGTTAAAGAAGGGCTTTAACTTGTTTTAAAGAGATAGATAACCTTATTTATTTAGGTTTTCATCAACATTGTTTTGTGTAAAGCATATATCATGGAAAAGATATTTGAATAAAGCAAAAGTATATTTTTCTTAAGTATGATTTAAAGGGTTAAATCAATTTGAAAGAAATGTTTTTGAAGAAAAATTTGATGGGGTAGTTAACCTGAAGTAAATGACTCAGATATTAGAATACCAGATGGGACTGGTACAGACTCACGCCCTATACTTTAGCTATTAGCCCCTAACTAATGTGAGTCCAAAATTCCAGTGTCTATGGCTTTGTCATAGATAAGACTAAAATGATGTTACACATAGAAAGGAATATACAGTGAAAGATAGTTTATTGGTGAACCCACAAAACCATTAGGAATAGTTGACCTTGGAAGGAGTAAGTTAAGGGCAGACCGTACAGGAGCTTGTGTAACAGAAGTTAGATTATTTATTTTATCTGGTAGGCCCAAGTCAACCAATGGTTAGTAATTAGCCAAACAAACTACATTGTTTGGACAGATAGTCCATTAATTACCTGATTTATGTGCAAATATGATATTGTTATTATTGCTTTAATCAGTTTGATTGTAGGATATTGATTTGCAAAAAGATAAGTTTACAAAGTGATATTAGTAAGGGAAAACCCGTTCCGCTAAGAGACGTGGTCTCGCTTAATATCAGTAAACCGAGATGTAATAGTATTATTCACACCAGAATTTATGTTTGACTCAAGTTTATGTTTTCCCTTAAATTCGTAGGTATTCAAAATTTAATTTGAGTCGATTGAGAGTTAAGGTTTTACAGGTTTAGTAGGTGGACGAATAAGCTTTCGAAGACGTGCAGGAGGCAAAATTAGCTATATAGGAGTAATTAGTTTTATTTGCGCTATGATGTATTAAGATTGATATGTCTATTGAGTACTCTGATCATCAAAGGGGCATCTTCATATGTCTCTCTTGGCGTAATTTGTAATAATTATATTTGATCAAAACCTAGAAATCGTTTTGGGATTATATATTTGAATATAAAATATTGATTTGAAATGTAATCAGCAAAGTTGTTTATAAATCTATGTTGATTTTTATTTCATATTCACGTGCTTCTGATATTATGGATACCATTAACATTACCGTATTTTTTCACTAGAATTTAGTACTATAGATGGCTGCAGCATCGATAACACTTAACTTTGAACCTCAAGATAGAGGATGCTACACGATCGTACCCCGATCCGAGAAATTTAGGTTAATGGATCATCACCGATCTAAGAGGTAACCCGTGCTTTGAATGCCCATATCTCGACCATACAAACTCCAAATGTCTTAAAACTTGGTGAGCAACCTTATGAGACCTTCCTTGTTGCCCAGTATAGATCTCATACTATTTTGATCACCTTGAATTTTTGGCTCATCAACGATCCAATAACCGATCCTAAGTCTAAATCGACATTCGATCGGTGTTTTCAACCATTCAAATGTTAGACAAGCATTCGTACATCATATTAGGAAACAAAACATAAGCCAAACATCCAAACATATTTGTTTGAATGAAATTCAAGTCTAAGGTTAAGAATCCACAAGAACACATTTTTATAAACCAAGTCCAAATTGTCCAAATTTCACATATATGGTTAATTGAAGTCTAAAATATTTTTAGAGATTTTTTATAATTTTTAGAACATCATTTAAGGTCCATAATGACCTATAGCAAGTGAGAGATCTAACCACTCACTTTAATCCAAAGAAAAACCCAAATCCCTAAATGAACAGTAGAAAGCACGAAATCAAAGGCTCCTCCAGTAGAAAATCTCTAATCCCAAGTGCATGCTAATCTTCTCTTAATGATGTAATTGGGCTAATTAAAGTATGTTTAAGGGTTTCTTTTTGGTCTTGGAGGTTTCTAACTATTTTTAAGAGGTGTGAAATGATGTGGATGAGGTCTCATCAGCCTCTACTTACTCCAAACCCAAAATGGGTTATGGGCCTTAACACTAATGACCATATTTACCCACTTAAGCTATTCAAAATTAAATAAAACTCCAAACAGTGATAACTCTAAAATGGTTAGCCCGTTTTCTTAATGTAACCACTCTATGAAAAGAAAAATTATCATCTTGATCCAATGAAAGTGGTTTCAGAACCTAACTCGGCTCCTATCAAAAGTTATAGACCATACATTATTTACCGGGTCAAAATGGTCTCATAGAAATTTGACAAAAATCGTAGATGTGGAAAATGTCCCTAAGAGTCATTCTTCAAAATTAAAGAATCATATGACCTTATATGAAAATAATATAAATATTTTACGATCCTTCGAAGTGTAGAATACAGATCATTACACAATCGGTGTTGAGGAGCCTGGCTTTAACATAGAAGTTGATTTCGTGCTTAGCGGTGCATAGTTCTGTGAAGCTATAAGTTTTGGCATGGGGAGAAGTGGTTCCATTGATGGTAGGATGATTTGAATTGGCCTATTAGTAGGAATACGCCTACATGATGTAGGGTAAAAAAGATGGGGAAACCTTAATGTAAGGACTAGAGAAAAGATTACTGGGTTTGAAAATTTGCTATTTGAGAAGCCAATGTGATTGAATGGGTTTGAGGAGAGCTCAAACTGGGCTGCACTAAGCTTGGGTAAACTGAGTTGGGCTTCCAAACTGGATTTGATCTAGCTATGAATTTTCAGCCTGAGAAGATAAGTTTTTTCGGTGCAGCATAAGGTTGAAAAACTGGGCGAAAGCATATGTAGGCTTAAAGAATTTAATAACGTGGAAGCTTAGTCTGGTTGAAGCATGATGGTTAGGCCTTTACTTTCTACTAGAGCTGAGATGCATAAAGTAGATGGCGGGCTTATGGATAATGCAACAACGCAAGGCAAGGTGCATGTAAGTAGGCCTGATACAAATTGGTGGGTCAATGAATTAACTGTCCATGAGTTATTACTTTGACTTTGTGGCTGAGAGAACACGTTGACATCATTATGAAAGGTGGAGCTCCTGTCAAAAATGCACTAGCTTGAGAAGGTTGATTAGGTACCCAAATTTACGCTTGGGGGAGCTGTTGAACCAATAGGAACGTGCAGGCTACTTGGAGGAGCTAATTTTGATGGAGTTTGATATAATAAGGAGGAGCAAATTGATGATGACATGTAGGATCTGGTTGAAATAGGAAGTGACATGGGTAGGCCAAAAGGAATAAGAGTTGGTGGAGAACTAGCATGAGCATGAAACAGAAATCCATTGGTTTCCTATATTGGAGCACAATTGTGCACCATGCATGGGTACACGGCTTTGAGTCTCTTTCACTCTTGATGTGGAGGGAGCATTCATATTAAGATGACTACTTGTGTGGGTGTCATTTCAATTTATTTGTTTTCTAGCTTCTCATGAGATAAACATTGGAATGGTTTCATAATTGTGATTCACAACTATCATTTCGCATGAAACCACTTTTTTATGACCAATTTTATGAAATTTAGCATAAAATATGGTAAATTTTGTACTCTATATATTGCCAATAATAAATACCTTGTTATCTGATGAATACATGCATCGGTTGTAGAGAGGAAAGATCGATCTCAACACAAACACATGCTAAGTTAGGCCAATTAAGTTTAATTATGGCTCATACTAGTTTTAGTAGTTTGCCAATTTGATTGCAAATCTCTTCAAGAACCTCCTAATTGTATAAATGAGCAAGTAAAAGCAAAAGAGAGAGCCACACCAAATATAAGGGGCCATCAAGCATTGGGTGAAAACCGAGGGACCACTTAAACACTTTCATTTGAGCAATTAGAATGGTAAGATCTTCATGAAGCCATAATCGAAAGAAATCCTACTCATTGAATAATGGAATTATTAATAATCTCTCATCAATGACTCCTATTTTGACTTGTGATATGATTGAGAATTTGGGGAATACCTTTCAAATAGCTTCAGTCGGTGGCCTAGATCTAACAAAGCAAAAAATCAATGCATGACATAGAGATTTGGTACAGCTGCCAAGTTATTCACAAGTGAAGAAAACAACCGGCTCCCCTATGTAACTCAAATGGGGTTTGCTGCTTTTAGGAATATTATCACTAGTTTCAATACTATAGAAGCTTTTCAAAGCCACTCGAGAGGGAGGGTAGTCTTCTGACATTGAAGCCGAGTCAGGTAACGTTGGACCACTGAGAATAGAGCGAGCTGATGTACCAGAAATGGCTGGACGCTTAGATGGTAGAGGGGAAAGGCCTCAGTCGTCGGAGGATTTCCTATCGTTATAGGTAAGGATTAGATCTGGATCTGGCATTACAATAGAGACACAAGAGGCATTGATAATGTATGTGGACTTGCAGGTCGGAGAAGGAAATGGGAGCGGGAGGGGAAGTTCCGGTGGTTGCAGAACTAGGAAGATGGCGACTACAATTTTAATATTTACTATAGAAGCTAATAGGCACACGATAAGATTAGGATCTTGAGGAGATGGCGAAGTGCGATAGAGTGGCTGACTGCAAAGGAAGAGAGGCAGTGTCAATAACTTCACGGTTAGAGAAGTACAGGGAGAGAGTGTATTTATAAGAAAACGGTCGCCATTTTTGTTTTTCTCCAAACTTAACGGTTAAATCTGGATCAATCTTTTATGCTTATTCCAATCATTGAGCCAGCCTAGTACTTAGAGAGCGGAGAATACATGATTATTCAACTCCAAGCCTAAACAATACTTTTCTAAACACCCATCGGATAAGCTGGTTTAGTTAGTTTGCCGTAAATATTAACTAATTAGACTACATAAACCATTTGAGCTTTGATACCATTGTTGGATCCGGGTCGGTCCACAGTTGATCAATTGGGTGATTTTCAAAAAAATTGTTTATTTGGATCACAATAGGCTTATGAAGTCTAATGGGTTATACTAGATCCAATCTAATCATTTTAAATAAAATCCAATTTTATTAAGTCTCCGATTTACTTAATTAATGAATTTAGTTAATAAATATTTATATAGTTTGTGAGTATATCATGTATGCTCATGTGTCTGTATCATGCATGTGCAACATAATATTGTGTACACGTTTAATGTATACATATATAGATGTTGAAGTTTAAATCTGCGACATATACATTCGTCATTTATATACGCAATGGCTGTCTTAAGTATTATTTAAAACACACACACATATATGGAAATAAATTTCAAATTTTATTATATATTAAATAAAACTATTTTCTTAAAACATCTAAATATATTTTGACTAAGTCAAAAAACTCGAATTCAATACTAATATCTAAAATATCTAATGTTGAGTTAGTAAAACAACTTATTTCAAACCCATATTTGTAAAATACAAAATAAAATACCTTTTAATTATTTTCTACGTACACACGCGCACACACACATTATAAAATAAGTTTTTTGTCCAAATTTTTTAACTCGTAAATAATTTAAATCTGCGTAGTAAAATAAATTATATATTTATTGCAATAAAGTAAGTATTAAAAATACATATTGTGTATTTAATTCTTTTCAACCATAAAAAATTATTATTATTATTTAAAACCGAAACCATTTTTATAATATTCTAATATGAATTAATGTATACATTACTTTAAATAACTAAATATAAAATATTAAAGTATATATATTAACACACACATCACAAATATCTTTTTTCAAACAATCTGAAACCTATATAATATATGATTAATTTTAAAAATAATTTAAAACATATTACATTTATATTGTTGATTAAAATTGGAAACAACAATAAAAATTTAATATTAATATTTAAAAGTTATGAAATAAATAATTTAATTTAAGTATAGTCGAAAATGATTATTTTTTCTAATATTAGTTTTTGAATTTTGACAACCAGATTAATTAATGTTGTCGTATCAATGTTATTAATTATAAATGATATATGAGACAACTTATGCGTATATAAAATCATTGTATATACAATCTACCACGTGATAAGTATGATGTAAAAGGTAAATAAGATTTTATACCTTTAGGATGCAACCTTTGAACACACGTTGTTTGATGGGATCTTCTGGACTCACCTTAAGTCGATCTCCAGCCTTTGTAATAGTCTAGAGTACCACGAGATCTACTAAATTTTATGTATTTTGGCATTAGGAATTTTTGGCAAAAGGGAAAGGTTATGGAGTTGCTCAGCTCAGGCAAGAGAGGGAGGAATCAAGAGTAAAAGAGTGAGTGGTGTGTTTAAACAGAGAAAGGGGAGGAGATAAATTCTCCTCCTTATACTACTTCTCCATTTACCTGTTCTAAATCTAGAATATAAACAATCATTCTCTCTCTTTTCTTTACCTTAGGCCTACCATGATATTTTGCTAAGTAAACCAATACATAATCCAATCCATCCAATACATAACGTCATTTAAATTGTACTTAAATGTGTATCGATATCGTATATCGATACGTACGTATATAACTTTTATACACACATCCAACTAATTACTAATAACATCCAAATAAGTACAAATAGAACCCATATATCAAATATGTAGATAATCAATATTGTATAAATATTAAGTAATTTATTATAATTTATAAATCAATTAAATCGTGTGGTATTTTGGAGAAACCACCAATACATTTGTGCAACTCATAGGTGTAAATTCGGTTAATGATTAATATCAAACAATTCGACTATTAACATTCGTTCATCACCTTAGCTAGTGAAACGATAGTTTGGACGAATTTATCTTCTATACGTCTTATCGGTAAAATCCAATTTTACAAATTAAGTGGTAACTTTTAGTAATGATTACTTACGCTAGTTCTTTTTGGTAATGCTATGTCACCTTGGGATTTATAGAATTTGGTTTTTCTCAAAATTCGAATGTCATCCATATTTTATTCGGTTAGTCCATAATCAAAGTCCTTGGTTCAATAATATTATTTATTATTAATTGTATTACTCTGTCCAGAGATTTTGACTTTGAGTTGATTACAATTGACTGTGACTCTAACCTCATACATCGAGGAGACGAATTCTCTATTGAATAGTATTTCACTTCCAAGGCTTCAACTCAGACCCAACTAACATCGCTCAATGATTTTTTATGCCATGATTTAACTATAATTAAAGTGGAGTATCCACATTAAAGCTCAACAATATTCTTAAGTTGAGAGAATTGTGTAATATTTTCACTCCAAGATTTACTATTTAATGCAGTTGTTATTAACCAACATTAAACTCTCGGGTAAGTCATTATATAAATAACTATCAGTGTATAACCCCTTGGTGCCCCAACAGTCATGAATAATATGATCTCAATATTTGAAGAGCATTACGTACTCTGGTCTCAATGGATGTACCAATATCTCTTCTCGAAACATCTTTACCAGGAATATTTAAAATAATATGTTATTTATATTATGATAATTTTCTCATAATTATAATTCCATATAATTATTATCACATAACATTTCATTTAAGGATTTCCTATTTAATATGCTTTAATTAATTAATATATCATTATATAAAATTGTATAATAGAAAATAAATACCTTTATTATGAACAAAATTGGTTATAAAGTTAGATATATGCAACAAATTACATAATTTCCCCTATGGTATACCCCTAACTCTCTCAACAATAGTTTTTTTGAGTTACTGTAATAACTAGCCATGGGAATAGTGTAATGGATAAACAAGATGGATTTGTTTACTTTTAATTTTTGTTTCAATTCTAAATTATTATTTTATATAAGTTTATGAACTTAAATATGATAGGGTTCACACAGTGATATAATAAAGACGATAAAGGAACTACAAACCTGCATCTATTCACTACCGTTATGGTAAATAATTTTCATTGAATTTTGTAGATACACAAAATTTTCATTTTGATTTCATATTTACATGTCAATCGTAGTTATATTGTAATTTTTGTGCAAAGCTTAGCTAAGAGCAACAATCTTTAGAATTTTTGTCGATTGAGCAAAGAGATCTACCGAGGGATTTAGATAGTAAATTAGCGGTTGTTTATATCACTGTCTGAAATCCTAAAATTTTTCCCTTTTGCGTCATGTTTGGAAGAAATTAGATTTAACTAATATCAGTCCATGAATATATTTGGAATTCATTCAAAATGTTGTTCTCAAAATCATTTGATCCAGTTTAGGATATATAATCGAGTTGTAGAGTTTATTGCTGTCCTATCAAAATATGCATTGATTTTAATGTATGAAAATGTTAGCATAAGTAAATAATTTGTATTATCATACTTGATTATCATTTAACCAATATAGAGCAGAGATCGTAGAAAATCACCATTTGAATTTGATGTTCATGGTTGGTTACTTTTTACAACGACACCCAATGCCATATATCATAATGCAACATGACTTTAAATATTTATAACAATTGGTTACTTAGTTTGAAGATATCACACTCTTCGGAGACCCTCCTCAAAATGTATTCAGAATGTTAAAGTTATTCAAAAGGTTGTTGTAGTTGTAACAATGAGTTCGCTTGGAGAATGTATTAAAAGAAAAATCCAAGAAAGTAGTTTAGAAAGTGTTCCATTATTTCTCCTAACATTATAATGAAAGATTCAGGTCAATTAGCAGTCTTTTCGATTAAGATATAGTTGATTTAACATTATGATGAAAGATTCAGGTCCATTAGCAGTCTTTTCGACTAAGATATAAGTTGATTATTTTTAAAGAGTTAGATGAAAATAGAAATCTATCATGCTTAACCAATGATTTTAACTATCTATGTAATTTACCTAAAGTCTCATTTGAGATTTGATATTTTGGTTTTTTTTAGGCCGCAACACAAAATCTTTTGATATACCCATTATTCTAAAATTGCAAGTTTTAAGTCAACATATATTGCAAACTTGGAATAAAAAAATATATATGCAGATGCTATTTAATTGTAAATGGTTTGGATACAAATTGACCATTTCATTTATGGAAAAATAGAGCCAACCCAGTTGACTCGTTTGTTAAATGTCTTAAACAAACCGAACCCATTTACTTAGCAGGTAAAACCAACCAAACCCATTTGACTCCTTTGATTTTCAGCATTTATATAAATTAAAAAAAAATTCAATTATTTTCAAATATTCTAATATTTCTAAAGTTTCAAGATTTAATTAATTTTCACAATTTTCCTACAATTTTCTAAATTAGTAACCTTTTTAAATTTGTTGAAAAATTAATTTTTTAATTAAAATTTTGAAAAGAACAAATTTTCAAAAAAATGAAATTCTTTCGAGATTCAAATGCTTCCAAAATTCAAGGATTTAATTTTTTCATAAATTCAAAGCTATAAAAATTCAAGTTATCTAAGAATTCAATATTTTCATTTTTTTGGAAACTTCAGATATCTCAAATTTCTAAATCTTTAAAAAATTTCAGTTTTTTCAAAAATTTTGGTTTTTGAAATAATCAAAAAAAATTCACAACCAAACCTTTCAAACTCTAAATAATTTTTTAAACAAAATCAAATTTTGGAAAAATACAATTTTCAGAAATTTAAAGGAATAATCAAAAACTAAAGGATATGACAAAAAATATATAAGTTTGCAAAACCATGCATAGATGAATAAAAGTAGTAGCTTCGA
This sequence comes from Allium cepa, assembly GCA_030765085.1. Taxonomy (NCBI): domain Eukaryota; kingdom Viridiplantae; phylum Streptophyta; class Magnoliopsida; order Asparagales; family Amaryllidaceae; genus Allium; species Allium cepa. The sequence goes on from CM060941.1 coordinate 750,364,505, forward strand.
AAAGATGGATGCAAGTAAATCTACATATATCTTCTTACAAAGAACAATGAAGTAAATGGAATGCATATATAAGTCATACAAACTTACATTCACCAATGTAATCGTAAGTTCAAAATTATTTGCTATATTTTTTTAAATGTGGTATATGTGTAAAGGTACAAACTTAAAAATATAGCAAATTTTTATTTTTATTTTTTTTATTTAATTAGAATAAAATATCTAGGAACTTATGCATGTAAAAACTATATGTGATGCATATATATCACTTTATCTCAAACCAAATTTAGAATATCTGTTTTTTATACATTTATGAAAGTATTTTTCATACTATTAATATATCATTATTCCATGAGATGGAGATTCACCTTAAGGTAATGGTAAGATAAAATATAAATAATGGGTATGGACCATAAAAGAGATTCGAAAACTTCATGCTCATCTTAGGAAAAATAGATCAGTATGAAGCTTGGTATGTCATGCACCATTTCCATAAAATACAAATTCAAGATCGATAACTTGAATAGACTCGGAATTTGACATGACATTACCATTGTCGATAACTTGAGTAGACTTAGAATTTGACATGACATGACCATTATGAAGATTTTCATAAATGACCACGGGACCCTCTCATAGTACTTTGCATTTACGCAAGCACTTTGAAGCTTTTAATCATTACCTAGGCTTGTAGATTCAGCATTTGCATTGTGGCAAAAAGAAGCGAGGTGTTTATAATGACTTAAGCATACAACTAGCTGACATCCTACAAATTGTATATATTTAATAGATTTGAATGTACAACACTTTGTGTTTTCAATTGTAATGTTATGTTCACAAGCTAGAGATACATGTTTATTCACTTCATATTTGAGGATGAAATTTAGATATTCATTCTTCATGTTTGAACTAAATGTAGAAGCGATAAACCATTACACATACATATACATATGGAGGTAGGTTATGGGTTCTCTTCTTATTTGTCCTTAAATCCTCTTTTATTAGACAGACATAAATGTTGTAGAACGAGTCAAAACTTTATTGATGATTTTGATCATCATCGACAAAAATTTAAAGATAATAAAAGGATTTTATTCTATTCATGTTCATAACCAATATGAGGCATAAAAAAATATATTCTAATTGTCAATCTGTAATACAATTGGTACTTCATGTTACTATTCATCATTGAAGCCATTGTTAACCAGAGGAGTTAAATATTATCTATGACTTATCTAATACTCTTCAAAAATCATAGTTTCACGTTAACCAAACAAATAACTTTAACTAACAATACAAAAATAAAAAACAATAATCTGAAACACAAAGATTTATAGTGGTTCTACGCTGTATGGCTACGTCCACTTTAAAGATTATATTTATTAATCACTTATAAATCTGATTATAGCAGTTGAGAATAGAGAATTCTTGATTACAATAAAGTCTAAAGTAACAAGCAGTGTAAAGATCCTCATAATGGCATATTAGGCTAGTATTTATAGATGAAGACCGCAACCAATCTCTTTGAAACCTCGGCCGATGGACCTCCTAACCCACACGGCCCTCCAGAGGGGTTGCTAGGCCAAACTCCCAATGAGAAGGGATCATTACTGATCCATTCATTTGTCAATTTTTGGGCAGTGATCCCTATGGTGGCTTCTACATGCGTTGGCCCTTCAAATCTCATGTCATTTGGACCATTGGAGCTTAAGTTATTGTTCAATCTTTGACTTAATATGATTTGTTCACTACTAACTATCGAACCCTATATAGGGTTATATGTCGATCCCTCAAGGTTTGCCCATGTGATGTGCGATCCTTAAGGTATGTTCCCTAGGGTCCACATACCCTGCCTTCCAAATTTCATAGGCTTTGGAGTTATGGATCTCGAAATAATGGTCGTTGTATCAAGAATACCCTTGGACATCGATGTATGCCGACCCTATTCAATGAAGCTTGCCAATCCATCTCTCGGTGAAGCATGCCAATCCGTATCTTCCAATGAAGCATGGTGATCCATCTCTTCCAATAAGCATGGCAATCCATATTTTCCAATGAAGCATGGCGATCCATCTCTTCCAATAAAGCATGTCAATCCATATTTTCCAATGAAGCATGGCGATCCATCTCTTCCAATAAAGCATGTCAGTCCATATTTTCCAATGAAGCATGGCGATCCATTTCTTCCAATAATGAATGTCGATCCCTCCTTTATGGTCCAAAGTATGTTGATCACTCTTAAGGAGCCATCCATACTGATTCCTTCATTTACTGAGCTATGTTCCATACTTTGAGCGTTCTACATCCATTCAATCCTGTCTTCATATGACCATTTGTAGTTGACTTCTGAGTCCCATAATCATGATTCTAGAGCCATCAGCCTTGATGGCAATCGGATCTAACTCGTGTAAACAACTCAATATAGCTGGGATAGAATGCCAGGAAAACTTGCCTCCCAAAGTACGTCTTTTGATTAACATGACGTGCTTTGAATCGTTTAGAATGAGATCCATCTAGCTTTCTGAACATTTGCTATTTTTTTATCGAATTTTTTTCCAAGGTGTTGAATTTCTCATCAATCGACATGAAGCTTGGTCGATTTCTGATAATACAAATCTAGTTCTATATTCCGTCAATATATATATAAGTCTGGTTCTGCGAGACTAATAAGCTTTTGTTATCCGGTCCGACCCTAAACTCGAAGGTTTCAGGTCTGATTTCAACTTTTGTTGATTTTAAAAAATTGAACTTTCAGGTCATTCATGTGCACATTCATATACACATTTTTTGTTGTTGGCTCCAGGACGTGCTCGCACGTTCACGGGTCGTTGCCAACTTCCCTGCATTTTATATGTACATGTTTATAGCCAAACCCTCACAATCATTTCGTCATTCATTCATTTCACCTTTTACCTCTTTTTTTATAATTTGTAGGGATTGACATACATTATGTCGATTCATGTGTTGCTCGCATTCCAATAGGGATCGACACACTTAACCAGTCACTTCAAACTATTCCTTGTACTCACAAGGGGTCGATATCTCCATGTCGATCCATCTCTCCCTCTCTTCTTTTTTCTTCTGTTTTTATGCTAATAGCGATTGGTAAGCTTTCATGTTGATCCCTCTTTCCATGCTTCATGCCAATGATATAAGCCAATCCCATAGCCCATATATATAAAGTAGCACTCCAACCCTCTTTCATCTTTACTTGCTTCATTCTCTTGCCATCCTCTTATTTTCCACAACCGAACTCTCTCCTACTTCAAAAAAAAGAGAAACCAAACCCTCCCCCTCTACTCAACCATCACTATAACCTGTTAACCCATCTCTCCACCAAATCTTAGATCATCGCTCCAGCTTTAATCAAATCGCAGTCCGGTTCTTATCTCTTTTCGCAGTTCTCCTTCGACTAATTTAGGTAAGCTTCCTTTTTTTCTTTCGATTTTAAGACAACGTAATGGATTCTACTTCATTGATGGTAGTTTAATGTGTGAAGAAATGGATGATGGAGGGCGTAGGTTGTTTGAGGAAGATAAGGTGTGAGAAGGAGTAGGGTTCGGTATAATGATGGAGAAGGAAGAAAAAGGAGCGAAGGAGAGATCAGCATTGGAGGTTCGGGCATAGACCAATCCCTCTTTTGATGTCAATGGATCGATATGGAGACCGAGAGAGAGGATGGTAAAGTAGGGATGTTGGTGTAATGGAATGGCCTAGTAGGATTAAGCATTAGTAGGATTTGCTCATGACAAGGGCTCAGTAGTTTTTAGTGCAAGAGAGGGGTCGGTGTATAGGGATCAGTATCATTATGTCTTTGAGTGGGGTCGACATAACCGCTTTGGGATAGCGATCGGTATTGAGGCAATAGGACATGGATCAGCATAAGCATTGGGAATGGGATAAAGTTGAGGATTAGTTCTTTGAACTTGTAAACTAATCCAACCTAACTTGTTCGAACAATCACCATTAACTTACCTCAACGAGCTTGGACATATGATGACGATGAACAACAAAATGTGCATATTCACTGTCGAACTTGAGACTGAACAATCAAACCCTAGAACTTTCAATATAGACTAAAAACTTGCATATGGACTTAAATGACAAACTTCATACTCTGATGTTGCTGGTAGTCGATCCCAAAGCTTTCATATCCGATCAATCTTTTTGCCAGTTGAGACGTTCAACGATGACGGTCACTCTAGTCGCATTTCCATGTCTCATCACTACTTTTTCTTTTAATTTTGAGTTATTTATCTTGGCATTGCTTGACACTGCACTACACTACACTAGCACACACTGTGCATGGGGGGAATGGGTGATCTTTTCTAACCTCAATTGTCTACTGGGTATAGATCATATGGACTTCAGATGCTTAAAGCATTTAGCTGGTATGTCGTCCGTTTCGACAATGCATCGCATTGATTTTGAAGCAAAATCAAGTTCTGCGATTATATCCGGTAGGCTTTCTCCCAGCCATCAAACATAATAGACGAAAGTTTCTGGCCCACCGGTCGACCTTTCCTCAGGTGTTTCGGTGCTCCCGACGGAGGATGTGAACCACGCTCCCGACGGAGGATGTGAGCCCTGCTCCCGATGCAGTAGAGGGTGCGATTCTTCTAAATAAACCGATAGACTCACAAGCCTCCCGAATTGGTGAGGCCGCCCTTCTTCGGCTATGTTCTATTCATGGAATTCCATTTATAGACGTCTTGGTATCTTCAATAAATGACAGGCCTCACTTTCCCTCGATGGGGCACACGGCATGTAATAAATTTATATATTGGGCCGGATGTGACCGCCCTTTAACTCGTTTATTCAAGAGGTGCTGAGATACCTCGGAATTGCTCTCACTCAATTCCATCCAAATAGTTGCGCCTTCCTACATGGAAACTTTTTGCTATTTATGAGGGTTCTATTTCGCCCGCCAACTCCCGAAGACATAAGATTCATTTACAACTTCAAATGGTGATTAGGAAGTCCTTATGTTTTCCTTGACCTTCGTCGAACAGCCAAGTCTTGACAGGCGCTTGGAATAAACTTTCTTTGTTCAAGCATAAGTGGTTTTATGTACGATGTCTACCCGGCTTTCGAGGCGAGGGTTGGAAGGATATAAGTATTACTTTCATTTTATTCTCAAGTTTGCTAACCCAAGTAGTCCTTTGAATTTGCTAATCTTTGGGATTCTTTCAGGTGTCCGTCCACGTCCTAAAGGCATTAATTTTTAAGAGCTGCCATCGCCATTCGTGCTAACCCTATTAATGATAGAGATATCAAACTTCTTATCATTGATCAGCTACTATCTTTATTCGGGCTGCTAGAAGGGGTCGTAGCATTAGGCTCCCTAGAAGCATAGCATTACGGAGAAACATTATAGAGCAAAAAAAGATGCCATTGATCCTGTCGTGCCCCCTATCGAGGGTACTCTGGATTACATTGAAGAAGGTGAGCTTAAGGGTTCTCAAACCAGTAAACCTAGAGATGATGACGTGGGCCTAGGCAAGGAGCCCATGGTCGAACCGTCGTAAGGCGCACAATCTCAAACACCTACTAAGAGAAAGAAAAGGCTGGCATACAAAATTCGCAAAAGAAAAACTGCTGTAGATCTTGAATTCGTCATTACTGCTATTGAAGAAGAATCATCTTCCTAAGACTTGGAAAGTTCATTGAAAGGATTCTCAAATCTCCAAATTCTAGATGATATTATGACCTATGACTTTCCAAATATCAACATCAAAGGGCTCAATTCTCCTATTAGGAGTGGTGAAGGCATTCATTCTTCTAATAAAGGAGAGAGAGCGCCTGTGAGCAAGGCTATAGTCATATGTCTCTCAGAGGGGAACACTAAGACACTCACCATCACATGCCCTTCACTACACTCTCTTCATTAATCTTTCGCACAATAATTACTTACATGTTCTCATTTGGTCTTTGCAGGTGCAATGACTCAGTCCTGGGCCTTCAATTGCTTAAGGAGTTCTTCAACATGTCATTATATAGTCATGACTCAAAGTCTGGCCAACGCAAGGACAAAGATGATGGACGAGATAAAAATTATCATTCAAGGGAATCCTCCTCTTCTAAGCGCAAGTCCTAGTCCCAGACATCTTGTCAAGGAGAACAGCCTAATTTTCTTGCTTACAGCGGAGACCAGCCCTCTTAACACGACCCTCCAATCGCCATTTCATAGGAGCAACATTCTGGCACATCGAGCTCTAGGAGGTCTCATGAACATAGATCAAGCAAACATCCAATTGTCGCTCCTGTTCGTCCTTGTTGGCCGTTGCTCTCGACATTTCTACAGCCGAGAAATTGGCTGAGCTTAAGTCCACTTTCTCGAAAATTTGTTTAATGGACATAAATTCCTTCCAACAATACATACGATTTTGGGTCATGCCAAAGCAAGTTCTCTTGCATGTGCCAATGATGTGTTTTTGCAGCACAAATCGTTTCAAAATTTGGTGGAAAAATCTCTGAAGTGTCCACTGAGCGATAATATGAAATAGACCACCTCAAGTTAGAACCGATATATGATAAAGACATAATCAAACATCAAGATGCTGAATTATTAGAATTGAAAACACAACTTGCCGAAGTGGAGAGAAATGCTAAGTAAATGGAAAAGGCGGTGAGCCGTTTAAAAACTTCTCATAAAAAGGATTTGATGCTGCCTTAAACCACAGCGGGGCCTTGCTCTGGAAAAAGATTCCTTGCAAAAGGAAAAAGAAGTTTTAGCCCACCGCATCGACGAACTTGAAGAGCTTCTCCAAAAATAAGGGAAAGAGAAAATTTAACCTAGGAAGAATCGCAGAAGTACTACAAAGAGGCTGTCGAGGCTAGGAGCCTGAAAGTTAAACTTAATGAGCAGTTTGCTAAAACTAAAGCTCTTAAAGAGGAGGCTCGAGAGGAAGGCCGTAAAGAAATGATTGGAAAAATTGAATCCCAAGTGGAAGACGCTAAATAGTCTGGTAGGAATGAAATCAAGGACTTTTTTGATCCATTGATCATTGAATATAATGCCAAAGTTCTCATCCATCGCGACTTAAGTTTCCTCGGCGAAGGTTATTTTGAATCACTTGCTGAAGCTTGGGAGCATATCTTTGAGATGAAAAAGAGAGAATTGGATGGAGCTGAACTTGATGAAGAAAAATTAATGTGGTACATCCTCCGTGGAAATGAACCTTTAGATTTGGATACAACGAAACTTCAATACTTTAATGCTTTTGTGCCTACCGAGAAAGGGGAACATATAGCTGGATCTTCAGAGGACAATCCTAAAGGTCCCTCTTCTTCCCAAGCAGTTGGAACATCGATCTCTTTCGGCTCAGACCGGGACTTAGGCTATGATCTAGACAGGCCCGGCTATCAACCCAAAGTGTCGTCCCCTATTTTGGAAGGAGGCACCCCAGCAACCACCGAGAGCCAACCGGATACGGGTATTGCACTTTGCTTTCCAATTTAAGAAAAGTTTTGCTCTTCGTGCCCTATGGTTTTAGGCTTACCTTCATGTTTTAACAAATTTTAAAGGTCTTCTGGATCCCAGTCAAACTCCTAAAAGTGATGCTGCTGTGGAGTAACAAGAGAAACCAGTACAGATTCCGGCAGTTACTGATGTAGCGGGGCTCGATGCTCAAGTCATTCGAGCTCTTGATAATGATAAGGTCGAAGATCTGCTCCTAGCGGATGAATCTGACGATATTGTGATTACTGGTGCCTTCGAACGCACTGATGAGATTAGCTTAAAAGAGCAGATCGAAAAGGAGGAGTTGTTGAAGAAAGAGGATAAAGCTGAGCCTGTCAAGGTGGACATTAATGATCCACACCATATTCCATTACAAGTTATTCCAATTGGTGGGTCAATTCCTAGTGAACTTCCTCCTATCTTTAAAATCTCTCCTATAAAAAGTGGAAAGGGATCCAGGAATAGGAACATTGAGGGCTCGAGTGGCACTACTCCTGAAAAATCCAAAAAATCAAGGAGGTCAAAGAAATATCAGTCACTTCGGCTCAATGTGTATACAGTTTGCATAGTTGTTTTCTTGTCGTTTCTCTTATTAGTTGTGGTTGTACGGGTATGAATCTCGGTTTTATTTTTTGAAATGACTTATACTACAACCTTGAAACTTGTCATGTGAATAAAAGTTTTTGTTTTTTAGTTGAGATTTCTTGTGAATTGCTGTTTATGTGGTTGAACTATTACTTTCCATTCAATGTACTTGTAATTCGTCGTTCATGAATTCTGGTAACAATTCACCAGCTATAATCAAGGCCTCCAAGTGGTCGTGGCCTCGAGTTGTATTAAATACCAAGATCAGGTCTTAGTGTTATGCTGTCAAATTAAATAGCTTTTGAGCAACTATACACTTGCCTTCGGTTTTAGGTTAGCGGGGTTACATGTTGGATGGTCGAAATCCATCCTTAGTGAGTTTATATTCCTTCCATCAGTTTCGAGCTAGAGTTCATGGAATAGTTAATGGTTGAACTCCACTCATCTATTCATTTATGTTCGTATCCGCACTTTAGGGATAAGTTTTAGTTGATGGGTAGTTGGATCGCACCCAATTTATGTTTATACTCTAGCCCGCACTCTAGGGACTTAGAGTTATTTTACGAGCGGTCGATTCACGCCCGATTTATATTCGTACTCCAGTTCGCACTCTGGGGACTTATAGTTATTTCGTGGGTGGTCGATTCACACCCAATTTAAGTTTATACTCCAGTCCACACTTAGGGGAGTTAGAGTTGTTTCCCAGGTGGTCGATTCACACCCGTTTTATGTTTATACTCTGGTCCATACCCTGGGGACTTAGAGTTATTTCGCGGGTGGTCGATTCACACTCGATTTAAGTTTATACTCCAGTCCACACTCTGGGGACTTAGAGTTATTTCGGAGGTCGTTTGGATTGCACTCCCTTTAATTGATTAATTTGCTCCCCATGGTCTGGAGTTTGATCTAGCAAGTGATCGGTCATGTCACAGTCACTCTCACTTTATCTTAATCTCATAGTTTGGCAAATTTATTCGATCATCAAATGGTCGTCCACATTTATTCCTCGTCATGCATCTCATCAGTTGGACTATGAACGAGAGTTGTCAAATGAATAAGTGGACCAAGCTCATCTTATTTAGTCCCATTTGGAATTAGCGTGATTGATTAATTTCAAACTGAGCTTGTTCATACATATCGACCTCAATTAGTTTTGCTATGTAATTAATATATAATGCCACGACAAACATAAATATAAAGGAATTCCAAAGCTTTATTCATTAAATGGAAAGGAGAAAAACACAAAATGTCTTATTACACATCGAAAAATCATATGCTAAAGAAAATTCTGAAAGCAAATACAACTGAAATGAAAAGGAAATAAACTAAGAGAAATAGCGTCGTAAATGTTCTCTATTCCATGGCCTTGGTAGTGTGATGCCATCAAAGTTGCTAGCTTAAAAGTTCATTCTCCAAGCCTCTGTTCAATGACATATGGTCCTTTCTAGATTGGATTCATGTGCGTTGAGGTAGGAAAAACCCGCTTTAGGATGAGATCGCTAATTTCAAAGGTTCTAGGTCCAACTTTAATGTTTTAATACTAGACGACTCGGTGTCGATGTGCAATTTCCCTCAGATTGGCTTCCTCGTGCTTCTCATCTATAAAGTCAAGAGATTCTAAGAGGAAATCTTTATTCGTTTCGGGATCATAGTAAGTCACCTGATGAGAAGGAACTTCAAGCTCAACTGGAACAACGACTTCGGAACCGTAAGCAAGGCGAATGGATATGGCCAAACGTGGACTTGTGGGTGGTCCTGTAAGCCTACAATTTTGTAGGGAGTTCATCCACCCACCTGCCTCTGGCCTTCTCCGAACATTTCTTTAGAATGGACTTTATGATTTTATTCATAGCTTCATCCTGTCCATTTGCCTGAGGGTGAGCGACCGCTGCAAGTCTATTTTCAATACAATATTTCCAACCAAAAACTTTGAATTCAACACTGTTGAATTGCGTTCCATTATCTATAAAATAGTTCATGGTAGACTGAAGCAGTATACACTACAACAAAATGCAACTATAAAAGCATTTTAAAACGCTATAAAAACCATTAACAGCGATTTTAACTACACTATATATTAACGTGCCATTATAGATAAGACATATGCCATAGCAATACAGTAAACACTGTATAATCAATGTAATTATAGCCTTTAATTGATGTCATTAATACATTTTACGGCATTTGTTGATGAGCAACATTTCTTTCCTTAGCATTTCATCTTTGCTAAGAAATATATTCCACAATGGTTATACTAAGCTATATTAACTTTTTACAGCGTTTTCTTCATTGTTGTGATTTCTTATTACAACGTTTCTAATTGTTGCTATGATGAATATTTACAGCATTTTCTGGAATTCGTCTGTGCTATTCTACAGTGGTTGATTTTTTTGCTGTGATAGTTTATCATTTGGGAGGAAAATTTGTCGAACATTGTTAAAAGTTTCAACAACGTTTATAAAACACTGTTGAAACTTTCTACGGTGTTTTGTAAACACTATCGTATTTTGCCCAGTTCCTAATCAATATTTAACAGGTTACAGTTCTATATGTAGTCATAATTTATATGTAAGACAATTTACATAGACATATATATTTCATAATGAACATATATATTATATCGATCACACATTTTATAATTAACATATTATATTTAATGACATCTTTTAATCAAAATGTAACATCGCATGATAAAACATACGCAATATTCTTACATCAAATTCATATAAGTCCATAAGCCGTGGCTAGTGACCAAAAGTAGAAATACATAAAAGCATACAAACCAAAATGTAGATAACATTAAAAGTAACTTTGAATCCGTAACTTGTTGTGGCAGGTTACTACTTTTTTCCATCAAATATATCTATCCACCTTCAAAGTAAAAGTTCTTTAGTTATGTGTACTTTATTAGGCTTTAAAAGACTGAAACTTTTAAGTAGCTGGTTCTCAATCTATTGAATATTGTTGATACTACCTCTGGTATAAAAATAAAAATAACTCTGTCACATTTAAGGCCAAGTCTGCAATGTGTTCTGTTGTTCATCAAGCATATATTTGTTATTGTTAATCTCTCCATGCTATAGCCTGTATATGTGTTATGTTGTTTATCATGCATATTTTGAGGGTAAATATCAAGATCCGATTTGCATTAGGATAGCAGGAGTTTTGGGTAACCTGTTTTAAACTAAATTGCATTTTTGGATTTGATGCAAAGATGCCTCACCATGTGTAGTTAAACATACTAGAAATGCATCATGATAACTAAAGCGCTCGACTTAACTTACGATGCTCCAATGTACAAACTTCTTGTATGTACAAAAATTTGGTGCCAGTGAAATAAATTCAATGTCCATAAGTATTTTTGTACTGGTCACTTTGATGCATTATTTCAGAGTTTGTTGATGATCTATCTGCTAAAAGGAATACATCCATGCATGATGGATAGCACCATAATTTATAGTATCTTTAATAAATAAGAAAAGGGGAAATAGGCATATTTATAGTACCACTTGTTTAGTTGGTGTGATGGGCATAAGACTGCAGTACATTTTGTTTTATTTACAATTCATAAAGGGGAATTAACATGAATGTGTGCTACTCCTACATAATCTTCAAAAGGAAAAGCAATATTTGTGGCATCAGTTTCCATAAAAAATTACTTTATAAATACTAGTAAATAACTCACACGATGCATATATATGTACCTCACTCCCGACAAATTTACAAGTGAAGGGATGAAAGAAGGGATGAGATATTTTTACATTTGTAATGATACCAAATCATTGAAAATGGAGCTATATGGGTATTTGTGGAATTTAGAAAGGACACTCTAAAAACATATTCATCCAATTTCTTATTAATAGCGGAGATACTTATGGTATTTAAAAATTCAAACATTCAAAAAAAATGTTTGATTAAAGTGATTTTTTTGATGAATCGGACTAAGAAGGTTTTAAGCTTAGTTGAGTATTTTCTTTTGGATGTCAAGTGATACTTTTAAAATCTTGAAACTCTTTTCATCTGTATTTCAAAATAAGGCCACAAAAAAATAAACTAGTTACATCACATAATAACAAAATCACTGTCAATCATCTATAATTTCATAATTTTCAAGGCATAATTTAAAACTTACTTACACTGCACAATTTAGAACTTCCGACCAAAAACTCTCTTTGGTTGATATTATTCTAATTTCCACTTTATGTCCAATCTTTTTAATTAATATTACCAACATATTTGATTTTTCACGACTCATAGAAAAAAGTTATATCATATATGGGTGATGGGGGATGATATTGTCTGTTGTTTCGTTTGTTTTGCTCATGCACTGTATAATGCAGATCATGTAAGGATACCACAATTGTAGTTTATGGGCCCAATTTCGAAGAACTGTAAAGTATTTCAATCGAGCTATAAGAACCAACAATTAGTTATAAATGTTATGATCATACAGAACACTACCTATTTGAGTTTTTTTACATAATTTCAACTCCCACATTGTATATAAAAGCAGAAAAAAAAAATATAAGATGGGTAGGAATGATTCAAATAACCATTGTGTACATGATCTATTTCTAGTCTTCACCATTTCAAAGTAGAAATAACTCAATTTGGGTCATGTTCATTATAAAGCAAAGTGCAGCCCTTTGTTTCTCTTTAAACATGATGGTTAAGTCAAGGACTCTATGAATTATTTTGTATAATATCACTTACCAGTATCTATTTTTAGAGCTACCATTATTTTCCATAGATCATCATTTGAAACAAGGAACCAAAGTGCAGACATGGCCAACATTTGAATTTGCAAAGATGATTATAAAGTTAAATTACACTTACTTGAACTTGCATCTGTTATAACTTTATTAGCAGGCCAAGCAATTGCAGTACCAATGGCATCTTCAATGTTTTGTAAGTCGGATGTTGGTTTCCATAGACGTGCATTTGGAGCATTTGCAATGTCAATCCAAACTTTAATTGCATTTATTTCTAGAGGAACAAAATAAACCAATACGGTTGGATCAATTGAAGACACACGTCATTCGGCTACAATTTCTCCCTTCTGATCCATATTGATCAGCATACACTTATTATATATCATTGAATTTTCACTCTATCAATTAATAAAAAATCTATTTATTATATGTTTAAATAGTTAGTAAGATAAATGAATGAATTAATTATAAATAAGTATACCTTTTCGACCACATTAACTTCAACTATATGAGAAGAAAATGTTGTATTATTAACATGCTCCACAACTACTCTCGATTCAGGCCATGCCACTTTCATACCAATAACTTCTCCAACTCATCTCAAACCAACGGTTGGCCTCCATAAATAAGCATCTTGATTTTTTGGATTATCTACCCAAACGGCCATTGCAGATGGTCCAAGTGGTAGGTCGCTTACAAGTTCTTTTGGATTACTCGAGTGCAGCCGTCCTTCAACAACTATTTCTTCATTCTCACTCCAATCTAACATTTTGCATTTATGATCTATGCTGGTAGTTTTACTCTAACGAAGAAGAGAAAACACCGATGAAGCAAAAAATTATGTATTCAAATTAAATGTTAGTTACTAAATAATTTAAATTTTACCGCATTGTCTTCTTTCTCAAAGTGATCTATATTGTGCAAAATAACTCTACTGACTAGCCATGCTACTATCTTGCCTTCAACTTCTCCAATGTGTGTCGACCTAAGTGTAGTCCTCCATAAAAAAACATCTGATTTCCTCGAAATGTCTATAATAATTTTCATTGCATCTGACCCTAAAGGAATTTATTGGACAAACTCCTTTGGATCACTTGACAGAACTCTTTCTTCTGCAACAATTTCATCTGTCTCATGCCAATCCAATAAATCATATTTATCATGTTTCTTGTCATGCTTTCCCTACAATTGATCAAAAGCAAACTATAGTGGTTATGGAATTAGTTATCGAAATTTAAATGATATCACGATAATCATAGTTTACTTTTACCTTTTGATGTGTGCTTGCTTCTCCCTAACTTTCATTACACTGTCGTACCAATAATATTACAAAAACATGAGTAACCTTGTATATTAATTATTGAAGCACACAATATACTGAAATATTCCATAAATTCTCAGTATCACTGCCAATTGAGTAGTCATTTTGTACGTTAAATAAAATAATGCATATTAAGTAACAATGGACGAGGATAATTAATATTTTATTGCCATTTTTGTTATTGTTATTTTTTGTAGATATGTTATATTGAGATGGATCTAAGATGTTTGTGTTAGAGATGTTCGAATATCCTAAAGTATTTTATTTAACAAATTGACTAAAAACAAATTGTTTTACGTTTTTTAAATAATCCTTAAAACCTTGAAAACAAGAATATATTTTGACTTTTGATTCGAATATATGTTAAATCGTTGCTGAAAATACAACAGTTCAAATTCGACCCACACTTGCTCAAAAATAGCAAATAGAAAAATACCAATTCAAATTCAAGCAGTTGACAACCTGCATACTATATCATAGAAAATGTCCGAACTTACCTCATTTATCTTTAGCATGTAAATCATCGGCCGTAATTTTGCAATTTCGTTTTGCATTTGTACTGTTTGTTTGTCCTAACATGTAACCAAATTGCCTTGTTGAAGGTCATACCCCTTCCCATTCCTCTCAATCGTCCAGATCTATCTGGTCCTAACACTTGTGACAGTTCATCTTTTTTGCAATTGACTGTTGAACCAAAATGTGATCCACTGTCAACCTTTTTTAGCTTTTCCTATAGAGGTTAATATTAATATTATACGCTAATTTCACACTGTCACATGACCAAATAATTCCAATATATCAAAAATTTAGAAGTATTTACAACAGCATCTGCAACAGCTATGTTCACAGGTTTGCCATCTTTTCGCGAGATTTGATCCAAACATCAACTCTAGGAATAGGAGAGGGATCATCATTGTTCTCTTTCTACATTAAAAAGATCATTAAAACAACAAACCATATTAGGTAACTAATTAATAAACATTATGATAGATAAATAAATTTTCCTTACTAAATCTTCATCCAATCGAGTCATTCCTCTACGGCTATATGTGTGTGGTATTTGATCGTTTCTAATAGCTTTGAATTTATCACTTACGATGTGAAATGTTCAAAATCACACAAAAGATTCTTTAGAAAATTAACTTTGTAATCTAAAAAGTTAATAAAATCAAATAGAGATAAGTATTATTTTTTATTTGAATGTGTTTATAAATATAAAGAGAGACAAACGTATTATGACTGATTTACCTTAAACTCTGGAGCTATTATCAACCTAATAAACCTATTTCACTCCGCCATAGTTTTGATGTTATCGAGTTTCAGCTATAGTCTCTCCTCTTTATTCTTTGCATTTAAAATTTGCGAACTAGGGTGCTTTTTGAAGATCTAAAAATACATCCCATTTGCTGAAACAAGGACACCTTTTGCCATTTTTCACCCAATTTAAATCTATCCTACAATATTTATTTATTAAAACAATTAAAATATTGTTTATATAACATGCTGATAAGGGTAGACTATATTATCAGAAATGATAAGTATGTATCGAGATATCAATTTGACAACCAGCTTTTCTGCAATTCAACCAGTGGATAAGTGTGCATTTGAATATGAATACTCTAAATCATGAAAACTAAACATTGGATATGTAATAATTGGATGTTATGTAATATGATAATGTTCTAGCTTTATTTTATCATCGGTTTCGTAGTGTTGCTGCATGAAAATATGATCTTTATATGTTTTTGTCTGGATATTGACTTGGTGACTGATATTTTTGAGTTGTTCTTTCATTTTTAAATTGCCTTGATATCTACTTTAACCTCAAATTACTATATGCATTTGCACCTGCAATTGGTAAGGTGATTGGTTGTCGTTGGTTTTGTTTGAATGTTTGGACTTTAATACATGGCAAGAGATGAAGATTGAAGTTACTGGCAGAAAGTAACAGTCAGGATGACTGCCAACAATAATTTAAATTAATATATAATTTTAAATGTTTTTCTTTTTTTGTAAATTTAAATATATAAATATCTAGCCTAAATTATATATTATTTCACTTTTTGAGCAAGAAGTAGTAAGGTTTATGCATATGGTTATTATGCATCAATATATTTAAAGCGCGCACTTAAGGAATTCCCTCCTTATATCAAATATAGCAATGTAAAATAAAATAAAATAAAATAGGATGAAACTTGTTGCAACACACTTATTTTTTAAATATGCAAGATTCATTTTATATTATTGCAATCTCATTAGGATGAAACTTGATATGCGAGTACCGAACCAAAACACATGTTACAGCTTGCACTTTACATTATTGCAATCTCATTACTAAAACTTATTATATATACTTGCCACTCATTATATAGTTGCACTTAATATTTCACATGTTTGCTGCCACCATACAGGCAGCAGAATAATTAATTTTTTTATGATTAAGGGAAAAGAAGATATGTAGTATAGGCTTAAAAAGACAAGTGCAATTGTCTAGAGGCCAACATTATCAAATGGAGATGAGAACAAAACTGATACAAATGTTAAGCATTAAGGTATATTATTATTATTTTATTCAAGGGGACTGGGCTCAAGGCCCAGCCCAGCCAGTACCTCTTGACCTGACTAGGTCTGGCCAGGTGGGAAGAAAAGGTGGCCAGGCCAGTGGCCTGGCCCATGCCTCGTGCAACAGTAGGTGTTGCTGCTGCACACAACAGCCAATAGGGTCGCCGCCCAGGGTTGATATAAGTTAATATGATGCACATATTTACCTAGTATCTGGATTGTTTAAATAATGAAAATGCATGAAATTGGTGGAGAAAGCGGCGAACTTAACATTCATCCACTTATACATGTTGAACCACAACTGATTTCCCTCTTTCCTATTAATGCATTTGAACTAACTTTGAAATGTATGAAATCATGTGTTTCAAACCCTACTAGTGTTGCCGATTTTTCTCTCTCCTAGTGATGGTCAATATGGTTTTGTATTTTGTGTGTAACCTTATTATCTAAGTGGAAAAGGTTAAAAGATCAATGCTATCCTATCCAGTTAATTGATGCAAAAGCTAGATCTACTGATTCTTCGATGTAAGGGGTGAAACATAATAATTATTTGCCTTAAAATGGAATAATACAGCAGTCGGTATACTTAGGGATTGGATCACAATTAAGAGATTAGTTTAAATATTATTATTTTGAATTTAATTAGTTCTATTCAATTAGATTTTGATTTTTTTTATTTATTCATATTCTGTGTAGGGTTCAATTAGATAAATATCATTTGATAGTATAAAGATAACATCTTTAATTCAAATAGAGCTTGCATATTTCAAATACATTAGAAATAATGTTCAATAATATTGTCGGATTATAATAAAAGGTGTATAACGAATATTTTATTTAAGGATTGAGTTATTATTGAACCAAGAGAAATTGTAGTTTGAACGGAAAAGATCAATTTGGAAGCTCTTTTTTATTCTTGCAGACAGAATTTCGTTGGTCTAATTTTGAACTTCCCGGTATTAAAATTAGAATCTAAAAGTTACAATAATACCAAACAGTTACTTATATTTATTTGTGACAATTGAGTAGCCTTGTGAAGCTGAGACGTCATGTACGAGATATTGAGATACGAATAAAAATGCAATTTGTGATCCAATACATATCGAACATTGGATTTTTTGTGTGTTTACATTTAAAGGTTGAGATCAACGGGGTTTTCACAGTTGACATTAATTATGCCATTATTGTGTTTCTATTGTATCTCAACAAACATTCCAAGAATAAAAAATCTATCCTTGTTAAGTTAGATCATAACCAAATAAGATTCCCCCAAGGATTATTCTACAATGACTGATCCCCAAAATTAAGAAATATGCTAATTTGAATCATGTATACATTCTATACGAATTGAAGGTTCTATTGTGTATGCTATAATGTGGATATATTTGGCTTTTGTTTTGAATTTGTTGCACAATTGATTCAGGTTGTTTATGGTATTATAGTTATTTATTTTAGTCATTTGATAACATTATAAATATTCGAAATCATTGCTTCCCCCATTTTGTTCTTTATTTAGACAATGAAGGAGCTTCTTTATCTTCCATGTCAACAAGGCGTTCACACTGATGTTTTTTCAAACCATATATTTACAACTTGATCACCTATGATAAAAGAACACCAAATATCATGTTTTAATTGATTGGCCGCAGGAGTGCATAATATGTTTAAGAAACTCAAATAAAGAGCATACATGTGGTAACCCATTGCGATTAAAATTTATCAAAATGTTTTTTAAACTATATTCCAGTTGTTACACATGTATAGGGATGCAAATTGCACTTTACCAATACTCTAAACATTGACCAAGACGACTGAGTTCAAATATGGTATTTTACATATTTATGGACTTGTTGCACTAACTTATGGAAAATTAAGCCTAACATTGCATTCTCATTCTTCTGTAGAGAGTTCATGGAAGCAACCATAATAGGGGATAAATGTGGAAAAGCGATTAGAAATGAACCAAGAAAAAATAATATTCAAGTACCCCCCAGTTATCGGTAATCTTTTTTCCTGAATGGGATTATGTTAAGCTCGGATCACATTTCACTTGTATTTGTAGAAACAAACAACTTCTCTAATTTTGAAATGTCGGCTTTAAATATAAAATTAATCTATCTAGATTTCCTGATAATATCAAACCAAGTTTATGAGGTTTAGTAAGAAAAGGTCTTAGTTTTTCTAATTGGTTAAGATGATTGTTCATCTATTTGCCATTCAACTTTCACATAATTAATGTTATTCAACTCCAAAATAATTTTGCACACAACAACCCTATTATTTTACTGCTCTATCCTTTTGTTAGTAATTATTAGATTGGACAAAATTTGGGTTCTTAAACTAATGATAATACTCAATGGTAGACCCATGCTCAAAAGAAATAAATAGTCTAACTAATGGGTTGCTATATCATATGCCTCGAAAATTTTGGTTAACAAGGGCATAAGCCTTGCTCATGACCGATACCCTTGTTATATCATTTGTGTTCCTATTATTCTACTGAATGGTATATATGGTATGTATACTAGATTTAGGTATATTCAAAGCAGAAAAGAGTGTCCTGCTCAACAATCAGCCTGACAGTGTGACATTAGTAATGGAAGTATTTTGTTGATTCTGTCTTCGATGAGGGGGTGGATGGATGTTGGATAGCAGAAGAAGTTGCTTATAGTGCTTAAATATAATATATAAAACTATAATATATATATATATATATGTCTTGAATGAGGGGAAGGATGCATGTTGGCGGGCCACAACAGGTCATATTGTTTCTCTTTGTACAAGCCTGAACTACCCCAATGGGAAAAAAATTAAAATTAATAGCTGTTGTTTACATATTTCAGAGAAAATTTAATGCATGGAAAAGAACAGCTTAATGCATATCATAATTATTTAACCAACTGTTTCTTACCTGCATGGAGTCCCAGAGAACAACCCTTAATTCGTTGCTTAGCTTCTTCCAACCATCCAATGTAACTGGAACATGTTCTCATACAAGCAGACCTAAATTAGAAGATAACTTGACTGACCCATCTTCTATTGGTTGACCTTGTCCATTAAACTCAACTTTAATTCGATTTGATATATTTGAGGAAGCCTTCTCACTTTAGTTGGACCTTTAGTTTTTTATTTGCAATTGAACTTCATCGACATTGCCATTTCTCTCGCTTTCTACATCAACTTCAACATTTACTTCTTATTGCATTGTATTGTCGTTGACTGCTTGTGGATTTTCTTGAATTTGAACATCATAATTGTCATCATTCTGAATATTTTTCTTTACCACGACCCTCTTTTTCTTTGGATTTTTACTCATTTTCTATAAATTAAAACGAAACCATTATAAAGAAATCAACAAAATGCCAATAGTATTACTACAAATGGAAAATGAGATTAAAGCAGTGAGCAAGACCTCTGTAAAGTCAAGTGATATTAAAAATAGCTTGGGAATAAGGTACTTGTGTAAGTATGAATGCACAAAAAACATATATATTGCTGCAACTTTATTATATATTGCTGCAACTTTATATAACAAATTATTTAAGCTAATAAGGTTCAACCATAAAAAAAAGAGTAATACAAAGACAACCAACTAAACAAGTAAAACAGAGCATTATGGTGTAAGACCTATTCGTGAACAAATGCTCATATATGTATACACTAATATGGACACAACACATGACACGCACACATACTACACATAAAAATATGATTTAAAATAAATTATTAGCAGAGGCGTTGTTGCTGCCTTATCAAACCAATATTCCTAGATTTATTTATCTAAGGAATGAATGATAGGGTGTAGAAAATGATAAGAAGAAAATGAAATTATTGTCAAGATGCTTCTACTTGACGACATGTGCATGCAAAAATAAGGTGAGGCAAAGAATACACTACTATTAACTAAGATATGAAATACATAGTAAACGAGATCAACTTCCCAAAGTATGAACATCAACTAGAAAAATACATATATTAACTACACACGTAACACCCATATAAGGTGAACAACATGCGCACACCCAAATTTGACAGTGATTCAATTTGTTAGAATTTCATTTTAATCTAACATGGTTCAATTTGTTTGGATTTCATTTTAGTTTAACCAGGCTAAACCAATGTTTTAATTTATTATTAGTCTAAACCCATCAGGATGAAAAGGTAAATTTGCAAAAGCATAGTTAAATTAGACGTCATAGCAAAATTCATACTATGCAAAAGCATAATGGCAATGTTTTAAAATATTCAACGTGTTTGAAAATCTAAGGGATTAATCAAACTAAATTCATTAAGATCATTTACCTCAATTTAAATGCAGAGGCAACAAAATGTACGAGATCACGCATTCATAACAATCTTCAGTGGCAAATAGGCAAACACACTTTTGACACTACTCAAGTATGCCTTTGCAATCCTCTCTAACATAGTTAGCATCCTCCATAGAATTAACATCCATATCATTTTCTTCGCATTCTTCTCTAAACAACTTACGTTCTCAATAGACTCATCTATCTCTAATTCATGAAAACCTCGCGGCGGTGCTTTCAATACAACATACCAATTAGAAGAATCATTTTCTCTTGGATAATTGATTTCTTTCCCTTGAGATGCAAGTATATATGTATCTCTAGAAAATAAAGCTTGATTTAATTTAATAAGAGTAAACCCATCTTCAACTTTCACTCCATTTCCTATATTTTCCCAATTGCACTTAAAAATGGAAATATAAAAGATATGACAGTCTAACAAAATTATGTCAGTTAAAATTTCATAGTATGTGACCATATCAACCACTTAAGATGTATATTTCGCACTTATTCTACACATGGTAGTCGCATCATAAGTCGCTTCACAATTTTGAGCTTCTCTCTCGACGTCTTCTATGTGAAAACGCTTACAATTTATAATATATCCTTTACAGGATATGGCATTACTGCTCGGACCGTACGCAATCCATTTTAACAATTTATCGTGATCCTTTGATTCAATAAATATCTAGAAAAAATCAATGTATTTAAGTATTTAACATAGATTTCGAATAAAATATTATGAAGAGGGTGAAGTGTAAAAATAACCTTTTTTAATCCAATCAGCAAAGTTTTTTGTATGATTGTTTCAAAGCAATGTCGCATTTTTTTTCATACGTTGTTTTGAATTTGCTAACTCCTCCAAATGCACACTAGCACAAAACAAATGATGCTAAGTATACATGAATTTTACATGCAAAAACAATAAAAATAGAATGTAATGTCTACTTGCTCTAAAAATGGATCATATTCATCAGTACAGCCATATGTGCCCTTTCTTTCCCATTAGATGACAATGTAATTTCCCCAAGCTTTGAAATTAGACGTCCTTCGAGTATTGCATGGTTTTCATAATCTTCATTTTGTTAGGGTTGTCTCGCATATTTAAAGGAGGAACGATGGTTCAGATTTGGAAAGTCCCACATCGCTAAATAACTTGGAGAAGTAGTGTATAAATATGGGTTGGCAGGCACGTAACATCGGGGATTTCTTTTGTTACAATAAAGTGTTTTCCAACCCATATGTGTACATCACGTGCTGGAGATGGCGAGCTTGGTCCGACCGCTGTTACACAACAGTGGTATCAAAGCTGATGGTTACGGACTGGGCCATGCAAACACGGCTGTACTCTCAAAGGTTACCACAAGTGGATGCGAGTCAAGGGGGAGATTGTTATGGTTGTCTCGCATGTTTAAAGGAGGAACAATTTGGAAAGTCCCACATCGCTAAATAAATTGGAGAAGTGGTGTATAAATATGGGTTGTAGGCACGTAACATTGAGGATTCCTTTTGTCACAACAAAGTGTGTGCCAACCCATATGCATGTGCCATGTGCTGGAGATGGAAAATTTGGTTCGACCGCCGTTACACAACACATTTTGACCTTGTTTTTCCCCTATTTGTGATGACTTTTTTATAAATTCACCAAAAAATCTCATTGATTCTTTTGCAAGATAGAACTCTGCAATACACCCTTCAGCTCATGCATAGTTCCTTACATAATCTTTAAGCATCTTCATATACCTTTCAAAGGGGTACATCCAACGAAAATGGACCAGTCCACCTAGTCGAGCTTCTCTTCCAAGATAAATTGTTAAGTGTATCATTATATCAAAAAAAGGTGGAAAATATCTTTCAAGCTCGCATAATATTATAACGATCTCATCATCGACTTGCAGCAGCTTTTCTTTGTCAAGAACACGTTGACATAGTTTATTGAAAAATGAACAAAAACGGATTATTGTTTTCCTTGGCTTCTTTGGCAACAATCCTCTTATTGCAACCGACAACATTTGCTCATTAGAACATGATAATCATGAAACTTACACCTACTAACTTTGCAATCCGCCAATGATATACAACTTTTGAAATTTGAACAATAACCATCGGATCCCTTGAAATCATATAATCTTTTGCAAAAATATTTTTTTCATGACTTGACAATGTATACGGAGCTGGTGGAAGATTATTTTCTTTCCACGAGGTTGTGCAAAAAGACTATGTCGAATTCCCCAATCCTTTAAATCCCTTCTAGAATTTGTTCCATCTTTTGATTTGCTATCACACAATATTATGCTAACAAGCTTTCTCCAACGTTTTTCTCGATATGCATTACGTCTAAATTGTGTCGCAATGGAAGTTCCTATAAACATTAGTAGTATAACATGTGAGCATTACTATTTTTTATTGTTCAACCAATGTGGAAAAAAACTTAAAAACTAACTTCCCAATATGGTAAATAAAAAAAATTGATCTTTTTTTCCACCTTGATAACTCTATTTTTACGGGGTCCTCATTCTCATCTTTGTTGTAGACGCACTTTCTTTTTTTGCCTACTCTCTTTTGTTGCTTCTTATTTGGTCTCTTCTTCTTTCCTTCTTTCCTTTTTCTATTTCTTCTTTCTTATCTTTTCCAGAATATTTTGGAAAATCTTTCAAAATAACAAAAATATTTCTACCTGTTCGAATTCTAAGCTTGGTGCTTTTCTCCATGGTATTATCAAAACAACTCTTTTGTTTCTTCAATGAATATGAAGGGGGTAAGAATCTTCTATGGCCCATATACACATTCTTTCGACTATAATTCAACCAACGACAATGAGTGATAACACCACATAAAGGACAAACTTTTTTACCTTTTACACAATATCTAGCCAGATTTCCATTAGTGGGAAATTCGTTTATCGTCCATGGTAAAATTGCTTTTAAGTTAAAAAGTGTTTTACTAAACGCATCATAAACATCCACACCGTCGCTCCACAAGTGATGTAAGTCTTCTACCAATGGCACTATATACATACACACACGTGTGTGTGTGTGTGTGTGTGTGTGTGTGTGTGTATATATATATATCAATATCGTTTCATGGTTGCTTTGGACCAAGAATTGCTAATTTTAACATAATATTTTCCTTTTCATGCACAACAATGACGGAAGAATATATGTCACAAGCATTACTGGCCAGCAACTATATTTAGAACTCTTAATAGAAAATGGATTGAAACGATCTGTAGCAAGACCAAGCCTGAGATTATGAGGATCGGTCGAAAATAATTTCCATTTCTCATCTACTACATTCCAAGTTACAGAATCCACAAGATGACGCATTTTTCCATCCTTGCTTTTATTACTATAATGCCATCTTAAATCTTCTTCCATCTTTTAAGATCTAAATATTCTCCTAAATCTAGGAATGATTGGAAAATATCTCAACACTTTAACAGGGACGCCTTGCATAATCTCATTTATATTCTCATTTTTCTTCCATCTTGAAGAACCACATTTTGGACAATTATTGAAGTCTTTGTACACTTTTCTAAAAAGGGAACAATCATTTTTACAAGCATGAATCTTCTCAAAACCCATATTAAACCTTTTAAGAATTTTTTTTTGCTTCATACATAGTCTCAGGAAGTTCATTATCCTTAGGTAATAACACTTGTAGCACATTTAATGACTTATCAAAATTTGTATCCGACAACCCAGTTTCACATTTAAGATTATATAAAGTGGTAATAATAGATAATTTTGTCTGACCTGGACAATCGTGGTATAATGAGCTTTCTGTATCTTCCAAATTCTTATGTAAATCATCTTCTCATCTTTGTGCACCATCATTTTCTTTGTCATCAGCAAAAAAGTATGACTGACAAAATCTTCATCTTCATAGTGAATGACTTGGAATAAATCATATGTGTCACTCAACTTCGTTTCCTCAACTATATTTGTTTGCTCCATGATTATACCACTTACTGCACTTGTACTTAGGATCCATTCCTTTTATAATCAGATGCTCAAAGACAATCTTGTCATAGTGAAGACTAAGATTTCAACGATCTACGCAAGGACATAAATTTTTTTCCCTAGTTGCTAAAATTTTCTTTGCAAACTGCAAAAATTTCCATGCTCCTTGCTTGTACTTGATACTAGTTCTATGATGAAAAATAGACGATATAAATACTTACCATAATATGAGATTTTTTAAGTATTCAAATTAAGTTTTCAGTTAAGTATCATCCAATTACTTGTGTAAATGCACCCGGTCTTTTTCCATCACCAATTCAATATGAAAACAAGCAAATATCTAAAAATAAAAGTAACAACTAGTTATTAATTCCAAGCAAAGAAGTAGATGTGAAAATGTGTGTGATCTAAATGTGTAAACCCATATTGTGATATATACTGTATATACAAATGTTATCCTTCATTATTTCATACTTCGATATAACCTATTATGCTAAATACTTTAAAACCAAAATTATACATTAAAATTTCATATATTATACTTTAATAATTATAAATACTAATTTAAGAAACTTTTTATCAATTATTTTCTTTTTAAATAATAATATTTCAATTGTGCAAATTAAATGTGGTTTTCTCCATAATCCATTAACTTGCTTGCTGATTGTCACATTATCATCTTAGATTGGACTCTCGTAGGCTTTGGGCACATTCAAAACTTAAAACTATATATTTGAATTTTACTTTTGTAAACAACAATAAAAACTAATTAGATAATAAAACTAAATTTTCTTTATTAAATTATTAAACATTAGTTCACATTCGTATACATTGTGCACATATCGTCCATTCACTCATGTACAAATCAAAAATACAAGCATGAAAATATAATTTAGGTATATTTACCTTATTAATTTTGAAAACAAACGAGCTGTGAAACTGAAATGCTCTTTAAGCACGTGAATAGTTTCCAAGTGGTGAACTTGTTCATGCTCTAGTCAAAGGCGGTTGTTATTTCTAGGTGGTAAACTGGAATGCCCATTCATTCGTATGTGTAACTTACATTATTTAAATTAAAGTATTAACATGTATAAAATATAATACAATAGAAGTTTTAGGATAGAAAAGCAGTCATATAAGCATATACTTGCATTTATAACATATTCGTATCTAGTGTTTCAATAAATAAATGAACACATTAGGTGAAAACTTGGACATAACATGCAATGGAAAGCTAACATTCTTTATAATATAATATGTGTTCGCAAAAGCATTTAGTAATAAATGCATATCATAGTTGATATACTTATCCAAATACATCCACATGAACACATGCCTGCACACACAATCCATCCACACAATCGCATACGTCCCCAGGTGCACACGCACTAACCCTGTCACGTACATAGGGAAATACATGGATGTATGAAAAAGATTCCACGGATCATCGAAAGCAAAGCTACAACATCCATGAACTTGTCCACCTATGCCTAACAACTTGGCCACTCACACAACAGAGTAGTTAATACATATATTGGTCATTTTATTATATTTCAATATATACATAGATATATATGTAAAATACTAAAAGTGAGTTTCAATTTGTATATATATAGCAACAGTTTTTTCCATGAACATGCATGATGAGATAGGAGTAATAAAAATGTATAGGCTAACATAAACAGCCACTTGAAAACAAAAAAGTAGATTTAGCTAAAATAAATTCAAATTACAGGGCCACGTTCTCAAGTTGTAAGTTGCAACTTTGCATTAAAAATGAAAATTAGAAAGATATACCAAGGTTCACTAAAATCATAAGGCTCAAACCTTGCAATGTGAGCTGAATCGATCGCTTGCAGCACTTGCAAACTCAACTTGTCTGACGGCTGTTTCTGTAGCAAGAAATTATTTATTGATGATTAGTGGGTATAAAGAAATTATGAAAGAGAAACAATATGAAATTAGAGGTCACTAACTCTTAGAGCTATAATCTACAATGTCAAGACAATGGTCCAAAGCAATAATCTGCAAAAACATGCCATTTTTAGAAAAAATATTCATGAAATAAACAATCTAACTTTATCTTTGAAGAAATGGTATGAATAATATTAACAATTTAGTTCTTCTATTTATTTTTTGATAGTGCCAGAATTCATTTAGACTTCTGGATATCTATGTTTCTCTTAGATCTATATGAAAAAAATTGGGGGTTTTCAAGCATGAAAGACATCGATATTGTCTAGTTTGTTACATTGATGAAACATGTGACTATAAGACGTATAACATGTTAATGCCTAAGGAGGTGTTCTGACCAAACTAGATGTTAATAATTTGGATCAAATAAATTACTACATAACACAAACTAAATGAAGGACATTAGTTAATTCATATTGGCCATTTACTTCAACAGAGCAATCAATGCAATATGTCAAACGTTTTTATATTTTTCCTAATCACCAATTATGT
Organism: Allium cepa; assembly: GCA_030765085.1. NCBI lineage: Eukaryota > Viridiplantae > Streptophyta > Magnoliopsida > Asparagales > Amaryllidaceae > Allium > Allium cepa. The sequence goes on from CM060941.1 coordinate 750,391,879, forward strand.
GCCATAATGATCATGATTCAAAAATTAGCTATTGGAAATTGGTGAATTAATTCAATAGAGCGACTAGTATAATATGTCAAACATTTGAAAATTTTCCTAATCATTATTATTGGACCATAATGACTAAGATTTAGATATAAACTAACACAGATTGCCATTTGATTTAATGGTGCAATTAATACAATTTTCCAAACATTTTGAAGAGTTTCCTTATCATCAGCGTTATAGCATAATGAACAAAGATTTACAAATCAACTAATATAAGCTGACCATTTAATTGATTGAAGCAGTAGCATAATACATTAAACATCTTGAATTTTTTTCCTTATCTTCAATGTTGCACCATATTGATCAGTATTTAGATGTTAACTAATACAAATTGACTATTGAATTTAATGGAGAAATTGAAGAAATATTTCAAACAATTTGAAAAAATTTCTTATCAACAATTGTGTACCATAATGGTTAGCCTTTATACACTAACAGACAAAGACTCCCCGAAGCCGCTTATATTAATGAAGATCTAATTCTAGGTTATATTTCGGGGAAGATATGACGCAGTTTGATACAATCACTACCAGGGGATAGAATCAAAATAAAAATAAGGCAATATTATTCATTCAACTAGGGGACGTATAATTTATAGACTTCGGAACAAAGATTCGAATGATTAGATAGATTCTTTTAACTGACTATTCAATTAAATAAAGCGATTCCCAAAGCATGTCAAATATTTCAAAATTTTCCAAATTATTAATGGGCTACATAATTAACATTTTAAAATATAAATACTTCAGATCAAAGTTTTAACTACAAATTGTAGGAGTTTAATCTTATTTTCAAGTTTTATTGTATTAATAATAATGTCCTAAAATAAGACAATTTAATGTATATAATCTAGGTATAATGATATAAAAATTTAGTAATAGAATATTTAAAGCATGCAAATAAGTATTGATCAATTCATCATTAATGCACGACTCAACGAATGGTGGATCCTCAATGAACAAAAACCAAACTAGCCAGTTAGAAATGATACAAGGTGTCTTAATAAAATAAGAAAGAATATAATTCAACTAGAAAAGAAATTTCATCAAAGAGGTTAAGAAAAGGTTCATACAGTTGTAAGCGATAAATATTGAACAAAAACCAGGAAAAATTTGAACTCGACCTGATAAGCAAGAAATTATAATTCATAACTGTTCTAACTCAAACTAAAAACTAGGGTTGAGAAAAACACTCACCAATTTCCCGTTCTGCTGAGTTTAGGGCTACAAAATTCGAAATCGACGATAGAGTTGCTCAACCAAAATCGAAGCGGTGGATGAATGAAGATGATTTCTGGTGTTGAAATCGAAATCGATGTATGGAAACTAGGGGGAATGTAAACTGGAATCGACATATTTTCTTTTTTCTCCAAGTAAATGAGAGGTGGTGGCAAACGAAATAAACATTGATGTGTGTGGCTGCAAACATAATAAACAATAATAGTTTTGTCAGCATTGAACCCTTGAAACAACTTTCTTATAAACACAATCTACAGCATTAAACTTTTACACACTGACTATAATTGCAGTTAAAACTCACTTTTCTTGTAGTGATACGATGTTTCGGAAAATAAAGTTGATTACTTTCTTGGCTATGATCGTGGCTAAAGATTCTGCTTCGGTCCATTTGGTGAAGTAATGAACTGCAACGATTACATACTTTGTGCCACCTTTAGAGATCGGTAAGGAACCGATAATGTCTATACCCCACATGGCGAATGGCCATGGGCTGACCATTTATGTGATTTCCATTAGCGGAGCTCTTGGGACTTTTGCATGTATCTAGCATTTATCACATCGTCTCACCTAATCAGCGGCGCCTCGATTTCAATTCGGCCAATAATACCTATAACTGGGTATTTTCATTGCCAGAGTTTGCCCCTCAGTGTGATCGCCGCATTCCCCTTCATGAACTTCTCTTAGAACACGTTTTATCTCATTATGAGCGACATACCAGAGTAGGGGACTGAGAAACCTTTCCCGTACATAATTCCTTCTTGCATGATATTCCGTGAAGCTTTGCGAAGGACTTGTTGCTTTTCATTTCTTTTATCTGGTAGGACTCAATGCAATAAATAGTCTTTGATTAAAGTCATCCACGATTCCCTTTCAGGCTTCGCTTCTAATGTTTGGTCGATTTCTATCATGTTTATATTTACGGTATTTAAATACTTCGACTGAAACCAAGCCCATCTGCTGTACAATGTCGGTACTAGCAAACTTTGGCAATGAATCATCTTCTTTGTTTCAATCTTATGGAATACGCAAATTTTCATAGTACTCAAATTCTATCGACAAATCTTGGACCTGGGTAAGATATGGGGCAAGTCATTGTCCCTTAGCTTGATAATCTCCCCTAACTTGATACACTACCAACTATGAACCATAAAAGATTTCGAGATATTTTATTCTAAGTTCTCTAGAGAGTTTAAGCCCAACAATCAGAGCTTCATACTCAGCTTCATTGTTTATTGCTGGGAAATCAAACATTAATGCATAACAGATTGACCGATTTTTAGGAGTTACAAGCACCATTCTATCTCTAGAACAATGATCATTAGATGGTCCATCAGTATAAAACTTCCACCGTATGGTAGGGATTTCGCTACTTCCGATGAATCGTCATGAGCTGTAAACATTGCTATTAAATCTTCCAGTGCCTGACCCTGGATAGCCCTTCGAGGGAGATAAATAATATCAAATTGACTAAGCTCTATATTCCACTTGAGTAACCTTCCAGATGTCTTAGGTCGTTGTAGGACCTGTCGTAATGGCTGGTCGGTGTAAACATAGATCGAATGTGCCTGGAAGTAAGGATGAAGCTTTTGTGATGCAATTAGCAAGCAATATACCAGTTTCTCTATTTTCGATTAGTTCCTTTCAGCTCTCGTTAGTCGTTTACTGATGTAATACAATGGACTCTGGATTCGATCCTCCTCACGAAGCAATGTGGCACATATAGCGTGTCCTGATACGGCCAAATAAATGTTTAACTCCTTATGATCCACCGGCTTTGACAGGATGAGGGGTCCCTCTAAATGATTCACCAAATCTTGAAATGACTCCTTACAATCCTGCATCTATTTAAAATTTCTTTTTCCTTTTCTAGTAAAATTGAGGAAAGGAATGCATTTATCGATAGCTCTGGAGATGAATCGGCTTAAGGCAGCAACTTTCCCATTCAGACTCTGCACTTGCTAAACAGTTCTTGACGCTTGGATATTGCGGATAGCCTGAATCTTCTTGGAATCAGCTTCTATTCCATGGGCATGACAATAAAGCACAAGAATTTCCCTAATACAACACCGAAAGAACACTTCAAAGGATTAATCTTCATTTTGTAATGTCAAAGGATGTCAAACATTTCTACCAAGTCTCCAATGTCGTTGCTTGATCGTCATGACTTCACGAGCATATCATCCACATACACTTCCATTGTTTTTTCCAGTCTGGTCTTTAAACATCCTACTAACCAAGCGCTAATAAGTTGCTCCTGTGTTCTTTAATCTAAACGACATTACTGCATAGCAATACAATCCAACATCGGTAATAAAACTGGTGTGCTCCTGATTAGGGATATGCATCAGGATTTGGTTATATCCCAAGTATGCGTCCATGAAAGATAGCAATTCGTGTCCTGAGGTTGAATCCACTAGCTGGTCAATCCTCGAAAGGGGAAAACTGTCTTTCGAACACACCTTGTTCAAATCTGAATAATCAATGCACGTTCTCCATTTCCCATTCACTTTCTTCACAAGTATAGGATTAGATAACCATTTAGGGTAGAGGGCATCGTGGATAAACCTATTGTCATTTAGTTTATCCACCTCCTCTTTAAGAGCGATGTTTGCGCCAAAAAGATCATAAACCCCAGAAGTAGCGAAAGCACTAGTGAATGTATACAGATTCACAATATTCCAACACAGATCTCAAATCTAGATTAAGTAGAGAATAAAAATGAAGAAATAGTAAAATTAAAATGGAAGCAAGCAAGAAAGAACACAAGGTTTATAGTGGTTCGGCAATCTGGCCTATGTCCACTTTGAATCAATCCTATTTATTGCCTTTTGTACTGTAATTACAATTACAAGCCTTTAGTATCAATCACAAAATGAAAGAGCTTTTGTGTTCCAAAAGGAGAAGATACTCTTTTTAGTTGCCATAGGACTCCTATTCATAGGCGTAGATCCGAAAACATCCGCCCCCAAAACCTGGAATACCTCTTCTCTTGCGCAAGTGGGCCCACCAGACTGATCCAGAGCGATTTGGGATCGATGCGTAGTCAATTCATATCAATCCAAAAGTAGTTCAATCGAGCAGAGATCGATCATGGAAGTCCTAGATTGCATCAGAATGCTCCTTTGAAATTTCATTGCGTTTGGACTTGTAGAGTGAGAGTTATGATCGATGCAAGTTTGTATTCACAAGCTAGCTATCGCGTTCGCATCCATCTCCCGCTCCACATTCTCCTCTCTTCGTATCGATATAGTTCGCATCGATGACGTCTCTCGAAGATCCAGGAAAGATCAACCTTTCATACTGTTCGACTGAGTCATCCACTTATTCGTATCCATCCATCCAACAACTTTCGTATCCATCAATATAGGCTGTTCGTATCCACCAACCAACCCTTCTTCACATCCATCCTTCGTATCCATCAGCTGCGCTTTACTTCGTGTTGCTCCATAAGCATTTGCCTTTCGTATCGATCCTATTCCCTTGTTCGTATCGATCCCAAATTATGCCCCTTCGCATCGATCCAAGCTTTGATCGATACGAAGTGTGCCTTGCCGCAACCATTCAGTCGATGTGTGTTGCATCGATACGAAATCGTCGATTCAAAGTATGCTGCCATTCCATTCCAATCGATACGAAGTCATCGATTTGAACCCATGAGCTGCCACGTGATTGATACAAATAGTATCGATACGAACCAAACTCCATGAACCTTGACCCACCCATATCTCGAGCACAAGAACTTCGATTGACCTAAAATTTCAAACGTTGCCTCTCCTAGCCTTGTTCATCATTCCCAATCTATCCCCTCTTGATTGGAGCCCGACCAAATTTTGACGGCACTGATCATAGCCTTGTTTCCAATCGATCTCCAACCCTGATATCCATCCTTTCCAGCTAAATTGTTGATATTCCGGCCTTGACTAAAAGGTGGGATAACATTTTCCCCCAAAAACATGCCTTGTGGTAAGAAGGTGTGTTTTGAAAAGCTCTGATTCCGACATCTGAAGTCCATATCCATCCATAGCCATACTATCCGATTCATAATCCAATCCATTACCAAGCATCCTATCTGAGCGCCACAGCCATATCCTGATCCAAATCCACGACTGCTCCGAGTCGATGTCTGATTCCAAATCCAGTAGCCAAATCCTTAGCTAATTTCATATCCATTTGAATCTGACAACCGAGTTCTAATCCTTCCTTATCCAATAACCGAATCTAGGACCTCTCCGGGTTGATATCCAAATCCGGGACCACTATGGGTCCATACCCAAATCTTTAGTTGTTCATAGCTGTAACGGCTCGAATTTTGCCCGCTCGAAAATCGACATCCATACTTCAAATCGTATTCGAATGCCATAGATTCGACCGTTCAAATCCGATTCGCCGGAGCTTATAACAATCATTAAGTAAACAACACAGCGGAATAAAAGAATAATACATTGATATACAGCTTTGATACAATATCTGCTACAACAGATGATCCAATAGATATCAATATACATCAGAGATATGATACAATAAAATAGCAGCGGAAAAGAAAATAGATGACATCTAATATACGGAACAAATAACTCTAAGGTAGTCTTCAACGAAGAACTCCAAAAATAACTGCAACTCCATTTCCAAGAATCAATCCAGCAGTAGCTCGAACTCCCAATAATATATCACAAAGCTCAGCAAGACTGGTGTGGTCCAAAGACTGAACCAACTCCAGATAATCCACTATATCTAACTATCTGTAAAACCCAACTCTAGACTGCTCGTGTAGAAAATAATGAGCACCCAGAGTTTAGGAAGGAAACAATAAACTCCGGATCAGTCGTGGGACTGGTGTGAGCAACAAAAACAGTTTATCTTTTAATACATTCAACAAAAGATTTTCAAAGTCAATTCGCAATGCTTTTTTAAAAATGAGACTACCATAAGGCCTCCCGCACACACACACAATGCAAACGCAGAATCGGAGGAGATTTCTCCTTATGATAGTCAAAGATGCTTGATACGCATTAAAAAGAAACACTTGATATTATTACTAGTGCATAGTGTAGAGAAAAAATTCATTTTGGAAGTAGAATATAAATCTTAGCCAACATACGACCATTATCGTATGCCTACTATAGCTAACCATGTTCAATAGCAGGTTACCGCCACATTCCATGGCAGGTTATACAACTAAAACCGTACAAGTTTCGTATTGTTTCTTTGGATTTCCAACAAATGGTCAGGCCAAGGAACTTCCCATTGCCACATGAGAATGCCTCTGGAAAGACATCCCCGAGAACCAAAACGGAACTCTGCCAACACAAGGCCGGGTTACCCCTAACTGGGTAACTACTGACACGAGCACGCCATTCCCCGATCGTAAACGACCTTTCTCACGGGATCCCGATAACCAACAACCACAAAGTAATAAATTCGTAGTAACCACATAGGTTAAATATCTGGGCTCCATACCATGATACCACCTCTATCCAGAAGGAAATGTACATACCCTAAAGGGTGCTACCCCTCATAACCTTGCCGCATCTTTCCTGTTTTGACCATTTCCGGGGTGTGAGGCTCGACGAAGTCACGTCCACAAAAACATACTTTATACAAAAGTCATGCTTTGGGTCAACAAATGATCAACACAATGATCACTAAGATAGACGATCAAATAAACGATCCCATCACAATAATCAACACAATGATCATTTCAGCAACACTCAGCATGTCACATTACCAAATTGGGAATATATCGCTGATAACCTCAACTATATAACCTCTGAGCTCGTACGTCTCAGAGAAGGGTGTTAAGCTAAAGAATAAATTCTTCGCCACCAACAGAAATATATTTGAAAGAAATCGGCTTTATATCTCAACTTGTAATGTCAGACACACAATCCATACAAGTCTGTTCTGGGATCGAACAGAACCGAAGGCACTTACAAAGAAGTCCTTGCAATCCGGATATTCACAATCCCGATCGGATTTTCCCATCACTTAGGGAGTTTCTATACCGGCGCGACTCGGTGCAGAAACAATCGATAGGTCATCCTATCGCTTTCACAAATACCCGGTCTTCATCATCGGTCTTCAAATGCTATCCATAACGACGTATCACATATTCGGAATGGGTTATACGACACAAAGGTCCTTTCCCGGTTAAACCGAATAGTGAGCGAAAATATTTTCAAAACATATGGATATGGGATTTCAATTAAGTCACAACTTAATAATTCAAACTTTCTTTCAAATGGTTTAACAAATTACCATTTTCAATCTTTAAACAAAAAGATTCATTTTCACAACCTTTAACAGTTTAAACAATTTTCACATTTAAATCTTTTAAACAAAAGATTCATTCACGTATTTTCCAAATCAATTTTCATTTCAATTGATTAACTCGTTAAATCTTTAAATCAAAGATTTAACTTATAGCTTTCAAAACAATTTCATTTCAATTTGATTTAAACAAATCATCAATTTAAATCTGTTAAAAATAAACAGATTTAATTCATAGCTTTCAAAAAGAATTTATCCATAACTTAGGAAAATCATTTCTCTATTCAATCTTGCAATTCCCCTAATTAACTGGAATCTCAGTTCTTATCTAAAAGTGTTTATCATTTGAAAACAACAGTTTTCATTTTGGAAATCTGATTCATTTATACGAGTTGAAATCCTTGAGTTAAATTCAAACTCCCAAAAATAATACTTTAAAAATGGTTTAACTCATGACTAGTATAATATCATTAATCCCTAATTTCAAATTACAGAATTCAATTTCAAGTATTGAATTTAAATTTAAATCAACTTATTTAAATTCCAAAACTTAATCAAGTAATTTAAAAATAATAAATTCTATTTTGAAATTCCATTCCAAAAGCTTTTCACATTTATTCCGATTCCATTTCCAAAACATTTGAATTTAAAAATTCAAATTTAACTATTTCACAAATCTGCGACTTAAATCGATTTCCTCATGAAATCCATATTTGTGTGTGTATGGTGTGGTCTAGGGGTTTTACTCAATAGTGCAACATCATTCAATCATTATAGATCAAAACACAGAATATAGTTGATAAGCGATATAAACAATAACGCTTATCATATATTCACAGATTCACAGATAATATACAAATGTATCATCCATAAATGAACAAATTATACATACCACAATCTACAGAACAAATATCACAGATCAGATAGAAAAAACAATTCAAGGCAACTCATACAATACAATTATTCATAAGTAAGGTCAGGCATTTGATAATCATTCATAAACAGGATTGTTTAATCCTAATTAATTCAATTTATCTCCAATTAAATTAATTACTTGTGAATTTATTATCCAATTCTGATTTATTAATTCCAAATCATTTGATATAAATTAATTTATCAGACACTTTAATTTATTAAATTATTCTTAATTTATCACATTAATTAAATCAACTCTTAAACCAATTTCCTAATTAATTAACTCTAATTAATTAGTTAAAGAAATTTAACCTTTAATTACTTACCATAAAGTAATTATACTTACACTATTTATAATTGATTATCTAAACTAATCAATCCACTTTATTATTAAAATTAATCGCCTTAATTAATACTTAATAATCCTTAGTTAATTATCTTATTAACTAATAATATTTCTTAATTACTTTCTTAAGAAATTATCTTAGATAAATTCATTATTAATCATTTTCTGATTTTAAATTAATCTAAATTATTTATTTATAAATTAAATAAATCATTCTTTAATTGCTTATTAATTAAATTAACTTATTACCTTAATTATCTCTAAGATAATTAATTTCTTTATTAATGATTTCATTAATCATTTAAGTGTATTTTAAGCATTACACTTTAAACTTAAATTCAGATTAATTTTAAAAATACACTTAATCATTCGAATTGTTTCGAACAATTTAAATTCAAAAACTTCTTTTATTCGAAAACTAAGATTCGAATTTAGATTAAATTCCAGATTTAAATTTTAGTTTAAATCTCTATTTTTTTATTTAAAGCTTTACTTTTTAAATCCCAACTATCTAAACCTTTTAAAGTTGTTATAAAAAATTTAATTTAAAAACTTTATCTTATATTTAAAACTGAGATTCAAACTTCATTCGAACCCAAACTAAATTTGATTTAAACTTAATTTAAATATCTATTTTATATTATTATTTTTTTAAATCACATTACCTTTTAACTTGCAATTTCAAGTTTAAAAACGAACATTTAACCTTTCATTTAAAATTCTTTTATAACAGAACTTTATCAAAAATCAAATTTAAATCTTTGTTTGGAAACAAATTTACTTTTTTAAAAAGCTATTCTAATTTAAACTTGTTAAAAACACATTCAGTTTTAAAACAAGTTTAAACTCCAAATTTCATTTTTAAAACTTTAAATTCAAATGCTGTTTAAAACTGGTTCAAATTTTTAAACTTAAATTTCAAAACATTGCTCACATCCTGCCTTAAAAGTTTGAACTAAACTTACAAAACTTGAAACAATCAGGCTTAGCAAACCTGAATGCTTCACTGTCTCGAACTAACCCACCAAACATTTGACAGGTTTTCATCAAAACCTGTGGCAATGCAAAAGCAACCCCACGCCTACCATTTACTTCGAGTTTCCCCTCCCCTTGCTCCGAGCCAAACACTTTAAAGTCCCGAGTGAAACTTCGAGTCATCCCACACGAGAACAAGCCTGAACCCGAGTGCATTACCTTCTTCCCCAAACTCCTCACTAATACACGCTGATACGTGTGCATATGCACCAGCGTCCGCCACCTCTCCGACCATCACCGTTGCCACTCACAAGTCTTCGCCGACCACCTCAACCCAATCGACCACCCAGAGGCCACATCGAACCCCAAAATCAAAAACGAGCATACAACCCAAACCTGGAACACGCGAGACCCATCACTTAGCAAACCTGTCAACACGTCGTCCCCCACGCTCCGACCATCGTAGGTGCTAAAACTCCGGCATCTCCTTCGTCGCCTCAATCTCTACCACCACCCAACAGCCCATAGCACTCGATCATCTACAAGTGCCGAAGTCCCCAAATTTATCTCACCCAGTAAAACTAGGGTTCCAGAGGGAAACTCGATGCCGCCGCTACCTCCGACCTTGCGACCACTTTCCATTATTTTTCCCATCACCGTGGTATGCTCCTCCACCACCAGCCCAAGCCCCGACCCCTCTGATCAACGAGACCGACCTCGGCGACTCGAAATGGAAAAATCAAACAAACCCAAACCACTCTCATACCACACCATTTAAAATCATCAAATTAGGTTTAAAAATCATGTTATTGCTTACTGATTCAGCTTGCATAACTGAATTTGAAAATTAAAAGATTCGAAAATGGACAAATCTTGAGTTTGTTCAGATGGTTTGGGTTTCCAGAGACCATCTTAAGTTGATTCCATTTTAAATAAATTTTTAAACTTAGATTATGGTGATACTAACATCTTTCGTTTGAATTTGAAGTTCAATCATCAATCAGAAAGGGAGTTAATGATTTTTTTTTCCAACAGTTTGGGTTTTAAACTGGAAACAGATGCAAGTTTTAAAACAACAGCCTGTATTCTACTTCCAATTTACCCATATACATGGATGATTATATACGCCCAGACATACATACATATATGTATATATATATATCCACAGATTCAAACCCCAAAAAAGAAAATAAAAGAATGTTACTCACCTGGAAGTATGAAGTGGAGAAGAACAGAGCATGAAATTGTTGAACAGAGAAGCAAAATACTTTGCATGCTTTTGATTCAGTTTTTTGATTGCTTTGAATCTACTTGAGTTGGAACTGAACCTGATCTTGATTCACTTGAGTTATTCTTATCTTTGAACTGAAGTTGAGTGGATACTGGCTTTGATTTTTTTTATTTTATTTTTTTATTATTTTTTTTCCTGATTCTGGAAACTTTTGCATTTGGTTGTAGTTAAGAAGATGGACAAATTTACATGAAGATGATATAGGGGAACATGTCTACAGGTTGATATATTTAGTACAAGTGATGAACATTGTTTTGTTCTGTACAAAAGGTATGGTTGAGTTGCTTGTGTCATGGGCTGACATGATTCTAGAGGTATGGAAGATCTTTGTTTATTCCTATGTCTTGTTTTCTTTAACTCGGCTGAGATGAAGGTTATGGTGGCTGATGAATATTTTATATTCTTCCTTTCTTTCTTTTGTCTCTCATGTCTCTTAACAATATGTATATATATTTTTCTTTCATTTTTAACTTGCCTACACTTGCATGCATTCTGACTATCTTCTAATCATATTTTCTAACATACGTATTAAATTTACAACGTATATTTTATTTTATATTTTTCTATATATACATACATATATAGTATTTAAATTCAAATCAAATATATATATATATATATGTCATATATATATATATATAATTTTAAATTTACTCACATATGCTCAAATACATATATACACATATATTCTCATGTGTATATATATATATATATACATATACATATATGCAAATTTTCAAATCAATTTGACTTAATATATTTTCTATTTGAATCGGGGAAACTCGCATCATTAAAAATCAATTTTACAATTTTTAATTCAAAAATTCATTTAAATTATCAATTTAAATTCATAAAAAATCTGGGGTCGTTACAAACTTCCCCCCTTAAAAGAATTTCGTCCTCGAAATTCGCAGGCACGAAAACAACACAGAGATAGACTCAATCTCTACAATTCCTCAAACATAAGATATGAACTCCAAACTCAAGTCAGAATATCTCAGAATACATACCAATTTGTCCCTCTTCGGACCTTGGTATTCACAAGAAATTACAATAGAATTTCAAAATTTGGTTTTAAACAAAATCGTTTTATCGATTTAATTCAAATTATCTTCATATTCTATTAACCAATTAAACTCAATTTATAATTTCCAATTTATTCAAAATTTCCAATTTCAAATTCATTAGGTTTAAATCAAAAAGCTGATAAGAAATCGATAAAGATAAGGATCTTCTATAACGATTCGTAGAGCATCAACGCACCGAAACTTCTTTCTAGAGCCGTCTCGAAGAAATCAAAAGAATTTAGAAACGAATCAAAGGAAATTGATAAGAAAGTTATTTCCACTGTTGTTACAGAATTTTGACTAATTATAGTCGTATTTCCTGTCCCCTATCTCGTTCTCTTCTTGCACTCATACTCACTATTAGTAGATAGTAAGAGAATTTACTGAGGCATTCGAACAGATTTCTTAGGGATTACTCATTCTAGGATTTACTTCATCCTATCTCTAATGAGCTACTTAATGTGTTACACTCCTGAGCTAAAGTTTTAACCCTTAGCTCTGATACCAAATGTAACGGCTCGAATTTTGCCAGCTCGAAAATCGACATCCATACTTCAAATCGTATTCGAATGCCATAGATTCGACCGTTCAAATCCGATTCGCCGGAGCTTATAACAATCATTAAGTAAACAACACAGCGGAATAAAAGAATAATACATTGATATACAGCTTTGATACAATATCTGCTACAACAGATGATCCAATAGATATCAATATACATCAGAGATATGATACAATAAAATAGCAGCGGAAAAGAAAATAGATGACATCTAATATACGGAACAAATAACTCTAAGGTAGTCTTCAACGAAGAACTCCAAAAATAACTGCAACTCCATTTCCAAGAATCAATCCAGCAGTAGCTCGAACTCCCAATAATATATCACAAAGCTCAGCAAGACTGGTGTGGTCCAAAGACTGAACCAACTCCAGATAATCCACTATATCTAACTATCTGTAAAACCCAACTCTAGACTGCTCGTGTAGAAAATAATGAGCACCCAGAGTTTAGGAAGGAAACAATAAACTCCGGATCAGTCGTGGGACTGGTGTGAGCAACAAAAACAGTTTATCTTTTAATACATTCAACAAAAGATTTTCAAAGTCAATTCGCGATGCTTTTTTAAAAATGAGACTACCATAAGGCCTCCCGCACACACACACAATGCAAACGCAGAATCGGAGGAGATTTCTCCTTATGATAGTCAAAGATGCTTGATACGCATTAAAAAGAAACACTTGATATTATTACTAGTGCATAGTGTAGAGAAAAAATTCATTTTGGAAGTAGAATATAAATCTTAGCCAACATACGACCATTATCGTATGCCTACTATAGCTAACCATGTTCAATAGCAGGTTACCGCCACATTCCATGGCAGGTTATACAACTAAAACCGTACAAGTTTCGTATTGTTTCTTTGGATTTCCAACAAATGGTCAGGCCAAGGAACTTCCCATTGCCACATGAGAATGCCTCTGGAAAGACATCCCCGAGAACCAAACCGGAACTCTGCCAACACAAGGCCGGGTTACCCCTAACTGGGTAACTACTGACACGAGCACGCCATTCCCTGATCGTAAACGACCTTTCTCACGGGATCCCGATAACCAACAACCACAAAGTAATAAATTCGTAGTAACCACATAGGTTAAATATCTGGGCTCCATACCATGATACCACCTCTATCCAGAAGGAAATGTACATACCCTAAAGGGTGCTACCCCTCATAACCTTGCCGCATCTTTCCTGTTTTGACCATTTCCGGGGTGTGAGGCTCGACGAAGTCACGTCCACAAAAACATACTTTATACAAAAGCCATGCTTTGGGTCAACAAATGATCAACACAATGATCACTAAGATAGACGATCAAATAAACGATCCCATCACAATAATCAACACAATGATCATTTCAGCAACACTCAGCATGTCACATTACCAAATTGGGAATATATCGCTGATAACCTCAACTATATAACCTCTGAGCTCGTACGTCTCAGAGAAGGGTGTTAAGCTAAAGAATAAATTCTTCGCCACCAACAGAAATATATTTGAAAGAAATCGGCTTTATATCTCAACTTGTAATGTCAGACACACAATCCATACAAGTCTGTTCTGGGATCGAACAGAACCGAAGGCACTTACAAAGAAGTCCTTGCAATCCGGATATTCACAATCCCGATCGGATTTTCCCATCACTTAGGGAGTTTCTATACCGGCGCGACTCGGTGCAGAAACAATCGATAGGTCATCCTATCGCTTTCACAAATACCCGGTCTTCATCATCGGTCTTCAAATGCTATCCATAACGACGTATCACATATTCGGAATGGGTTATACGACACAAAGGTCCTTTCCCGGTTAAACCGAATAGTGAGCGAAAATATTTTCAAAACATATGGATATGGGATTTCAATTAAGTCACAACTTAATAATTCAAACTTTCTTTCAAATGGTTTAACAAATTACCATTTTCAATCTTTAAACAAAAAGATTCATTTTCACAACCTTTAACAGTTTAAACAATTTTCACATTTAAATCTTTTAAACAAAAGATTCATTCACGTATTTTCCAAATCAATTTTCATTTCAATTGATTAACTCGTTAAATCTTTAAATCAAAGATTTAACTTATAGCTTTCAAAACAATTTCATTTCAATTTGATTTAAACAAATCATCAATTTAAATCTGTTAAAAATAAACAGATTTAATTCATAGCTTTCAAAAAGAATTTATCCATAACTTAGGAAAATCATTTCTCTATTCAATCTTGCAATTCCCCTAATTAACTGGAATCTCAGTTCTTATCTAAAAGTGTTTATCATTTGAAAACAACAGTTTTCATTTTGGAAATCTGATTCATTTATACGAGTTGAAATCCTTGAGTTAAATTCAAACTCCCAAAAATAATACTTTAAAAATGGTTTAACTCATGACTAGTATAATATCATTAATCCCTAATTTCAAATTACAGAATTCAATTTCAAGTATTGAATTTAAATTTAAATCAACTTATTTAAATTCCAAAACTTAATCAAGTAATTTAAAAATAATAAATTCTATTTTGAAATTCCATTCCAAAAGCTTTTCACATTTATTCCGATTCCATTTCCAAAACATTTGAATTTAAAAATTCAAATTTAACTATTTCACAAATCTGCGACTTAAATCGATTTCCTCATGAAATCCATATTTGTGTGTGTATGGTGTGGTCTAGGGGTTTTACTCAATAGTGCAACATCATTCAATCATTATAGATCAAAACACAGAATATAGTTGATAAGCGATATAAACAATAACGCTTATCATATATTCACAGATTCACAGATAATATACAAATGTATCATCCATAAATGAACAAATCATACATACCACAATCTACAGAACAAATATCACAGATCAGATAGGAAAAACAATTCAAGGCAACTCATACAATACAATTATTCATAAGTAAGGTCAGGCATTTGATAATCATTCATAAACATGATTGTTTAATCCTAATTAATTCAATTTATCTCCAATTAAATTAATTACTTGTGAATTTATTATCCAATTCTGATTTATTAATTCCAAATCATTTGATATAAATTAATTTATCAGACACTTTAATTTATTAAATTATTCTTAATTTATCACATTAATTAAATCAACTCTTAAACCAATTTCCTAATTAATTAACTCTAATTAATTAGTTAAAGAAATTTAACCTTTAATTACTTACCATAAAGTAATTATACTTACACTATTTATAATTGATTATCTAAACTAATCAATCCACTTTATTATTAAAATTAATCGCCTTAATTAATACTTAATAATCCTTAGTTAATTATCTTATTAACTAATAATATTTCTTAATTACTTTCTTAAGAAATTATCTTAGATAAATTCATTATTAATCATTTTCTGATTTTAAATTAATCTAAATTATTTATTTATAAATTAAATAAATCATTCTTTAATTGCTTATTAATTAAATTAACTTATTACCTTAATTATCTCTAAGATAATTAATTTCTTTATTAATGATTTCATTAATCATTTAAGTGTATTTTAAGCATTACACTTTAAACTTAAATTCAGATTAATTTTAAAAATACACTTAATCATTCGAATTGTTTCGAACAATTTAAATTCAAAAACTTCTTTTATTCGAAAACTAAGATTCGAATTTAGATTAAATTCCAGATTTAAATTTTAGTTTAAATCTCTATTTTTTTATTTAAAGCTTTACTTTTTAAATCCCAACTATCTAAACCTTTTAAAGTTGTTATAAAAAATTTAATTTAAAAACTTTATCTTATATTTAAAACTGAGATTCAAACTTCATTCGAACCCAAACTAAATTTGATTTAAACTTAATTTAAATATCTATTTTATATTATTATTTTTTTAAATCACATTACCTTTTAACTTGCAATTTCAAGTTTAAAAACGAACATTTAACCTTTCATTTAAAATTCTTTTATAACAGAACTTTATCAAAAATCAAATTTAAATCTTTGTTTGGAAACAAATTTACTTTTTTAAAAAGCTATTCTAATTTAAACTTGTTAAAAACACATTCAGTTTTAAAACAAGTTTAAACTCCAAATTTCATTTTTAAAACTTTAAATTCAAATGCTGTTTAAAACTGGTTCAAATTTTTAAACTTAAATTTCAAAACATTGCTCACATCCTACCTTAAAAGTTTGAACTAAACTTACAAAACTTGAAACAATCAGGCTTAGCAAACCTGAATGCTTCACTGTCTCGAACTAACCCACCAAACATTTGACAGGTTTTCATCAAAACCTGTGGCAATGCAAAAGCAACCCCACGCCTACCATTTACTTCGAGTTTCCCCTCCCCTTGCTCCAAGCCAAACACTTTAAAGTCCCGAGTGAAACTTCGAGTCATCCCACACGAGAACAAGCCTGAACCCGAGTGCATTACCTTCTTCCCCAAACTCCTCACTGATACACGCTGATACGTGTGCATATGCACCAGCGTCCGCCACCTCTCCGACCATCACCGTTGCCACTCACAAGTCTTCGCCGACCACCTCAACCCAATCGACCACCCAGAGACCACATCGAACCCCAAAATCAAAAACGAGCATACAACCCAAACCTGGAACACGCGAGACCCATCACTTAGCAAACCTGTCAACACGTCGTCCCCCACGCTCCGACCATCGTAGGTGCTAAAACTCCGGCATCTCCTTCGTCGCCTCAATCTCTACCACCACCCAACAGCCCATAGCACTCGATCATCTACAAGTGCCGAAGTCCCCAAATTTATCTCACCCAGTAAAACTAGGGTTCCAGAGGGAAACTCGATGCCGCCGCTACCTCCGACCTTGCGACCACTTTCCATTATTTTTCCCATCACCGTGGTATGCTCCTCCACCACCAGCCCAAGCCCCGACCCCTCTGATCAACGAGACCGACCTCGGCGACTCGAAATGGAAAAATCAAACAAACCCAAACCACTCTCATACCACACCATTTAAAATCATCAAATTAGGTTTAAAAATCATGTTATTGCTTACTGATTCAGCTTGCATAACTGAATTTGAAAATTAAAAGATTCGAAAATGGACAAATCTTGAGTTTGTTCAGATGGTTTGGGTTTCCAAAGACCATCTTAAGTTGATTCCATTTTAAATAAATTTTTAAACTTAGATTATGGTGATACTAACATCTTTCGTTTGAATTTGAAGTTCAATCATCAATCAGAAAGGGAGTTAATGATTTTTTTTTCCAACAGTTTGGGTTTTAAACTGGAAACAGATGCAAGTTTTAAAACAACAGCCTGTATTCTACTTCCAATTTACCCATATACATGGATGATTATATACGCCCAGACATACATACATATATGTATATATATATATATCCACAGATTCAAACCCCAAAAAAGAAAATAAAAGAATGTTACTCACCTGGAAGTATGAAGTGGAGAAGAACAGAGCATGAAATTGTTGAACAGAGAAGCAAAATACTTTGCATGCTTTTGATTCAGTTTTTTGATTGCTTTGAATCTACTTGAGTTGGAACTGAACCTGATCTTGATTCACTTGAGTTATTCTTATCTTTGAACTGAAGTTGAGTGGATACTGGCTTTGATTTTTTTTATTTTATTTTTTTATTATTTTTTTTCCTGATTCTGGAAACTTTTGCATTTGGTTGTAGTTAAGAAGATGGACAAATTTACATGAAGATGATATAGGGGAACATGTCTACAGGTTGATATATTTAGTACAAGTGATGAACATTGTTTTGTTCTGTACAAAAGGTATGGTTGAGTTGCTTGTGTCATGGGCTGACATGATTCTAGAGGTATGGAAGATCTTTGTTTATTCCTATGTCTTGTTTTCTTTAACTCGGCTGAGATGAAGGTTATGGTGGCTGATGAATATTTTATATTCTTCCTTTCTTTCTTTTGTCTCTCATGTCTCTTAACAATATGTATATATATTTTTCTTTCATTTTTAACTTGCCTACACTTGCATGCATTCTGACTATCTTCTAATCATATTTTCTAACATACGTATTAAATTTACAACGTATATTTTATTTTATATTTTTCTATATATACATACATATATAGTATTTAAATTCAAATCAAATATATATATATATGTCATATATATATATATAATTTTAAATTTACTCACATATGCTCAAATACATATATACACATATATTCTCATGTGTATATATATATATATACATATACATATATGCAAATTTTCAAATCAATTTGACTTAATATATTTTCTATTTGAATCGGGGAAACTCGCATCATTAAAAATCAATTTTACAATTTTTAATTCAAAAATTCATTTAAATTATCAATTTAAATTCATAAAAAATCTGGGGTCGTTACAAAAGCTGATATCCGAAAACATAACCTTTTTGGGTTCTTGCCAAGCGTAGTCCACATTCGACGACCTGTTTTGAAGAACACCTTGGTGTCCTTGTTTCAGTGTCACTAAACGCTTACTACCATGGCTTGGTGTCCTTGTTTCAGTGTCACTAAACGCTTACTACCATGGCTTAAGTCCTAAGATATATCCTCGTCACTCCGGACCCTTGTCGAGCATAGTCCATAATAAACAACCTGAAAAAGCCAATTCACCATGTTCGGATGAAACAACTTACCCTTTGCTAGGTACAATCCATACACGACGACCATTTACCAAAAATCGGATAAAAATCTAATCAAAATCCAATCCGAAATCCAGATTAAACCAGAAGACCAAAAATCCATACTAGAAATCCAAACCGGAAACAAGCATCCAAAACAAAGTCCAAACCAGAAAGCAAACAAAACCAGGAGTTCAAACCAACCTTCGAAACCAAATCAGAAAAAAGCAAATGTTTAAACCAAAAAAGAAAAAACATATTTCACAAACTACAACGTCGTGATTTATCATCATCTCAGAGCATGCCTAGGGGATACCTCTGTCCCCGTAAATGAGTATGTGATATGGCCGTTTGCCCAGAGTTTGCTACTTATTACATATCTTCCCCATTAGTCGATAACCAATCAACCATAAATCCTGGGCCTCGTGCCATTGTTGTTTGAGGTAGACGGTGGCTGCTCCTATTCCATTGCTGCATTTCGAGTTTCGACGTATTACCGCAACTGACCACTCTTTACATGCTCCTCGATTATATCCTTTAGATGCCTGTAGCTTTTGGTATCATGCCCTTCCAGATCATGAAAGAGACAGTGCCTTCCGGAGGCCCTCTCGCATTCTGAGGGTTCCCTCCTTGTCGGTCTTTGATAAGGAAGGCAATCCTGAGTTTCCAGGTATATCAGTTCCAATGTTTCATGTAGTCCTGTGTAAGTGGGGAATTTTGGTTCTCCCCATCATTTCCTTGCCCTGCCAAAGTTGTCATCTGACTTCCTCTTTCCTTTAACCTTATCCTTACCCAAGCTTTTGCTAGATGGTTCTCCGTCCTTGACCGCATTAACTTCCTTTAACTTCATATCTGAACATGCATCCTCCTGTCGAAGAAATCTTTCGGCCTCATGAAATAATTCCCCGAGATCCATTCGTGGGTCCCGTATCAATGACACTTTGAAATCCGTGTTATCCCCAACTCCTGACATTGCCGCCATTAAAACCATCGATGGATCCGATTGATCCACCGAAGCAACCGCTGCATTGAACCGAATCAACAAAGCCTTGAGCGATTCCCCTGTCCTTTGCTTCACCGACGTTAGCGTCATCACATTCTTTGGCCTTTTGATATGAACCCGAAACTGCTCTAAAAACCTGTCCACCAATTCTGCCCATTACTTGATAGATCCATCTTCCAATTGCCAAAACCACATAGCAGCTATATCCGTCAAGTACAAAGGAAAGCACCGGGCCATAACTTCCTTCGATGTCCCCCGCACTTCCATATGTCTTGTGTATCTCATCAGATGATCAGTAGGATCAGCCTTGCCGTTGTATACCTCCAGAGTAGGTAGCTTGAACAATGGTGGATTCCGAGCCATTCTAATTTCACCGGTGAATGGACTTATGTTTACTCCTTCCAGATCTCTGTTTACTAAACCTCCGTGCATAGTTCGCCTGATAATCTCAACTAATCCAGCGTTGTCAACCAAGGGTTGCCCTCGAGTCCCCGAGGGAATTCTGGTACATACTTTTCGTCATGTATTTTTGTGCTCCTGCCAGCATCTTGTTATGTGGTGTCACCTAGAATTTCTCCATGAATCGGTCCATCGTTGCCAGGTGGTGTGCCCCCGAGCCTGGATCCATCCAGATTAACGGTTGTGTGCTGATTAGGGGCTGCGCCCTGTTGAGCTGCCCCATTCGACTGCCTGTTGGGTCCTCCCATTCCAGCTCCGTGGATCTGAACTCTAGCTGTTCCTGCCTTTCCAAACTATCTGAGAAGGTTCTACATCATCTCCTCTTACCTTTTCAACAATTCTTCCTGCATAGCTCCCATCATCATCTCCATTTCATCTCTGGCGATGAAAGCTGAGGTCTGATTTGCTCCTGTGGAAGCCTCATGACTCACTTCATTCTAACTCCTTTCCACTCTCTATCTCCTTGCTGATTTCTTTGTCATGGTTCCTTTTAGATCCGATCCTTTAGCCTTCCAAATCTGAACTCCAAATCCGTTATAGCGGGTGCCAGTCGTTCTCAGTGAAAGCACCAAAGTGTTTGCGCCAAAAATGGTCACAAACCCCAGAAGTAGTGAAAGCACTAATGAATGTACACAGATTCACAATATTCCAACACAGATCTCAGATCCAGATTAAGTAGAGAATAAAAATGAAGAAATAGTAAAATTAAAATGGAAGAAAGTAGGAAAGAACACAAGGTTTATAGTGGTTCGACCATCTGGCCTACATCCACTTTGAATCAATCCTTTTTATTGCCTTTTGTACTGTAATTACAATTACAAGCGTTTAGCATCAATCACAAAAATGACAGAGCTTCCGCATTCCAAAAGGAGAAGATCCTCTTTTTAGTTGCCATAGGACTCCTATTTATAGGTGTAGATTCGAAAATATCCGCCCCCAAACCTAGAATACCTCTTCTCTCGCGCAAGTGGGCCCACCATACCGATCCAGAGCGATTTGGGATCGATACATAGTCAATTCGTATCGATCCAAAAGTAGTCCAATCGGGCTGAGATCGATCATGGAGGTTCTAGATTGCATCGGGATGCTCCTTTGAAAATTTCGTAGCATTTGGACTTGTAGAGTGAGAGTTATGATCGATGCAAGTTTGTATTCACAAGCTAACTGTCGCGTTCACATCCATCACTCGCTCCATATTCTCCTCTCTTCGTATCGATATAGTTCGCATCGATGACGTGCCCCGAAGATCCAGGAAAGATCCACCTTTCATGTCATTCGACCGAGTCATCCACTTATTCGTATCCATCCAACAACTTTCATATCCATCAATATAGGCTCTTCGTATCCACCGACCAACCCTTCTTCATATCCATCCTTCGTATCCATCAGCTGCTCTTTACTCGTATTGCTCCCTAAATGACTGCCTTTCGTATCGATCCTATGCCCTTGTTCGTATCGATACCAATTATGCCCATTTGCATCTTTCCAAGCTTTGATCGATATGAAGTGAGCCTTGCCGCAACCATTCAACCGATGTGTGCTACATCAACACGAAGTCGTCGACTTGAAGTATTATGCCATTCCCATCCCGATCGATATGAAATCATCGATTCGAACCCATAAACTGCCACGTGATTGATACGAACAGTATCAATACGAACTAATCTCCATGAATCTTGACCCATCTATATCTCGAGCATAAGAACTCCGATTGACCTAAAATTTTAAACATAGCCTCTCATAGCCTTGTTCATCATTCCCAATCGATCCTATTTTAATTGGAGCCCGGCTAAATTTTGATGACATCGATCATAGCCTTGTTTCCAATAGATCTCCAACCCTGATATCCATCCATTTCAGCCTATTTGTTGATATCCCAGCCTTGACCAAAAGGTGGGATAACAAGCGACATATCTCTCCAGATCCATGCTGCATCTTTTTTGCTTTACCGGGACATGCCTCTGGTCGATATTCAATGCATGGCTAGCAGGTGAGATTCCTCACATGTTAGAGTGAGTCAATGCGAACACAACTAGATTCGCTCGAAGAAAACTAGCAAGTTTTTTCATTATCAAAGGCTGACCCATGACCCAATCTTTAGGACTCGTAATGGGTCATCGCGGCTAACCGAGATATCAATTGTCAGCTCAGCCAATGCAACTTTGGTCTCTTTGGGCTCCTCTTCATCATCTCTCGGATCTATATCTCTATAGAAACAATTGTGGCATCCGAGCCAAGGCTTAGGCGCTAATTGTCAATCTTCGGTAGCTTGGATGCGGATAGTCTTGTCCACACCCTTACCCTTTTCTTCGCGTCGATCTTCCCTCAATTCAGCTACGTCTAAAATCTGTCTGCATCCGCACCTGAAAAGCAGATAAATATCCGATATCTGGAAAAATGGATGCGGATGCGGATATGAAAATAT
The DNA here is from genome assembly GCA_030765085.1 of Allium cepa. Taxonomy (NCBI): domain Eukaryota; kingdom Viridiplantae; phylum Streptophyta; class Magnoliopsida; order Asparagales; family Amaryllidaceae; genus Allium; species Allium cepa. The sequence continues at coordinate 750,415,049 of CM060941.1, forward strand.
TTGCATCCGAAAATTATCCATCCAGTTTATGTCAAGATTATAGTTCAAATTATGTATATTTAATGCAGTAAATGATATTCGTTTATTATTTTATTAAGTTAGTAGTTTATATTATATGCACTTAACAACTTATTAACTACTCAAAAATATTTATTATCATCATATTTTTTAATTTTTAACACTTTTATACAATGAAATCAAGAAATATTTATGTTAAACTGAAAATTTCTTTTTGTAATTCTTAATTCATCGGTCATTAGTGAATAGGATAATTATCCGATATTTATCTGTATCCGTGGATGCAAATATCTGATATTCAAAAATGATTTCGGATGCGAATGCGGACGTGACACTATCTGCATCCAAAAGCATCTGTTGACAGGTTTAGCTATGCAACAGGCACGTCCAGTCGTCTGACCACCATGAAAAACTCCTATGCCATTGTCTATCTAAAACTTCAAAGTCAAACATCATGGGACAAGAGCTGCTCAGAATTCAGCTAAGGTTGGTCAACCTAGAAAAACATTGTATGGAGAGTCAACATCCAAAATAATCACTCTCTTTATTTACCTTCTCCCAACTCAACGGGTAATTCCAAATAACCAACAACTTCGGTTGCAACACCATTAAAACTTTGTATACGAACTTTAGGCGGATTTAAATCTTTGGCTTCCAACCTCATCTGATCATAAGCTTTTTTGAAGATTATATTCACCGAACTTCCCCAATCCATCAAAATCCTTCTCACCAAAGCAGGACGAATCATGGCTGAAATGACCATTGGATCGATTGTTGGAGCCTCCACCTTATCTGCATCTCCATTCCTAAACATAATGTCATCTGTCATCGTACATTGCTGTTTTGCCAGAGCTTCATCTTCCATATTAGAACAGCAAAATCCACACGCCTAATCGTCCTAACATAGCACTCCATCTCTTACCAACTCTTATCTACTGGGTGCGGTCCTCGGATTATCGTATTTACCACTAGTCCGTGCAGGCTCCTTATCCTTATGTGGTGCTTGTCCTCGGTTGGGGTTAGAATTCCCATGCCCGACATCCTATGGGTTTTTCACAAACTGTTATAACTTCTTTTCTTGAATCAATTTTTTCTATACATCCTAGAGATGCCTGCATTCATTTGTATTGTGCCTATAACACTCTTGAAACCAACAATATTTCCCAGTCTGCTTTTGCCTCTTTGTTGATTCTTTTGGAGAAGGCTTCCTATACTGCATCGTATTGCAAGTAGACAGATAGATATTCTTCAATGACGTATTCAATGGCAAGTAATTACTATACATTGGAATCATAGGTTTCAATCTTCTGGAATCCCTATTTTATTCTCGGTTCCTATCTCCGCCTCTCTTTTAGTGATTTGGTTTATTCTGAACATTCACTTGGACTTTTCCAAAACTGTAATCAGATTCTTTTATCGCAATGTTACTATGTACTCCTTCCTTACTTAGTCCCACAACATTCTTCTTTCAAGAGGACCTGGCTTCCTCCTTTCTCAAAATTGAGCCCCTTTTGCATAAAAGCATTGCAATGTAGTGGGCGGCTTACTGACTAACTAATCGCCAAACTCAGACTATAGATCTATCCCTCTCGTCATGGCCATAAGTATCGCATGGTCATTTGGATTACCGACCTTCGTAATAGCTATATGAAATCTCTCCAAATAATCTTTCAAATACTCTCCTGGAGCTTGAAACACGCTGGAACGGGATATCACATCTTTAAGACGAGTCGCGTGCATCCGGAATTACTCCACAAACTTGGTTGCCAAATCATCAAATCTAGAAATTGATCGCAGGGGTAGTCTCATGAACCACATCGTCGCTATTTCAAAAAAAATTATGGGAAATCATTCATACTTGGTTGCATCATTAGCTCGCGTGGAATTCATCAACCATTCATATCTCATGATGTGTTGCCTGGGGTTGTTTTTTCCCTCGTAAGCATGCATCGACGATCTGTTGAACTTCCTTAGGTATCGTGAACGTAATACACTATCAGTGAATGAGGTGTGACTTCTTGAGATTCCCTAGCCATCATTGGTTAAAGCTTGGCTCTCCCTCACTAACTGTCTGACCATTGTCGATAAGTCCGACGTTTGGATGGTTGGTGCCCAGCAGTGGTCGCGCTCCACCTCACGTGGATGATCCAATAAATATCTACGGGCCGTTTCATGCCTTCTTGGTTCACCATCTTCCTAATGCGCATCTTGTACATTCACTCCATCATCATTCCGAGGAAGTAATTGGTTAGCATTTAATCAAACTCCATCATCCAACCTTTAGAAATAGTTCCAACGCGATTCCCCAAGTGTACGAGAGGGATCCCTCCTTTAGAGGAGGGATTGGTGCCAATCCCTTAGGATGGATTGGCACCGATCGATCCTGGCAGACCACGAAGGTCTGCCAAGTGAGTCTTTGAAGTTTCTGTAGGATTTTCTTTAATCCTGTGAAACCTATGCATGTGATATTCATCCGATGAGCTAGAACTTTCCGATGCCGAGTAAGGAGTGGGTTCCCTCCTAGCTTTCCCCCGTTGACGTTGAGTAATTTGGTTCATAAGTTGATATTAGTCTGAATTTGCTGATTTGGTTATTGACGGCTTTCCATCAACTCTCTCATTAAATTATGAAATTTAGCTTTGGTAATAGAATCAGTGGGATGTTGAACTTCAACCAGAAGCATTCACATTTGTTGGTGGATTGCTTGGGTCTCCTTGATGAATGCGAACAGTCTCATTTCCTTCGACGTTCTGAGATGTAGATCTAGTATGCCTCACCATTATTGATTATTTTTCTTTAGATTCCTCCAAATATGAGTATTAAAAGAAAATTCTTGAAGATAACTATAGATCTTCTTGGGGGAGTTATCCAATCCAGTAGCAACAAAGGAGATCCTAGCAAACTAAGAGTTAAGTTTCTCAATGAAAGCACCAAAATGTTTGCAACCAAATTAGTCACAATACCCAAGAATGGATTTTTGTAGAGAAGTAAGTGAAGAAAATAAAATTAAACTGAGGAAAAGACTAAGATAACAACAAACAAAAAGCAATAATAAAAAACACAAAGATTTATAGTCGTTCGGCGTTATATGACTATGTCCACTTTGAAGATTACCTTTATTGATCACTTATAAATCTAATTACAGAAGTTGAGAATAGAGAACACTTGATTACAATAAAGTCTAAAGTAACAAGCAACGTAAAGATCCTCAAAAGGACCCGTTAGGCCAGTATTAATTGGTGAAGATGACCACCAATCTCTTTGAAACTTCGGTTGATGGACATTCTAACCCACATAGGCCCACCAAAGGGGTCGCTTGAACTAACTTCCAATGAGGAGGGATCTCTACTGATCCCTTTATTTGTCAATTTTTGGGCAATGATCCCTATGTTGGCTTCTGCATATTTAAATATGTTGGCCCTTCAAATCTCATGTCATTTGGACCATTAGAGCTCAAGTTATTGTTCAATCTTTGACTTGATATGATTTGTTCACTGCTAACTACCGAACGCTCTATAGGGTTACATGTCGACCCCTCAAGGTTTGCCCATGTGATGTGCGATCCCTAATGTAGGTTCCCTAGGGTCTACATGCCCTGCCTTCCAAATTTCACAGGCTTTGGAGTTGTAGATCTCGAATTAATGATTGTTGTATACAAGAATACCCTTGGGCTGCGATGTACGACAACCCCTATTCAATGAAGCTTGCCGATCCATCCCTCGGTAAAGCATGCCGATCCATATCTTTTAACGAAGCATAGCGATCCATCTCTTCCAATAAAGCACGTCGATCCATATTTTCCAATGAAGCATGGCAATCCATCTCTTCCAATAAATCGTGCCAATCCCTCTAGATTGAGCATGTTGACCCTCCTTTATGAACCGAAGTATGTCGATCTCTCTGAAGGAGCCGATCCATACTGATGCCTTCATTTACTGAGCTATATTCCATACTTTGAGCATTCTATATTATACATCCATTGAATCCATTCAATCTTGTGTTTATATGACCATTTGTAATTGACTTCTGAGTCCCACAATCATCATTCTAGAGCCGTTGCCCTTGACGGCAGTCAGATCTAACTCGCGTAAACAGCTCAATATAGCCAGGCTTAAATGTCGGATAACAACAAATGTCGTATATGAGACATAATTGACAACTGTAGATAACTGCATCAAAAGTCACTGTACATCATGTCGTGAATAACATAGTGGTCACATATATATCTAATAGTCTATCATGTATAAAAATAAAACATAATATAGATAATAACATAGTGATAACATCAAAATCTAGTGGAATCCTTCTGTTATTCTCATCTCTAGCTAACCAAAGTTCTCCTATTACTCAAGTTGACTTATTCAAAGAAAATACGAACAAAAAGGAAATATAGACAAGTTCACTCACATGTCCTATGAGAGAGAAATATCACTAATCTATATGATAACCAATATATTAAATCATAGAAGGTATACCAAGAGGTTAGCTTACGCATATCTCTTCTTCTACACCCAATAAGTTAGCACATTCTGATATAATACTACACTAATAAACAATAATGATAGATGATCTAATGCATCATCAAATAAACATACATCAAATGTAAAGGGAACACTAAACCATACAACTAGATGTGCATTAGGTCCCCTAATAAGTACAAGACCTCGACAATAAGCCCAACAATGCCAACTGTGTGGTGCACTCATAATTCACTCGCACTGTGGACTATACACGTAGCATTTCCAAGTAGATATCGATATATAACACGCTCTAAAATTTCCTATTGGATTTTTTATGACATATATCACTATAGTTAGCCCTATCATTCCAACAAATGAAGGTGCTTTATAGACTATGCCAACTTAGGTGGGTGTTTCGATCTCTTTATGATCGTTGATAAAGTTAGGGGTGCGTCCTAGGGGCAATTATACAATTTGTTACATATATCTAACTTGGTAAACAACTTGTTCGAAATAAAAGGTGTTTTTATTTTTGTTATATACTTGATATAATGTGTTTTATTAGTTAGTTAATTAATCTTATTAAAAGTACATTTAATAGAAAATCCATAAATGGTACATTTTGTGATAGTAGTTATAAAGCGTTATAATTGTAGGATCGATTTCACCCTAGAGGGGGGATGAATAGGGTGATACTATTAATTATAAAAATTATTGCAGAAGCTTATAAAATTATTTCAACATAGATAAATCAAAATTATAGCAGCACAGATAATAGCAGAATAATAAATGCAGAAATAGAACGACACAGAATTTACCCAGTTTCGGCAAAACCCTGCCTACGTGCCGCCCCTAAGATTTCTATTAGAAATTAAGTAGTCACACGCTTACACACGTAAACTCGTGATGCCCGTTACTGACTAACCTAACTCTACGCTCAAAACCCTACCACAACTCTGCCACTGAGTTGCGAATTCTCAAACTACGCCACGTAGTTTGTGCCCTAGTCACTCGACTAGCAATTACACAATTTTTAAAAGAAAATACAAAATACAACAATCTAAAAAACAAATAAAAAACAAAACCCTAATTGTCCCTTTTTAAGATAGACCAATATTAAAGATAGAAGGGCCGACCCAATATTATTTATCACTAAAATACGAGGCCTCCTTTTTCTCTTTTATCAATGTCGGCTGTTCCTTCTTTCGTTCATTCCTTTAGCTTCTGAAATTAGGGCTTGTGAGAAAATCGATGAAGCCGATGGGTAGTTGGTCGATTACAATTGCTATTTCTCTGTCTTGCTTCGGCAATCGACTCTTTCTTCAATTCAAACACGGAACCTTGATTTGATCAAGTTCGACTTTGACTCTGGTATGTAATTTATGCCTTTTTCTCTCCTAGTTGAATGCTTGAACTCGTTGCTTTTAATTTGTCGATGATGTTACTTATTTATATAGGATTCGAGATCCTTGATTTTCGTTTGTATACATTAATTTGAATTCGTCTTCGGTTATGCGATTTTATATTGATGATTGTGATGATTTCTGACCTTTTCAAAATCGTATATTTTTGGCTTGGTTAACACGGCTTCTCGATTTCTGACTTGTTCAACATATTCTTTGATCGATGTGATTTATCTTACTGGGTTCGATGTTGACTTCGGTTTTGATTTGACTTGCAGTTGTCTTCGACTGCAAACTTGATTTTGTGATGTTGATCTTGTTCGACTTTTGCCATACTATTCACTGCCTTTGGTAGCACTTTCGACCTTGTTCGATTTTACCTGCTGTTTCATTACTCCGGCCATTATGTCTTTACTGCCATGTGTATACATACATCTATGTATGTATATATGTGTTGTATTTGTAATGTTCATTGTGATTCCTTTAGCCTGTTTTCATTTTGCCTGTACTCTGCTTGATTTTCTGTTGTACCGTCTTGAGTTTGAGTGGCTTCAATGTGATGTTTACACTGCTGCATATCACTGCATTGCTTCGAGTCATGCATTGTCCACTGGTTCATTGTAGTTTGATTTGGGTTGTTGTGCCATTCACTGGTTCTCTTGAACTTCATGTAGAGTCTGCTTTGTGTATGTAATTTAGGCCTTGACTTTGGTTACTGTTACATATATGTAATCTTGTCCACTATTTCTAATTGTACTCAGTATCACTTGATGTTGTAGTTTTGTTTGCTGGTGCATATGCTTGCTTATTTGTTGCCAGACCTTCATATACATTTCGAGTCGTGTTGACATCACTGGTGCACTGTTTGGTTCATGTGAAGTTCATTTGATCTGTGTTTGTATTGTTACTTGTAATGTTCATCTGAAGTTGTAGCCTTTGTAACGACCCAAAATTTTCGATTCCGAAAATTCCAGATAGTTATGAAAAAAAGAAAGAGATAGAAGAAGAAGAAGATCAGAACATCAACATCTCACATTCGTGGCGGATAAAATATAATAATAAATATTATCAGTTTACAAAAGAATATTATATATGTCGATTGCATTTTAATACCTCAGAGTTACACATATATACAGATACTGGATATACACAATCATCATGTCTCAGATATAAAACAATATAAATAGAGCAAAAATACTCCATACGTTTCTTGCCATCCAGCTCGCCTCCTGAGCTCCAAAACGTCCCTACCTGAAAATCTGTAATACTCGGTCTGACCCGAGCATTACATCAAAGCAACACCCGGGTCAGGCTGGAAACCAGCGTGAGTAAACCCAACTAACATGGAATACCAAAGCAAACAACTTATATAAAACCCGGGGTAACTCATATCAATTTACAAAGTATGAATTTGTTATAATCGTCACTATTTCACACATCAAATTTCTAAGTTCCAAAATTTGGATTAAATAGTCCAATTCTCTTAAATCATTTCATTCCAGCCTATTGATTTCCCATATCAATCTATAAAAATGCGAAGTGGTTTCGGGTATTTCTTAACACCCAACCCTGGTCTCTTCGAGTCTCATGTCGCCCTAACCCAAGTTATCCAAATGACATGCACAACATTTCATGTCAGAGATATCAACTCATTCAAAGCATTCAATTCCATTCAATCATCCATAAGTAAAGCTTGATCGCCAACGAAATTAATTTAATTAATTCTAATTGAATTTCTAACCTCAATCACTTAGATTTCTTCACTTGTCATTAATCAATTTCAAATCAATTAATCAATCATCCCTTCATTATTCATCTTAATTAATCACTCTGGATTAATTATCCTTCGGTTACATTCAAATAATTAACTTTAATTAATTTCACAATATTAATTCTTCTTAACCAAAATCAATAAGTAATCTTAATTACTTCGTAAATTAATTAACAATATTAATTACATTAATCCTTAATTACTTATATTAATTAATTTCTCATATGTCACTTATTATTGATTAATTAATCTTAATTAATCAATCTTTAATTACATCATTAATTATATAACTTAATGATTTCCAATTTACCCTAATCAAAATTAATTACTTTAATTAAACCATAATATTAATCATTCTCAATTAATCTCAACATGTAATTAACTATCTTTTTATTTACTTCATTAAATAAATAAATTACTCATTTAGTAAAAGAGGTTTAAAGGAATTTAAAGACGAATTTTATTTTTAAATTCAAATCAATTTACAAATGCACTTAAACATTCAAGTTGTTCAAATAATTAAATTTTAAAAACTTATTTGTTTGAAAAACTAAGATTCACCAACTTGAATTCCAGATTTATCTTTGATTTAAAACTTGTTTTAAATCTTTATTTTACAATTTAACTTCAGTTTTTAAATATCGCTTTCATTTCTTTCCAATACATTCTTATTTTTATTCTATAATTATTTCACTTCCAAATTTTACTTTTATAAAAAAATCTGATTCTATATATTTTGATAACTCAGGATACCGAAATATTTAACCAAACCACATCATTCAATATTCCAATTGCCAATAAAATTCATCACAGAATAGCAATCATTCTAGTATATCCTATATACTACTATATATAATATAGCACATCAAACAATTCAATCATGCAACCAATTATTTTAATTTAACCATTTAAATTTAAATAAAAATCCAGAAGCGTGAGGTTTACTCAACTTTGATTTTTGTTGTGAAACTCTCTTCAATCCCGACTATTTTCTCCATGATATTTGGACCCTGTACAAACATCATACGTTTTATAAATATTGAATTGGTCGAACAATCAATTATTATTTATTTATTTAATTTAAACCAATTAATTTGGTTTTAAACTAATTTTTCCTATTGATAAATTATTTTTAGTAACTAAATAGCTAATAAGCTTATTAAATAAGTCAATAATCCTAAATTCATATTTTTAAAATAACCAGTAAGTTAAAAGATGTGAATATGTACTTTGATTTTCCTTTGAAATTATTTATATATAAGTATATACACACTTATAAAAATATCCTACTGTTAATATTTTTTTCTTCAGATCTACATATATTGGTTAAACAAATAAAAAAATAAAATCGAAAAAAAACAAAAAAAGCTACCTCTATCGACCACGCATTGCCACCACGACCACGACAAACCCACCAGAACGAACGTCGCCACCCCCTTTACGCGCAAGTCGCGTGAGCCTCCCACGTCGCAACCTCACTTCAACTGCAGCGCCATCATCACGTCGCTCCTCGCGTCGAAAGTGAACGGCGCTTCACTCCACGAGCCCTCAACCCAAGCCTCGACTTCGGTCATCGCGAGCGCCTGCCTCTACTTGAATTCGTTCGACCACCTAGGCTTCTGTGCTACCGCGACTCTAGTCGCTTCGATTCGAATCAATTTAAGTTGAGGAGCGGAAATTCGAATAGGAAAATCGATGCCGCTTTCCCCTATTTCTTTCTTTTTATTTTCTTCGATTGAAATAAATGAAGTTGTCTGAAAGCATAAGGAGGGGGTGACGTGATTTAAACGAAACAAAGGGAAATGTCGGACTGAAAAAAAAGAAAGGGAGCAAGCATCTCGAGCACGCTTCCTATGTCGGCTGATGGAGATTGACCTCTGATGTGAACGGAATTCGACTGATCAGACAATATATTTGAATTTAAATTTAAAATTTAAACCGTATCAAATTACGCAACTCAAAATCTTAACTCCTATCGAGGCATGCTACTAGACGTTTATAATGTCAAACCCCTATTCCGAACGCAGTGGAAAAGGTTACGAGGCCTAACTCGCTTGTAAGGAGAAGATAGATTTTTGGACCAGTTATTATACTGAATTTTCGATATAGATTTAAGCGCGTTTGTATATCGTATGCTCACACAACAACTCCAAATGCTACGAAAATTGAAATCCGATAATAATACAATATTACGGATCCAATGGAACTGGTTTCTTCGAATTCTGAGACTGTGCCTCGGAAGGCTATTTTTAGATATCGATTTAAACGATATATTTTCAAAACTGAACATATCTCCTTTAAATTAAATTTCAACCATTCTATTATTTTCTGTCACGATCCAAATTCCAGCGTTCGAAAATCGACATCCGTACTCCACTGTACTTGAATGCCGCAGATTCAAGCGTCGAAATTCGAGTCGTGCCGGAGCTTATAACACATTAAGTAAATAACACAGCGGAAGAAATGAATAATACATTTGATATATATAACATTTGATACAATAACTGATACAACATGAATGGTACAATGAACATCAATATATATCAGAGATACAAAGAATAGCAGCGGAAATAAAAGATAACACTAGCAGCGGAACAAAATCTCCAATATAGTCTTCAAGGAAGAACTCCAGTAACAGTAATCTCCATCTCCAAAGCACCAATCCAGAAATAGCTCGAACTCCAAATCAAAACGAAGAGAAGCAACTCGATCCAAAATGCGATTGCCAAATCCTAAGGCTGAAAGCTATCGAATCTACACCTACCATTGATTATCTGAAAACCCCAACTCTAGGCTGCCCGTGTGGGAAATAGTGGGCACCCAGAGTTTAGGAAAGGAACAATAAACTCCAGGTCAGTCGTGGGACTGGTATGAGCAACAAAAACATTTGGTCTTTAAAACAAACAAAAGAATTTAAATTTGAAATCCGCAATGCTTTTTGGAAAATGAAACTACCATAAGGCCTCCCGCCACACACACAATGCAAACGCAGAATTGGAGGAGATTTCTCCTTATGATAGTCAAATATGCTTAATACGAGAAAATTTCTTTGATATTATTACTATAAGTGCAAAGTGCGGAAAACCATTTCGAAAATATAATATAAATCCTAGCCAACATACGACCAGTATCGTATGCCTACTATAGCTACCATCTAAACAGTGGGGCGCCACCATAAGTAAATGGCAGGTAATACAACTAAAACCGTACAAGGCACGTATTGGATGAATGGATTTCCAACAAATGGTCAGGCTAAGGAACTTCCTACTGCCACATGGGATCGCCTCTGGCGGGACGTCCCGAGAACTAACGTTACGGTTAGATCTCTGCCAACACAAGGCCGGGTTACCTCTGTAACTAGGTAACTACTACACGAATATGCCATCCCCCGGTCCTTTGGGACCTTTATCCGAGCGCTCGCAACAACAACACCACACAGTAATAGGTATAGTGTATCAACATGAGTAAGTATCTGGGCTCCATACCATGATACCACCCTTTTCCAGAAGGAAATGACATACCCTAAAGGGAGCGACCCTCATAACCTTGCCGCATCTTTCCTGTTTCGACCATTTCCGGGATGTGAGGTCCTGATGCAGTCTCGTCCACAAAGCTACGCTTTGTGCAACAAAGCCATGCTTTGGGTCAACAGATGACCAAAGCAATGATCACAAAGATAAATGATCAAACAATTGATCATATCACAAATGATCAACCAATGATCATCACACAGCAGCACTCAGCATGCCACATTACCAAATTGGGAATATCACTGATAAATATCAACTTCATAACCTCTGAGCTCGTACGTCTCAGAGAAGGGTGTTAAGCTAAGAGAATAAATTCTCCGCCACCAAGCAGAAATGTATTTGATAGAGATCAGTTTAATATCTCAAAGTGTAATGTCGGACATACAACCATACAAGTCTGTTCCGGGTTCGAACAGAACCGAAGGCACTTCCGAAGAAGCCCTTGCAAATCCGGATAATCCCTAATCACGTCCGGACTTCCCATCACATATGGAGATCTCTATACCGGGGATCAGCCAGTGCAGAGACAATCGACGAGTTACCCTTTTGTTTTCGGAAATATCCGGTCTTCACCACCGGTCTTCAATTGCTATCCATAACGTCGTATTACTATTCGGAATGGGCTATATGACACTAGGTCCTCTCCCGGCTAAACCGAATAATGAGCGCCATATTTTAAAACATATGGATATGGGATTTTAGTTAAGTCACAACTTATAAAATCCAAAACTTTTCTTTCAAATGGTTAAACAAATTACCATTTTAAATCTTTAAACAAAAAGATTTATTTCACAAAGTTTCACCTAGTTTCACAAAGATCTATTCATAGATTTCAAAACAACTTCCATTCCAATTGGATTAACTCGATAAATCTTTAAATTTAAGATTTAATTTATAGCTTTCAAAACACGTTCCAAAGATTTATTCATAACTTGGAAAACCATTTTCTTTTCAAAACTTGAATTCCTTTTAACATACATTGGAAATCCATTTCTTATATGAAAGCTTCTATTATTTGAAAACGACAGTTTTCGTTTCAGAAAAGTCCGATTTATACAAGTTGAAATCTTAGGTTAAATTTAAATTCCAAACATCACTTTTTAAAATGGTTTAAAAACCCATATAAATCCATTTATAAGTTGAATACCCTTTTTAAACATAGTTTTCAAATCATAGAATTCAACTTCAAATATTGAATTCAAATTTAAATCAAATTATTTAAATTTCAAAACTCAATTAAGTTATTCACATAACTTTTATTTTTGAAATTCATTTTTTTCAAAAGCTTCAATTCTAATTCCAAAACTATTTTGGATTCAAAAATTCAAATTTTAAAACAATTTCAAAATCTGTGACTCAACCCATTTCCACGTGCAATCCATATTTGTGTGTGTATAAGTGTGGTCTAGGGGTTCAACACAATAGTGCACAACATCATCACAGATTCAATCATAAAGATAAGCGGTATAACCCATAGCGCTTATCTATATTCACAGATTCATAGATAAAGTAAATTATCAATCACAAAAATTCACTAATATGATTCGATGTGGGTTTCGGATAACCAGCTGGAATCCGACTCCCTGTCGCATCGAAATTCAAATGTCGTTTTACGGGTCAAAGGGTTTCATATTCATACAACAGTATATTCATCACAAATATAGCAGATCAGCACAAAGTATCACATAGCATCACATCACATATAAAATATATCAATCCATCACACAACATTCAATAACAATCAGCATCTACGATTAAGATGAATAAACTGGGTGGTTTTAAATTTATTACCTACATGATTACTTTCATTTATTATTCCTAATTAATTAACTATCCATATTTATTCAATTAATAAATCTTCAATTATTAATTTAAAATCTAATATCATTCAATTAATGATTTCTTAATTACAAATTAATTATTCTAAGAAAATTTAATCTTAAACTTTAATTAATCAAATTAAAAGCCTTAATTACTTTAACTAATTATCCATTTCTTAATTAATTAATTATATTAATTATCCATTTGTACTACCTTAATAATTAAATGAATTACAAATCATTATACTTTTCTTTATCTTAGATAAGCATTCCTTATTTAAATTATGCATTTAAAAACAAAATGTTTTTAAATTTACATTAAATTCCATTTAACATTCTCTTTAAACTCAAGACTCAAATTTGTCTTAAATAAGAGTTTAAAACAATACACAACTTAATCTTATATGTTTAAAAGAAATTATTAATAAGTTTAAAACAATTTAGATTTCAATTCAACTTGAATTCAAATAAATTTAAAAATTGCTTTAAAATCTCAAAACTGAAATATAACTTCCATTTTCAATTTAGTTTAAACTCTTTAAAACTCTTCCTACAATTTCACCTTCAATTCAAATGTAAATCATTTTAAAGCAATTTAAATTTAATTCTTTACTTTAAAACTGAAGTTTAAAAATTTAAATCCAGATTTAAAAACTCAGATTGAATTCATTTTAAACTCCTAGTTTCAAATTCTTAACCTTCCAATTCAAATGCCAAAACACAATGCATTCACACTTGAGAGTTTAAAATTAAATTTAAATTTAAAAGCCATCAATGATTTCAAATTCCAGACAAATCAAATTTGAATTCATATTCAAATTCAAACCAAAACTCAGTTTAAAATCTTCACTTGCAAATTTAAACTTTATCTTTACATATGAAACAGAAAACAGTTTTTCTGTATTATTAAAAAAAACAAACTTTGAATTTCCCAGAATTCAAACTATTTCAAAGAAAACAGAATTTAAACTTATTTAAATTCATATTTGAATTCAGTTTTAACATCCTAAGTAAAACTTTAGTTTGCATTTTTTTTTCAAACTTTAAAATCTGGAAACAGGCTCCCTGTTTCTCTTTTTTTTTTAATTTTAAACCAATTTGAATTTCTGCTTTCAAATTATTTCAACAACAGAATTCAAACATTTTGAATTCATCTTCAGATTCAAGATTTATCCTAAGTTCAAATTTCCAGTATGAATTTAAAACTCTACTTTATAAATTTCAAAAAAAAAACAGAACAGTTCTGTTTAATTTGAAAACCTGAAACAAAAAGTACACCCGAGCAAACCCATATTTACTTCGAGTAAAAAATCCTTTTGCTTCGAGTTTTCCCCTCCATTTACCCTATACCAACCCGAGTAAAAATCCCTGCAACCCTGAAACATCAAACCCTGCACAACACCATCACTGTGCACCACCTACCCATCTCAGGCCATCTCTGATCATCTTCTCTGGCCATACCCCTACGACCACAATTCCCAACAAAACACTCCAACACTCAAGAATCCAGAATTCTACTTGAATTTAAATTCAAGTTTTTAAACCCAAAACCTGAAATATTAACTTACTACAGTGCCAACCTGTCATCACTAAACACTTCCATCTCCAGCCGCCATTACACTCCATACTCCGGCGACAACTCCAATATTACACCATCTACCATTACCCACAGGATCATTGAACTCGATGCACCCTTGAAGCCATACTCGAGCAAACAAAGCAACCCAGTGAAACTAGGGTTCATGACAGGAATTCCCAAATTACAAACTAAATTTTGAATTGTAAATCAATTCAATGGTTTACTTATGATCTAAGATAGATAAGCACTTCCAGAAACAATTTTACTTAATTCAAATGCAAGGATCAAAGGATCCTAATCAAAAATAAAATACAGTAAACATGAAACTATATTTTTCTCTTTTCACTGTAAATTTAAAAATTTAGTTTTAAAATTCTTGAAATTTACTTACTGATTTTATTAGTACTTATGCTATTCTAAGACATCATGATTTAGTCAAAGCTGAGTAACAACAACAACAAAAACAAGTCAAAGCAAAATCCAAATATTAAACATCAGTTGAAATTTTGGAAATCACACATGCAAAATCAAAATCATGTTCACAAACACATACTTGCAGATCAATTCATAGATATTTATCTGAAATTCATAAGCATGATTAACTACCTATTAAACAATTTTAAAAGTTTGAGTTACTCACCTTTATTCAAAGTGCAGAGCATATTTCATTATGCAGGTTCCAGAGTTTTGAAAATGTGAAATGCAGGCACTTTGTCTTGCTTTTAAAATTGAAATGCAGTAGCTTCTTGTTCCAGAGTTATGAAATGCAGGCTTGAATGCTTTTTAAAAACATGCAGCTTCTACTTGATGCATGCAGGCCTTGCTTGCAATTTGCAGATGTAAAGAAATGCAGGGTTCCCTTGCATTTCCAGATTATGAAAATATGAAATGCAGCCCCTTTGTTTCCAGAGTTTGATTTGCAACTTGACATTATAACACTTTGTTTAAATCTCTATTGCATGCTCTTGTTTATTCAATTTATTAATATCAAAACAAGAATTTTAAATTGTACTTACTGTTTTGAATGAAACAGAGAAGCCTCTTTTTTTTTCTCTGCAACTAGAAACCAAAATAGATTAACCTTGATATTGATTTTTTTCCTGCAATTGATTGAATATTGTTGTACTTAATTCATGTTTTATTACAGATTGTAGCTTCAAATTCAAACTAAAAATTACTTGCCTTTAACTTATTTTCCAGAGACTTGCATTGGCAATGCTGCAGCTCCTTTCTTTTTTTTTTTTTCCTTTTTATAAAATAAATCTGAGATCTGCTTTGAATTTGCATGTTGCAGTTTGATTGCTTTAAGATTGTGACTTTGAATCTCAGGTTGCTCTTTCTTCTTTTCTTTTTCCTGATTTTTTTTTCTTTGGTGTTTGAGTTTCTGTTTTCAGGTTTATCAATTTTTTCTTCTTTGGGAGTTGAGATATAAGATACTCAAATCTTCTTTACTGTATACTCAGATTTGGTAAGAAGTTTAATAATGGTATATGGGGAGATGGAAAGGTTTCTTGTAATTTTAAATTTGATTATTTTATTAAGTAATTGAGCCACTTGTATGTATATAGATATGTATGATGTAAATGGGTGTTTACATTCATTTGCATATACACATATACAATAATCTTATGTTTTTATATCAATTTTGTTTATTATTTTCTACTTACATCAATTTGAAGAAAGAATGATTTTAGACTAATTATATTTTTAGTAGATAAACACATATATAATAGTATTTAGTTCTAAACAATTGTTTCGAAAATCATTTATATCTAATTCAAAATAAAATTTTCAAAATAAATATTACCAATTTCTACTAGTATAAAATTATGTGGTTTTCAAATCCAAATTTATAAATATATACATTTTGAATTTTCAAAATCAAAATCTTATTTAAAACTTTAACTTTCAATATATACATATTTATTCAAATTATAGTGCATATTCATCTCAAATAAAATTATCCTTAAATTCCCACCAAATTTCTATTTATAATCTAAAATTTTAAGTTTATTTTGGAAATCTCAAATTAATTCACAATTAAATTCACAGTTTAAATTCAAAATCAATTTAATTATTGAATTATTTTGGCTAATATTTCAGGAATGTTACATTTTCAGTAACATCATTATAAATTTTACAAGCCTTCAAATTATTTTAACAGCCTTCAAATTATTTTTAACAGGCTTAAAACTGAAGATTCAATAATTCACCCAATTTCAGTTTATTAAATCCATAACTTAATTGCTAAATAATAATAATATTTGAATTCTAGTTAAAAATTAACTTTTAAATATTAAAAATCAATTAATTATTCCAATTTAAATTGTTAAAGATTCCGGGTTGTCACATTCCTCCCTCCAAAACCCGTTTACTTTTCCCCCAAAACCAATAGTTCAACATCCTACCCACTATCTTTTATAAAAGACCCCTTATCATTAGTACTAACTTCCCTAACTCTCCCACATTTTCCAAACAATACCGTTTTGTTCAATCATTCAAATTTCAATTTAAAACCAAATTTGAATTATCAAATTTTTTCTAACTTTCTAAATTTTCGAAAATTTTTGCCAGCGTCTCCTTTGCGCGGCTAGCTCAGTACAACTACAAAATGCCTCTACGGGCTCCCAAATTCCAAAAGAAAACAAAATCCAAGTGGCTAGATCAAAAACCCAATCAAATTTCATACAGAAATTTAAACACATACCTTTTTGGTCGCGCAATTCAAATTATGTCTTGAAATCAAATCCAATTTTTCTTTCCCTTTATAAACCTACATATCTTACTTTGCCATAATATCCAATCTTAACTTTTCAAATCATTTATACATTTCCTTACAAAGGTTTCATATCCACTTCTATTCAAATTAGTTTTCCCATTTCCATATGAACTCAATTTGTATTCAATTCTGAATATTGAATTTTATCTTCCATTTATAACTGATTCATATCATTATTTTAAATTAGTTTCATCCACTAATTTATTTCAATTTCCAATTTGAAATCGTTTGTCGCTAACAAAATTTTTCCTAAAACCTTTCAAAACTTTTCTAACTCCTAAAATTTTCATAAAATTTTGGCAGAGTCTCCTTTGTATGGAGGAGCTTTTGCAATTTGACAAGAGATATAAATATGTATACATCGACCCACCCGGTCGGAAGAGCAAAAACAGTTCATATTTCCTATTTTTTAATTGCATAGGCGTACCTTTATTTAGCATTTTAAACAAGCGGCTTATTATTTTAGCAAATAGCGCAACCAAATTCAGCCAAACGGCCTTCAGGTACCTGTACTTACTCAGTTTAAACATGTAAGCACTATATATATGAAGTTTATAACATTTCTCTTACTTAAACAACTACAACACATCAACTCAAAAAGAAATGCATTCTAAATAACTTCCACGAGCAATTGATATGATTTCAACACTATTTCAATTTCTTTCAACCAATCCATATACCATTTCAATTTTATTGGTTTACAACTCAATTGCTTACATTCTATTTTTTAATCCAAACAAGCTCATATTCACTTCAAATGATTCAAAATCAATTTTATTTAATCTCTATCAACTCATAGAATTTTAATTAATTTTGTTTACGCCAATCGATAACTATTTTTATGCAATTTCGACGATATTCGCGTAATAGAGTATCTATTTTAGTTTATAACTACTTTAAATTAATTTTCAACTCATTCTGTATTTAATTCCATTTCATTTCTAATTTATTCACCAATCATACATTGCATTTCATTTCATCTCTGCATTGGATTCATTTTAAAACTATTTCATTGAGCTTGACAACATTCGATGCTTATATTAATATCGATTTTCCATATAAATTTAACCCAAACTTTTATTTAATGGTCTTCCATTCTTACTCGAAATCGAGCTTTTATTGACTTAAGTAAATTTTACTTCAAATTAATACGCCTCATAACTTAAGTTCATTCTGATAACCCAATTCCAATTAAAACTCTGATTTAATTTTTATTCAATCAGAATTCATCCATTTATTATTTAATTCGATTAACCAATTTATTCACCCCATTTTAAATTTTTAATTCACCTACTTAATTTATTTTCGAATTTATTTTATTAATATAAAGCCATTCTCAATTTATTTCTACTTACTTGGGTTTTGTTTGCAACTCAAACCATTTCTATTATAATTCATTTTCATTTCATTCGACAACACTTCCATTATATCTAATTTACTAGCAAATTACGTTAAATATTATTTATAACTCACTTGAATTTTATTTTTACAACATCACCACTTATTTTAATTCATCATCAAATCCAAGTCAAATTCTATTTATAATTCGAGTTCATTTCCAAACCCCATTATCAACTTACAATCCATTTTATTTAACCGAGTTAAATTTTATTAATATATTCTATCAAATAATTTATTTAGCTGATTAGCTTACTTTCAGCTTTTATTACAAAAATCACTTTATTAAATTTTTCTGAGTTCAATTTTATTTTATAATTCCAGTTTGGATTTTCTTCATTTTCCAAAATTCTAATATTTTTATTTTAAAATTTTAGAAATACAATTAAATTCACATAATACTATTAAAATAGGTCTTTATAAAAAAAACTTCTTATAACTCGATGTCTCAACCAGTCCATCCTCATTCTCATAGAAATTCAGTCATACGTTGATCAGGCGTAGGACTGAAAATCTATAAGTACTCGAAACCCGTTTTCAACATCTAGTGAAAAATACTTGGAAAATAATTTTATTGAAAATATAGAAAACAGTTTTTGAAAATAGAGGAAATATCTTTGGTGAGAATGCTCTGAAAATCATCACCCCCATCCATGGTCGAGTTACATCCTGGGTTACAATGCCATCGCAGAAAAATGTAACTGTAGGCACTCCGCGCCCCTCGATTACGCCATGGAACCCACAACAGATCGTAGTTACATTACAGGGTTACGTTGCCATCGCAGCAAAAGTCCATGTAACTGTAGGCATCAGCGCCCCTCGATTTTCGCTGTCAAAAATGAAACTTCTCCACTCCTACATTGGTCGCGGTCTACCGATGTAAAATCAAACGTAGACTGTTGGCTCTCAGCAGCATACAGGACTTTCGCTATGTTACCATAGGTCGCAGTCTATAGATATAAAATCAAACGTAGACCGTTGGCTCTCAACGGCGTATATGACTTTCGCTATGGTACACACTACTTATAATCCTCAGGAACTAGTTTTGTCCGGACTCCTCACATGATGAACTTTAGAACCCCCCCTTTAGAGTTCAAGGCAGCACCACCCGGTGGCACTTCTAAGAAGTTCATTTCAAGGGAGCGCCTTTTTCCCCAGAGCCATTATCAAAACACTTTATACTATACACATATAGTATTTTTCCAAATCATACACCTAGTATGATCTCATACAAAGCTTCTTTACACAAAATCGTTATCCCAATCGATAATTCTCAAACTAGGCTTTCCAAATTTCAATATTGATTTTACCCAAAAATCAAAACCCTTTCCAAATTCAGAAGTTCCCAAAACCTTTTTCCAAAATCCTCATAAGATCCTTTATATATATATATAATTTTTAAAAACTTTGGATCATTTCAAGCTTGTATAAAATTTCTTTTATACTTTAAACACTTCCAAAATCCATTTTCTTTCGTCAATAGATAAAACAAGGGGAGATTTATCTAATATAACAAAGATATATAACTTTATTTATTCAAAATCAAATATTCAAATTTTGATTACTCTTTCCAATATCAATTCCATTCAAATTTGTACGATGTACACTTATCATCCGTACGCTATACCAATCTGATCGCTCACTCGACCACACAGTTTCACTTCCGAACTAGTATTGTCCACCCGACTTTCTAGTGTGGACTCAGATCTGGTTTCTTGATCAGAAACCGTCATTCTCCTTGCATTGCCATAACTATGATAAAGAATATCCAGAACCAATCAACAATCCATATCCAGGTTCGCCGTTGAAAATCGAAAGAAAAATTCCAACTTGGATTGATAAACAATCTCGAAATTCTATGCTCGAATCTGGATCAAATCACTATACGAATAGAATAATATACGTACATCCTACGTATTTACCTTCATTGATTTTTAGCCAAATAAATTTCTCTTCATATTCACATTTCTTTTAATTTCCATTCACTTATTTACAATTGCTTCAATTCCATTGAATTATCACTTCAATTCTTATCTCAGTTAGATATTTAATCAATAACAGTTTGAACTCCGACCAGTTTATTTTTAGAAATAGCTTGGAAATTTTTTTAAAAATAGATAAGTAGTTGAAAAATAATTATTAGTTTGTAAAATAGCTGTAAAATAGTTAACTAATTATAAAATAGTTAACTATTAGTTGGAAAATAGTTAAACAATTATAGAAATTTTAGATAATTGCAAAATAGTTGTAAAATAGTAATTAATTTGTAAAATGGTTGAAAAATAATAGTTAGTTTATAAAACAGTTGAAAAATTGTTAAATAGTTCCAAAAATAATCGTAAACAAATATAAAATAATTTGGCTTTAAAAAGAAAGGTTGTATTTATTAAATAGCTTGGAAAAATAAGTTTATACTAAAACAATCTATATTGAAAATAGTCCAGAGTCAAAACTGTTCACTTCCCTATCTATTCAATTTAAATTTCCGCTTCCCTTTAAATTGACTCAATTCTAACTTGAATAACTTCAATTTCTATTGAAATTTATTGAACCCCAATTCAAGTTGAATCAATCTTGATTTCTTTCCCAATTTAAATCAAATTCCATTTGATTTTAAACCTATTCAACTTTAATTATAATTTCAAATTATTCCAATCAATTTGGACTAATATCAATTGAACCCACTTCAATTTCAAATCATTTCAATTCAATCCAATTCAATTTTCCATTAAATTTTTTTTAGACTCATACATCTTCAATCACAAATCCAATTAATTCAAATCGATTCAATTTGAGCGAATCCAATTCAAATTTCAAATTTAAGCCATTCCTAATTATATAAATTCGAGTTAAATTTTTAAATGTTGATTTAATCCTTTGAACCAAATCAACTTATCTCTTTATACCATTTAATTCTGAATCCATTTCAAACTTATCTTCATTTAATTTTAATTTGGTTGTATTTCTATTACCACTTAATTTAATTCCAATTCAAGTTTTCAGTTTGGTTGTATTTTTTATTATTTCTTAATTTAATTCCAATAATTTAACAACCAATCACCTTAATATTTATTAGAAGGAAATATTGCTTTATATATCAAAATATATTTTTATATAAAATCATTTAAAATCTTTATATAAGAAAATAACAAGTACGCTCTCATATATATATACTCAACTCATCCTAGAGTACTACGGACTCTATTTAATGAGTATTCCCAACCAGAGCCAAGGTTCTCGCTTAACCTTTCAGCTCTGATACCAACTGTAGCGGCCCTAAATTTTCGATTCCAAAAATTCCAGATAGCCATGAAAAAGAAGAAAGAGATAGAAGAAGAAGAAGATCAGAACATCAACATCTCACATTCGCAACGGATAAAATATAATAATAAATATTATCAGTTTACAAAAGAATATTATATCTGTCGATTGCATTTTAATACATCAGAGTTACACATATATACAAACACTGGATAAACACAATCATTACGTCTCAGATATACAACAATATAAATACAGCAGAAATACACTATACGTTCTTCCCATCCAGCTCGCCTCCTGAGCTCCAAAACGTCCCTACCTGAAAATCTGTAATAATCGGTCTGACCCGAGCATTACATCAAAGTAACACCCGGGTCAGGCTGGAAACCAGCGTGAGTAAACCCAACTAACATGGAATACCAAAGCAAAAAACTTATATAAAACACGGGGTAACTCATATCAATTTACAAAGTCACAATTTGTTATAATCGTCACTATTTCACACATCAAATTTCTAAGTACCAAAATTTGGATTAAATAGTCCAATTCTCTTAAATCACTTCATTCCAGCCTATTGATTTCCTATATCAATCTATAAAAATTCGAAGTGGTTTCAGGAATTTTCTAACACCCGACCCCGGTCTCTTCGAGTCTCATGTCGCCCTAACCCAAGTTATCCAAATGACATACACAACATTTCATATCAGAGATATCAACTCATTCAAAGCATTCAATACCATTCAATCGTCCTAAAGCTTGATCGCTAGTGAAATTAATTTAATTAATTCTAATTGAATTTCTAACCTCAATCACTTAGATTTCTTCACTTATCATTAATCAATTTCAAATCAATTAATCAATCATCCCTTCATTATTCATCTTAATTAATCACTATGGATTAATTATCCTTCAGTTACATTCAAATAATTAACTTTAATTAATTTCACAATATTAATTCTTCTTAACTAAAATCAATAAGTAATCTTAATTACTTCGTAAATTAATTAACTATATTAATTACATTAATCCTTAATTACTTATATTAATTAATTTCTCATATGTCACTTATTATTGATTAATCAATCTTAATTAATCAATCTTTAATTACACCATTAATTATATAACTTAATGATTTCCAATTTACCCTAATCTAAATTAATTACTTTAATTAAACCACAATATTAATCATTCTCGATTAATCTCAACTTGTAATTAACTATCATTTATTTAGTTCATTAAATAAATTAATTACTCATTTTGTAAAAGAGGTTTAAAGGAATTTAAAACCGAATTTTATTTTTAAATTCAAATCAATTTACAGATGCACTTAAATATTCAAGTTGTTAAAATAATTAAATTTTAAAAACTTATTTGTTTGAAAAACTAAGATTCACCAACTTGAATTCCAGATTTATCTTTGATTTAAAACTTGTTTTAAATCTCTATTTTACAATTTAACTTCAGTTTTTAAATAGCGCTTTCATTTCTTTCCGATACATTCTTATTTTTATTCTATAATTATTTCACTTCCAAATTTTACTTTTATAAAAAATCCGATTCTATATATTTTGATAACTCGGGATACCGAAATATTAAGCAAACCATAGCATTCAATATTCCAATTGCCAATAAACTTCATCACAGAATAGCAATCATTCCAGTATATCCTATATACTACTATATATAATATAGCACATCAAACAATTCAATCATGCAACCAATTATTTAAATTTAACCATTTAAATTTAAATAAAAATCCAGAAGCGTGAGGTTTACTCAACTTTGATTTTTGTTGTGCAATTCTCTTTAATCCCGACTATTTTCTCCATGATATTTGGACCTTGTACAAACATCATACGTTTTATAAATATTTAAATTAGTCGAACAATCAATTATTATTTATTTATTTAATTTAAACCAATTAATTTGGTTTTAAACTAATTTTTCCTATTGATAAATTATTTTTAGTAACTAAATAGCTAAATAAGCTTATTAAATAAATCAATAATCCTAAATTCATATTTTTAAAATAACTAGTAAGTTAAAAGATGTGAATATGTATTGTGATTTCCGTTTGAAATTATTTATATATATGTATATACACACTTATAAAAATATCCTACTGTTAATATTTTTTTCTTCAGATCTACATATATTGGTTAAACAAATAAAAAAATAAAATCGAAAAAAACAAAAAAAGCTACCTCTGTCGACCACGCATTGCCCCCACGACCACGACGAACCCACCAGAACGAACGCCACCGCCCCCTTTACGCGCGAATTGCGTGAGCCTCCCACGTCGCGACCTCACTTCAACTGCAGCGCCATCATCACGTCGCTCCTCGCGTCGAAAGTGAACGGCGCTTCACTCCACGAGCCCTCAACCCTAGCCTCGACTTCGGTCATCGCGAGCGCCTGCCTCTTCTTGAATTTGTTCGACCACCTAGGCTTCCATGCTACCAAAACTGTAGTCGCTTCGATCGGGTCATTGGAAGAGGCTTCGATTTGAATCAATTTAAGTTGAGGAGCGGAAATTCGAATAGGAAAATCGATGCCGCTTTCCCCTTTTTCTTTCTTTTTTTTTTCTTCGATTAAAATAAATGAAGTTGTCTGAAAGCATAAGGAAGGGGTGACGCGATTTAAACGAAACAAAGGGAAATGTCGGACTGAAAAAAAAGAAAAGGGAGCAAGCGTCTCGAGCACGCTTCCTATGTCGGCTGATGGAGATTGACCTCTGATGTGAACGGAATTCGACTGGTCAGACAATATATTTGAATTTAAAATTTAAATTTAAACCGTATCAAATTACGCAACTCAAAATCTTAACTCCTATCGAGGCGTGCTACTAGGCGTTTATAATGTCAAACCCCTATTCTGAACACAGTGGAAAAGGTTACGAGGCCTAACTCGCTCGTAAGGAGAAGATAGCTTTTTGGACCAGTTATTATATTGAATTTTCGATATAGATTTAAGCGCGTTTGTATATCGTATGCTCACACAACAACTCCAAATGCTACGAAGATTGAAATCCGATAATAATACAATATTACAGATCTAATGGAACTGGTTTCGTCGAATTCCGAGACTGTGCCTCTGAAGGCTATTTTTAGATATCGATTTAAACGATATATTTTCAAAACTGAACATATCTCCTTTTAATTAAATTCCAACCATTCTAATATTTTCAGTAACATCATTATAAATTTTACAAGCCTTCAAATTATTTTAACAGCCTTCAAATTATTTTTAACAGGGTTAAAACTGAAGATTCAATAATTCACCCAATTTCAGTTTATTAAATCCAATAACTTAATTGCTAAATAATAATAATATTTGAATTCTAGTTAAAAATTAACTTTTAAATATTAAAAATCAATTAATTATTTCAATTTAAATTGTTAAAGATTCCGGGTCGTCACAGCCTTTGTGCTCGAGTCTGATACTTGCACTGTCCAGTTTCACTGTTGCATTTCATACATACATACATACATACATACATACATACATACATACATACATACATACATACATACATACATACATATATATGTTTCCTGATCGTGCTGTCCGCCTGTGTTCACATATATTGAGCTTTGGTTTCATTTTCATGTACAGTTTAGCCTGTTGGTTATTTGATGTTGAATTTACAGTGATGCATTGTGGAGAGTTCGATGTGCATGCTTTATACTTGTAGTCTTGTATATTGTTACTGCACACTCTGGCCTTCATGTATACTTGATGTGTGCTATGCATTTGTAGTTGAAGTATTCTTCTGTTTAGTATTCGTGCACTTGGTTTGCATACAATTTTCACTGTGCAGCCTTGCTCATTGATCATTTGATCCGCTATTGCATTTGTTTTGGTTGTTGCATTTCAACTTGAACTTTAGTTGAGATTTATGGTCTAGGTTGCATATCATATTGATTGAGTCGCTGTCTTGAATCAAACTCTTCTGGTTCATGTGTACACTTTGACTGGCTTGCTCCTGACCATGTGTATGATGAATTCAAAATTAGATGATGACGAACAACCCAAATAATTGAGGCAAATATTATTTTCAAAATCCACATTTTATTTTATACTGCAAAAATATTTTATTTTCAATTTTACTGCGTCAATGTATATTTCTGCAGATTGCTTAGACGTTGGATTCACATTGGAATGAAGTAGACGATAAATACGAGTTGAGTGAATGTGTGATATGTAGTGAGGTCAAATGTAAATTAGAAATTGTGATGTAATCAAAATTGTATTGTAGTTGAAGTTGTATATATATAGTGAGAGCTTGAAATTGTACTATTCAAAAATTGTAATAAATATTTGTTTGAATAAAATTTCTGTTTAAATTCAAATTCTGTGTTACTTATTTTATTTAGAAAATATTTATTTAATCTATGAAAAATAAAATAGTACATTAACAAATACATTTAAATTAATATATATATATATATATATATGTGTGTGTTTATTATCATCAAACAAAAATCATATAATCTCATATTCAACAATCTCCCCCTTTTGATGGTAACAAACATATATTTAAGATTTTGAATATGTTAAATGTATTTGATCATTGATATACTCTAATTGCTCCCCCTATTTTAATGCTTCCTCTCTACACAAAGCTCCTCCTTCATATCTGCATACAATGAAAAATATGCAAATGAGCCTAGATGGAAATAGAAAATATTCGACCTTTACTTTATTTTAGTTGACAAAATCTTAACTTTTCTCTCCCCCTTTTGTTATCAGCAAAAGAGTAATAGTGTTAGAATAGAGATAAAGTGATCGATATTAATACAACATTGAAACTCAATCGAATATAAAAATTAAATTTCAATAAAAAATCAAACAAAAATCATAAATACTTTGTTAGGCGCATATTCCACTTTTAGAATGATGAGAATGATATCATTAAAACCATACAGTTGTGTCTATTTATGGTATATTTATATTAGGAATTTGAATATCTACCAACCATGCATAACCGTTAGGACTTTTAAATGAGATTAGTAGTATTCCAATTTTATTTTTTAAAAAATGAATTCAAGTATCTTCTAACCACGCATAACCGTGAGGACTTCTAAATGGGATTAGAATCAACTTGTTTATTTAAAAAATCAATTTTGATATGCGTTCCATACATGCATAACCGTGAGGACTTTTAAATGAGCATGGAAGCACATAACAAATTCCAAGTAATTCACCCATGCATAACCGTGAGGACTTTTAAATGAGAGTGAATACTTTGGATTTTATTTTATTTTATTTTATTATTGTTATCATCATTATTATTTAAAATGTAAAATGAAAAAGAATGATTCCTGTTTAAAGTACCACATATTGACAAACTATATTGAATTTTGATGAGTGACAGTCATTACAGATATGATAGAAATAGAGATGGTCATGGACTTTTTACCAACAAAAAGTTTTATAACTCTTGTTTAAATTTCTAAATAAATTTACTAATTATACCGTCTCGAGTCATAATATATGATAAATATCAACACCCATCACTTTTTTCAATCACTAGTTATCTTTTTGATAATTAGTAGGGAGTCAGATTAGTCAATGTTATAATTCAAAAATAATTATAAAATCAATTTTTCTAAAAATGACCAATCTGAAAACAAGGCAAAGATGATTTTCTAGAAGGGGTTTTTTAAAAAAAATTCTGCTAAAAAATTATAAAATGAAAAATATGCAGATATTTTCTTTGAAAAATGATGCAGTTACTAAATGTCTCAACAAATCACGTTCCACTAGTAATTTTTCTATCAACTAGATTACCAGTGTAATCTGCATTTGAATTTCTCTTTCACTCAAAATTATCATTAATTGAATTTGATAGACCAGACCATGAAGTGTGCAACAAAATATCTCAAAATCAATTTTAACAGCTTTTTAAATGACATTCTCTTGAATTTGAATTGAAACCGTGTAAATAATCAAAAACCGTGAATATAGAGTCAGCCATAAAATAACCAAATGTATTATCATCCAATAAAACACTATTATTAATCCAAACTAATATGTATGAAGTAATTCAAAGACTCTACAGATTTTTATAGTGTTCTTGGCATAAGAATATAATCGGCCAACAATTTTCAATAAGTCAAAATCATCATTATTTCATCATCACATTATTGGCTGATTTAACTCAGATTACGGTGTAGATTATCACATTTAATATATCGTTCAAGTAAATATACCATTACCTGTTTTACCTTTACGATATTTTTCGTTGTTATCCAATGTGATTCTGTCACCTTTATACTAGGCTAAGAAACTTTGCTTTGTCGCCCGTTGTGTTTCTGGAACAGCCAGAGTCCAGATAACACTGTTGTTGTTCCTTAGCCTGCCACCACTCCTACACGATAAAAGATTTTGTGACCTATTTGTTTTTATAGGTCCATGATTGTTAGTGGCAGAATATTTTGAAAAATAATTTTGTGAAGATCCAAAACTATTTATATATGTTCCTTTCGACACCCAGATTTGTTTAACTTTGAGAGATTTTATATTTGTGCCTTTTGGAACCCAAATTGGTATAGTTTTCACGTGTTTGGGTCTATACCAACAATTGTTTTGATCGTGTCCAAATTTTATACAAATTGTGAACATTGAATTGTCTTGATTAATTTCATTTCTAACATTTTCAGATTGATTATATCCAAGTCCTTGTCTGACTGTATTGACAGTTTGTTTTCCTAATAGCATATTCAACGATTTTTCACTTTTTGAAAATTTATCAAAAGTCGTTGACAGTTGTTGGACTTGTGTTTTGAGAGTTCGTTCAATAATTGTGTGCATTTTTTAATAGAATTTTCTCTCCTAGTATTTTCACTCTCTTTCAAAATCAGAATTTCATTTTCAAGTGATTTTATATTAATTTATGATTTTTTAATTTCTTCTTCAAACGATGGACACTTATCACACTTAGGGATCCTACTTTGATAGGTTTTAACTAATTGATCAAATTGTTTATTTAATTCTATCAAACTATCTCTTTGTGATTCAATTTTAGCATACTTTTCCCTAAGTCATTCAAAACAGCCATTTACTTCGTGGAAATATATAAGTAATTCTGAGTGAGTGAGTTTTGATACCTTGCTTGGCTCGTCATCGTCGCTCTCAGTTATATTTCCTTGAAGGCGCATATCTTCTTTCTCACTCTCACTGTTAGTACTTTGATTATCTTCATCACTTGTATTCCACGTGGCTGCAAAACTTCTCCTTTTTTAATTCTTTTCAAAGTCACGTCGATTTTGAGGACAATCGGATTGATGACCTATTCGATCAACTTAGTGGTGCTAGAATCTTTTCACAATTGGACTTGGCAACCGGTTTTCATCAGCATCGTATTGCAGAGGATTGCATTCCTTTGACATCGTTCCGTACTCGATGCGGATCTTATGAATGGCTTGTTATGCTATTTTGTTTAACAAATGCTCCAGCTTATTTCGTTTACCTTATGAATCGAGTTTTCAAAGATTTTCTCGATCGATTTGTTCTCATCTTAATTGATGATATTCTTGTGTATTCAAAAACCGAGGAGGAGCATGAAAAGCATCTTCGGATTGTGTTGGAAACTCTTAGGAGTAATCAATTAAAGGCAAAGTTTTCTAAATGCCACTTTTGGCAATCTCGTGTGAAGTTTCTCAGTCGTATTATTTCCGAATCCGGAATTTTCGTGGATCCTTCAAAGATTGAAGCGATTCAAGATTGGAAGAGACCGGAGAGTGTGACGGAGATTCGCGGTTTTCTTGGATTGGCGGGTTATTACCGTCGATTTTTCAAGGACTTTTCTAAGATTGTCGTGCCTCTCACTAGCTTAACGAAGAAAGGTGTTAAATACATTTGGTCGGACAAATGTGAAACTTCTTTTCAGAAACTAAAAGAACTCCTTTCTGATGCTCCTATTCTTGTTATTCTCGAGGGGAATCAAGGTTTCGTTGTTTATACCGATGCTAGTCGCATTGGTTTGGGTGCCGTTCTTATGCAAAGAGAACGTGTTATTGCTTATGCTTCTAGGCAATTGAAGCCTGCTGAGACTAGATATGCCACTCATGATTTAGAGCTCGCGGCTACTGTTTTCGCCCTTCGTATCTGGCGTCATTATCTTTTAGGAGAGAAATTTGTTCTTTATACCGATCATAAGTCCTTGAAGTATTTATTCTCTCAAAAGGAACTTAATTTGCGTCAACAGCGTTGGCTCGAATTCCTTGCATCTTATTATCTTGATATTCTTTATACTCCCGAAAAGGGAAATCGCATTGCGGATGCACTTAGTCGAAAGCAACAAGAGGTTGTTTCCATGATGATATCCGAATGGAATGATCTCGAGGTTTTATCCACTTGTGAAATTCGAGATCGTATTTCCGATTTATGTTCATCTCTTGTTTTATGTAGCCTTGAGGCTCATCCTTCTCTTTTAGACCGCATTCTTGAAGCTCAAAGGCTAGATCCCGAATTGGCTCTTCTTGGCCAAAATATTAAGGATAAAATTGATATTGAAGGTTTGAAAGACTTTGATATCGATTCTATTGGTGGCATTTAGAAATTTGGTAGACTTATCGTGCCAAATATTAGTGATCTTCGTAAAGATATTTTAGAAGATTCTCATCGTTCTAAATTTACCATTCATCCCGGTAGTAGTAAAATGTACGCGGATATGAAGCGACTTTATTATTGAGAAGGAATGAAATCTGATATTGCTAACTTTGTTAAGCATTGCATGACTTGCCAACTTATTAAGGCCGAGCATCAAAGGCCCGGTGGGTTATTGCAACCTTTAGAAGTCCCAATTTGGAAGTGGGATCAAATTTCCATGGATTTTATTGACGGCCTTCTCCATTCTCGTTCGGGCCATGATAGCTTATGGGTGATTGTTAATAGACTCACTAAATCCGTCCATTTTATTCCTGTTCGGTCTAACCGGACCGTTCCTCTTTTGGCCAAGCTCTTTATTAAAGAGATTGTTAAATTACATGGAGTTCCTACTTCTATTGTTAGTGATCTTGATCCATTGTTTACTAGCGGATTTTGGAAGAGTCTTCAAAAAGCTTTAGGAACGAAGCTTAATTTTAGCACCGCTTATCATCCTCAGTCCGATGGACAAACCGAGCGTGTGAATCAAACTCTTGAAGATCTTCTTCGTGCATGTGTTCTTGATTTTGGTGAAAGTTGGGAAGATCATATTTCTCTTATTGATTTTTCCTATAATAATAGCTTCCAATCTAGTATTGGTATGGCTCCTTTCGAGGAACTCTATGGAAGGCCATGCCGATCTCCTTCTTGTTGGCTTGAGGCCGGTGAGAAGCTGGTTTTAGGTCCAGATTTTATTCGTGATTCCACAGAAAGGATTGTTCTTATCCGTCATAGGATGAAAGAAGCCCAAAGTAGACAAAAATCCTATGCCGATAACCGGAGAAGGAATTAGAATTTTCTGTGGGAGATCTTATGTTCATTCGTGTTTCACCTATGAAAGGTGTTGTACGTTTCAGTCGATCGGGAAAATTAGCGCCTCGATATATTGGGCCATTTCCTATCACTGGACATATTGGTTCCATGGCTTATCGCCTTTTATTACCGGCTCAATTTTCTTCTATTCATGACGTGTTTCACGTTTCTCAACTAAGGAAGTGCCTTCGAGATTCTGGTTCTATTCTTGAGCCCGGTATTGTGGATGAAATTGAAGTTTCACCTAATTTAACTTATGAGCAGCATCCTATTCGAATTATTGCTTCGGAGGTTAAACGCCTTCAAAATAAAGACGTCCCACTTGTGAAAGTTCAACGGTCCTCAAATCCTAAAGATTGCTCTTGGGAATCTAGAGAGTTCATCGAGCGAACACATTCGGACTTACTTTCCCGTTCTCTATAAGGTGAACCTTTTATTTCAAATTTCTTTTGTGATGAATATGCTCTCATGGTTGTTACTATATATTTTCTTCTTAAATATTGCGAGGACGCAATTTCTTTAAGGAGGGGAGTCTGTAACAACCCGCATATTTTATGATTGAGTATTTAAATATTTTATTTAAATATTTTATCGTTAGTCGGATTATAGTCCGAAAAGTTACTTTTTGCATACAGTCGAATTATGACTTGAGACCACTTCCATTGAGTTCAAAATGACGTTTGCGATCTTTCTGAGTATAAACATTGATATGTTCGGAGCTAGCCAAAAATTTGACCATTTTCACTTTGGGTTTGGATTTGGGTTCAGCCCAATGTTCTAACTTAATACCCCAAAACTGAAACCCCTCTTCATTCACTCCCTATTCCTCTACTTTTCAGTTTTAAAGAGATTAATGGTGAGTGGAATGGGAAATTAAAACTCCAAACCCTAGTTTCCATTTACAAATCAAGTTCTAGCTCCAAATCAATAGAAGAAGCTTTGGTAAGCCTCCTCTTCTTCTTCTCCAACTCATTCTCATATCAATTTCAGAAATTCCTTAACCTAACTTTGGGAATGTCTTCTTTTTGAGCATAGATTCAAGCTCATTTGGGTTGTGTGGAAGAGTGGTTGATTCTCCTTTTACTTTCAATCTTCTTCTTCATTGTTTTTATGAAAAGGTGAGATTTTTTATCTCACATCTATGACTATAATTATCTTTGGTTGTTGGGTATGAATTCCTAACACTTCTTCATGTGCATTTGCTCTTGATTTGGATTGGTTTTGTGAATATTCCAATTTTTGGGTTTTGTTTTTTTAAGTCAAATTTGTGTGAAAATCCTTTTATGGATGTTTGATCATGATTTGGATGATGCATCGAGGAGCATATAGGGCCGGGTTGCCGATTGGCATAAACCCTTAGAGCCAATGTTCGTCCGCTTACATTTTGGAAGAGTTTGCTCTTCATTTGGATAGGCTGAAAAACAACCCGGGCATGATTCAGTCGACTGAAATCTCTGTTCAGTCGACTGAACCTGGAACCTGAAAGTTTCCAGGCATGATTCAGTCGACTGAAATCTCTGTTCAGTCGATTGAACCTGGAAACAGAAAGTCTCCGGAACCTGGAAAGTTTCCATGTACAGGGTCAGTCGACTGAAAACTCTGTTCAGTCGACTGAACCTGCTGTTTCAGCCCAGTTTGCCTTTTTGGATTGAATTTCCAATTTAAATCGATTCGTGAAGATCCTATTTGTTGTTATCATTTATTATGAATTTGATGACTCCCCTTTTTGGGATTTTTGAATATCCATTTTTGATGGATTCTTTATCGGTTTAATTGGATTTGATTCGTGTCTTCGAACGTGAATTTTTATGATTGATTGTTTCTACAATCATTTTTGTGATTTGTCACTTTAAAAATATAAAGGTTTCAATACTAGTAGTAAATATCAAAACTCTTTCATCAAAGCGACTTTAACACTATTTTATTACAAAGCTATTTTCTTAAAACCGTTTTCCAATCTATCAGTATATACAAACCTTTACCTCACTCGTATGAGAAATCTAATTAAACGACTTAGTAAAACAAGTGGTATGAAATGCTTGCGTTTACTTCGTCGGTTAATTCTTGGATTTGTTCGATTGAATCTCTTGTGACAATTTTCTAGTGGAGATCTACAATTTGTTCGTAAGTATTTAAGTTAAGCTAGTGGTTATGGGACATGAAGCTATGCTCATATATTTACTAGCTTACTGTAATTGACACTTCTTGATGATCATGACGATCATTTTTGTGATTTAGACTAGCAATTGTGCGATGTCTCTTTGTCTACGAGGGAGACTAGACCCTGTTTCTGTGTGATTTGGACTCACACATGTGGGGTAGCACCCCATGGTATTCGGGCCGTTCGTGTGTCAAAAATTAATGGCTAGCTACCATGAGATAGCATCTCGTTCGTGTGATACATATGTTGGTGAGTTTTCATGCTCCCGTTCGTGTGATAGGCCTCTCTCTTTTTATGATTTCTGGATTTCGTGTGTTGATTTCTGGAAATTTTATGCTTCACCAATTTTAGTGATTTTCGTTGATATGATTTATCAATTTTTGTGCATTGGTGAATTCGTGTGTCATTGACTTGTTGTGAATACAAGTTTTGGGTATGAAACCCTTTTTGGATCTTTGAGAAGATTCTTGTGATATTGATTGATCTCATGTTGATTTTCAATTACATACTTATAGTAGTATGCCATTATGGTTATCATATGTTTATGCCATATCTCTTATTCTATATCATGTCATCTGATATTTATAGCTAGACTGATCCATTTATTATTTTCTTATGAAATAATACTCGGGTCAGACCGAGATGTTACAGGTGCTTCTGCTTGAATTCTCCCCAGGGATTCATTACTCTGACTTTTGGCTAACTACTTAGATTAGTAGTTTTTGGATGTATACAGTTGAGATATAGACTCTATGATGTATACTTATTCTTTCGTATAGCACATGTTGCTATTCATTTGGGTTATTGTGGATCTTTCAGACCACTACTCTGATGTACACTTTTATGTGTTATATATTCATATCTTTTTCCGCCTTTGTGATATGGATGTCTGTGACTGTTTTGTGTTATGTTTATTTCTATATTTGTTTTCGAAGATTATATATAGCCACTGGGTGATAGCTTTGAGTTTGTATTGGTATGTCGGATTTCCTCCTTAAATGAAATATGCTTTACTATTTGACATATCGGTGCTCGCACAAAGATATTACACGGATGGTCACTCCTCAACAGCCTTATTCTCCGTGCTAGTTGACAGCATTACTCCGTAGTGTTCTTGGCTAGCGTGGGTATAGAGGTGGGGCGTCACAGTTTCCTTTTATGACATTATATTCATTCATTCATTCATTATTACTTACTTTCATTTATTTCCATTCATTTATCCTTAGTATGCATGTTCCATTCAATTTCTTAGCATTCCAATTCATTCACTTAAGTTTATAATAATTATTTATAATACTTACCTTTCTATTTATTTAATTAGTTGCCTTTCAATTATACTTAAGTTTATAACAACTACAACATCAAATTCTTATTTATTAAAGAATTTCATTGAATACTTTCATTATTTCAAATTTTTACTTGTATAATATCCTATTAAATTTTCTTATTAAACATTAGAACTTTTAATATTTGGTAAGTTATATATATGCTTTAAGAATGTAATTGGAAGTTATAGTTTTCTCATTTCTTTAATTAATTCAATGTTCAATAATCATATGCTTTGCTTTTTATAGATCACAAATTTCAACTTTCTTGATATTTCATTTATAACCTAGCATTTAAATCTTTTATTTTAATTGGAGGTTCCAATTATTAATTAGTTACATTCCATTTCACTACAATAATTAAAACTATAAATTAACAGAAACTTAAGAACTAAATACTGGGTTAAATTTCAAATCATTTTAAAATAATAGATAGATGTATACACTTACGATTTATATATCCAATTATAGTTAAAACAATTTGGAATTTATATTTGTTTACCAAAATAAATCTGTAGTAAAACTACTACAGCGGCCTTCCCACTTTGAAACTCGAAAATGAATGTCGATGATGCGTGCACTCATCATCGAAATTATTTTCCAATGATAGAGAGAAAAGTAAAGAACTTATGTCCTTTAAAAATTTCTTTAAAACAATTCTTTCAAATCATATTGAAATATTTATATCAGAAAATATTTCTAAATAACATTATTATTATATTCCAAAATCATTCGAAAGAAATTTCAAAAAACCCAGGACTTAGGTTCTAAATTTCCAGTTTCATTTATTTTATTTAAAATCTTATTTCCAACCAATATTAATAAATTTCACTACCTAACAACCATTATATTACACCCAAATATATATCATAAAAAAATTCATTTTATATATAAAAAATATAATAGGAAAAATTATTTCATTCACCTATATTTCAAAACAAATATTGTTTTGGTCTGTCCTATTAAGTGTTTGAAATCCCTATTAATGTCATAGCGTCCTATGCACCAACAAAAATTTGTAAATACAAAAAGGAACAAATTAACACAATATCAAAACCTTTTTATAACACTAACAAAAACACTCTCTCATATATATACACTCAGCGACTCATCATAGGGTATTACTACCCTATTAAAAAGAGTCAGACCCCATAAAGCTAAGGTTTATCGCAAAACCAAAGCTCTGATACCAAATGTAACAACCCGCCTTTTTGTATGTTTTAAATCGACGATAAACCACGCACGTCAGACTCAAACCATGAAAAAAGGCGAATTGTTATAGGGGTGAATAAGAAACGAAGAGAAAGAAATAAAACAAACATAATCTCACAGCGGAATGACAAAATTTAATAATCAAATAACAGTTCATGAAGTTGTTTTACAAAAAATTTGATTATACTTATACAACACATATCAGAGTTACAATTACCAGAGAATAATAAATAATGCAGCGGAATACATAATGCAGCGGAACAATATAGTAAATAATAGTAATACTACAATCTTCGTCTTCGTCCTCTAGAAATAAGGTCTTCAAAACCTGAAATGCTCAGACTAACCCGAGCGAATTGAAAGAACAAAACACTCGAGTCAGAACTAAAAGATCTTATGTAAGTTAAATCAACGGTAAATAATATGAGTGGAACGACGTCAGAGATGTTTACGGGATTTGACATCTCCTATCCAGTGTCAAACGTGAGTGCAATAACTTAAGAGATGTTCGGGATTCACATCTCCTAAGAATCCCGTAAAACTATCTACTATGTAGTAATATACGCTATTATAATAATGTCTATTAGTAAAATAAACTTACTTTTAAATAGCTTTAAGGGGTTACCCGTACAGACCTTAACACGTAATAGTCCCAGTAGTCCATCTAGTATCAGCGCATCTCCAGATCAGGAGACTACGCTAAATACTCCACGGGCTATGGGAGAAAACCAAACTCGTACAAGGCGCGCTATGGTAGGCGACACGGCACAACGAGGCAATGACAGGGTAGATATACCAATTACGCATCTGGAATGGTGGTGACGCATAGCGCGCAGCTACCGCCCACCTCGAGCCTCACGCCGAAAAAATCAAAGGGCCCCGATCAATCATAAAGTAATAGAATGGTATCAAAGGAGTGTGTCCTATAAGAGGGGCTACCTCACTTGCCCGTTAGCGCTCCTGTTTTAGCCACCTTATGCCAACTCATTGGAGTCGGGTCCACGTATATACCTCAAAAGAATGTTGCAACCATCTTACTTCATTTTGAAATCTCCACCGCATACACCGTTGTTAAAGTGGTTTTCGGAGTTGGCAGAGAGTATCACAACTTCCGATTCTGGTTTCTTTAACAACCAAACATTATTATAACACAGCGGTCATTTTCAAAATAGTTTATACTTTAAAACCAAATATTATTTCCCTTTCAAAACCAAATCAATACGATATTATTTTCATTTCAAATATATCCTTTCTAAATCATAACACTTTCAAAGTTATAGCATTACAAAATCAAAACACTTGAGTATAACACTTTCAAATTATAATACCTTGAAACTCATAAATTTGAAACATAACTTCCACCACTTAAATGGTTTAAATTTTTAAAATACTTTATACAATAAAATAGCTTCTTCAATTTCACAAATCAAATCCAACACAACTCGAATTTCTACATTTTATGTTTAACCAAATCCCAAATCATAAATTTCAATTCAATTCAGTTTCCAGATAAACTATTCCAAATTATATCGACTTCAAACAGATTTGATCCACAGAATAAACCATTTCAAATTCGATATATTTCAAACTTTAAGTATTCAACAATTTCAAAACTAAGTTTGAAAATTTCATATATATATATATATATATCAAATTCAATTTCCTATTATTTACTTTTGTGATATTTGACTTAATAAATCCATTATCATTTAAATAAATCCCAAATTACAAATAACTAAATATTTCCTTCAGTTTATTTATACTTGAAACACTTATTTAATTACCTTAACCCAAAATCAAGTTATAAAAATCATACCTTTTAAATTTTCCAATTTAATAAATTTCAAATCAAACTTATTTGATTTTAATTCTTAAATAAATTCAATTTCAAATAAATTCCAAATTTATCTTCCAACCTTAATTTGTTTAAATCATTATAACTCTATAATAAAATAAAATTTAAATACTTAACCATATTATCTTCAATAAAGTCAACTTTATTATTAAACTTATCCTGTATTAAGACAAATTATACATAGCCAAAAATCAAGGATAAAATAACAACTATATAATATCTAAAATCAATATTTATCTAAAACAATATATTTCTTTACAAAACCATAGAAATCATTTCAAAATATTTTATATATAGACCACGATGTTTGTATATAATTTTCTATCCTATGGTCAAGTGATATGGATATTTATCATTTCAATCTGTAATTTAAAATATAAATACGGTTATATATCATTTCAAACCGCAATCCCGAATGAAATAAAAATCCATAACAACTTGCAGTTTATAGCAATATAAGATACAACATCCATTCACCCAATATCAATCATCAAACATTTATCACAATCATTATCCAATTCAATCAATAATATCAATATAGAACAGATAATAAATAACAGGTATTTACTGGCATTTTATATTCAATAATAAATTAAATAACTATTTTATCCAAATAAATTCAAATAAACTAAGATAATGATTCAAAATATGCCAAACAGTCATAAATAAATTTCTAATCCCATCATAAATCAATTTAACAAACATAAGAAATTTTAGAAGTTGTAAGTGGGTTAAAACACTCACCTTTGAATTTAAATTGAATTTAAATCCAATTTAAACCCAAAATTTGAACAATCAAAGAATTAGTCCAAACCAGCGCCAACATGTCTGGAATTTCAACACAATCCCAAATCGAGAAACCACGGGCGAAACGGACCTCGTATGTAAAAGTTATACGCATTAAAATTTGTATGACTTTAAACTAGAATAATAAAATAAAGCAAAACATCACCAACCACAATCGGCCATGCCAGCAACCCCTTCTTCCCAGGAATCCGAAACCTAATGTCGCACATGATCCTGAAGCCGCCTGAACCCATCTTCGATTCGCCAAAACCTAGAAGCCGCCGCCACCAGAGATGATCGCGACCCCCTACTGCCTTGTCGCGACCTCGCCGTGGCCCCTCCACCACTTCCGACATGTCATGTCGCCGCTCGGTGATGAAAAACCGCCCAGCCGCCGCTTTAGGTCGAACCCAAGATGCATAAATTCGACCGATCCAACCCGTGAAATGAAGAACGAGCCATGCCAATGGACAGCGCACGACCCTCTCCACACGATGGTATCATCAATTTGACGATCCATCGACGTTGATCGTTGCGCGATGAACAGCCGAGAAGAAACCATCAATTCCTGAAGAAACAATGATTCGAATTGGAAGACAAATTACGGATCTGAGATGTGCTTGTCGAGAGCTTCAGATTGATATATAATTTGATGTTATTTGAGGAGTTTGAATTTTTGAAATGGAATTTTGAGTTGAAACTGTATTATGAAGTTTAGGGTTTGTCTGCCATTGAGAAAGGGGAGCAACAGAAATTTCTTTGCGTACAGAAATG
This sequence comes from Allium cepa, assembly GCA_030765085.1. Classification (NCBI taxonomy): domain Eukaryota; kingdom Viridiplantae; phylum Streptophyta; class Magnoliopsida; order Asparagales; family Amaryllidaceae; genus Allium; species Allium cepa. The sequence goes on from CM060941.1 coordinate 750,454,646, forward strand.
AGAAATAGAAAGGCTGCTAGGGTTTATAACAGGGTATTTATAGACACAGTTGAAAATAAAATAGATGGACAAGATTTATTTACACGTTGAATGTTGAATGGCCCGACGATCCCGTTCTGACTCGGGAATGAAATTGGGTCAACCCATATATCAAAACAGATGTTTTTGAACATTTTAAAATCAATGGAATAGGTTTCAAGTCCTAATTCCATCGTATAAAGAAGTTACATTAAAATCAATATATTTCAAATTGATTTCAATTTGTTTCAATTAATTTGATTTCAAGGCGTTTCGAGTCCGTACAACCAAACGACAAGTCCGATCGCTACGAAACTTTAAATCCTACTATAATTTACCCTTACGGACCCGGTGAAACTAGTTTCATCGAAATCCGAGTCAGTGGCCAAAATGGCTATTTCTACATTAATTAAATAAATTAATAATTAATTAAATCAAAATTTCAATTTAAATTCTATAATTGACAATTTTTATCATTTTTAAATTTCTTAGTCATTTACACTAATTTAAACAAATTTAAATGACAATTTAGAGTTGATTAATTTATCAATTTCAGTGTTAACCTCAATTTCATCAAATTGAGAAATTACAAATTAAATTTCCAATAATTCCATTTAATTTACTTTTCATTCTATTATTCAATTCATTGTTGCCAGATGGATGAAATTAACAATGGATTCATGATCTATTACATTAATATTCTCAAATTCCATCTTAATTTCAATCAACGTAACATTTAGATATTTAATTTCATTTAATTGCAATTAATCCAATTATTATAGTTCAAGTCCCAATAAATTGATAAATCTTTTGTAACAACCCTAGATTTTTGTATATTATTTAAATTGGACTTTCTTTTATTTTTAAATTTTTTTAAATTTTTTTTATTTCAAACATTTCATTTTTAAATATAAATGATGATTATTAAATGATTTATAGTTCAAACCAGTATAATTTGAATATTTTACTGTAAAGTGGATTTCTGGTCAAGTTGTTCAAACTGTGACTTTTAAACTTCAAATTTAAATTATTTAAAATATTAAATTTTGTCTTTTATTATGAAAATAGATGTAACAACCTGAACACTGCTTTTCGTTTCGTTGAAAATGGAGTTAAACTGTAAAAGTTATGTACATTTCAATTTTGAGTGTAATTTGATTTATTTAACAATTTTGTCTATTATAAATTATATAAAAAAAATTTCTTTGTCATATTTATTTTAATATGTTATTGTATGTATATTTTTGTGGTATAATAATTTTAAAATGAAGTAAACAATTTTTCAAAGTCAATGGTGATTTATTTGTAATTTCTGGACACTCTTTTGGATTTTTAAGAAATTTCTTTAAATCTTTTTCTATTTTCTTTAAATTTAATTTTTTTTCTTATGTGTTAATGGGTTATTTTAAGTATATCTTGTCTTTTAATATTTTTTAAAGTGATGTTATAATTTTTCCAAAGTTTACCGTGTTCATTTTTTTTAAAAAGGCTGTTTTCTTATTTTCTGTTATTTTCTTCATTAAAATTATATTTAAATTTAATTATTTTTTTTGTGAATGTACTTTTATTTTGTATTATTATTTATATTTAAAAATATATTACAAGCTCATATGAATTTTCTAAAATTTATTTCATGTAATTTCAAATTTTCTAGACTAGTTCACTATTTTTAGCTATTTTCCTTAATTTAACTTTATATAATTAATAAATATTATATATATTTTTATGTTTTGATAAATTTTCGAAATTTTATCTGGGATTATTATTATTTCCAGAAATATCAAGTTATATAAACAAAATCAAGTAAATTTGAAAGGTTTTAAAAGCTTTGAAACGTAAAGTCGTTTCACCTCCTAAGTCGTTTCTTTTACCGTTTCCTCATTTACTCTTTGACCGTTTTTTTTCTTTCTCTATTGAATAGCCATGTATTTTTCCTTCCTATTCACGTGAGAAACTTCTCACTTTCCATCATCAAACTCACGGCTAGAAGTATTGAAGGTAATGGCTTCCATTTCATCTTCTTCTTCCTTTATTTTTCTACTTTTCTATTTGAATTTTGTACTTGTTCTCACCTTCATAGCTTGGCTCCTCCTCAACCAGATCTGACCTGACCTCCACCACCCCCTACCTCTGACCATCTCCCATCCTACTACCTCTCCATTTCAGGCCAAGCCAATCCAAGGTGAAGACCACCACAAAATCCACCAAAAAACCATCACAAACTATCACTTATGGCCTAGAATTGTCATCTCCTCCTTCTACCACCATTAGCCGCCACTACCTCCACCACCACCACCTCTGACCTGACCTCCACCCTCTGCCACATCACCCACCACCCTCTGGAAATCAGGCCATGACCATAGAGCATGAGGCCGAGCCTAATAGGAGCCAAGATGTGATGATATTTGCTTTGTTTTGTAAAGTGTTGCACCTATATCTTCATCTCCTTTAAACCCATGTAGGCCGACCACTTTGCACCCAAACCAGACCTTAATCCATGGCATACCTGAGCTTAACCCATCCATAACTGATCCATGTGAAGTTGAGGACAAGTGCAAAGCATTTGACTTTGTACTGGACATTGATTTCTAGTGATGTTCAAGTGTTACATTGTTTTGTAACTGATATGTTGTATTGTTTGTTTAAATATTTGAATAAGGAAATTATCTTTGGCTCTCTTAATATCAAATCTTTGTCGTGCCATCGTGCTTTTGAAGATCTTAGTTTGGTTCATTTGTATCGCAATCTCCAGCTCAAACAAGTGAGTATTTCTCACCGGACATTTTGTACTTATATAAGTAGTAAATTGACACCCAGTGAATCTGTAGAACTATATGATCATGTTATAACTGCTTTTATTATTATCATATGATGTTCACACCTGTTATTACACCTATTATGTTATATGTTACTGTCATTTCATGCTATTCTGTTTATTTTATCTGTCCATCACACTGCAAGTTCCCTTTAGATTAGAATCACCATGGTTGAAATGATACATAACCGAACGGACTTTAGAATAAGGGAAAATCGTTATGGGCTGAAATGATAGGCCTGAACGATTTTCAACTTATTTTATTTACTTGGGACTGCGGGTTTGAAATGATAAAACCCGGATTTTTCTTTGTAAATTACTGGTTGAAATGATACATTACCCGTATCACTTTACCTAGCGTAGAAAATTATATACAGGCCCGTAGTTAAAATATGTTTTTCTAAAAATTTAAAATATTTTATAAATTTAATTATTATAACACTTTTATTTAAAATTAAATAAAAATATAATTTTTGTAAAGTATTATTGATTTTCTGTAAATCTATAAGTTAAATAAATTATGGAAAAGTTAGAAAATCTGAATGTAAGTTATTTTGGAAATTTTGATCTAATTTTAATGGAATTTAAATTAACTTTGAAAATATGATAAATTTATGATACTTTGAATTTTAAATTAATTTAAATGATTTGTATAACATATTAATGATTTTTGAATAAAGTTAAAATGTTAATGAGTGAATATTGAGTTGAATTTGGAAATATAACTTAAATTGGAATTTATGAATTTGGTTTAAAGGTGAAATTTTAAGTTAAGTTAAATAAAATGGAATTAAGTTGTATTTGTAATTTTAAACTTAAGTGTTAGGTTGAAATTTAATGTAATGAATTTAAATTTGAATGTTGAAATTTAATAAGTGAATTATTAATAAAAATATTGATTTTTGGAAGGAAACTTAACTTTACAAAATCATGAATTTAAGGAAAATTAAATGATGCTTATAAATGTGAAAATGTATGATTTTAGAAGTTAATAACGATTTAAATAAAAATATAAGTGTTTGTGAAATTCTATTGAATAGTTGAAGTTAATTAACATCATTTTTAATACTGTCTTTTGTTAAATTTAATTGTTTTTTTTGAATGTAACTTTATGTGGCATTTTCTAAATGCTGCGAAACTTGAATTTTCATTGTTTTGATAAATTTAAGTGCATAAATGAATATTGAAAAGTTTAAACTTTTGGCATTTAATAATTTAATTATTAAATGTAATAACTTCATTTTTATGATTTAATAATGAAGTAACTTGTTTTGAAATATAACTATTTGATATATTAAAATGATTGAAATGTGGTTTCGAAAGATATGATATTTTGATATATTAAAATGATTGAAATGTGGTTTCGAAAGATATGATATTTTGATATATTAAAATGATTGAAATGTGGTTTCGAAAAGATATGATATTTTGATATATTAAAATGATTTGAAACGAAGTTTTGAAAGATATGATATTTTGATATTAAATGATTTGAAAAATGGAGGTTTGAAAGATATATGACATTTTGATATTAAATGATTTGAAAAGAAGTTCTGAAAGATATGATATTTTGGAAATGAAGCTTTGAAAGGTTATGATATTTTGATATATTAAAATGATTTGAAAGGAAGTTTTGAAAGGATATGATAATTTAATATATTGAAATGGTTAGAAATGACTTGATATTTATTTTGATACATATTTGAATTGAAAGATATGGTATGATGATATATTGAATTGGTTTGGAAATGATTTAATCTTTATTTTGATAAAGATTTGGGTTGAAATGATATTTTATTTTGAAGTATAAAATATTGTTTTAAAGTTATAACTACGGGTTATAATAACGATTGGTTGTTAAAGAGATCGGGATCGGATATTGTCTTATAGCCGGCCAATACCGCAAACCACTTTAACAACTATGTACGCGGTGGAGATTCCAGAATGAAGTAGGATGGTGGCGACGTTCTCAAGGTATATTACGTGGACCCAACTCCCGTGGGTTGGCATAAATGACTAAAATAGGAGCTATACCGGGCTACACAAAGGGTCGCACCCTTTCATCGAGCATGCTTCTTCGAAAACCATTCTATTACTTTTGTGATTCGATACGTGGCGCCACTTTGATTTGGGGGTATGTCTCGAGGTGGGCGGAAGCTGCTGGCTTGCCGTCACCACCGGTCCGAGAGTGCAAACGGTGTATCCACTCTGGCATTGCCTCGTGTGCCTTGTCATCTCCTTATATCGAGCCCACTACGATTTTGGTTTTAAGATCCAGCCGCGTTAAGGTTCATCGTCCCCTTAACGCTATTTTCTATATGATTATACTTTACTGATTAGACACTACTGTATATAGCGCAATATACTACGTAGTAAATAGTTTAACGGATCCTTAGAGGATGGGCGGTCCCAAGCATCTTCTAAGTTACTTGTACCTTTACTACAGTTCACTTGAGTTGGTTTACATTGTATAAGTATGTATGTCTTGACTTGAGTGTTTGTATTTTTATTTACGCTCGGGTCATTCTAAGTTATTCACAGATTTGGATTTCTACTTTCTGGAGATTGAAATCGCTGGAGATTATCTACTTGTCAAGTTTCATCTTTTGCAGTCTGTTGTTCCTTCTAGCTCTTGTATTAGTAGACTTCTATGTAGTGAGACTTCCTTTGTACTCTATTTCTTCTGTTGTATTTTATGTAACTCTGATATTTTTATATAGTAGCTTCATGAACTACTATTTCTTTTACTTCCGCTGTATTATTATTACTCTGTGTCTGTGATCTATGATTTTTATTTACTGTATATTCTGAGATTTGCCAAATTTTTATTTACAACGCGGTATTTTGAGCAATTCAATTCTAGCATGAGTGTCTACCTATACACTTATAATGGATGCGAATGGTTGAAAATGTCGGGTCATTACAGTTGGTATCAGAGCTTTGGTAGCTCTAGGCAAAACTCAGCATATGGAGTGAATGTATTTACAGAATCACTTTCATTCGAGTTTGAATCTCTTCCTTTTTGACTCGATTTCTTTGAATTTTGAAACGTTCCCTACGGTTCCAAAATCCATTCGTATCCCTCACTATTCATCTTCTTTTGACTCTAAAGTATTACATAACTCCGCTTCGAATGATCTTTCTAGTGAGTCGGTAGTCATGCCAATTTCAAATTGAATTGAAAAAAAGAGGGAAAACTCCTTTACAATTAGCATCGATTCACCGGAGATTTATATCTATCCTTGGTTTAGATGCTTATATCTTTTGTTATTCCAAACTCTAACTCTTGAGATCGAATGTAGATTTACCCCAGAAAAATCCACATTGATCTTATTCTTTAAGTCACAGTTGACCCGGTTAAGGTTGCCCGTGATTTATTTAAGCTTATCCACCTCCCTACTCTGTTATTTAATCATCTTGTCTTTTGTTTTCAATCTATTCTTCCAAACATTTTGAATTGTACTTGTATATCTATGTTTCGTTTTATATATTGTGTTGTTTAGGTTGTTGATGTTGATTTGGGTTTCCGATCGATTCGTCTGATCAACGCCATCGATAGGATTTCTAAAACACATTGACAGAACAAACTGACACAATATTATTTTAAAATTTGGTTAGTGAAATAAATTTGATATATAAGTAAATTTATGGAACTTAATAAATTGATTTAAAATTGATTATTTAAAATGATAATACTTAATTTATCATTTATTGTTCTATAAATGAATTTATAAATAGTTGTTCATAAATTGATTTGGGAACTTAAATGAAGTTAAAACAAGAAATTTGAGAATTTAATTTCCGATGGTTTCAAACCTTGTGTTTAAGTTTTAAAGTATATTATTTAAAGTATTTATGAATAAGAATATGCTTCCAAAGGATTTTAAAGTTTAAAAATTAGTGCTCTTCTCTTTGTCGCTGGGAAATAACTACGGTGATGACTGCAGCATCATCGACATTCATTTTCGAGTTTCGAAGTGAAGAGACCGCCCTGTAGTCTTGCTACAGCTTTGTTTTGGGAAATCAAATTGAATTGAATTTCTAAAATATGACTTGATTTATAATATATATAAATATATGATTTAAATTTGATTTGATAAACTATGTACATACCTTTAGTTATGTCTAAATGGTTTGAAGAAATCGGAAATTTAATTCTTAAATTTTATTTTTAAAGAATAATTTTGATTATAAAATGAAAATAAAAAAATTTAGATAAATAATTCAAACTTGAGATAATTGAATTGGAAAGTTTTATTTGTATAACACTCAATTGCATTCCAATATAACTTACCTTAATTTCAGAAGTTAACAATGTAATTGGATAATATACAATATAAAAAGATTTTTTTTAAAATAAAATTTGAGTAGTTATAATAAATGTTGTACACTTAAATTTTAATTATAAAATGATTAACAGAGGTAAATAGAATAAATGGGTAATTGAATAATTTACAATATAAAATAATGTTAAAAGAACTAAGAATAAAAGAAAGCAGTTATAATAAGTGTGAGTATATTTAATATAAGTGATAAATATATTGAGAAGAATAAATTTAATTTTAATTAGGAATAAAGAAGAATAAAATTTATTAAGTACATTGTGAGTGTAATAAATGATTATTTTTCAAACCCATGGTTTTAAAAAATTGTTAATTTAAGATGATCGGATAATAAGATAATGAAATTTGGGATAGTTAAGATTTATTTAACTTGTGTAAAGATTTATTCTCTACTTAAGTTGAAATTTCCATGCTTTCAAATCTATTTCCTTATTTTATTTTCCAAACTATCTTTTGGTTGTCCTTATCATCCTTATCTTGCTATAGACTGGTATAGGCATCTTTCTATAATCTTTCCGTTTAGAAATCTTTCTATAATCCTTGATAATCTTTGGTAATCATTTTGGATCCACATTTTTCGTGCTTGTGTTCTTAATTTTGGAGAATCTTGGAAAGATCATCTCCACCTTGTTAAACTTACCTATAACAATAGTTATCAGATATAATTTCAATCTTCTTGCCATCTTATCTTAATCCAATTTCACTCTATCTTTTTCTGTGCTTTTCCGTACCTGGTCCCTTTTCGAGGACGAAAAGTTTTGAGTAGGGAGAGTGTAACAACCCTAGATTTTTGTATATTATTTAAATTGGACTTTCTTTTATTTTTAAATTATTTTAAATTTGTTTTATTTCAAACATTTCATTTTTAAATATAAATGATGATTATTAAATGATTTATAGTTCAAACCAGTATAATTTGAATATTTTACTGTAAAGTGGATTTCTGGTCAAGTTGTTCAAACTGTGACTTTTAAACTTCAAATTTAAATTATTCAAAATCTTAATTTTTATATTTTATTATGAAAGTAGATGTAATAACCTGAACACTGCTTTTCGTTTCGTTGAAAACGGAGTTAAACTGTAAAAGTTATGTACATTTCAATTTTGAGTGTAATTTGATTTATTTAACAATTTTTCTATTATAAATTATATAAAAAAAAATTCTTTATCATATTTATTTTAATATGTTATTGTATGAATATTTTTGTATTATAATAATTTTAAAATGAAGTAAACAATTTTTCAAAGTCAATGGTGATTTATTTGTAATTTCTGGACACTGTTTGGATTTTTAAGAAATTTCTTTAAATCTTTTTCTATTTTCATTAAATTTAAGTTTTTTTTCTTATGTGTTAATGGGTTATTTTAAGTATATTTTGTCTTTTAATATTTTTTTAAAGTGATGTTATAATTTTTCCATATTTCCATAAATATCAAGTTATATAAACAAAATTAAGGAAATTTGAAAGGTTTTAAAAGCTTTGAAACGTAAAGTCGTTTCACCTCCTAAGTCGTTTCTTTTACCGTTTCCTCATTTACTCTTTGACCATTTTTTTTCTTTTTCTATTGAATAGTCGTGTATTTTTCCTTCCTATTCACGTGAGAAACTTCTTACTTTCCAACATCAAACTCACGGCTGGAAGTATTGAAGGTAATGGCTTCCATTTCATCTTCTTCTTCCTTTGTTTTTCTACTTTTCTATTTGAATTTTGTACTTGTTCTCACCTTCATAGCTTGGCTCCTCCTCAACCAGATCTGACCTGACCTCCACCACCCCCTTCCTCTGACCATCTCCCATCCTACTACCTCACCATTTCAGGCCAAGCCAATCCAAGGTGAAGACCACCACAAAATCCACCAAAAAACCATCACAAACTATCACTTATGGCCTAGAATTGTCATCTCCTCCTTCTACCACCATTAGCCGCCACTACCTCCACCACCACCACCTCTGACCTGACCTCCACCCTCTGCCACATCACCCACCACCCTCTGGAAATCAGGACATGACCATAAAGCATGAGGCCGAGCCCAATAGGAGCCAAGATGTGATGATATTTGCTTTGTTTTGTAAAGTGTTGCACCTTTATCTTCATCTCCTTTAAACCCATGTAGGCCGACCACTTTGCACCCAAACTAGACCTTAATACATGGCATAGCTGAGCTTAACCCATCCATAACTGATCCACATGAAGTTGAGAACAAGTGCAAAGCATTTGACTTTGTTCTGGACATTGATTTCTAGTGATGTTCAAGTGTTACATTGTTTTGTAACTTATATGTTGTATTGTTTGTTTAAATATTTGAATAAGGAAATTATCATTGGCTCTCTCAATATCAAATCTTTGTCATGCCATCGTGCTTTTGAAGATCTTATTTTGGGTCATTTGTATCGCAATCTCCAGCTCAAACAAGTGAGTATTTCTCACCAGACATTATGTACTTATATAAGTAGTAAATTGACACCCTGTGAATCTGTAGAACTATATGATCATGTTATAACTGCTTTTATTATTATCATATGATGTTCACACCTGTTATTACACCTATTATGTTATATGTTACTGTCATTTCATGCTATTCTGTTTATTTTATCTGTCCATCACACTGCAAGTTCCCTTTAAATTAGAATCACTATGGGTTGAAATGATACATACCCGAATGGACTTTAGAATAAGGAAAAATCGTTATGGGCTGAACTGATAGGCCTGAACGATTTTCAACTTATTTTATTTACTTGGGACTATGGGTTTGAAATGATAAAACCCGGATTTTTCTTTGTAAATTACGGGTTGAAATGATACATTACCCGTATCACTTTACCTAGCGTAGAAAATTATATACAGACCCGTAGTTAAAATATGTTTTTCTAAAAATTTTAAAATATTTTATAAATTTAATTATGATAATATTTTGATTTAAAATTAAATAAAAATATAATTTTTATAAAGTATTATTGATTTTCTGGAAATCTATAAGTTAAATAAATTATGGAAAAGTTAGAAAATCTGAATGTAAGTTATTTTGGAAATTTTGATCTAATTTTTAATGGAATTTAAATTAACTTTGAAAATATGATAAATTTATGATACTTTGAATTTTAAATTAATTTAAAATGATTTGTATAACTGTGTCCACGGTGGAGATTCCAGAATGAAGTAGGATGGTGGCGATGTTCTCAAGGTATATTACGTGGACCCAACTTCCGTGAGTTGGCATAAATGACTAAAACAGGAGCTATACCGGGCTACACAACGATTCGCACCCTTTCATCGAGCATGCTTCTTAGGAAACCATTCTATTACTTTTGTGATTCGATATGTGGCGCCACTTTGATTCGGGGTATGTCTCGAAGTGGGCGGAAGCTGCTGGTTTACCGTCACCACCGGTCTGGGAGTGCAAACGGTGTACCCACCCTGGCATTGCCTCGTGTGCCGTGCCATCTCCTTATATCGATCCCACTACGATTTTGGTTTTAAGATCCGACCGCGTTAAGGTTCACCGTCCCCTTAACGCTATTTTCTATATGATTATACTTTACTGATTAGACGCTACAGTATATAGCGCAATATACTACATAGTAAATAGTTTTACGGATCCTTAGAGGATGGGCGGTCCCAAGCATCTTCTAAGTTACTTGTACCTTTACTACAGTTCACTTGAGTTGGTTTACATTGTATAAGTATGTATGTCCTGACTCGAGTGTTTGTATTTTTATTTACGCTCGGGTCAGCCTGAGTTATTCACAGATTTGGATTTCCCCTTTCTGGAGATTGAAATCGTTGGAGATTATCTACTTGTCAAGTTTCATCTTTTGCAGTCTGTTGTTCCTTCTAGCTCTTGTATTAGTAGACTTCTATGTAGTGAGACTTCCTTTGTACTTTATTTCTTCTGTTGTATTTTATGTAACTCTGATATTTTTATATAGTAGCTTCATGAACTATTATTTCTTTTACTTCCGTTGCATTATTATTACTCTGTGTCTGTGATCTGTGATTTTTATTTACTGTATATTCTGAGATTTGCCAAATTTTTATTTACAACGCGGTATTTTGAGCAATTCAATTCTAGCATGAGTGTCTGCCTATACACTTATAATGGATGCAAATGGTTGAAAATGTCGGGTCGTCACATCTTTATTTCCATTCTTTCAATTCACCAAATTGTCCTATTATGAATAACATTAACATTATCTCCAAATATTACCTTAATTAACATGAACGTAATATTTTATTTAGATTTATTGCAATTGATTCCAATTTAATTTAATGGATTAAAAATATATCGGTAACTTATAATAATTGTTGCCACTAACTCTTAATCATACTTTTATAAGTTATCATTCCAAACCAATATTATAATTACTTATTTAACATTGATTTTATCAAAATACAGTTTATTGCATATTATTTCATCAATTAATATAACTTTAAATTTATTTCCAAATTTTACTATTTACAATCAATCATAACCCTACAATTGTTTCAATTAATTGGGATTGCACTAAATTAGTTACTTATTAACTTGCATTAACATTCTTATATTTCATTTCTGGTATTAATTCACTAACAAATTCCAATTTTTTTTATTCCAGATTTAATTACCAAAATCTTATTAAATTAACTAATCTTAAACATCGAAAATTACGGGTCGTTACAAATTTTATATATACATATATTTATTTATTTGATATTTATCATATGTTACACACACAGAGATATATGTAATAGTATTCATAATACACACACACATATGTAATTACTTTGATATTTATATATATTACTATAAGTATATGCACATATTTGGATAACATACAATACAAATAGGATGAGCTAATGTGTCTGTTGCGATGTAAATCCCAACATCTATATACGACATGTTATACCTTGCATGGAATTTCATGTTATACATGCACTAACGTATACATATGTATATGATACATATGTATGTTTATATATAAAATGAAAATAAAACAAATAAATTTCAAACAACAATTTATAAATTTAAATAAAATGTATGATTTTGTTTAAAATAAATTTAGAAATGTTTTAAATAAATTATTCTTTACAGCCTAATAAAGGTTCAATGGGATATAAAAAAATTGAAATCCATCCATATTTTCCACTACAGGTTGGCCTAGTTCCAACAATCATCACGTGAATGTGTAAGATCATATGCCTCAGGTAATACCAAGGAATATAACTCTTAACATCCAAAGCAAACCCATGAGTAACGGGCCAAGTCCCATATACGAGCCTCCAATAGCATATGGATGCCCTACGAAGCCATCACATAATATATTGAAACTATGCTTAAACATAGCATATAAGAAAGGTATATATAGTCGTTCCATCATCAAACATCCATCATGAACCATCCTAGACTTATTTAGAATCTCCCAGACCCATACCAATCAATATAGGGAAAATTTCCTAAAGTAATAACCATGTGTTGACAAATGGGAACCGTATATTGATATATTCTCCTTTTGAGTTGACACATGGTACTATGTGCCAATACACTAACCTTAGACAAAAACCTAGGTTCCATCTAAGTGCCTTGAACTGACACATGATTTCCATGTGCTAATACATCAGCAGCTTGTGTCAATGATAAAATGGTTTGACATAAGAGCCAAGGAAGAAAACTGCACTATACCAATGTATCATGTGTCAACACATGGACGCCAAGTATCCAAAAATGTTGTATATGCAAAAAATTCAACAACTTTTCCCTTATTTCTTTTACTCGAACTTCTCTACATGTTGCCTTGACTTGGTATCTTCAACACAAACATATTTTGATGTCTTTCCAACTATATTGACTATATTTCCTTTATTTGCTACTTTCAAACAAACATAATTAGGGTATAATTCCTATCATGCACTAATGACGCAAAGAGAGTGTTGATCTCTTTCTTAGTCCTTCTATAAACTCAAACATCAATCACAAGTAACCAACAACAATCGCAACTTAGCAATTAACATACCATTAACATTGTTATCGACCGAAAGGTTAATAATCAATTTCATTACTTCATCATTCAAACATATAATTGATTTCACTATATTCATAATTAGCATATGGTCTTGAACAACCATTAATGGGTTTAACTATCTTATAAATCCAATTCTACCATCCTAACCACAATTCTATATACTATTTAGCATATATATGAATCAATAGCTTAATAAGAATCATAAAGCATAGAGAGTAATTTCAACTCACATAAGCTTGCCAAAAAAACACAAAAAATGAAAAGAACCCATCACTAAAGCTCTCTTGAAACCTCATCTAAGACCCAAACCATTTACATGTGCTTCTAAATGAATTGGGTTTGGAGATCTTCCTCTTAATAAAATCTCGATATTTTTTATCTTCTTTTATGAATTTTATCTTGAACTCTACTTACGGTACTTAAGTATGAAGTTTAGGTTTAAGAAGAGAAAGAAGAAGAATGTACAGAACATTAAATGTAAAATGGAATAGGAGAGAGAAGGTAATAGCTGATATAACCACCTCTTGGGCTTGACTCAAGTAAAAAACTCTCTGTTGTAATTATAAAATTCATTTCCATCATAATTTCCCATCCAAGATTCTAGATTACTAACTGCAACATGGTACTTTAGGTCTAAAAAAACACACAGTCTAGATCTAATGGAAAATATTTATGGTAAATTCCATCCATTTGTAAAAATTCACTTTTTAGGTAATTAACTTAATCATGTTCACTTAATTAAATAAGTCCATTATTTATATTGTCTCGGTGTATTAGAATTGAGTCTTTGCGCAAACAAATGTAAAATAAGAAAAATAAACATAGAAACAAATAATTCTAAAACAAAATAGAATTGTAACCCAAAATGGGAAGAGGAAAAATTGGTATGAAATAGCAATGAGATGACAATGAATCCATCTTTTCTAATTGAAATATTAGATAAAGTTTCTTCAGTGGTCTATGTAAGAAACAAATATATTTAAAAATAACATAGAATAATAGAAGACAAAAAATAAATTCATTTTAATTAATGAAATAGGAAAATGCTTGAAAACAAACTTAAAACTGTTGGAACTAGGACCAGCCCTCAGCGGAAGTTATATGTGAATTTGAAAAAAATTCTCATATTGGATTTGTATTGGGCCTACGATGTCTAATTCATTTAGAACACTTCTTTTTATTATTTTAATAAAATCTTTTAAGTTATAGATTACAGAATTTTATTTAATTTATATATCAATATATGTGTGTGTGTCATACAATAAACCCACACACACATATATATCTGTGTGTGTGCACGCGCACATGTGTAATATTTCAATCCGTGCAAGGCATAACAAGCCCGTATATAGATGCTAGGATTTACATCGCAACGGACTTTAGCTCATCCAATATGTAAATGTATGTTATCCAAATATATGTACATATATAAACTATTACTTATATTTAAATATTATTAAATATTTATAATATTATAAATAATATATATATATGTGTGTGTGTGTGTATGTATGTATGCATGATATTATATTATGTCTATTTAAATGTAAATAAGTTATTTAAATATTAAAATAAATAATATTTTTAATTAAAAACTGAGAAAAATATATCTACTAATATATTTATAATAATAAAATAATATTTTATTTGCATTTTAATATTTTTTTTTATAAAAAGGTTATGCAACCATAGTCGCATAGAGGTCCATAATATAAACTGGATTATAATCTCTGACTAACATGCTTAGTCGGTAGTCATAAAGTTCAAATAACCAGTCATAGCTTAAACATAGTTTAGCCTTTTATACAACGAGGGTCAAATATGTACATGCAATGTAAACAGGAAGTACCAATATAAACCCAACGTTAGAAGCACTGAACTCTAGATCCCAGTCAGGTAGCTGACATGTTGCTACCTATTGATTTGCTAGCATCAACTCCCATTAAAAAGAAGCGTAGCGATCCATAAGGAGTCCCCGTCTAAATAGAGTAAGTAGATAATATTTTAGAAGAAATTAAAATATAATTGCGGCCATGATTATTAAAGCATTTGTTATTCCTTTCAACCCAACATGCCCAGGAAAAATCAAGGGCAAGCAGAGCCGCAGGGGAGTTTGAAGGAGCAGACTCCCAATGGTTGCGCCATAGTAGCTCTAAATTCTGGCTAACGATGTTTAAATTAGTAATACAAAGCGACCACACCTGGAAAGAGAAGTCACAGTCGAAGAAGATATGATTAGTGGAATTACAGTTACTATGACAGGGAAAGCAAGAGTGAGCAATTGAAATGTTCTTAGCTTCCAAAGCATGCATTGTATTGCGTTTGTTGAGCATAACAAGCCATATATGCACTTTTAATTTTGGTTGGAGCTCGCATGCACCAAAGGGGGGCTATAGTTGTAATACACACAAGAGAAGTTCTAAAAATTATTTTTAAGATTTCACTAAGTATACGCCATTCCTAGTTATTCCCCATTTATAGCAGTCAATATTCTAATTTAAAAAAAACTGATTAGTTAGTGCCCGAAGAGATGCCGTAGAGAGAAGAAGAGGGCCCTAAAGTACAAAGGAGAAGGATATGTTGTAGCTGCCATCTCGAAAAGCATTATGAACTGGGAAATTCTTATTTGAGGGATGGAATAGAGATATAGGAATAAGGAACAGAGAGCCATGCCATCAAGCCAAGGATCACTCCAGAAAGAAGTTCATCTCCCATCACCTACCTCTATGATCGTGCTTATGTGTAATTCACAACAGGTGGAGGCAATATTCTTTTAGAAGGAGGATGCTTAAGTTGGAGGGGCACCATAGTTAGAGAGATTGAAATAACCATCGTAGTTGCAGGTCCTAATCCACTTTGCCCAAGGTTTAGAACTTTCGAAGAGCAAAGTCCAACCCCTTTTCTCAAGAAGTGCCTTGTTGAATATCGGTAGATTTATGACTCCCAAACTCCCATCCTTTTTAGGACGGTAGACTCTTTCCAATGAAATCAGGCAGTTTATCGATGAAACAGAAGGGGATCCCTTCCACAGGAGAGCTCATCGGATGGAGTCAATTTTGCTAATTACCTAGTTCGAAGCTTTATAGAATGAGAACTAGTAAGTGGGAAAGAATGAAAGCGCTGAGTTCACCAGCATCAACTACCAGCCCTTCATAAGGACAAACCCTTCCAGCTTGCAAATCATCTTGATATTTTTTCTAGAATCATTGACTAGTCAGAGCGAGTGGGCTTGGAAGGCCTCAACAACAAGTCAAGGTATAGACTTGGGAAGGTGCCAAGTTGGCTATTCAAAGAGGAAGCTACCAAACGGCCTACAGGATGGACATCATCGGTAATGTAAACTACACTTTTGGAAAAATTGATCTTAAGACTAGAGGCAACTCAAAATAGTATAGTAGAAGTTTTAAAGGAGCAATAGATGATGGGATAAGGAGTATGAGTAGGATGGTGTCATCCACAAATTGAAAGGAGTTAAGGCCATTAGGGAAAATGTTTCTACTAGGATAATCCAACATATTTTCCTTACAGGCTAGGTCCGCAAGTCTGGCGAAGATGTCAACGACAATGTTGAACAGAAGGGGGGAGGTTGGGTAACGTTGGCAAAGTCCTCATGAAGGAGCGAAGTTGTTGCCACTTCTACCATTTACACACATACAAGAGATTGTCGTCGAAAGTATGCTGCCGATCCAAATGATCAATTTTGCAGGGAAACACCTGTGCAAGATAACATTTAGAATAAAGAACCAAGATATTGTGTCAAAAACCTTTGAAAAATCCAAATTTATAGAGACATAATTTAAGCGCTAAGAGTAGCAATAGCTGATAGCCTTTTGCACAATGGCCGCATTGTCAATATGAGATCTTCTTGAGGTGAAAGTGGATTGATGTTTGTTGATAAGGGAATCCATGAGCGGCTGAAGGTGATTAGAAAGAACCTTGGTTATTAGTTTAAATATAGTATTCTAAAGGCTAATCGGACGAAGTCAAAAATTATAGAGGATACCTCAAATTTCGAAATTAATATGATGTTTGCATTGTTGAATCTAGAGATAAGGATGGGACGGGAATAAAACTCTTCAAAAACTCTAAGGATGTTGAATTTAAAAAACCCCAGTCTCACTTAAAGAACAAAGAGGGAAAACCATTAGGCCTCGGCGCCTTATGAGAGGCCATGCTAAATAGTGCCTTCAAAATTTCACCTAGCTCGAATTCTTTGTCAATCGTGAGGTGGAGGGTGTTAGAGGAGTAAAGATAGTATCCCAGTTTAGGATGCCAGGCATAAGGGAGACCTGACCAAGAATAGATCTGAAATGAGAGGTGAAGCTATCTAAAATTGTTGACTTGTCGTCGATTGTCAAACCGTCAATAGTTATAGAAGTTATTTTGTTAGATTTTCACCTACCATTGGCAATTCTATGGTAATAGGATGTATTAAGGTCCCCTTCATGCAACCATCGGTCTCGGGCGTGCTACTTCCAAACCACTTCCTCCTGCTTTATGATACGAGATAACTCCACCTCCGGACTTGCAAGCAAAAAATCCTCAGCAGCGGAGAGAGAGTAGGACTCCTCTTTGGTGTTAAGGTCTAAGTTCTAATTTTGAAGATGATCTTTTCTAGGTTTGATGGACTCCAAAGCCCATTTGACCTTTTTTCAAGAGAATAACAGAGAAGATGGAGTTTGGTGACAATAATCTGGATAGCATAACCATCAACATGAAAAAAGACCAAAGCCGCTCAACTATATCTTCGAACCTTGGCTCAAGGGTCCAGAAGTTTTCAAACTTGAAAGGAGGGTGGTGATGAGTACCACTGCCAGAATAAAAAAAGGATGGAACTGTAACGAGCCGCCTTTTTCAACCGTTAATTTGTGATATTTAAAATGAATTTAAATAATTAATTTGTTTTCAATATGAAAAGTTGGTTTGATTTAATAAAAAGAACTCAGAATTTAAATATAACAGTTAATTGAATAAATTAAATAGTGATTGACAATTGGGTAAATTATTTAAATCTGGAATTATAAGTTTATTGAAAATATTTTAACGGCTTATAAAATTTATAGTGATAGTACTGGAAGTAATAGATGAGTTAAAATTGAATTTAACTATCGTTTGTTAAATTTTAAATTTGTATAGTTAAATTGACAGTTAAAAATCACCATCCGAGGCACAGTCTCGGAATTCAACGAAACCAGTTCCGTTGGATCCGTAATATTGAATTATTGCCAGATTTCAAATTTCGTAATTTTTGGGGTGACCGTGTGATTGTACGATAAGTATACACGCTATAATTTACTTGAAATTCGAAAGGATTTTAAATATAAAGTTTAAAAATGAAATAATTAACATAGCTTCCTCAACACACTAACCCTATCGTTCGTCTTCTTGTATACGCTTTCCTTTTCTTTAAAATCACGTTGCTTCTTGTTGCTCTCTTCGATCAGAAACTAAAATTTATTAATGGCCGCTACCTCTCTATCATTTTGTTTCCCCAATCGAACGAAATTCCTTCGTTTATTTCTTTCCCTCAAAGCTCGAACCAAAACCTTCATTTTTCCCGCGTTTCCCCTTTTCTTCCTGAAGCCGTTTCACGGCATGCCTAAAAATAAAAAATAAAAAAATTTAACACGAATGAAATCGCGTTCGATCAGGTGGCGCGAGAGGGGGGGTGTCGATCGTGGGTTGCTGGGGCTAGGAATTGGGGAGTCGCGATGCGAGGAGTGTCGAGAGTTTCGTTAGGCGGCGCTCGTGAGTGGAGCTCGAAGTTGAAGGCGTCTCGCTTGGAAGGCTCGCGTAGTGACAGTGGGGACCGAGGTAGAAGGGCGTAGTTGAGGCTTCGACAGTTTGAGGTGGTCGCTCGGTGGTTGCGTAGTGGGTTTTGGGGGTTGCTAGGGTTTCGGTTGAGGGATCTTCGAACGGCATATTGGGCGACGAGCGATTTTTGGAGGTCTCGTTCGCGATGGCGTACTCGAGGCAGAGATGGAGGGTGAGTTCGTGGAACGGCAGTGAGGTAGTGATTCTTCTTTTTTATCTAATTCAATCTAATTTTGTCTTCAGTTCTGAATAAAGAGAATATAAAAGCAAGATTGAATTGGTTAATCTTAAAGCAGAGATTTTAAAATTAGTTAGCTATATTATTTTACAGTAAAGGATATGTTGGAAATTTCAAAAATTAATACATCTATGTATACCTATTTGTAGATTAGGAAAATCTTAACAGTAAGGTAAAGCTTATAATTTTTTTTACAGCAAAGTAATATGATCTGATAAGCAGTTTATTTATAAATATTAAGTTAACCTCGATTTAATTTTAATTAAATAATATATATAGAAATGTTTAAAGATTATGAAAAATTAGATTTTTAAACCTACAGACTATTTAAATGTGCAGTTTGAGAATATATAAAATATAAATTAGTGGTTTAAAAATTTAAGTGTTTGTTTAAATTATATCACTTGTTGAAAAATAAATTATTAGATAAAAGAATAAATTTATTTAAATGGAAATAAATTGCTTTAAATATTAATAAAATCCCTATAATTGTTTATATAAGGTCAAAGGTCGGGAAACGAGTCGGGATTGGGAAGGATTGCATCAATGAAAGCAAAGGTGAGATTTTCTCACTCATTTGGATACCCTAAATTAAATTTAAATGTTAAATTTTAAATTATTTGATTGACAATAATTCATTCACTGTTTAACATCATAACCCATATACTGTAATATCCATTTGAAAGTGGGATTGATATGTTACTGTGCTAACAACTGTGGATGCAGGGAAGCAGGTTGGAGGGATCCAATAGGATTCCTCAAAGATATTTATTTGTTATATATATTGTTGCCATATGACAGGTTGAATGATATTGATATGGATTTGCAGGCAAGTTAAATTTATATGGAAATTGGAATTTACTATAAATAATTTAATTGAAGGAAGTTAAATGAAAATTTAAATTATAAGCATATTCTTTAGAATTTGAATTCACTTCTGTTGAGACTAAAGTAAAATGTTTAAAGAATATTTATTTCTTTAGTTAAACTTTAAATTAGTTAAAGTGAGTTTGGGAAAAATTAAATTATATACTAAAGATTTAATTAAAATATTGTAATCGATGAATGGATTTGAAGCAAAGAAAAATTATGTTAAAATAAAATAAAAGAAGAGAACTATATTAAGAAATAAAATAAGGGAATTTTTTTTTAAGAAATGAAATGAAATTTTAATAAGGACCAATATGGAATTGAATTGAGGAATAAAATTTTAGAATAGAATTTGTGAATAAATTGTTTTCATAAATAAATGAAAAGGAAACTCAGGGAGTTATAAATTATAAACGGAGTTTATAAACAAGATAGAAAGTATTAGCGAATATGTAATGAGATAAGTCACGGTAAGGACTTGATTTGAGTTATGGAAATTGGTTTTGGAGGGAAATAGTTGAATATTTCAAGAAGTAAGAAGTATGAATTTGGACAAGAGGCATTATAGATGGATATTGGATTTTCTAAAATTATAAACTTATTATTTTAAAAAGGAGTATTTTAATTTACCACACTATATAAAATTCTTGTAAACTATTACTTGAATTTAAAAATGTTTTGAATTAATTATTTTTTAAAGAATAGGTAAATATTTATAATAAACTTCAATTTTCTAAAACCAGTTTTACAATTTATCATTAACTGGATATGAACTCTAATTTTTTATGTTAAATATTTCTTTTAAACCGTAAATTGTATAAAAACTATCTCGAGTTTTCGGGTTCGAATATTTCGGGTTGTTACACTTGGTATCAGAGCTGAAAGGTTAAGCGAGAACCTTGGCTCTGGTGAGGAATTACTCATTAGAAATGGAGTCAATTGTACTCTAGAATGAGTTTGAGCGTATTTATAGATATGAGCGCGTATTTGTTAGTGAATATAAAATGGTTTTATATTGCGTTGATTGATTTATTGAGTGGTATATGAACCTTCGTCGGCACAGCCTCGAAAACTGTATTGAAGGGGTTTCCATACACTTAAATAGAGCAATTCGACACAATATTGATTTTTAAAAGTGGGTGAATGAAATAATTTCATCCAAAATATATTTTGATATAAAAAGAAATATTTTCTGAAATTATTATTATAACTTGGATGGTTGGATGCTAGTATTGTAGACAAATGAGATTTTAAAATCCGACATAGCTTATATAACCCAGGAAATCATTAGATTTGAATTTTGGAATTTAAAATCAAGTGAAAGGTTAGAAATGAGAATTTAACTTGGGTTTAAGATTAAATTGTTGAAATTTAAGTAATGAATAAGAAATTTTTGTTGTGATTGAAGTGAGATGATGAAAATACAAAAAAATAAAAATATAAAAATATAAATAATGTGGAGAAGTAAATAAAAATTTAGAATGTGAATGAATTGAGAAGTTTAAATAAAACTTGAAGTGGATTGAAATCAATTTAAGTTATGCGAATGGAAATTATGTGAATGGAAGTAAATTGAATTAAACTGAAATTAAAATTCAGTTGTATTTGAATTGGAATTAAAAATGGAATCTAGTGATGAGACCCGAGTTATAAATAGAAATTCCATTGTAATGGTAAGTCAAATTTAATATGAATCTCAATTATTATGAATTGGATTAAAGTAAAGATAGTTTGAATTTACAAATAAGATCCAAATCAAGTATGGATGGAATAAAGTGGCCTTGGATGTTATCTTAACAAATTTAGAATGGCTAATTAAATTACATGGGATTTGATCTAGATGAGTGTCAAACCAATTGCAATGAATTTAAGTACGAAGTTGCAATAATTAAATTAACTTAAGATTTAAAGTTTATGGAGAGGTGATTTTGATGAAAGTGAAAGTTCATTAAATAAATGGATTGGTAAAGTACCTTAAACTTTGGATATGATTGGATAGTGAATAGCAAATTTAATTGGATTGAGCACTTTGATTGAACTGGAATTGTCTTAAGCCGAGTTATTGTTTGAATTGAATGAAGATGAATTAAATTGAGATATAGATAATATTGTCATAAAACTCTCATTTGGGTAAAATTCATAACAATGAAATGAAGTTGAATTTAATGTAAGCTAAGTGAAATTTGAATTTGAAGTAATAAGACTTCAATAGCTTATAAAGGAATTGAGAGGCGCTGAAATAACTTGGCTAAGTGAGGACGTATAAACCTGAATTAAAATAAAATGAGAATGTGGTTAACTGTAAATAGATGGAAGTGTGAAGATAAATAAGAAGTGGACTTATAAAATTAAGATGGAATAAATAAGTCAAATAGAATTGTTTGAATCTGAAAAATGAATAGAAATCCAAACCTGAATTTCAAAATAGGATTGAACCAAAGAAATTTAAATGAAGAGATTTTTGAAGCTAAAAATCAAGTATTGAATTATAAATTGAGAATAAACTAATTTGGGATAAATTAGTAACTTGAATATGTGAATAAACTTTGAATTGGGTAAATAAAGGTTGAATGGTAAATTAATAAAATTGGGTTGTGAATTTAAGTGAATGGTAGAAAGAGAACTTGAGTTATATATCTAAAATTCAACTTGAATTGATTAGCAAATAAAATGAAATTGGATTAAATATAAATGGTTAGAAGTGTAAACAAAATTCAATTGTGTATAAATAAAGTGAAAATGGTCTTGAATTTAATTAAATAAGTTCGAGAATGAATCGAACATGGAAATTGAAATTTTTAAATGAAATAATTAATTGAGTTAAGAAGTAAATGAAAGAGATTTGATTTAAATAAAATAAAATAAAATTGGGAAAAGAATTTATGGACAAATGAAATAAACTTAAGTTATGAAAGTTAAATAATTTGAAGTAACTTAACTTAAGTCTAAAATTCAATGACGTATGACTCATATAAATCTGGGACATGATTGATTTTAAGCATTGAAGTTGTCGAGCTTAATAAGAATGGTTTGGAATAAAATAAATGTGAAAATGCAAAGTTATGGTTTAAAAATATATTAGAATGGAATGAAATTCATATAACTTGTGTTGGCATCAATTTTAAAACAGTTATAAAATTTAAGAAATTGTTTATTGAATGAATATTGTCAAATTTGCATGAAATAATTGTTGTTGTCGTAAACAAGATTAATTAAAGCTCCATGGAATAATAGAAGTAATTAAACTTGATTTTTGAATGAATTGCCATGAATACAAAATAGTGAATGAATTGAATAAAAGAATGATGTGAAAATCATTCCGAATTGGATAGGGTGATTTAAATTAAGTAAGAGCAACTAAATTAATATGGAAACCTTATTACCTGCTTATAGAACTTGATTCGCATATAATTGATTATAAAATATGATTTTGAATTGTTAAGAAGCAGGAATTGATTTTTGAAATCAATTAAATTGAAAATGGGTTTGTTTAGGGATAATTATGAATTCGAAATAAGTAAATGTGTTGTAACTCACTTAAAGTTGAATGCACCCGGTATTTGTGTCAGTTATAAACAAATGGAACTAGTTTGGAAACTATATAAATTTGTTATGAAGTTATTTATATTGCATTGCTTATTATTTTGAGTGTTGTAGCTGTATAAATGAACGCAATGTTATAAATTTCATACATATACTTATGAGTTCAAATTGAGTAAGTACAGGTACCAGAAGACTGTATAGCGGGATTTTGGGCACGTAAATGCTAAAATAAAATAAGCCGCTTTCTTAAAATGCTAAATAAGGTACGCCTACGCTATACAAACTAGGAAATATGAACTGTTTTTGGTTTTTCCGACCGTGTGGGTCGATGTATATATATTTATATCTTTTGTCAAATTGCAAAAGCTCCTCCGTACAAAGGGGACTCTGCCAAAAATTTTCGGAAATTTTGGAAGTTAGAAAGTTTTGGAAATTTTTGAAAATTTTGTTAACGACAAATGTTTTCAAATTGGAAATTGCAATAGATTGGTGAATGAAACTAATTTGAAACAATGACATGAATTTGCTATAAATGAAAAAAAGAAGAAGAGAGAATTGTTAAAGATAAATTGAATTCATATAGAAATGGAAGAATCAATTGAAAATGAATAGATACAAACTAACGTAGTAAGATGGAAATAAAGATAAGAATTATGCATTCTCATTGGGAATTGATATTGCATAAACAATCTAAAATAATATTTGAATGAATGGATGTTGACATTTGACAGAATGTCGATAAAATATTTTTGTATATTGTGATTGGACATATTATTGTGTAAGAAATGTAGGTAATATAAAGGTAGGTAAGGAGAATTGAGTTTGGTTTCAAAAGATAAAATTGAAATGCTCGACAAAAGGTATGTGTTTAAATTTCTATATGGGAATTGATTGGGATTTTGATTGAGCCGCTTGGCTTTTTGTTTTCTTTTGGGTTTTTGAGAGGCCGTAGAGCCATTTTGTAGTTGTACCGAGCTAGCCGCGCAAAGGAGACGCTGGCAAAAATTTTCGGAAATTTAGGGTGTTAGAAAAATTTTGAGAAAATTTTGATAATTCAAAATTTGAGTTTAAATTGAAAGCTTGAATGGTTAAACAAATAGTATAGATTGAAACTTGGGACAAGTTTGGAAGTTAATAAGAAGGATAATGCGTCTTTTATTAAAAAGGTAGTTTGGTAGGATGTTGAATTGTTGATTGTGAAGTAATAATAACGGGTATGGGACCATTCTTCCTAACTAGTAATTTCGGGGACGAAATTCTTTTAAGGGGGGAGGAATGTAACGACCCGGCTTTTTCAACCGTTAATTTGTGATATTTAAAATGAATTTAAATAATTAATTTGTAATATATTTTGTTTTCAATATGAAAAGTTGGTTTGATTTAATAAAAAGAACTCAGAATTTAAATATAACAATTAATTGAATAAATTAAATAGTGATTGAGAATTGGGTAAATTATTTAAATCTGGAATTATAAGTTTGTTGAAAATATTTTAACGGCTTATAAAATTTATATTGATAATACTGGAAGTAATAGATGAGTTAAAATTGAATTTAACTGTCGTTTGTTAAATTTTAAATTTGTATAGTTAAATTGACAGTTAAAAATCACCATCCGAGGCACAGTCTCGGAATTCAACGAAACCAGTTCCGTTGGATCCGTAATATTGAATTATTGCCGAATTTCAAATTTCGTAATTTTTGGGGTGGCCGTGTGATTGTACGATAAGCATACGCGCTATAATTTACTTGAAATTCGAAAGGATTTTAAATATAAAGTTTAAAAATGAAATAATTAACATAGCTTACTCAACACACTAACCCTATCGTTCGTCTTCTTGTATACGCTTTCCTTTTCTTTAAAATCACGTTGCTTCTTGTTGCTCTCTTCGATCAGAAACTAAAATTTATTAATGGCCGCTACCTCTATATCATTTTGTTTCCCCAATCGAACGAAATTCCTTCGTTTATTTCTTTCCCTCAAAGCTCGAACCGAAACCTTCATTTTTCCCTCATTTCCCCTTTTCTTCCTGAAGCCGTTTCACGGCATGCCTAAAAATAATTAAATTTTTTTTTAACACGAACGAAATCGCGTTCGATCAGGTGGCGCGAGAGGGGGGGAATCGATCGTGGGTTGCTAGGGCTAGGAATTGAGGAGTCGCGATGCGAGGAGTGTCGAGAGTTTCGTTAGGCGGCGCTCGTGAGTGGAGCTCGAAGTTGAAGGCGTCTCGCTTGGAAGGCTCGCGTAGTGACTGTGGGGACCGAGGTAGAAAGGCGTAGTTGAGGCTTCGACAGTTTGAGGTGGTCGCTCGGTGGTTGCGTAGTGGGTTTTGGGGGTTGCTAGGGTTTCGGTTGAGGGATCTTCGAACGGCATATTGGGCGACGAGCGATTTTTGGAGGTCTCGTTCGCGATGGCGTACTCGAGGCAGAGATAGAGGGTGAGTTCGTGGAACGGCAGTGAGGTAGTGATTCTTCTTTTTTATCTAATTCAATCTAATTTTGTCTTCAGTTCTGAATAAAGAGAATATAAAAGCAAGATTGAATTGGTTAATCTTAAAGCAGAGATTTTAAAATTAGTTAGCTATATTATTTTACAGTAAAGGATATGTTGGAAATTTCAAAAATTAATACATCTATGTATACCTATTTGTAGATTAGGAAAATCTTAACAGTAAGGTAAAGCTTATAATTTTTTTTACAGCAAAGTAATATGATCTGATAAGCAGTTTATTTATAAATATTAAGTTAACCTCGATTTAATTTTAATTAAATAATATATAAGAAATGTTTAAAGATTATGAAAAATTAGATTTTTAAACCTACAGACTATTTAAATGTGCAGTTTGAGAATATATAAAATATAAATTAGTGGTTTAAAAATTTAAGTGTTTGTTTAAATTATATCACTTGTTGAAAAATAAATTATTAGATAAAAGAATAAATTTATTTAAATGGAAATAAATTGCTTTAAATATTAATAAAATCCCTATAATTGTTTATATAAGGTCAAAGGTCGGGAAACGAGTCGGGATTGGGAAGGATTGCATCAATGAAAGCAAAGGTGAGATTTTCTCACTCATTTGGATACCCTAAATTAAATTTAAATGTTAAATTTTAAATTATTTGATTGACAATAATTCATTCACTGTTTAACATCATAACCCATATACTGTAATATCCATTTGAAAGTGGGATTGATATGTTACTGTGCTAACAACTGTGGATGCAGGGAAGCAGGTTGGAGGGATCCAATAGGATTCCTCAAAGATATTTATTTGTTATATATATTGTTGCCATATGACAGGTTGAATGATATTGATATGGATTTGCAGGCAAGTTAAATTTATATGGAAATTGGAATTTACTATAAATAATTTAATTGAAGGAAGTTAAATGAAAATTTAAATTATAAGCATATTCTTTAGAATTTGAATTCACTTCTGTTGAGACTAAAGTAAAATGTTTAAAGAATATTTATTTCTTTAGTTAAACTTTAAATTAGTTAAAGTGAGTTTGGGAAAAATTAAATTATATACTAAAGATTTAATTAAAATATTGTAATCGATGAATGGATTTGAAGCAAAGAAAAATTATGTTAAAATAAAATAAAAGAAGAGAACTATATTAAGAAATAAAATAAGGGATTTTTTTTTTAAGAAATGAAATGAAATTTTAATAAGGACCAATATGGAATTGAATTGAGGAATAAAATTTTAGAATAGAATTTGTGAATAAATTGTTTTCATAAATAAATGAAAAGGAAACTCAGGGAGTTATAAATTATAAACGGAGTTTATAAACAAGATAGAAAGTATTAGCGAATATGTAATGAGATAAGTCACGGTAAGGACTTGATTTGAGTTATGGAAATTGGTTTTGGAGGGAAATATTTGAATATTTCAAGAAGTAAGAAGTATGAATTTGGACAAGAGGCATTATAGATGGATATTGGATTTTCTTAAATTATAAACTTATTATTTTAAAAAGGAGTATTTTAATTTACCACACTATATAAAATTCTTGTAAACTATTACTTGAATTTAAAAATGTTTTGAATTAATTATTTTTAAAAGAATAGGTAAATATTTATAATAAACTTCAATTTTCTAAAACCAGTTTTACAATTTATCATTAACTGGATATGAACTCTAATTTTTTATGTTAAATATTTCCTTTAAACCGTAAATTGTATAAAAACTATCTGGAGTTTTCGGGTTCGAAAATTTCGAGTTGTTATAGGAACAGTGGTCGGGGAGCAAAGAAGGAAGGCCATGCTGAAAAGAAAGAGGGTGCATGTTTTTGCAGGCACGATTGATGAAGAATCTGTAAACTTTGGCTAGGGAGGGTTCAGATCTTACACTGGACCAGGTGAAGGCACTATTATTAATAGGCAAGTCAATGAGGTTACACGTTGAAAGGAAGTTGTTGAAATTGTCCATATCCAGGGAGAAAAAAGTGTGATTATTCATTCCGGAGGAGAATCTATTGATACTAAAGTCCCCACTAAGACCCAAGGACCATTAAACATAGAAACAAAATTAGAGTAAAAGGTCCACAATGCATTTTTGTCTAGGAGTTATGAGGACCGTAAATATCAGGAATGGCATAAATGATGGAAGTTGGGCTATTCCTAAGAATCACAAGTAGCACATTGGTAGATTTAATGATTTACAATAGATTCCAATTGGATTTGTCCAAAAAATGATAATCCTCCTGGACCCAACAGAGTCAAGAACAGCCTACCCCGAAAGGTGGACACCCTCCTGTACTATGCAATTTGGAGCGGATAGGATCAGCTAATTTAGACTCTTGAAATAATAGAATATCCAAATGCTAGTCCCGAAAAATTCTTAACCAAGGCACATTTATCATTGAAAACCAGGCCTATAACATTCCAAGTGAGGAATTTTATAAAGAATAAAAAGCTCTCTCATTTTCTAAATTCTTAATAACAGAAACAAACTTAGAGGACAAGTTACATGCAAATTTAGAAGCAGTAGTAATAATACCATTCTGATATAAGGTGTTAAAGAATTTAGGGATAAAAATGATACCTTGAACCGGGTGCCTCACACTCCTCGAGAGCAGATGACCACTTCGTTTGACCATCGCAACAGAAACTAGAGCAGCAGACTCCAAAGGCACATAAGGTGGCTTAGTGCTGAGTAGATGAAGATCAGTTCCCACGTTCATTTGGTGGGCCACCACCTGAGTATTCCCACCTACATTCCTCTTATAATCCAAGTTCATATCTTGCTCCAGGCAGAACTCTCTTTTTACTAAATTTATAGGTATAGTCTCGACGTTTAGTGGAGGCCACCGAACTAATGGACCAGAAATATCCAGAGCTGGCCTCTCCTTACATGAAGCAGTGTTCACAATCTTCTTGCCCTCCGTAATTTCAGCCATTCTATGCTGAATCATAACCTCGTTCGACATGACATCGTCAGCTAAACTGAGAGGAGGAGAAGGCAAAGACATCCATATCTTTATACCTTCATCATCGAAAAGATAGATAGGCTTCTCCATCTAGAAATGTAAAGCCTTAGCGTCCCTTGAAGATGATGTCTTCAGGAGAAATAGGGGGTTTTGCACTCAATTTTCGAAAGAAAATTTGAAATCATGATCAAAGACATACGTAATAGGCGAACCGGCGCCACAACTGACTTGTCAAGCCTTATTTTTACAAATATGAACTACGGTGGACCAAGGCCTAGTCACAGTGGTCGGTAACCACAAACTCACCAATAGGATATAGGATGTAGCGAAGCTCAACATCTCCACGAAGAAATGACATGAGGCCTAAAATGCGAATCCAAGAAGCCTCGAAAAGCTCCCACCTATAGCTTTCCTTCGTAAGTGGCCATTGATGAGCGAATACCATATCATTTTCCTTATGAAAGAAACCTTTTGGATTGTAATACTCAATAGCTACCTGCTTGGAAAAATCCATGAGAAAAGAAAAGTTTCTCAAAAGTGAAACACACTAGTTAGCACGGTGGAAGTGATCGTCGAGGTAATGCCTAAGGTCATTGATAGACCAGAGCGCGCTCACTATAGAAAAAATGACATGCAACCAGGAGTTTAACGATTGGGATTTAGGCTCAAGCATGACTGGAGAAGGAGATTTTTCACCTGGATGGGAAATTGACTTTTCAGTGGAACAAAAAGTGGGAATGGGAATGTCGATTGAGGTATTTAATAGGGAAAAGTGGGCCATGGGGTCAAAAGAAGATGTGGGGATAGGAACATTGACGGGTTGTAGAGTAAAAGTGATGGGCACGAGCCCTAAGGGGTTGTTCCCAATTTTTGGAAATTCTGCAACGTGTGGAATAGCCGCCAAATTTTCCACACCGGAAACATAGAACAACGCTCCTACAAAATCGTGCCATGTGCCCAGAGGCCCTACATCTGAAGCACCTTCTATTGGCTCGAATAATTTTAACCATGTCAAATATTTTTCTCGCTCCAATCATTGGAACAGTAATTGGATTTGAATTCAAAACTGAGGCTGTAACTAATGACTTTCGGGGAGATCTGGCAACGTCAGTGTAACAATGAGGTAAAGAAAGGCAGCCACCACTGGGATCAGAAGGACAAATGATGCTAGATCACAACACATCTTGTCGGAATGAGCATCAACTAATCCAGGGTTCGAAAAGACAGAACTTCAAAAATAAGAAGGGTTCCTAGTTGAAGAGAGCGATGGGGTCAAAAAGGGGAAGGGGATGGATGTGTCAGAAGGCAAGCTGAATTAGGAGAGAGATTAGAAGGTGGTAGGGAGGGAAGTGACGAAGATATAAAAGATGGAAGAGAGGACACTATCTAGTTGAAATTGATCTTTCTATTTTTATTTTAATGTATATAATATATATATATATATATATATATATATATATATATATATATATATATAATTTAATCAAATAGAAAGATATTGTTTAATTTATAAATCCAACATCGTGTGAACAGTGCAAAAAAATGTTATTTTTTTTTATTATTTTAAAATATATTTTAATTGAATATTCATTCGAAGTAACAAAAAATATTAATAATAAATTATCTTCTAAACCTTTTTTTCAAATTTCAAATTTCTAGTAAATCATAAAAGAAACTTTGAAGTTTGAAAATTCTTTAGATATTATTTTGGTCAGATTTTATTTTTAATTAATTTATTGATTTTCGACCAATTATAATAATAATTTTTAAAAATAGTAAAAATAATTTTTTATTTATTTTTATTTTTCGGTGGAGAGGTTAACTTGTAATAAAATAATTTTACAAAATATAAAAATTAATTTTCATCAGAAATTTGATTTTATGTAATATATTGATTTAAATAATATGAAATATTAACAAAAAATTATAAAAATTAATTTCTTGCTATCGAAAATTAATATTGTTATAAATTAATATATATATATATATATATATAATTATATGATCAATTTTAACTATAGTATGACGTTGAAATTAAATATAAACCATATATGTATAATTAAATAATATATTTGCACAACTTTTTGATATTTGCACAGCTTGTCACACTTTCAGTCATCTTATGGAATCTTGCAAAACATCAGATTCGTGTTCCCCTTGTCCCGCTTTTTGATAGGATCCTTGTTCCTCAGCTAGTCCTGAACTGGGTTCTTAAGCCTCGACCAACTATTGTTGTTGCTCTATCTGAGAAGGTGGGTTCTGTTGTTGTAGTTACGGATCCATCTCCCTCAAATGATTTCTTTTACGGTGCGACTAAATAGGCTTGGATTCACGAGCCTTTAGAAATGAGGCTTGATCCGTAGGGTGGCTGGTTTTAGAAGTACCTAGGTGAAGATGAGGAAATTAGGTTTCTATATTACCACGTTGAGGACGAAGTTTGGCTCTCATAGTTCTTGGGCGAGTTGGTGATATGAATCGTATTGTTTTCGGATGTTACTTGGGATAGGAAACACTTATACGACAAGTACTCGGTGGAATTCATTCCTAATTTAGCGTTTAATTTTTTAAGTTTTTATAATGTCATTAGGCTGAATATTTGGATGTTGGGAGTGATGTGAGTGGATCTTCCTCTTCAAAAGGGGACTAGGTTTTGGTTTTGTCTTTAGTAGGTTGGCATTCAACCAACTTCCTATGCTTTATTTCCATTTAGCTGTTCTAGCGCCTGCGCCGATCACCTGTTTCTTATTCTTTCATAAATGTGGACGGCCCACAATAATGCTGGAAAGCTTTGCAAAAATCATACAGTGTATATAATATTAATATATATATATATATATAATAGATAGCTATATAGATCCGAGTTGTATAAAAAATTGTTCTTTTTAATTTATAAGTATATACATACATATACCATACTAACATGTAACAACATTAATACATTTTAGAATCTTCCCCTAACTAACAATTACAGTAATATATACATAATAAAATATTATTTAGAAATCATAAACTATAAATCAATGAAAATCATACTTAAGAACCAAGGCCTTGAAACACATCTTGAAAGGATGAACCCTCTCTCCTTTGAAACCTTTTCGATTCAATAGATTGCCAGTCCTTGAACTGTTGACCTTTAACTATCCGATAGTGATCGACTTTGAGTTGATTTGAGCTTGATATGATGGAGCGCCTATGGAATATTTTTGGTTAGTAATAGATGGAAGGAGTGGTAGCCAAAGATCACTTGCAATTGGGATTAGGCATGTTTAAACAGTGGATAGAAGAGAGAAATTAGTGGATCTCATCTCATACTATTTCTCCCTTAATCTGAGCCATCCAAAATCTAATATCTCTAACCTAATTAGAGCCGCCCCTTATGTCCATATTTTAGCCAAAATTCTCACCCACCATTATTGGCCAAAATCTCATTTAAGCCCAAAGAAAACATTATTTAATTAAATCCAATTTGGTTGCTTATCGATTGATATATTTGTAGCTATTATAAATATATTTAATAATATCTATTCCTTAAATCATAATCAAAGTTTTATAACTAATATTTCACAAATATTAATCAATTTAGTTAATCGATAACAATTATAAACTAATTAAATCATTTGGTCAAAAATGAATCTATATTTTGGTTGTGTGACTCGTCAGGTGTAAATTTGGTCGGCGATTAATACCAAACTATTTGAATATTAACATTCACACGTCAGGTGGTGTGACATTTCACCAAATTGATCGCTTATTTGGTTTCAGTGAAATCCAATTTCACTTTGTTAAGCATTACCTGGTTGTCACTTTTATTTATACTAATTCTCTTTGTCAAACTTTAGCACTTTGGACTTTTGGAATTTGGTAACGATTAAATTTCCAATATCATCCATATTCAACTCTACTGACCAAATACAAAGTCCTTGGTTTAATAATAACAATTATTATTAATCGAACTACTCGATCAGAGAATTTGAGTTTGAGTTTACCTGAATTGACTATGATACTAACCCTATATAATCGAGGAAATGAATCCTCTCTAATAGTGCTTCACTTCCAATACTTCCACTCGACCCAACTATAGTCACCAGATGGAGTCGTGCCATGAACTGACTATAATAAAAGAACAACTTTCATATTGAAGATCCACGGTATTCTCAAGTCGAGGGAACAATGTAAATCAGTCGCATTGATATTTTCTATTTGACCTTAGTTATATTGACTAACAGAAAACTATCAAGTAAATAGTTCCATAGTTATCCAATAACTATCAGTATGTAACCCCTGGGTGCTCCCAGTAGTTATGAGTAATCCATTATCCAACATTTGGAGAGCATTACGTGCACTATTCTCAATAGTTCCATTGATATCCAGTCTAGATGCATCCCGACTAGGAAGATTTAAGATGATGTGTTTTATAATATTGTGATATAATACTCATGATAACAACTATTTGTAATTACTATCACAAACACACCATTTATGGATTTTCTGCTAAATGTATTTTAGTTAAGCATTTAATTATTTATAGCACATTATAACCAATATATAATAGAAAGAAAAACACCTTTCTTACGAACGAGAA